>JARHVA010004354.1:50000-787500 GCA_037957365.1 Torreya grandis | reverse complement strand
CAATTTAGACAATACAAAATTAAATATTACTCTATTGCTTCCTTCATGTATGAAGTGTGTTTTACTATGTGGCCTGATAGTTAATGATATATTATTTTATATCATGTAAAAGATAACTCAATTTAATTCATGATATTATGTTAGTGGATTATGAAGTCAACATTTGTTTTCTATGGTTCTTCTTCATCATAGATCTTGAGTAGTTTCTACATAAGTTTGTGATTTCCTCAAATTTCATTTGTGACACATATCCATTACTCATGATATCTAATGCTTCAAGGCAATCATATTGAATTACTTTAAAGAGTATAAAATTAATGGATTTGTGATCCAATATAGTCTATTTTGATTTATATAGGATGAACATGAATATCTCAAAGTAGTCCTTCAAAGGCTCATCTTCATTTTATGCATCCGAAAAACATCATTCCTTATGTAGTCCCTCACTCTATAGTAATATTGGTATTTGGATAGAAATTTATTTTTATTTTATATTGAGTATAGATCAAATATCTTATAGTACCTAAACCATTTGAGGGATGCATCCTTGAGGGTGGCTAACGATAATTTGAGCTTTTGGGTAACCTAGTTGTATGTGTAACTTTGAAATATGACATCAAACTCAAATAACATGTCAGGGTCCTCACTAGCCATTCCTAATATGTTATACAACATGAAAAGAGAAATTAGTGTCATCAATATCTTAATTTAGATCAAATTAACTTGGTTAATGTCATGTTAAACTAGGCTCAATCTCTAATAACAATTAGTAGTAAGGTGTTAAAAATAGTAACTAACAATTGTATACTTAGGGGGGAGTTGTGGATCATTTATATCTAAATATATATTCTAAGTATATTAAATTTAAATATATATAATTATTTTGAAAGGAAACACTATATGTAAATTTGAAATGTTGACAAGAAAATTAAACACACTTATTGATAAAGGAAAACACACATTAATCTACCCGTTGAATTGAAATGGTGCTTGGAAGTAACTATATTTACTAATAGGAAACACACATTGATATGTTTGCTTTATTGAAATTATTCTTTAAAGTAAATGCTTATAAAGGAAATTCTATAATTTAAAATACAGAAAGTGTCTTCAAATAAAAACACACACATAGAGACCTACAAGTTATATAAAATCACAATTTTAACATAAAGATGTAGAAGATTAAATAATAGTAATAAAAAAAATTAAATACCATAAAATAATTCTGATTACTTTGTTGATTTGGCCCTTTATCTCCCTTAGATTAGGATGTAGATCACACTTAGTCTTTCAAGAACATCAAATCTTCATTAAATTAAGAACATGCTTTAAATCTTTAAAAGACTTTAATACCTTTACTTAACCTTAATGTATCTCTATTTATTATTGAATGAATGACTCCCTCTAATCAACTAGGAAACATTGGTTATATTTTACAATGTGTTAACAACATCTAACTAGAATATTTAATCCCTAACAATATTTTTAATCACATCTAATCTATTTCAAAATAGAAATTAAGTTACACTCCTTCCATGTTTCAAGATGAAATAATGGAAGAGATGCATAGGTTTGTGTGTGTGTGTATGTGTAATTAAAATATCATTTATATACATGTATGATATGTTAAACAACTTTCAAAATATTCATATTTATGCCTTTACAAAACATTACTACAAATATAATGGTTATAAGAACTAATACTATGCTTGGTAAATTTCACTATGAATATGAAATTGAATAAAAATGATTTCAAAGGTTCCTAATTAATCATGCATAATGTATCATTACTAAACCAATGGCAGAAAAATCCTTCAACAAGATTTGTGTCTAGACTAAGTGACTTTGGATCTAGACTAACACACTCCAGAGATATACTAGAAAACTCTATAGACAAACTATCAGTCTCCATAGCTTGATTTCTAGTCTCTATATTCAAACTAGTAAACTTTATATCTAGACTAGTAGACCCCAGATCCATACTAGTAGAATCTGAAGATAGATTGATAGACTTAGGAGCTTATTTGATCTACTCCAAGGTGTTCTTAAATGGTCTACTTGTTCACCAAAATTAAAGTATTTAGTCATAATGTGTTTATGAAATCTACACAAACAAAATTAATGGCTTTTCCATATAAAAGGTTAGAACATAGTTGTAAAAATAAATAATATTGACTCACACATACTAGCCAACATATATGTATTCATTTTATACTTTAGATTAGAAATAGGTTATAAAATGCATGTTCAAATCCATTAAGAGGGATATTAATAGTGGATAAATAAGGTCATTACTTATATATAATCAACCATTATATGCACTCATAATTCCCCCACACTTTACTTTTTTTAAGTCCTTTTGCAAGCTACTACCTTCCCTACTCATGATCGAGCACTTTCATTTCCAAATTGTGGTTGAGATCATAGATATCATAGCATGTGTCTCAATTATTCTCAATTGGGTGGACAAACATTTTATGTATCCATAATAGCATTCTTCATTTTTGAAATTACTCAATGAACTGATGTGCTACATTATTCTATGGAGACATAGTGCTAATGATGAGTGGAGGTGTGAATATAATATCTATACACTCCTGACCATACATCTAATTGAATTATTGAATTAAGTTAAAAAACAACCCTAATTATTTTAAAACTCCATCTAAGTTTGGTGGGTGAAATTGTATACACATAATATTTTAAACTTTTATCAAATACTAATGCTTTATATCTTGTAGGAACCCATCAAGATTCAATCTCTCTGAGTACATATTGTAAGGGGTGCATCAATAAAGGGGTGGGTATACCATTGGTGCTTCACATGATTTTTGTCCATTATTGCCACTTATTACCAATCTAACCATCTCCTAAAAACCATTCTCTAAGATATTACTCCTCATTTGCACACTCCTCTAGTCTCTTCCCACTTTCCATCCCTCTTTTCCTTACTTTAAGTCCCTTTTGATAGTCTATTTTACTAGGTCAACTAGGTTTAACCTATACTATTTTAGGTAAAATTTATTTAGGTTCTAGGTCAGCTCTTGGTTGATGTAGCCCGTGACCTAGTGAATTTTTGTCCATAATTGTACTAGGTCAACTAGGTCAATCCTATAGAGAGGATTACAAATCAACTTAGTCAAGAATTAGTCCATAAATAATGAAACATGCATAAAGAACTAACTAACCAAGCCTATCTATTCCTATGGGAATTATAAAGGATAGCAAGAAACAAATGAAAGAAAGCAATACCATATTACCTTTCCAAATGGATTCACCATACCCATGTGACTCAAAAACATGTTATCCCTTGATTAAGCATCCTTGTCTTTGTCAAAAATGGTGGTAAGCTCATCTAATGCCTCAATAACACTCCATAAAACCTAGGCTCTTGATTGTAAATCACTAAACTAGCCTATCAATGAAGCTTTATGAAAATAATTTAGCATTATAACTTTGCAATATTCAAGATTTAAAGATATTTGAGCATACTAACCTTGCACCAAAATAGCTTAGAAATGATGTTCATGGCCTTTCTATTTATATATTTTTGAGATTGGTCAAGATCAACATAAACCATCCATCTTGAGATGAAGATGTGTGGTTGAGGATAATCTTAATATTTGGAATTAAATCCATAATTATCTTTATCATGACCTTGGAAGAAGGGGCATTGAAGAGGCATGGAAGGAATTAACTAGGCATGGGTAACCCATAATCTTGATATTTTATGCACTTATGGCTTGATGGATGCCACCCCATATATGATGTCACTAGGTGATGCAGATAATAAGAATCTATTTTCAAAAAGAAATATTCAACAACTCTCATGGAAAATCCACTTAAGCTCTTGATTTGGATTAATTATCCTTAAATAAGGTTAATCAATATTTGTGAAATTATTTGAAAATTATCCCTTGATTAATCAAAATGGTCAAAAAGTCATATTATTAGATCATAATTTGACTAGAGAGGAATTAGAAGGTGATGTTAGATACGTTGGATCCGTATTCCCATTTAGGATGTTTCCAATAGAAAATAACAAAGGTATATGATATGTACCAATGAATTAGAAGCAAAGAGTGATCTAGAGCACTAAATGGAAAAATGGTCATTTTGACTCAAAATGATTTGATCAAAGTTAGCTTGTCCACAAATTGCATTTCCCTATTTAAGGATACCTTGACCTAAATTGGCACTTGTAAATGATAAGTGCAAACCATTTATGACTTTTTATATATTTTGACCTAAAATGTGCATTTGAGTGCAATTCAAGTCAGATTGAAAATTTTAGCACAAATGGTGTTAAGAATTGGATGTCTACATTTTTCCCCTATTTGAGAAGGCATAACAAGACATTCAGGCAAAATAATGTCTTTTCAAAGAAAATATTTGTCAAGAAGAAATTAGAATAAACCCATGATTCCCTCTTGAGAGGACATACTAGGATGAAAGAGAAGGATGAACTCTCAAAAAGAGAGAGAAAGTGAGAGGTGAACAAATGGAATAGATCACATCCAGATGAGCTAATGCTTTCACACATGATTACCATCAATTATCAAAATATAATTAGAGGTATAATAGTCCCTAGAGATGTGGGTAATGGTAAAGATATAATCTATAAATGTAAGGGACACACTGTAACATACCCAATTTGAGAGTACAAGCTACGTGCTTATGGCATTGATCACTGTTGAGATAAGTTGCACACTAAAATATTGCCATCATAGGCTTTAATGTAGAGAGCTTGGAATTAAAGGAAAAGGGAGAAAATTCTACTTCAGGAAGGGAAACACCACTAGAATGGGGTCTCCAAAGAAAATATAATAAGTACTTCAGTAGAGAAAATGTGATCGTGATAAAATATTTTTACCCCAGTAGGGTGAATCTTGATCATTGATAAAGAATCGATAATGATTTGCCCCTGTAGAGCTGATTTGATTTGGATGTTGTTCATATGTCCCTAGCATGGGAAATTGGCAAGTAAAATAGCTCAAGGATATAATTAAAAGATAGGTTAGAGTGAGTGGGTACAAATGTACATGCGATGGTGTAATGGCTTTAGAAATCCATATAAAACCAAGCATATGAGAATGCACAAAGTGATGAGAGAGATGAAAATAAGAATGAAGATAGTCGAGCTGACCTCCATAGAAATTGAGCATTGCCTACATAGTTCTATGGACTCATGTTCCAACATGAATTTTAAGCCAATGTAGTTCACCCAAGTTTGGTAGAGAATGGAATGGTAAATGATGAAAAATGAAAAATAATTGATTAGAATCATAATGTATGCAAAGAGATTAATATCTAAGAATAGACAAAGAAGCCTAAAATGCATGATACCTAGAAGCCTAATTCTATATCATGAGCCTAGATTTTGCAAATTATTCTTAAGAATCATTCATTAGTGTTGATGTTGAAGTTTAAGAATTTGAGACCTAAGCACAAAGTGCTTGCTATAGCAAAAGAAATTAGGCATCATAAGTATGAATAACTTAGAATTACATAAGGTTCCAATTGCATTGACCCTATTTAAATGTGAATATCTATAACTAAGGATAATGGTAAAATCATGACCAAAACCAAAGTTACAATGATTTACATTTAAACAAAGAAGCAAATACAAAGAAAAAGACAAACATAAATGAACCTAACTTGAAATCAAGATATGATATATCAAGACTTAAGTAGGAACAAAAATGTTTAAAAACAAAAAGCAAGAACATCTTAACAATATGATACCAAAATATGAATAATCAAGATCCATGGGGATCATCAAGGCATTCTTGAACACAAAAGAGAAAAGTAAAATCAAATAGAAAAAACAATCAAGGAAACACAAGACCAAGAATGGATAGAAGAAGTAATAAAAAGAGAAAAGGAGAAGAAATAAAAAGAGAAGTTCAAAAGCACAACAAAACACCAAGAAAACTCAAATAAACACACACAAACAAAAACTAAGCTAGTGTGGTTTAAAGACAAATGTTCATGTATGTGCTATAGAGGCATTACTTTACACCACATCATAGAAAAGAAAAATGACATGATAATTGTTCCCTAATTAAAGAGGAAAAATTATAGAATAAATGGGGGAAGAAAAGAAAAGGAAAGGGTTGGCTGAGCTGATTCTAGATGTATAAGATAAGTGGATGATGCCTACATAGTTCCATGGATGCATGTTCCAATATAAACTTTAGGCCAAATGTAGTTCTCCCAAGAAATGGGATAGAAAAAAAAATTAAAAAAATAATGATGATCAGACCAACATGATTTATAGAAGAAATAGAAGATATGACAAACAAATGAGAATGGTCTGGCAAATAAGAAGCTGATGAGATGAGAAAGAATGACCTTTCAAAATGGAAAGTGTATGGGAAAAGATGAAAGGAAACGGTGTTTCTATGCTTTTAAAATGGCAATAGCATTCAAACTTAGCAGTTGCTCATAAAACGGTGAGAGTGTTCAAACTGAACAATTTCTTGAAAATGGTGAGAACATTCAAACTTAACAATTGATCACAAAATGGTGAGAGCATGGGATGGTGGAATGAGAATGTATAAATTTAAAAAATCATGAGACAATGTTTTTGTTATTTTGTGGATCATGCTTTGATGTTTTTGGTTTTTCCAAAGTATTTCTAATGTTTCTGGTGTTTTTGGGATAAAATATGCACAGGGTGGGACCATCTAGTCAAGGAGATGCACACCTTGAGAGTAGACGTTCCAATAAGACAACAAAGAGTAGAGGTTATCTTTCCAAACTAAGTCACCAATCTCAAATTATTGAGGGAGAATGAATTTGTTTTATCTTCTCCATAATCTATTCTAATTAGCCTATAAGTTTTCTAGGGTACCCAAATGCTTACCATCAAGAAGTTTTAGCTCTTGTAGTTATGAGGTTTTATAGTCATCATCATCTTCAATGTGCTCTAGTGATATTATTAATGAGGGGATCTCAATCTCGATCAGGATGATAGCTTCAATGTCAAAAACAAGGGAGTATGGAGTAGCTCTAGTTGGGGTGCATTGATTGGTTCTATAAGCCTAGAGGGTAGGAAAAAATTGTAAGTGTCAATTACGGCCAACATCATTGATAATATTTTTAAAGATGGCTAGAATGGTTTTATTTGATGCCTCGACTTGTTCATTACCTTGAAGGTTAAATGGATTGGATTTCTTGTGCTTGATCTTGAATTTTACATAAAATGATTTCACATCTTGGTTCACAAAGGATCCACTATTATCAAATATAATATGGGATAGGATACAATATCAAAAAATGATATGGTAATGAATGAATTTGGATATTTGTTTCTTGGTAACATAAGTAAGAGGAATGGCCTCAATCCATTTGGTAAAGTACTCAATTGTATTCAAAATGTGCTTATGTCCATCTGAATATGTTGGGCTAATTTTCCCAATGAGATTGAGACCCCATGTTGAGAACAGCCATGGTGTTGTAATCAGATGTAATGGTAAAGAAGGTGCATGTATCAAGTTGCCATGTTGCTAACAAGGAACCATTTTTGGCCAATAATAGCCTATTTTGAGAAGTTCCTTTGCTAGGACTACACCATTGGTATGGGCCCCACACATTCCTTCATGAACCTCCTTTAGTACCATCTTGGATTCTCTCAAAGATAAATAATGAATAAGCATTTTATCATATCCTTTTCGATAAAGCATGTTTCCAAGGAGGATATAATGTGTTAGGTGATAAAGGAAAAGTTTTTTTTGGTTATTGTAAAGGTTGGTAGGAAAGACATGGCTATGGAAATAGTAATAAAAATATTGTTACCATGGTAGCTTAGGTGACAGATTAGGATCAACAATGGTGCATATCCTCTCTGAATCTAATAAAATATGTGCTAGCTGAAGAAGATTTTCAATTAAGACTAATACTCTTTATCACTATCATGCATTTGAATCATGGAACCAATTGTTGCCATGACATCAACATATCTGTTGTTGATTGATGGAACTTTCTCAAAGTGTAGAGATTTAAAATGTGTTTTAAGGTTATCAATAATTTTCTTATAAGGAATAAGCTTATCATCTCTTGTTTAATATTGATCAGTTGTCTAATTTATGATTAGCTATGAATCTCCATAGACTTTTAAGCTTTGAATATCCCATTGTATGGTAAGACATAGCCCTGTAACTAATACCTCATATTTGACCATATTGTTTATACACTGAAATTGTATATGGAAGGCTTTGGGGATCAAATCCCCTTATAGTGTTATCAATAATATTCTAGCTCTAGATCCTTAGGATGTGAAGGATCCATCAAAATAAAGTGTCCACTATTCAATTTCTTGTGATGCTTATTATATCATCATGATAGAATCATCTAGAAGGTAAAAGTTAAGTAGTTGAGTGGCCGTAATAGGAGCTTATACAAGTTGGTATACAAGAATCTACCTTTGATTAATTTCTAATTATGGTATTAAATATCAAACTTATTGAGGATAATAATCCATTTAGCCATGCATCCTTGGATAGCTGCTTTAGATAAGAGGAACTTGAGAGGATCTACCTTAGTGATAACAATAGTTTTGTTATCTAGTATATAATGTTGTAATTTTTGAGTGGAAAACACCAAGCTAAACATGCCTTCTCAATAGGCATATAATTATGTTCATATGCTACCAATGTGTAGCTTAAATAATAAATTGCATGTTTTTTACCATGGTCATCATGTTGAGCCAAAAGTGCCCCCAGTGCATGTTATGTGGCTGATATGTAAAGAAGTAGTGGCTTTCCTTGTGTTGGAGGTTGCAAGACTGGTGGATTGGCCAAGTATGTTTTAAGATTTGAAAATTCTATCTGATAATCTTCATCCCACTAAAATTTTACCCCTTTCTTTAAGAGATGGGTAAATGGGTGGCACTTATCTACCAGTTGAGAAATGAACCTGCGTATAGATTGGATCTTGCCTTGTAAACCTCATAACTATTTAAGATTGTTTGGTGGAGGCATTTCCATTATAGTTGTGAGCTTTGTAGGGTCGAATTCAATCCCTCATTATGATACAATGAACCTTATAAATTTTCTTGATGTGACCCCAAAGACACATTTCTTAGGATTCAAGCAGACTTTATATGCATGAAGCCTCTCAAATATTTTTTATAGAATGTCAGGGTGTCCAACTCTTATTCTTGATTTTGATAGTATATCATCAACATAGTCCTTGATAATGGCATGCATCATGTCATGGAAGATGATAGTCATTACACACTGATATGTGGCTCTAGCATTCTTCGAACTAAATGGCATGACTTGGTAAAAAAATGTCCCCCATGGAGTAGTGAACATGGTCTTATGTTGATCTTTAGGGGCTATCTTGATCTTTTTGTCCCCAAAAAAATATCACTCATTTTTGGGACAAAATTTGAACTATTTTGGTCCAACATACCAAAATCCTCTCTCCCCTTCTCAAAAATTATTTTGGGCATTCAAATTCTTCATTATTCAAGCTTTTTCAGATTTCTATAGACTCTACAAGATTGAATCTACATACTCTATAGGCTTAAATCTATGGACTTAGTTCTACGAAATTCACAAGAAGGAATCTATGGACTCATATCTATGGACTCCACTAGTTCTACAGACTCATTTCTATAGACTCTATAGGCTTGAATCTACAGACTCTGCCAGTTATACAGACTCTACAAGCTTCAGTCTATGAATTATGTAGATATGTTTCTACGGACTCAACATGATTGAAATCAGTAGGTTCAATAGGTTCAAAGGCTTCTACACGTGAGTTCAATCAAAAGAATAAGTTTCTAACACTTAGTCATTTTCAGGATTGTTTCAATGCCTTGGTTCAACCAAAAGAGTTCATCAACAAGATTCTATGTAGTGTTTGAACTATTGAACCATTGAACCTTGAACCATTTTGGTTTAATGGGTTCAAAGGTTCAACGTCATCAGCAAGAGTTAAGCGCATTTGTCAAGGTTCAAAGTTAAACCACTTTAAGGTTCAACGACTTCAAAACACTTATCAAAGAGAAGAAGGATTAAACCATTGAACCGTTGAACCATTGAACTACTTTGGTTCAAAGGTTCAAAAGGTTCAACATGTTTTGGTTCAAAGAGTTTGGTTTAAGTAGTCAAGTGAATGAGTGGAACACAAGAAAGTGATTGAACCATTAAACCATTGAACCTTGAACCAACCAAGTTTAATGGGTTCAACAGTTCAATGGGTTCAATCAATTCAAAGCGATCAAAATACTTAGACAAAAAGATGGCTTCAAACACAAGATTGAACCATTGAACCAAAGTTGGTTCAATCGGTCAGTTCAATCGATAGGTTCAAGGGGTTACCCCAAAGCCAAAGGAAAAATATCCCTTGTAGAGGGTAGTGAACCAAACTGAGTGCCCTTATAGAGGGTAGTTACCAAAATCAAACAAAGACAATTCCTTCAAAAAAGTGAACCAATAACAAATAGCCCTTGTGGAGGGAAGGCAAGGAGCAGATGGACCATTGCAAAAAGTCTGAAGGATATTTTAAAGCTTGAACAAGTCCTTGTGGAGGGCATAGTTCTCTTTCAAAAAATTTACCATGGCAAAGTTGTTAAGGATCATTTCCTTTGGACACAAAGTCTAAATGAATTCCTTCAGACTTTTGTTTGAAGGAAAAACCTGGCAAAAAAATCCCAAAAAACTAGAAAGCTTGACAAAAATTAAAGGCAAAGTGAAGGAAGATTTCCTTCAAACAAATTGTCCTATTTGAACCTTTGAACCCATTGAACCTTTTGAACATTGTGGAAAAACCCATCGAGGAAATAAAAGCTTGAAGGACACCCAAAATATCTCAAAGGGTAGTTACCCTTGTGGGAGGCTCTCACCAGGGAAAGTGGACCATTTCTCAAGACCTCAAAGGGTAAGTTCCCTCTGAGAAAGATCAAACCTCAAATTGTAGTGAAATGCACCATGTGTCCCTCATAAAGTTGTAACAGAAGCTACCACGTGTCCCTCATAAAGTTTCAATAGAAGCACCACGTGTCCCTCATAAAGTTGTAGTAGAAGCCACCATGTGTCCCTTATAAAGTTACAACAAAATCCACCACATCTCCCTCATAAAGTTGTAGTGGAAGCCGCCATATGTCCCTCATAAAGATGAAGTAGAATTTTTCATGTGTCATCTTTCAAGACATAGTTTCTAATAAGTTTCAAAGCTATGAAATGTGCCATGTGTCCCATTATAACTCAACAGATACTACCATATGTCTTTACCTATTTAACTATAGAACATGCCATGTGTCACTTGTTAAGATTAGTAGAAAGCAGCTAAAGCAAGCAGGAAAGACATGAAGGAATTGCTAAGGAGGATGATGGGCTTGCAGCCATCAAATTTAGGGAAACCAACTAGCCATTGGCTTTCAAACAATGATGGACTCAAACACATCAAATTTGTGGTAATGAAATAGCTATTGATCCTTGCAGGCTTAAACACAGATCCTGTGAATGATTTCAGTGACCAGTCAAAGAGATAGCCCAAGAGCTCAGATCACATAGAAAAGGGCAAAATATAGCCAGGAAAGGGGGAATGATGAAGAAGGACCAAAAATATCTATGCATGAGATATGTTTCTAGAAGATGAAGCAGTCCACTAGGTGGACATCATAGAGTGTAAACATTAAATGGCATGACCTATTTCTCTACATTGAGTAGAGTAAATAACTATGCACACATAAGGAAACACATCAAGCAACCCATATTTAAGACCAATGCCCGATTCTAGCATAGCCTATGGATAGAATTTAAAATGCATTAAAGGCATTGAATGCATTGTAACATATTTTTTTTGTGAAGCAAAGAACCCAAGTCTTTCTTGGAGCAATATATATTGGACTCTCTCATTGTTTTAGGGATCTCTCTCTATTATTAGAAACAAAACTCTACCCAAATTGAAAGGCATTACTAAGACTTTGAGCTCAGATTGTTGATCATATTTAGTTATTTGAATAGGAAAACAAGTGTCTTTTCAGTCTTTGTGCTAGAATAGCTTGGTTGTTGGGTAAATTGTTCTTATGTCTATTTCTTTAATACATTTTTATCCATTTAATGAAATAAGTAGAATTAGTGAAAGTAATTAGAAAGGTGTCCTGAAGCAAACTGTGGAGAGACTTTGTGCCCTCTACAATTGCCTTTAGTGTGTTTTCTTTCTATTCCTATGTAAAGGATCTTGAGATGACTTTGTGACCTCATTATCCTTCATATTCTGTTTCTATGTAAAGGACCTTGGGATGACTTTGTGCCCTCATTTTTATTCATATTTCACTCTTTGGTAGTTGAGGTGGAGACTTTGTTCTACATTTCATCCTACTGTGTTACTGCATCCTATTACAGTTACTTGTCACCACTCAAAAGGTTCCTTTTGTCTATTGAACAATACTTCTGAAAGAAGAGGAGTGCCTTCTATCATTTCATCAGGATTTCTCCTTTGATTTGTGAACATCATCTCTAAAAAAAGAGAGATGGATGGTTTATCCTACCCCTGAGTGTTATTTTTTACTTATATATATATATATATATATATATATATATATATATATATATATATATATATATATATCTCCTGCATATTTACAGGGAACCTCCCCTTGATGAGAGGAGAGATTTGTCCCCTTTTGATGTAGTAAACATGCACATCTAGTCAATGAATCTCCCTATGCTATGGTTGAAGAGACCTATTTTGTTCATCATTTAGCTAATTGACAAAATATTTACCCAACAATTTTTGGCAACTCTACTGGGGATTTACGTGTAATCTGAAGCCTTAAGTTTTAGATTGAAGTAGTCCCTACCCTTATCCATTATAGACTCTAGCGACTCCATTCTGTGTCTTAACCATTATCATTATAACCTTACCATCTCCCTCCACCTCCATGCCAACTGGGATAGAACGCATAGTTTGAAGCCTCAAGCTTCAAGTTGAAGCAGTGTTAGTTATTTCCCATTTTTGTTCTATAATTTGGTAGGTCCATGGTATACACAAAGCCAAAAGGCTAAAGTTATTTTTGACCTTGTATTCAAGTTGGTACAACAAAGTAATTTTGATCTATTTCCTTCACCATCATGTCTCTAATGAACCAGGAGCTTTCCTCCTACTAAAGTCAAGTCTCCATTACTGGGCAATGCATCCATTTCTGCTATTAATAAAGCTTTGTCAATACTTACCCCTCTGAGATTTGTTATTCCACCTTTCTATAGTCATACAATGGTAGTTCAAGGTCCTTGGGGTAACTCTTTTAGCCCACTCAATTTAACTCCACCTTTACATGAGCTACCATGCAGTTTAAGGAAAAATTTCCTCAAGTTCTATGGTGATGGGAAGGTTCATCCTGATTAACACATTTCAGCCTTCAGCATAGCCTGTGGCATAATAGGAGTGGAATTTGAGGATGTGGTAGTCAGGCTATTCATGGAAACACTACAAGGTGTTGTTGTAGACTGGTTCTACCATCTGCAAGCTAAGTCAGTGACTAACTGGGATACTCTTAAAGCTAAATTTGAAGTCAGGTTCAAGCCTACAGAAGATGCACATGCTTTGTTGGCCCAGCTCACATAGATGAAGAAAGAACCTCATGAGCCTATGAGAGATTTCATTTCTAAGTTTGACAAACTCAAAAATTAGATTCCTATCATTGCACAGCCTACACCTGAGAATCTCAAGTGCTTCTTCATCAACTCACAGCTACCTGAAGTGAGTTTTTTGTTGAGACATGTTGGCCAAATAAACCTTGCTGCAGCTCAAGATTTGGCTACTGAGGTAGAAGATGACCTTATCTTGGTAGAAAAGATAAGGAGAGACCCAAATAGAGGTAAATCTTCTTCATCCTCTAAATACTCACTTACAAGCACTACTGATCAAATGGTGCAAAAGATGGCAAATGGCCCAAGGTATGTCTATTCTTCCTAATTGGGATATGCCTAGAAGGACATTTTAGAATTAGTCATACCAAGGCAATGTTGCCAAGAATCAAGGATAGCCAAATCATCTTTATCCTCCATAGGGGAAACTTGCCATTGAAGCACCCCCAACCAATTCAATAGTTGGATATCTCAAAAAAAAATTGATTTCTCTTTCCAGCTTGAATTAAACCAAGAAAATGATGTTGATCTCTTTGTAGAAGGCCAAGAAGAATTAGTTGGCAACTCCAACATTGGTTTCCTGAATTACCAGTTGGAACCCAGAGGTAAAGGTGAAGTAGTTGATGGATCATATGTTGTATTCACCTGGTCCTAGAACCCGTCAGCTGAGCAAGTTGATAATGGAAAAATAGGAGAAATTTCTCAGCCTACAATTTCAATCTCTAAACAAGGAACTTCTTTGCCTTTCTAGCCAAAGGACCTAGTGAGTAATAAAAAGGTAAGTACATCAAGCATTCTTCCATCTTCAACTTTAATTCCATAGACCAATACCAAAACTCCTAAAAACAAGAAATATGAATAACTTTCTTCTATTCCTAATCCATTTTAGTCATTTGACATAATCAACCATGTCAAGAAGACCAAAATCCAAATGTCTGAATTTGAATTCTTGCAATCCAATCCCGAGCAGTTGGATATGTTAGTTCAGTGTGTGAAGAATAAAACTATCCCTATAGAACAAGATGTCAAAAAGGTAACTCATGATCCCCCAAAGAACATGTCCATCCCAAACAATCTTGTCATTACTCCTCTAGCTGCCCCTGGGAAAATAGAGCCTTTCTATGTTTCTTTGTTGATAAATGGTCACAAATTGAGTAATTTCATCATAGACTCATATGCATCTGACAACATCATGCCTGCCAAGGTGGTAGAATCTGTTGGACTCATGCTAGCCAAAACCTTTGGGAGATGTTTTTCCATGGAGAAAAAATAAGTACCTCTACTTGGACAAATCAAGGATGCCCAATTTGCATTTACAGCATTCCCAGATAAAAGAATCAAAATGAAAGTCCTAGTGGCTAACGTCACAACATCCTATGGCATTCTGCTTGGGCAAAATTTTTACAAAGATGTTGGTGGTGAATTGAGCATGGACCTATTTTAAGCAAGGATCCCTGTCAAAGGCATCATGTAGAGGTTACTTCCTGAAAAGGAATCAAAATATGTTGTCACTTAGACATCAGCCTCTGAAGCTCAAATTTTGTTTGAATCTTTAGGCATGGGTAATTACTTCTTAACCATAAAAGATATTCATGTTTTAGTAGATGAAAGTCCTGAAGGTGACAATCCAAAAATCAACTCAGATGAAATAGCAGAAGATGTGAGAGAGCATAGTGCAAGCACAGAATAATTTTCCCTTCCAATCAAGGAGAAATCTAAAGAAAGATTAGTTTTTGATGATGTTTAGATCCTAGAATTCAATGACAGTAATTCTTCTACCAGCTTAGGAGCTGGAATTGTGTTAATATCTCCTCAAGGAGATATTTTTCCTTCTTCATACAAGTTGCAGTTTAACAACACTAACAACACAACTGAGTATGAATCTCTATTGCTTGGATTGAAGGCTACTTCAGATAAAGGCATCACACTCCTTCATGCCAAAGGAGATGCTAAACTAGTGGTTTGTCAAGTAAAGAACCTATATCAAACCAAAAATGAGAGATTATGCCACTACCACAATCTAGTCTAGGATCAAATTGAAAGCTTTGATGCTTTCAACATCTCTGCCATTCCTAGAGAATTCAATGATTGGGCTGATGCACTAGCCATTTTAGTAACTCTCTTAGTTTCTCACCTAGACTTCAAAATAAATAGGTATACTATCGAATTAGTATTTAGACCAAGTGTGCCCAATAATGCCAATCATTGGCAAGTGTTTAATGGTGACAACCAAATCATCACCTTTTTGGAACAAAAAGATAGCTTTGAACATCTTTACTTCGAAGGCAATAATCTCTAGAAACTTGAATTAGCTCTTGAAATGAATTCAGATGCAGGTGAGTAATTCCTATAGCTAAAAGGGAATAAAATTCCCAAAGGACTGGTTTCTCTCGAGAAACTATTTGATAAGAATGACAAGTTAATCAAACAGAAACAAATATATTCAAGCTCCTCCCAGGGGTTTGATCAGATAAATTTGGGTACCAAGGAAAACCCCAAGATGGTGAACATTGAGAAGTGTTGTACTCCAGAGGAGAAACTTAAATTTTTTGACCTACTTTTCCATTACATGGATTTTTTAACATACTCTTATGATGATCTGAAGTCACTCAGGCTTGAGAAAATTCACCATGAAATTCCTCTCAAGGATGATTCGGTGCCTTACAAGCAAAATCATGGTAGTATAATCCAAAGATATCAAGTACTATTCTATCTAAGATACAAAATACTAAATGCTAGGATAATTTTCCCAAACCATCATTCTACATGGATTGCCAACATAGTCCCTGTAAGGAAGAAGAATAGGAAAATTCACATCTGTGTGGATTTTAGGAATCTAAATTAGTCATCTTTAAAGGATAACTATCCTTTGCCCATCATGGATCAAGTGCTTTAGATAGTGACCAGTTCAAAGATGTTATCAATGCTAGACAACTTCTTAGGATATAATCAAGTTGAAGTTGGTGAAGCAGACCAACACAAGACTACCTTCACCACACCTTGGGGCACCTTTTCTTATCGAAGAATGCCATTTGGCTTGATAAATGCTGGTGCCACTTTTCAGAGAGTAATGGACCTTACTTTCAAGGATGAGATGGGTAAGTTCATTATAGTTTATCTTGATGACTTGACCATCTTTTCTAAGCATTGCCTAGATCATATATGCCACTTGCAACAAGTGTTGGAGTGCTGCCACTAGAATGGCATTTCATTAAACCCCAAGAAGTCATTTTTTGTAGTAATAGAGGAGAAACTTCTTAGACACATTGTGTTCAAAGAAGGAAAAAATATTGACTCAAATAGAGTCAATTCTATCCAAGAGTTTACCTTGCCTACAAGTAAGAATATTGTTCACTTTTTCTTCAGAAAGGTGAATTTATTATGAAGGTTCATCCTCAAGTTTACTGAGAATACTCGACACATTATGAATATGATGAAGGGAAAGGCCACCTTCAGCTAGACTAAAGAAGGCAAGTTAGCATTTGAGGATATCAAGACTGCCATTACCCATGCCCCAATTCTAGTTTATCCAAACTCTAACAAAGAGTTCATCATATATAGTTATGATTCTGAACACATGCTTTCAACAATTCTAGGTCAACAAAATAAAGAAGGTATGGAATATCCCATTTCTCTCATGAGTTTTCCTCTCAAATCTCATGAGCTGAAGTATTCAAACACGGAGAAGCATGCTTATATAGTGGTAAAGGTAGTCAAGCATTTCCACTTATACATCTTGAATTCTCACATTACTACCTTGGTAACTAATACCACAGTCAAATGCATACTAACTCAGCAAGAGTTTGGGATGAAAAGAGGCAATTAGATTTCAAAGATTCAGGAGTTTGATCTAGTCATCAAGCCAACAAAGCTGGTATGAGGAAAAGGCCTATGCCAATTAATTGTTGATAACAAACTAGAAGAAATAGAGCATGAAGAAGCAGAGGTGGAAGATACACTGATAGTCATCTTTTTCTTCACCACAAATGAGTGGTATTTAGGTATTGCTCATTTCCTTACTTATGGTGATTGTCTTTCTCACCTATATTACAAAGAAAGGAGGACTATCAAGTTAAAAGCTACCAATTTTGTCCTTTGGGACAACAGCCTGTATAAGAGGAGCCTTGATGGAGTGTTCCTTCACTATGTGGACAAGGAGCAACAAAGCTAACTTTTGAAATCTTTCCACAATCTAGCCTATGGAGGACATTTTTTTGCTTCTATGACTGCCCATAAAATTCTATGAGCTAGGTATTACTGGCCAACTCTTTTCCAAGATGCATATAAGTGGGTAAGGAAATGTGAACTATGCTAGCAGTTTGTTTGAAGACCCAAGTTGGCTCCCTACCTCTCAATCTAGTGGTGATAGAAGAGCCATTCCAGCAATGGAGAATTGATTTCATTGGTGTTGTAAACCCATCTTCAAGTGCTAGACATGATTATGTCCTTATAGCAACTAACTACTTCACCAAGTGGGTGGAAGCTATTCACACCAAGCATGCTACTTCAAAAGTAGTGTGCAATTTCCTCAAGGAGAATATCATTTCTAGGTTTGGGGTCCCAACCAAGATTATCACAGATAATGCAGCTTGTTTCACTTCCCAAGAGATTACTCAGTTCTTTTTTACTACAAGATCACCCTCTCTCACTCTTCTGATTACTTTCCATGGGGAAATGGACAAGTTGAATCAAGTAACAAGAACTTGATGACTATCATCAAGAAGCTAGTGGATGAAAACCAAAGGACATGGCATAAAGCATTGGTTGATGCTTTGGGGGCAGATAGAATTACACCAAAAAGGGCAATTAGTATGTCTCCTTTCCAACTTATTTATGGTATCAATGTTGAGATACCAATCACTTTGGAATTTCTAGCATTAAAATTATCTAAGGTAATTGAAGATCAGACATATGAAAGCCCCCTTGATAAGAGGATCATGTGCTTGACTGAGCTAGATGAGCAACAAACTATGGTGGTGGATTGAATTTCTACCCATCAAAGTTTGGTGAAGAAGCTCTTTAACTAGAAGGCAAAAAACTATGATTTCTAGGTTGGAGATCAAGTCCTATTATAGGACAAAAGGAGAGAACCAAAGGGGATGCATGGGAAGTTTGATTCTCTTTGGAAGGGCCCATTTATTATTTATCAGCTCAAGGTAAGAACAAATTTCTATTGAAATATCAAGATGACACGCTCTTTTTTTTGCCTTATAATGGGCAGCATATGAAGCACTTCAACTCTTGAAGTATCAGATAAGTTCACTTATACATATGTATATTTGTATAGTCTTTGTTTCTGCTTTGTGTTGTTCATTTTCATTTTTTTGGAGCCTTTCTTTTTTTGGGTAGCATGACTCCATAGCCCAATGGCATACCTCAAGGCACTGGAGATTCTAGTTTCTACTCCCCTCAGCTATTCCAACTGAAGGAAGTTCCCCAACTGGAGCCAACTGTTGTCCCCCAAAAAATATCACTCATTTTTGGGACAACATTTGAAATATTTTAATCCAAGAGACCAAAATCATCTCTCCCCTTCTCAAAAATTGTTCTGGGCATTCAAATTCTTCAATATTTAAGCTTTTTCAAATTTCTACAGACTCTACAGGCTTGAATCTATGGACTCTATAGGCTTAAATCTACAAACTTAGTTCTACGAACTTCATAGGAAGGAATCTATGGACTCATATCTATGGACTCCGCCAGTTCTACAAACTCATTTCTATAGACTCTGTAGGCTTGAATCTATGGACTCTGCCATTTCTATGGACTTTTCAGGCTTAAATCTATGAATTCTATAGATATGTTTCTACAAACTCAACATGCTTGAAATCAACAGGTTCAACAGGTTCAAAGGCTTCTATAGGTGAGTTCAATCAAAATAATAAGTTTCCAGCACTTATTCATTTTCAGGATTGTTTCAATGCCTTGGTTTAACCAAAGGAGTTCATCGGCTAGATTCTATGCAGTGTTTGAACCATTGAACTGTTGAACCTTGAACCATTTTGGTTCAATGGGTTCAAAGGTTCAACGTCATTACCAAGAGTTAAGTGCATTTGTCAAGGTTCATAGTTTAACCACTTCAAGGTTTAATGGCTTCAAAACACTTATCAAAGAGAAGAAGGCTTGAACCATTGAATAACTTTGGTTCAAAGGTTCAACGGGTTCAAAGGTTTAAGAGGTTCAATGCATTTTGGTTTAAAGCATTTGGTTCAAGCAGTCAAGTGAATGAGTGGAACATAAGAAAGCGATTAAACCATTAAACCATTAAACCTTGAACTAACCAGGTTTAACGGGTTTAATGGTTCAATGGGTTCAATTGATTCAAGGTAATCAAAAGACTTAGACAAAAAGATGGCTTCAAATGCAAGATTGAACCATTGAACCAAAGTTGGTTCAATCAGTCGGTTTAATTGATAGGTTCAAGGGGCTGCCCCAAAGCTAAAGGAAAAATAGCCCTTGCGAAGGGTAGTGAACCAAACTGAGTGCCCTTTCGGAGGGCAGTGAATAAAAGTAGACAAAGACAATTCCTTTAGAAAAGTGAACCAAGGACAAACAACCCTTGCGGAGGGTAGGCGAGGAGCAGATGGACCATTGTAAAAAGTTTTAAGGATATTTTTGGGCTTGAATAAGTCCTTACAGAGGGCACAGTTCTCTTTTGGAAAAGTTCCCATGGCAAAGTTTTTAAGGATCATTTCCTTCAGACAAAATGTCTAAAGGAATTCCTTTAGACTTTTGTCTAAAGAAAAAGCCTGGTGAAAAAAGCTTGAAAAACCAGAAAGCTTGATGGATAGCAGAGGCAAAGTGAAGGAACATTTCCTTCAGACAAATTGTCTGAAAGAATTCTTGTAGACTTTTTGTCTGAAGAAAAAGTCTGCCAAAAAAGGAAAAACCCACTGAGGAAATAAAAGCCTGAAGGTTGCCGAAAGATCCCAAAGGGTAGGTACCCTTGTGGGAGGCTCTCACTAGGGAAAGTGGACCATTTATAAAGACCTTGAAGGGCAAGTTCCCTCTAGGAAAGATCAAACCTCAAATTATAGTAGAATGTGACACATGTCCCTCATAAAGTTGTAGTGGAAACCACCACATGTCCCTCATAAAGTTGTAGTGAAAGCACCATGTGTCCCTCATACATTTACAACAGAAGCTGCCACGTGTCCCTCATAAAGTTACAACAAAAGCTGCCACGTGTCCCTCATAAAGTTGCAGTGGAATCTGCCATGTGTCCCTCATAAAGTTACAATAGAAGCTGCCACGTGTCATCTATTGAGACATAGTTTCTAATAAGTTTCAAAGCTATGAAACATGCCATGTGTCTCATTATAACTCAGTGGATATTGTCACATGTCCTTGCCTATTTAATAGTGTAAGATGCCATGTGTCACTTGTTAAGATCAGTGAAAAGTGGCTAAAGCAAGCAAAAAAGACATGAAGGAATTGTTAAGGAGGATGACAAGCCTGTAGCCATCAAATTTAGGGCAACCAATTAGCTGTTGGCTTTCAAATAATGATGAACCCAAACATGTCAAATTTGTGGCAATGAAATAACTGTTGATCCTTGTAGGCTTAAACATAAATCCTATGAATGAATTTAGCGATCAGACAAAGAGATAGCTGAAGAGCTCATATCACATAGAAAAGGGAAAAATATAGCCAAGAAAGGGGGAATGATGAAGAAGGACCAAAAATATTTGTGCATGGGATATGTTTCTAGAAGATGAAGCAGTCCACCAGGTGGACATCGTAGAGTGCAAACATTCAATGGCGTGACCTATTTCTCTACATTGAGTAGAGTGAATAGCTATGCACACATAAGGAAACACATCAAGCAACCCATATTTAAAACCAATGCCTAATTCCAGCATCGCCTGTGGACAGAATTTAAAATGCATTAAAGGCATTGAATGCATTGTAACACATTTTTTTGTGAAACAAAGCACCCAAGTCTTTCTTGGAGCACTATATATTGGACTCTCTCTTATTGTTTTAGGGATCTCTCTCTATTATTAGAAACAAAACTTTGCCCAAATTGAAAGGCATTACTGAGAATTTGAGCTCAGATTGTTGATCATATTTAGTTATTTTAAGAGGAAAACAAGTGACTTTTTAGACTTTGTGTTGGAATAGCTTGGTTGTTGGGGGAATTGTTCTTATGTTTGCTTCCTTAATACATTTTTGTCCATTTGATTAAATAAGTAGAATTAGTAAAAGTAATCAAAAAGGTGTCCTGAAGCCAACTATGGAGAGACTTTGTGCCCTCTACAATTGCCTTTAGTGTGTTTTCTTTCTATTCCTATGTAAAGGATCTTGAGATGACTTTGTGCCCTCATTATCCTTCATATTCTGTTTCTATGTAAAGGACCTTGGGATGACTTTGTGCCCTCATTTTTATTCGTATTTCACACTTTGGCAGTTGAGGTGGAGACTTTGTTCTACATTTCATCCTACTGTGTTACTGCATCCTATTATAGCTACTTGTCACCACTCAAAAGGTTCCTTTTGTCTGTTGAACAGTACTTCTGAAAGAAGAGGAGTGCCTTCTATCATTTCATCAGGATTTCTCCTTTGTTTTTTGTGAAAATCATCTCTAAAAAAAGAGATATGGATGGTTTATCCTACCCCTGAGTGTTATTTTTTGCTTATATATATAGTATATAGCTCTTGCATATTTACAAGGAACCTCCCCTTGATGAGAGGATAGATTTGTCCCCTTTTGATGTAGTAAACCTGCACATCTAGTCGACCAATCTCCCTATGTTATGGTTGAAGAGACCTATTTTGTTCATCAGTTAGTTGATTGACAAAATATTCACCCAATAGATCTGATTGTAACCATAAAATCCATCCATTAAGGATAGCATCTCGTACCCAGTAGTTGAGTTGACAATCATTTCAATGTTGGGTAGAGAAAAATCATCTTTGGGACATGATTTTTTTATATCACAAAAATTAGTACAAACACATATGCATGGGGTCTTTTTACTTACTAGAACTATGTTATAAATCCATTTAGAGTAGTCTAGTGGTCTAATAAAATTGGCTCCTAACAACTTTTCTAGCTCAGCCTTAACCAAAAGGGCAATGTGTGGATGTATCTTTCTCAACTTTTGCTTGACTGGTTTAACATTAGGTTGAACAATTATATTGTGCATAAATAAATTTGGATCCAGGCTTGGCATGTTAAAATATGCCCATGCAAAGATGTCTATATAATCCTTAAGAATGGATATAATATGTTCACGTTCCACTTCATTAAGGGAAGCTCCAAGATAAACATTTTTGGTATCCTCATGGGTTCCCAAATTCACTTCTATTGTGCTCTCCATAAGGAGTGTGGATCCATCTTCTAAAATTATAGGAAATGTATGGTCATGATCATCTTCTTATGCTATATCTTCTTGTTGTTCCTCCTAAAGATCTAGATAATATGAAGAATTAGTATCTACCTTCTCAAGTAAAGGCCAATTAGCAAAGACCTCTAGAAACTCAAGAGCAAGATGCTCAAATATTTGATGTTGTTCTAAAGAGATGCTTGTACTAGTTATGGAACTTGGGCTAGATAGACTTTCTACGTCCTAAGGGGATGAGTAAACTTTCCTACTTGGGAACACCTAAAATAGGTTTTCACTCAATGGCTTGTATTTTTTTTACTTTTTCCCTGATCAACTAGTGATTTAAGAGATGCTTGTACTAGCTATGGAACTTGGGCTAGATGGACTTTATACATCCTAAGAGGATGAGAAAACTTTCCCACTTGGGAGCACTTGAAATAGGTTTTCACTCAAAGGCTTGTCTTTTTCTTTACTTTTTCCCTGATCAACTAGTGATTTAAGAGATGCTTGTACTAGCTATGGAACTTGGGCTAGACAGAATTTCTACGTCTTGAGGGGATGAGCAAACTTTCCCACCTAGGAGCACCTGAAATAGGTTTTCACTCAAAGGCTTGTATTTTTCTTTACTTTTTCCCTAATCAACTAGTGATTTAAAGAGGTTTTTACCTAAAGATATTGATGTTTGTTCTTTATTATGACCAATAAAGTTTGCCTACTAATCAAAGTAGGTAGAAGAATTCAATGAAAAATCAAAACCCTATTTATGATCACTAATGGGGAATGCATCTCATAGGCCCATGTATTATATAATTGATTATTCATTTTGAAACTCATCCAGGCATATGACCAATTTATTTTGATCCCAATCTATGAGTTCAAGATGGCAAAGACATAGGTTATAGTGAGGGTTTGCTTCAAGATGAGAAGCAACAATGGTAAAGATATAATGTCCTACTTCAGGAAGGGAAGCACCACTAGGACATTTTTTTTACTTTAGGATGGGAAGTTCCAATAGGTGTTATGGTCAATATGGCATTTGAATCAAACAAACCTAAATTAACAAGCTCATCGAAAAGGCTATAATGGGATTTTACATCACTGTTAGGAGTCTCATTACTAGTTAATTCAAAATAGTCACTACCAAATGTTATGAGGTCATCTTCTGGTGGTTTAAATCTAAGACCATGATTCCAATTGACAACTCAAGCTGATAAGGGATCTAAAATTCCTTGCACATATGGGCCAAGGCCTTTCCCTACATATTCAAGATGATCCATTATCCAATTAGGGATGGGATACTTTGGATTCTGAAACTAATCCACAAGGCCCTCAAAATATAACCAATCTCCCTCGATAAAATCCTCTTAATCTTTCTTTGGTGCAATTATACGTACAAAAACCACAGGAGGTTTTGGTTACTTCTTCTTTGGTTGCCAAATCTAATCAGGTTTGTTATGAGTCTGGGAAGTTTTAGGCTTACCAAATGTTTTAGGGGATTTTGGTAATTTTGCAATATGGAGGACATCCTTCAAATGGTACATGGAAATTCTTGCATCTTTAATAATAACCTATTTGGCTAGAGTTGTAAGAAATGGATCAATTAAAGTGGAGGATAGATTACTAGGATCTATATAATTAGATGGAGATGGATGAGAAATGATGGCTTTGTTCTTCTTTGTAATGAATTGAGAACCTAGGCAATAGTTATAATTATAAAACTCTGCTTCAAGATGTTTGTAGTATTGGTATGGCTACTGATCAATGGGAATAGTAACCTTGATCCCATCATGAGGAAACTTAAGGAATTGGTGAAGTGTAGATGGAAATACCTTTACTTCATGGATCCAAGGATGACCAAGAAGTATGTTATAAGGAAGCTCAATATCCACAATATGAAATAATGTGTGATGAGAATCAGACCCAACCATGACTAGCAACCAAATTATACCAGATGACTCCCTCTCGACATTATTGTAAGCCTTGATTGTAATAGTTTATAGATGAATGTCTTTGTCCATGTAACCCAATCATCACACCAATTTAAGAGATATGATGTTTAGTCTTGAACCATTATCTATAATAACCCACTTGATCTTATGATCCATAATTATTATCTCAATGTATAGTGGGTTATTGTGGTTTGGGCCAAGGGTGGACATGTCCTTTTGATCAAATGTGATTTACCAAAATGAATACAAATGTCCAATTAGGTTCTAGAATTGATCAAAGTTTATATCATTAGGCATAATAGAATATTATAAAATTTTGTTGAAGATGGTTCTATGGACATCAAATGTCTACAAGAGTTATAATAAAGATATTTATGTAGGGGTTTTATTTAATTGATCTATTATAATATAAGGCCTTTGAATTGTGGATTAAACTAGTTTGGTCTTTATTGGGATAGTATTGGGCTTTGGAACCATTGGCACAATGTTATCATTGGGTTTATGGAAAGAAGTGGGTGAATGGACCTAGATGGTAACTCATGGGCATCTAGTTGTGACTGCACAACCTAGACGTGGCAAGGATTTATTATAATTAGAAGAGGGAGGCAAAGGGCCTTGGATGGTAATTTGTGGGTGATTAACACTATTGCCATAATTTTGGGTTCGTGAGGAGCCTTTAGAAGAATGTTACTCTTATTCAGGATTAATAACCCATACAAATGGAGTAGCAACATGATGATGTGAACTCAACATGGTATTACTATGGGGAGAGGGTGCTGACCCTATAATGATGGGTCTCATGTTATAAGGAACACAAGATTGACCATGTTGTGTCGCAGTAACAGTGGAAATGTGGGTTACAGAAATGTATCCCATAATATTATTATAATCATAAGGTGTATTGTTATAAGCCACATTATTAGTGTGGGGATCATGATCTTGATTATGCTCATTATAATTTTGACCTTGTTGATGGTTTTGATTCTAACTTTGTCCTTGATTGTGACTATTTTGATTATTTCTTGGTGGCAGTGGATCATGTCAAGGAAAGGGGTCTTTGTATATTCCCATACCTTGATTTGTGTTCTAATTAGGGGCCACATTAATTTACAGCTCACCATTTTCAATGAAGTCCTCAATGATATGTCATAATTGAATGCAATGATATGCACCATGACCAGTAACATGATGAAAGTTACACTATTCATTCTCTTTGTACCAGTCTAGTTTTGGTTGATCTTGAGGAAATGGCCTTGATACTAGCCGTATAATTAAATTAGTTGCAATGAGATTTTTTAATACTAATTCTCCTAACCTGAAAAAGACTCTAAAATTATTATGAAATGTCCTTCATGGAGGTTATCTCTACAAAGTAGGTAATGGATTTGGGGGAGTTAATTGTACATTCAGAAGAGGCATAGCCTATACCATTTGTACATTTCTTTTTTCTATCACCCCATTTCAAACCATGTTTTTATTTTTGCTAAAGATCTTTGGCCTATCCTACATTACTATTTGAGCTAGTGATTTAGTCTAATTAGATGCTTGACCTTGCACAAAAATCTTAACAAGGCCCCTAGAAATAAGAGCCTTCTCAATCTGCACTCCTTTATGAATAATTTATTCAAATGAGTTAGCACAAGCTAATTGTAGATTATGCATAACTTGCAAATTTTGTGTAAAGATATTAGCCAGCTATTTGTCTGGTAAATTGTGTTAAAAGTGGCTTGCCAATGCTCTCCACCTCTGTAGATATGCAGCAAAACTTTCACCATAATGTTTCTTTTCTTTGCATAATACAAAAATGGTCAGTTCATGTTCTATGTTGTAAGAGAAATTGTTAATGAATTTTTGAGATAGATCGTTATAATCTGTGACTAATCCCTTTGGTAGTTTAAGTATCCAATCAAGAGCTTGTCTGCTAAAATTAGCAAAAATAGTCATAGTAAGTACTTGCTACTATAAGCAACCTCTTGACACAAGAAGAATTCTTGTATGTGTTCATGTGGACCTCCTTTCCCTTTGTATTTGTCAAATTTGGGTCCCTCAAAGTGAGATGGAAAGGGGTTTTGGAGAATAAATAAGTCAAATGGATATGAGCATATCTCATCAAATTTGCACTTTTTGACTCTATTGTTCATCTTCAATCTTTGGATAATTTCCTTCATAGAATTCCATTATTACATGTTTGGTGCATTTGTGGATTGGATAAGATGTTGTTGGGGTGGAATGTGCCCTTGGTTTTGTTGTTGTTGGGGTGGAATGTGCCCTTTATTTTGCTATTGTTGGGGTGGAATGTGCCCCTAATTTTTCTATTATTAGGGTGGAATGTGCCCTTGGTTTTGTTGTTATTAGGGTGGAATGTGCCCCTGATTTTGTGTGGATCTATAGGGAGCATATACCTTTTGATCCATGATTTGGTTTTGATTTGTTACTTGAGTTGAGAATATAGGCCATTGATTCTTGGATTATAAAACATTCTTTAAATCTGGTTGTTTTATATTTTATTGATTTTAGAAATTTCTATGTTTATTTACCAATATTTGGTTTGTTTGAGGGATTTCCTCAATTTAAACTAAATGTTTGGGTTTCTGAGTTTGTAAAGTAACAAGAGGTTCTTGATGATTAAAGAATGTATGTTTTTTGTCAAATGAAACATCTTATAAGGTCTCTTGTGACTTTAACTGTTTGTTTAGATTACCTTGTTCCATAATTTTAATGTTTTCATCCAATACTTTTTTCATACTTTCCATCATATCTTCATGTTCTTTCAAAGCATTATTGTGAATTGAAGTGGCAACTAGGGAGTTAGTTAAGTCTGTGACAAGTTGATCTACATAACATTGACTTATTATCTTGATCTTAGCTAAAGATCTAAATTTGTGGGTTTTCACTCTATTTGTATTTCCTTTCCTTTTTTAGAGGAAACAAAGGAAGAAGGTATGTATATCTATGCAAAATATTGCTCTTATTCTCATTTTTCTCCTTCTCTAACCAAGGTATGCAATTATTTTGTAGGAAAGTCAAAAGGTAGTCTAGCACCTGATTTTATCAATATAAGAAGGGCTTCATCTTGATCTTCTTGGGATTGATATTTATTGTAATCTTCTTCAAATCATACTATTAAAAGGATATCATAAAAAACAATGGGGTTATCTTGACCATCATAAAATTGCTCATCCTCATAACTAAGGCCATAAGAGGCCCCACTATGAGTGAACCTTTGAGTCATGTCTAAAAAGAGTTGTTATATGTGTTTGACTAACTTTTGACCAGTGTTCGCTAACTAATCAAAGTATGTTTTAGCTCTATTTTAAAAAAATAACCAAGGTACCAATGAGATTATATGGGAGGGTGGTTTGAAACCACACATAATTTAGAAGATTCAGTTCATGAGTTTACTCAACCTTTGGTAAAGTTGAAATCATATAGATTAGAAGAGATTAAGGTAACTCAAAGACCCAAGGTGAAAACTAGTACACCAAAGCCTAGATCTTTGTGATACACCCACACTACAAAATCTAGGTTTAACTTTGACAAGTTGACCCTATAATTTTAGAGGAAAGCTCTCTAGATTACGAAGAAGACAAAATGGACTAAGCAACTCAAGATGTAAAAATATATGCAAATCACTAAGTATAAAGCTAAGACCAAATAGGTAGCACAACGTCACCACATGATTCTAGTAGGATAAAATATGTTCTAGGACCCAAAGCATTGGCAATATGCAAGGTGACTTGAGTCCACCAAGATGATAATATGATTTTGAGTCTTAATAAATGACCTTCAATCCAAATAGAAAATTGAACCCAAGTTAAAACAAACTTAGTGCATAAATGGAAAACCCACTTTGACGCACCAACCCTTACAACTTAGAAAGGTTCAATTTCAAATGTGGATTATAAATTAAGGATTTAAAAAAATTGGGTAAAAGATCTAGACTCAATTGGGCAGCATAACTGTGCCAAAGTGGATGACATGACACAAAGCTTTTGATAATAATTTGAACAAAGAAAAGATTAATTTTCCATTTGGACAGCGTAATGCCTCCCTTGCTCAAGAAAATTGAGGACAATGTGTTTTGGTTAAGTTCATTGAGTTAATAAGTAGTTTTAGACACAAATCAAGACCAAGTTAATGACAAAAAACAAATTTCTTAAGTCGAAACTAATAAGGTATGGCAAAGTGGGGTCTACTAAACTAGCAAGGCTTTGATCATTCTTGGGGAATCAATTGCACAATGATTTTCATGCCAAACAATGAAAAAGAAAAGCATGGATTTTGGGTCTATATCACTTAGCTTGTTACAAAAAGGTCTAATCCTTTTTGCAACCACTACATCATGTTGTTCACTTAGTGTAGTGTGATATCCAAAGTGCCACTACATCTCGTGTGTAACTCCAAAGGAGCCAAATGAAGATAATGTCAGGAGATGAAACCCCATGTCAAAGCTTCCCTAAATAACTTGTGGGAGGTGATGAAGTCCCCTTCATAAGCCAAGTTTGCATGAAAATAAAGAAATCATAAAATAGAAAGACTTTATGGTCATTTTCAAGATCAGCCAAACTTTAGTGAGTTTTTGGGGAGTGTTTTAGGCGACATTATTTCTAAGACTTGGACTAGGCTATTTGAAATAGGAATGGAACTTTTGATTCCAAGGGTTCATTATAGGGAAAAAATGAAAGAGCTTACATGAAACATTACTCTCTTTTCCAAACAAAATCTAATTAAACAACTATTGCAAGCAAAAATTGACAAGTGTGTTTAATTTTAAACCCAAATAAAATATTTGGTGGTGTTGATTTAACCCCTTGGTTTTAGTTGAAAGCATTCACCAAAACATCTAAAGATTCTCTGTTAAACACCAAAACAAGGTTCCTAATCAATTTTTAAGCATGCAAAGGTGATTTAAACAAGTTTTGAGCAAATTTTTAACTTGGTCCTATAGCAAAAGTGTTACCATCTCCTCTAGCTTTGAAGCTCTTTTTAGCTTGAAAAAACAAACTTTGAAGAGGTAGCTCTCAAGTCTGTGTTCTTTGAAAAACATAGTGACCAACATTGGTCAATACCACCAATGTCAGTTATGGCTAACCAAGATCTGACTAATGTCAATTCTACCAACCGGCATCAGTTAAGTCAATAATTGATGTAGATATTTTTGTCGATGTCAATTACTATGTAAAAACTGTGGCAACCAAATATGGAAAAATAAAGTTAGAAAATCTATTTACAAGAGTTTTAAAGGCAAAAATGGATATTTTAGAGTTACAAAGTGATCTTCTTTAGGTGTGAGATGTGTCTTGTCCCACTAGGTGTGCCAAGATGTAGAGAGGATTGAAAAATAAATTAGTCAAGCATTAGTCCATAAATAATGAAACATGCATAAATAACTAACTAACCAAGACTATATATTCCTATGGGAATTACAAAGGATAGAAAAAAACAAATGAAACAAAGCAACACCATATTACCTTCCTAAATGGATTCACCATACCCATGTGGCTCAAAAACATGTTCTCCCTTGATCAAACATCCTTGTCTTTGTCAACAATGGTGGTAAGCTCCTCCAATACCTCAAGAGCACTTCATAAAACCTAGGATCTTGATTGCAAATCACTAAAATAGCCTATCAATGAAGCTTTGTGGAAACAATTTAGCATTATAACTTTGCAATATTCAAGCTTTTAATATATTTGAGCATAATAATCTTGCACCAAAATAGCTTAGAAATGATGTTCATGGCCTTTCTATTTATAGATTTTTGAGATTGGTTAGGATCAACCTAAACCATCCATCTTGCGATGAAGATGTGTGGTTGAGGATAATCTTAATATTTGAAATTAAATCCATAATTATCTTCATCATGACCTTGGAATAAGGGGCATTAAAGAGGCATGGGAGGCACTAACTAGGCATGGGTGACCCATAATCTTGATATTTTATGCACTTATGGCTTGATGGATGCCACCGCATAAATGATGTCACTAGGTGATGTAGATAATAAGAATCTATTTTCAAAAATAAATATTCAACAAATCTCATGGAAAATCCACTTAAGCTCTTGATTTGGATTAATTATCCTTAAACAAGGTTAGTCAACATTTGTGCAATTATTTGAAAATTGTCCCTTGATTAATCAAAATGGTCAAAAATTTATATTATTGTGTCATAATTTGATGGAAGAGGAATTACAAGGTGACGTTAGATGATTTGGAACCGTATTCCCATTTAGCATGTTACCAACAACAACTAATAAAGGTACATGATGTGTACCAATAAATTAGAAGAAAAGAGTGATCCAGAGCACTAAATGGCAAAATGGTTATTTTGACTTGAAATGATCTAATAAAAGTTAGTTGGTAAATAAATTTCATTGCCCTATTTAGGGATACTTTGACCTAAATTGGCACTTGTAAATGACAAGTTTTAACCATTTAGGACTTTTTATAGATTTTGACCTAAAATGTGCATTTGAGTGCAATTCGAGTAAGATTGAAAATTTCAACACAAATGGTGTTAGGAATTAGATGTCTATAAATCTTGTTGGCCAAAAATTTTATAAGGGATTAAGGTTAAATTTTCCTATATATAAAAGATCATTTTTTCATTATTTACACAATGAATAAGAGTTATTATTCACTTGTGCTTCTTTACAATCTGCTCTTCCACCATTCTACTTGAGGAGTATTAGTTTGGGTTTCTACTTGGAAAATATATTCTCATGGAGAAATATTGGATGTTTTGGCCTTTCTTAGTGATCCTTAGAAACCACAATAAACTCTTATAAATCTCCTTTGGCCAAGGGAGAGATTGAGTCTTGATGGGTTCATCTTTCAGGTAAGTATTTTCTAACTTTTCTCCTCTTTTTAATAGATAGAAGTAACATAAGTATTGGATTTGAATAATATTACTCTTCTCTTTCCATGTATTATGGTATTACTCATACATAACTTAATTGATTTTTTCCTATGCATGTTTGTTTTATTTACTAACCCCCATGTTGTGCCACAAGATTTGGTGAGCACTAGATTATATTTCTTTACTTTACTTCTTATTAGTTTAGTGAGATATGAAAACATAAGACCTAATTAGGGTTATTTAAATATTGTGCTTGATTTAAGGGTTTAAAACCCTCTGTAGCATTATGTATTATGATAAGATATCCCCTAATTGGGTCTAGTGGATCCCCATATTGGTTATTTTCTTGATTACCTAATGTATCCTCAATCAAAAGTATATGGCATGATCTATCTTCTCTGAGTTAGGATTGATTTATAGACATGATGCATTTTTAATTGCATACATTCTGATGAACCTAGTGTGAATCTAACCTTTGCATGTTTTATCTCACATTTTTTATTATTTTGTCATTTTTTTTCTATATTTGTGATATTGGGTCGACAGTATCAGTGTAGTCCTAACTTTTGTGTGTAGGTTTAACACACAATCACATCAATATGAATTTGTTCTATTTGTACAAGTTTTTCATCAATTACAAGCTACAAGGTCAACTCCATTAACATGCTACACTTTTATACCTCCATGTAGACTACTAGGTCGACCCTATCGACAAAGTATACTTCTAGACTTTCAAAAAACATACTAGGTCAACCCTATTGACATAACATACTTTAAAGATTTTAGAAAATAGGGAATTATATAATTAGGTTTATCTAGTTAACCCGGTTGGTAGAATTTGTAAGTATAAATCAAGGTACTTCAACAATAATCTCACTTTATCTACACCTTCCAACCCACCAAGGCTCCTTTCTATCCTTCTCTATCATTTCTATTATTCATTATAGTTCTATGTTTCACAATTTTTAGTCTTTAAATCTACCCCTATATGGTAAACTAGGTCCACTATGTTGACCTAGCTCTATATTCTATCTTCTATCTATAAAACTAGGTCAACATTGTCAACATAATTCTTTTTACAAACCCTTGCTTTAGCAATATAGTAGTGACACTATCAACTATATTATTTAATCTTTACATACACTATCATTTGAACTGACACTGTATTATTTTCTAAAATTGGAATTAACACTTATATGTTAGTAATTACCTCACACTTTCATTTTCAATTGCTTGCATTCTTAAATATATCACATATTCTAATTAGGTGGTTTTTAAATATACCATTTGGTTGAACTATTTTTCTCTTTTATGCATAAACTACCAAATCACACAATCTTAAAGTGCATTTAAACAATTATCTACCCAAGCTCTACCTACTTATATTTCAACACCAAGGGGGAAGCTGACTTGGTTTTCTAGCCAAGTATAAACACATGGCTAATGGTCTATATTGGCTGAGCACCCAACACCCATATCACTGTGGTGTGTGAAGTAAGGGGATAGGCCCCAATACTAAGCTAGTACCATTACCAATATAGATCTTTTTCAGCCTAAACATCCTAAAACCATCCATAGATTGATTTCTAGTTCCTCACTTATAGCCAATTCCCTATCACATTTAAAAGCATATTATAATAATCTAACAACATCCAAGATGACCACTTAGTTATCATTTACTTTCCAAGTTAATTTCTTGCTCTTTACTAAATTGTATGTTATATTTCAAAAATTTGCATTGGCCAGTATTGGTACAAGGTTTTTTTTTTGTGCCTAAATTGGATCATCCTCATTGACCCAATTATTTATATGTTTCTCTTCATTTCTTGCTTTCAAAATTACTTACAAATTTTTTTCATGTTTCAATACATGGTTGTTCTACTCGACATGGTCTCTTATAGACTGTCTATTCTCCTACCTATAGTACTAGGTCAACCCTATCAACATAGTATTCTTTTCTACCCCTATGTATACAAAATTGGGTTGACACTATCACCTCTATATCTTTTTCTACCGAGGTTATATAACTAGGTCGACCCAATCAACCCTATATCCCTATTTTCTCAAAATTCATCCCCTACTTTCTATACTAGGTCAACCCAATTGACTCTATACTCTTCCTTATTTCCTTGTTTATCTGACTTAGTTATCTACTTCTCTTCTTTAGAATTTTCTTCATTTCTCTCAAGTCATCATGAATTACCATATCAAAAAATTCGTGGATAACCTAAATCCATTTTGATACTATATGGGATATTCTTTTCTTCCTCTCTTCTCTTCCCAAGAGTAGCATCACTCTTGGGTCACTTCTTCCCCACATTCATCCATGACTTGTCACATGGTGCAAATCACACATCAAGATAAATCTTATGGGTCCAACCCTTTATATACCTATTAGGACACTTCTCATCTTCAAAACCTTCAAACTAATGTGGGAGAAATTGACACAAGTTTAATAAATAATACCACTAATAATCCATCTTGTAATAACCCTCCCCTTAATACCATTTTAGGGATTATTCCTACCAACACCAACCAACCTATTTATACAACTCAACTTCTTGCACAAGTCATATATAAAATTAACATAATGCAAAATTTTAACACCTCTCAAATTATGCAACTCTAACATCATTGTATTAATATATCTAATCAACATCCAGATATCCAACCTTAAGTTAATCCTAATTATATTCCTCCACCTCTTAGAGATACCTTAGGAAATGTTATTCCCCAACCCATAATAAATAACAAGATGCTTCAAACTATTTAAAATGAGCCTTTTATCTCCCTTAATTGTGTCCATTGATACTGGTAACATATCTCCAATGATCAAGTATGATGGTACTAAAAACCCAACATCATTTCTCAAAGCCTTCGGCAATCTTTATAAAAATTGGATCCAAACTAATACCTTTGCCACAAATAAACTCTTAGTAAAAACCTTCACTATAAATGTATTATAATGGTATAACCAACTTCCATAATAATCCATTTGGTAACTTAAAGATATGGTCAATCCTTTAGCTAAAAAATTTCAACATAATGATCTTCCCAAAAATTATCTTAGCCACTTCATAAATGCTAAGAAATCTCCCATTGAATCAGCCCGTGACTTTATCAAAAGATGAAATTCATTGGTACATAAATTTAATCATAACATGAATGATGATAACTTTTTAAAAATCTTTATAACTACTTTGAAATCTTCTCTTTAATATAAGGTTCAAACTTTTGCTCTCCAAACACTTAATGAAGCTATTGACCAAGATAAACATCAAGACTTTCTCATGAATCAATTTGAACCTAATCCTAAACTTATTAAAATATATTTAAAAAAAAAACTAATGTTATCACTATTAATACTCCTCAAACCAAACCAAGAGTTATTCATCCTCTCACACACCACTCTCAGTGCAACAAATGAAACAATTTTTACCGCCCTCTAAACCTTTCACCTATCTTAATAATCTTCCTAAGTGGTATGACCCTAATCAAGTTTTTTGGTTTCATATCAACATTGGTCACTCCCATTAATCTTGTAGAAGGATCACTAAATTTTTTACCTCCTATACGCTTGGTGATTCATTTAATCATGAAGCTATGATCAACCTTCATTGTCAAGAGTACATTGTTGCTTCTCAAAAATGACAATCTTCCAAAGCTTCTACCTCAAATAACCAAAAATATATTTTTAAAGCTAATAATGAAAAAATACCAATGTTGTTTGTGCTATTGATATCTATTATGACCAATATTATAATAATTATCGCTATGTTAACACTATTAAGGTCAATTATCATCTCAAGTTGGCTCACAAAGATCATATTACCAAACCTAAGAAGCCTTTTTTGGAAGAAAAACTCCTCAAAGATGCTACAACCACTAATATCACTTTGAAATCTCATGAAGAATATCTTCCTCCTAAACCTCCAACCACTTCTATTCCTTCAAAATCTACATTACCTCCTAACTATCATGATAGTTCTTCTTCTAAATCTCATTGGAACTTTCTTGAAGAAATTAAATCTGTGACTTGTAAGATTCCACTTATGGAGTTGGTTGGTACTTCCCCCTATCCTCACAAGTTCCTTATGCAACAATTACAAGAAATTGAAGATCTATCCTCTATAAATGAAGAACCACCTTCTATTGAACCTCAACCTACCAACATACATATTGTCAAAACCATGTGTCCTTATTCTAATCCTTCTATTGAATTCCTTAAAGATGGCATGATCAATGATGAAATTTTTTCTCATGCTAATGATCTACCAATTTTCATTAAAAGAAGCATTAATACTACCCTTATCTATAAAGTTATAGTTGATTAAGTTTCTAGAAATAATGTGACATCTTTGTGGCTTATCCAATAACTTGGTTATAATAAGGATCATTTCAAGCAAACCTGTCTCACCTGTCATGGTTTTAATAAGACTAATCAAAAGCCACTTGGTTGCATTTGGATTCCCCTAAAAATTAGACCAAAGACTGTTCAAACTAAGATTATGGTACTCAATTTACCCTTATCTTATAATATACTCCTTGGTCACCCATATACTCATAGAATGAGGGTTATTTCTTCCTCACATAGCCAATTAATTAAATTCTTACATAATGTAAAATTATATAATCATGAGGTTGATCCCAATCCTTATATTATTCATCTCCCTAATCCAAAATCTCAATATCGTATTCCTACTATTCCTAAGATAAATATTGTTCTTTTACCCTCGTTCATCAGCATCAATCCTTATTTACAAGTCACTCTTTTTGATTTAGATGATGATGAGACTAATGATTTTAAACATAATTTCAATATTACCAAGCTACCACCTACATTTTATAGTGGCTTCCTCCTTATTTATTACCTTGGGACCATACTATTCCTCTTATTGATGAGATCACTGATTTCCCCTCCATGCAATGCTCAAGAGGCTTCTCTACCTGAAGATGCCTTCACTTGTAATGACTTTGGAGTGGATAAATTATTTCAAGATCCTCTCATCATGTCACTACATACATTTAGTAATATTGGGATTTCACCTTCTGAAACTCCCCTTGAATATCAATCATATACCAATTTCTCCAACATATGATGATAATTATATTATGGCCCAAGCTCAATCTCAAGACTTGGATGTTCGACATTATCAAAAAACCTTGTCTCAAATTCATGATCTTAATTTATATGTTCATACCATTTATATAGTTCATTAATTAGCTCTTGAAGGTTATGTGACTCCTACCAATTTTACACTTCTTGATACTCCTTAGATGGTAGAGAAAATTATACCTTATGAACCTCTAAAAATTCTTATAGCTTACTTACCACCTATAGATCCCATCATTACATCTGATCCTTCCCCCATCAGTGAAACCACCAACACACCAATCCCTTTTGATCCATTTACTTCTCCTATTCTTGAGATTACACTAAATGCCAAGGCAACTAGTGTCTATCAAATACATTCTAATTATGATCACCATGGTAATTAGATTATATACCTTGAAGTATATGTAGAGTATTATGGTCCTCTTCCTACCTTTCCTAGTGATGAATCTATTCTTGAAATACTTCATGCTTGAAAATCTCAACTTCGTTGGTAACATCATAAACTTTGGAACTTCAAAACCAAAACCCCTTGTTTCAACAACTTCATTACTAGCATTTATCCTCAATCTAATCCAATATATTATTTACCTAATGCACCATACCATTTCCAATATGGCAATGCTATGTTCATCAAAGAATCCACTCACATTGAATATGGTCTCCATCCTACCCTTGACCAATTATAGTTTCTCATGAACTCTCACCTACTAAATATGATAACTTTAGCTTATTCTTTGATAAATATCATGAGATATTTTCTTGGTCCTATGAGGACATGCCTAGTATTGACCCTAGCATTATGGTGCATAACATCATTACTTATCTTGATGCCAAGATTATGCATAAAAATAGAGGAAGTTCCCACCAGAGGTTTCCACTTTATGTAACAAAGAGATCATCAAATTACTTAATGCTAAATTTATCAAACCAATAGACTATTTTAAATGGGTTTATAACATAGTTCCCATTCAAAAAAGGGTTACTATGGTCATTTGCATATGTATTATGTCATATTTTTCATTATTTTATCTTTTCTTCTCTATATTTATGATACTGGGTCGATAGTGTTGGTATAACTTCTATGTGCAGGTTTAACATAGTCACATCAATATGAGTATGTTCTATTTGTACAAGTTTTTCATCATGTAGAGGCTACTAGGTTGACTTTATTGACATAGTACACTTTTAGACTTCTAGATAGACTATTAGGTTGACCCTATTGACACAGTACACTTCCAAACTTACAGAAAACATACTAGGTCAAACTTGTCGACATAATTTACTTTACAAGTTTTAGCAATTAGGGAACTATAGAATTAGGTTAACCCAATCAACTTAGGTTACAAAATTTGCAAGTATAAATTAGGGTAATTTAATAGCAATCTTAATTTTTCTATATCCTCTAACCCACCAAGGTTCCTTTCTATCCTTCTCTATCATTTCTATTATTCATTATGGTTCTATTTTTCATAATTTGTAATCTTTAAAACTGCCCCTATATAGTAAACTAGGTCCACTATGTCAACCTAATTTTGTATTATATCTTCTATCTATAAAACTAGGTCAACACTATCGACATAGTTCTTTTTACATACCCTTGCTTCAGTAGTACAATAGTGACACTATCGACTCTATTTTATAATCTCTACATACACTATCATCTAAACTAACATTGTATTATGTTTGAAAGTTAGAATTAATACTTATATGTTAGTAATTATCTCACACTTTCATTTTTAATTTCTTTCATGGTTAGATCAGATCACATAGTCTAATTAAGTGGTTTTTTAATATACCATTTAGTTTCACTACTTTTCTCTTTTATACACAGACTACCAAATCGCATAATCTTAGAACATATTTAAATAATTATCTGCCCAAGGCCTACCTAATTTGATTTTATCACCAAGGGGGAAGCTAACTTGGTTTTATGGCCAAGTATAAACATGTGGTTAATGGTATATATTGGCTAAGCACCCAAAACCCTTATCACTATAGTGTGTGAAGTGAAGGGGTAGGCCCCAATACCAAGATAGTACTATTGCCAATATAAATCTCGTTTAGCCTAAACATCTTAAAAGCATCCATAGATTGAGTTCTAGTTCCTTGCTTATAACCAACTCCCTATCACATCTAAAATCATATTCTAATAATCTAATAACATTCAGGATGACCACTTAGTTAACATTTACTTTCCAAGTTGATTGTTTGCTCAATTATATGTTATATTGCAAAAAGTTATATTAGACAACATTAGTACAAGGTTTTGTGATGTGTACCTTAATTAGATCATCCTCATTGACCCAATTTTTTGTGTGTTTCTCTTCACTTCTTGCTTTCAAAATTACTTGCAAAAAAAATTCTTGTTTTAGTACATAGTCATTCTACTCGACATAGTCTCTTACAGACTATTTGTTCCCCTACCTATAGTATTATGTCAACTTTATTGACACAATTATTTTCTACCCCTTTGAATATAGAACTAGGCCAACCCTATCAACTCTACATATTTTTTACCTATTTTTTGCCTAGGTTATAAAACTAGGTTGACCCAATCAGCCTTATATCCTTATTTTCTCAAAATTCATCCCTTACTTTTTTTATTAGGTTGACCTAGTTGACTCTATAATATTCCTACTTTCCATGTTTATCCGACTCAGTTCTCTACTTCTCTTCCTTAACATTTTATTCATTTCTCTCAAGTCATCATGAAGTTTCCTATCAAAATCTTCTTAGATATCCTAAATCCATTTAGATACTATATGGGATGTTCTTTTCTCCCTCTCTTATTTTCCCAAGCTCACCATCACTCTTAGGTCACCTCTCCCCCTCCTTCATCTATGACTTGTCACATTGTGTAAATAACACCTCAAGATGAAGTTGATGGGTCCCACCCTTTTATACCTATCAAGACACTTCTCATCTTCAAAACCTTCAAACTAATGTGGGAGAAATTGACACAAGTTTAATCAATAACCCCACTAATAATCCATATTCTAATAACCCTCCCCCTAATACCAATTTAGGGAGTACTCCTATCAACACCAACTAACCTATTGATATAACTCAACTTCTTACACAAGTCATACATCAAATGAACATAATGTAAACTTATAATAACTCTCAAATGATTCAACTCCAACATCAGTTGATTAATATAGCTAATCAACCTTTATATATCCATCCTCAAGCTAATCCCAATTATATTCCTCTACCTCTTAGATATCCCTCAAGGAATGTTATTCCTCAAACCATAATTAATAACAAGATGCTTCACTATTCAAAATGAGCCTTTAGCTCCCTTCATTATGTTCATTGATATTGGTAACATATCTCTAGCTATCAAGTATGATGGGACTAAACACCCAACATCATTTCTCAAAGCCTTTGGCAATATTTACAAAGAGTGGATCCAAACTAATACCTTCACCACAACTAAACTCTTAGTTAAAACCTTCACTAGCGATGTATTATAATGGTACAAACAACTTTTGCAACACTCCATTTAGTATCTTTAAGATTTCATCAATCTTTTAGTTAAATTTTTTTAACAAAATGATCTTCCCAAAAATTATCTTAGCCACTTCATCAATGCTAAGCAATCTCCCATTGAATCAACCTATGACTTTATCAAAAGGCATAAATAATTGGCTCATAAAGTTGATCATAACATGACTGATGATAACTTTTTCAAACTCTTTATAAATGATTTGACTCCTTCTCTTCAGTATAAGGTTATAAATTTTGATCTCCAAACACTTAATGAATCTCTTGACCAAGCTAAACATCAAGACTTTCTCATGAATCAATTTGAACCTAATCCTAAACTTATTAAAGGATCTTTTCAAACATCTACTAATGCTATCACTAGAAATACTCCTCAACCCAAACTAGGAGTTGCCAAAGTTGACATGCTTTCATCTTCTTAGACACCACTCTCGATGCAACAAATGAAATAATTTTTACCACCCTCTAAACCTTTCACCTATCCTAACAATCCTCCTAATTGGTATGATCCTAATCAATTTTATTGGTTCTATGTCGACATTGGTCACTCCCATGAATCTTGTAGAGGTCTCACTAAATTTATTGTCTCCTATATTCTTGATGATTAATTTAATCATGAACCCATGATCAACTTTCATCATCAAGAGTACGTTATTGCTTCTCAAAAATGACAAGCTTCCAAAACTTCTACCTAAAATAACCAAAAATCATTTTCTACCTCTAATAATCAATAAAATACCAAGGATGTTTATGTTATTGATGCTGATTATGACCAATATTATAATAATTCTCACTATGTTAACACTACTAAGGTCAATTATAGTCACAAGCTAGCTCATAAAAATCATGTTACCAAACCTAATAAGCCTTCTTTGGAAGAACAACTTCTCAAAGATGCTACAACCACTAATTTGGCTTTGGAAGCTCGTGAAGAACAACTTCCTCCTTATAAAACTTCAACCACTTATGTTCCTTCAAAATCTACTTTACCTCCTAAATATCATGTTGGTTCTTCTTCTAAATCTCATTATAACTTTCTTGAATAACTTAAATCTATTCCTTATAAGATTCCACTTATGGAGTTGGTTCATACTTTCCCCTATCATATCAAGTTCCTTATGTAACAATTATAAGAAATTGAAGATCCATCCTTTTTAGATGAATAACCACCTTCAATTGAAACTCAACCTAACAATCTACATACTATCACAACCATATCTCCTTCTTCCAATCCTTCTATTAAATTCCTTGAAGATGACATGATCAATGATGAAATTCTTTTTCATTATAATGATCTACCACTTTTTATTATAATAGCCATTAATAATACCATTATCCATAAAGTTCTAGTTGATGAAGGCTTTGGTTTTAATGTGCCATCTTTGTTGCTTAGACAACAACTTGGTTATAACAAGGATCATCTCAAGCAAACCATCTCACCTATTGTGGTTTTAATAAGACTAATCAAAATCCATTTGGTTGCATTTGGCTTCCCCTAAAAATTATACCAAAGACCATTGGAACTAAGCTTATGGTCCTCAATTTACCCTTATCTTATAATATACTCCTTGGTTGCCCATGGACTCATAGAATGAGGGATATTGCTTCTTTTGGTAGCCAATTCATTAAATTCTTACATAATGGAAAATGATATAGGCATGAGGTTGATCCTAACCCTTGGAGTATTCAACTCCCTAATCCCAAATATCAGTATCATATTCTTATCATTCCTAAGATCAATAATACTCCTTTACCCTAGTTCCTCAACATCAATATCAATTTATAAATAACTCTTGCATATTTAGATGATGATGATCCTAATGATTTGTAACATACAATATTACCAAGTTACCTCCCTAAATTTTAAAGTGGCCTCCTCCTTCTTTATTACCTTGGGATCGTATAATTCCTCTTATTGATGAGATCATTGTTTCCCCCTCTATGCAATGCTTAGGAGCCTTTTCAACCTAAATATGCCTTCAATTATAATGAATTTGGAGTGGCTAAGTTATTTAAATATCTTCTCATCATGTCTCCATGTACATTTAGTAATATTAGGATTTCCTTCTGAAACTCCCCCTAAATCTCAAGCATGCACAATTTCTCCAACACATGATGATAATTATATTATGTCCCAAGCTCAATAGCAAGATTTGGATGTTAAACATTATCAAAAAACCTTATCTCAAATTAATGATTTTAATCAATATGTTCATACTATTTTTATAGATTGTCAATTAGCTCTCGAAGGTTATGTTCCTCCTATTAATTCTCCACTTATTGACACACCTTGGGTGGTAGAGAAAATTATACCTTCCAAACCTCCAAAAATTCTTATAGCTTGTTTACCACGTATGGATCCCATCATTGCATCTGATCCTTCCCCTATCAATGAAACCATCGACACACCAATCCCTTTTGATCCATCTAATTCTACTACTCTTGAGATTACACTAAATGCCAAGGTAAATAATGTCCATCAGATACATTTTGATTATGATCATCATGCTCATCAGATTCTAGACCTTTAAGTAGATGTTAAGTGTTATGTTCCTCTTCTTACCTTGCCTAGTGATGGATCTATTCATGAAATTCTTCATGTGTGAGAATATCAACTTCCTCATAAACATAATAAACTTTAAAATTAAAAACCAAATTCCCTTGTTTCAACAACTTCATTTCTAACATTGATCTTAAAGCTAATCCAATCTCTTATTTACCTAATACACCATATTATTTCCAAGATGGTAATGTTATGCTTATCAGAGAAACAACTCACATTTAATATAGTAATTCATCTTGTCGTTGACCAATTATAGTTTGTCATGAACTCTCACTTACCAAATATGATAAATTAAGCTTATTCTTTGATAAATATCATGATATATTTTCTTGGTCCTATAAGGACATACATGGTATTAACCCTAGCATTGTGGTGCATAATATCATTAATTATCCTAATGCCAATCTTGTACATCAAAGATAGAAGAAGTTCCCACCCAAAGTTTCCACTTTATATCACAAGGATATCATCAAATTACTCGATGCTAAATTTATCAAATTAGTGGACTATTTCAAATGGGTTTCAACATAGCTCCCATTCAGAAAAAGGTCACTATGGTCATTTGCATTTGCATTGATTTCTATAATCTTAATCTTGCTTGTCCCAAGGACAACTTCACTTTACCTTTGATAGATGCCATTATTGATTCCATAGATGGTTACAAAATTTTATCTCTTATGGATGGCTTCTCAAGCTACAATAAAATTTACATCACCCCTAAAGACAAACATAAGACAACTTTCACCATGAAATGGGGCACCTATTGGTATGTCAAAATACTCTTCAACCTCAAAAATGCCAAAGCCACTTACCAACATGAAATGACTCATATATTTCATGATCTTATCCATAAAATTGTTGAAACCTATGTGCATGACCCCTTTTCTAAATCTAAAAATTACAAAACTCACATATCTGACTTGCCATTATTTTTGACCATCTTATTAAATACCAAGTAAGACTAAATCCTTAAAAATGTGTCTTTGGTGTCAAATCTAGAAAATTTTTAGGATTCCTAGTCTCTCTATATGGTATCAATGTTGACCCCACTAAGATTAGTTATATCATCAACATGCCCATTGCTCGATCCATTCTAGACATTCACACTTAGGCAAACTTGAGGTAATTAGATGATTCAGTCCTAAATGGCCTACCACATCCACTCCATCAATTCTCTTCTTAAGAAAGGTAATTCTTTAGAATGGATGGATCCTTATAAAAAATCCTTTGTTAACATGAAATAATCATTACTTAACCCACCTACACTTTTTCCTCTTTCCAACAATCGACCCTTGATCTTATATGCTTATTCCACACCTATATGAGTCGAGGCAATACTTTCCCAACATGATGATACCAGAAGAGAGTATGCCATTTATTACATTATATGAGGCCTCATTGATTATGATAAACATTATAATAAAGTTGAACATGATTGCCTCACCATCTATTTCATAGCTAAAAAGCTTTTACACTACATGCTTTACCAGACTATTTATGTCATCATTCATTCAAACCCCCTTAATCACTTCTTATTCAAATCCTTTCTTCCTAGAGATATAATTGGCAAATGGATGGTCCTTTTCATGGAATTTTATCTCCACATTATCATTCAAAAATATGTTAAAATATAGGTCAACATTGATCAACTAGCTATACCTCCTATGATAACAACCAATCACCTTCAAAATAGTCTTCTAGATGATAATATTATTTATAATAAAGGTCTTAATCAAGATATTTATCTCAAAAATTACTTTCATAACTTCACCATTAATCTTGAAGCATTTAATATTTATGAATCTACTATTCCCCATAATACTACTAAACCAAAAGTAGTTATCGAAGCGATTCCTAAAATTAATGTTGATTTGCATGAAGATGCTTTGACCGTTCACTTTGACAGTGCTAAATGCCTTCAAGAAGTTGGGGTAGGTTTCATTATTACAAGTCCTCTTGGAAAAATCATTCATTTAGATTTTTACTTACATTTTATGTCACCAATAATATGGTCGAATACGAAGCTTTAATCTTAGGCATGAGAGATGCTCTTGATTTAGACATCCAATATCTACATGATTTAGGTGATTTTTAGCTTATTTTGTCAGGTAAATGGTGATTATCAATGAAAAAGTGAAAATCTAATTACTTATCATCAAATTAAAACCACTCTCACTAAATATTTCATTGCTTTCACTATTGATTCTATTCTTTGAGATCAAAATTCCATTATTGATTCCCTTGCTTCTTTAGCATATCTCTTCCATCCCCACCAAGTTCTTTTTGATCCCACTTTTCTTATCCAAATAATAAAATATCCATCTTCTACTCAACCATAATATTCACTTATTTTCCAAATGGAGGATATCACCATTCAACAAATCCCATGGTATAAACACATTATTCAATTTATAAAACACCAAACTTATCTTCTTAAGTTAAACTCTCATGAAAAGACTCACATTTGTAAACAAGCTTTCAAGTATGTATTTTGATACAATATCCTTTATTATCATAATGTTTGAGGTACCTTACTTTATTGTGTCATTTAATATGAGCTCCCACCTCTCCTTGAACAAGCACATGAGGGCATTTTTATGGTCACTATAGTGGAAATGCTACAACCCATAAATGCCTATTATGGGATACTTTTGGCCTACTCTTGAAAATGATGCAATCAAATTCACTAAAATTTATACCCCTTTCCAACTTCATGATGATATAATTCATTCACCTCCATCTGAGGTTTAAAATGTATACCCCTTTCCAACTTCATGATGATATAATGCAGTGTAAGACCATGGATAGGACCTAGCCTTCCTCACAAAATATGTTCTTTTTCTTACCTCATTTATTTTTCACATGTTTTTTTATCACCCTCATGAATTTGTATTTTGTGAGTTATAGAGTAAGACCATGGATAGGACCTGGCCTTCCTCATAACATACCATATTGTTCTTATCCTATTTATTTTTCCAATACTTTTTGCACCCCTTGGGTTTATATTTTGTGAGTTATAGTTTAAGACCATGGATAGGACTTGGCTTTCCTCAAATCATCATCTCATCATTTCTTTTCTAGCATGGTTTTTAATCCTTGTTCTCAATTTTAGCTTTTGCTTCTTTGATAGATGGAATTTACACAATAATCTATGCTAGCATGTTTTCCTCCATTTCCATCATTCTTATTATAAGGAATCACACTTTTCTATCATTGTATCCTATTTTTCACCCTTTATTACATTTTTTATGATTTGAATTAATTTAAATTTTTGCATGTATCATTCCTCTTGATTTCTTACCCTTTCACTCCTCATTGGATAAAACAAGGTCAAAGTCAAAATGTCACTTTTATTTCACCTATATTTATGATACTCTTAGACCCCATACTCTCTAAAGTTATCTTTCTTAGTAAACAAGTCCCAAGTATTCAAATGAAAGTCACATTTAGCACCCATGTTTGGTTTTCTAAATCCATATAGAGGAGGAATAAAAAAATCCATCAAGAATGTTAAAATCTAAATCATTTTAAAAAGGCAATGATATACAAAAGGCAACACACAAATCTCAAACGTCAAAATCACACCAAAATTTGTGATTCCAAACACATCTCCTATCTCTAATCTAATCTAAAACTCCACATTGGCGTCAAAATATATCCAAGGCCCATTGGGGTACAATAGGCCAATAGACTAGAATAGGATAATTCAATAAACTCTATGGTGCTACTTATTTTCTCATGTAATTACCTAATATTCATAGTAGACTGACAACTCTGTAAGGAGTCATGAAGAATGGAGAATATGTTGTGGGAAGGTAGGTCCATCTTACTTTTCATGAATATATCCTTCATGGGATGATAGATATACTTCATTTATTTACCTATGACTTATGTAGCTAAGATAAGTTATTCAGAGTCCTTAAGGTTGAAAGTTCTCTTATTTTGAAAAACCTAATTTGAGTTCCTTGACTTTGATAAAGATTTATTCTACCTTGGTTTTTCCTTCATTCTCCCCTTTACCCATTTCATTTCCCCCTTGATAATAATGTGTGATTCTAAATTTATTTTCCCTTCTTCTATATTCCCTCTTCTTTACATCTTAAAAACATTATATCACTACTTTTTTTTAGTTTTATCTATCCTTAGAGTAAAACAACATGTCTGAGCAACTATGGATTACTTTCTCTACACCATAGATTTACATTCCTAGATTTGTTTTTGCTTTCCTTTTACCATTTGTCATTGTTTTACTACCCTTTTTGCAGACACTTGAGTTTATTTCTACTTTCATGTACTTTTTCCATTGTTGATTGAGGTTGGAATGTTACTTCTCACTCATCAATGTTATTTTCCCCTTTATGAACCTTTTTTGATTTATGATTGAGTAAGGATTGTTACTGCTCACTCATAAATGTTGTTTTACAATTTTTTACTTACCCATCTTTGTTTAAGTTAGGATTATTACTCATTTCACATTGATGTTTGATTACCATCCTTTTTGACATGTATCCTTGGTTTGACTTGGGGAGTTTTCCTTTCTTACTTAAGGTTTACTTGTTTGAGTTTTTTATCTTTAGTTGCCTTGGATTTTTAGTTACCTAATTTAATCTAAATTTGTTTTTGACTTGGTCATTTGGTCTAACATATCACCTGTCACCTCAGATTGCCAAATTCCCAAGTATATCCCATCCACATATTACCAATTATCTTGGATTTCTTACATTTGTTTATTTTTTCTATTTAGTTTTGCATTCTTGGGTTTGTTGTCAGCAGTCTCTGCACCTTCCACAATTAAAACTACAAACACAATAGATAACCATCTAGTGATAAAGGTAAGTCAAGGTATGCATTACATTTAATTTTAAATTATTTCCCTTTTAATCATTTACTTTCAATTATTTTTGCTTTAAAATACTATAATTTTTCCTAGCCTCAACATTGTGTGTTACTATGTTCTTTCTTAAAGCACCATCCCCTGTTGCACCTAAGTGACACATGGTAAAGTCAAGTGGGGAATATGTATACACATAATATTTTTAACTTATATCAAATAATGACACTTTTTATCTTCTAAAAACATATTGAGACTTAATCTCTCTGAGTGCACGCACTAAGGGGTGCACTAAGAAATGGGTGGGCAAACCATTAATGCTCCATAGGATTGTTGTTCTTTATTACCACTTATTACCAATCCAACCAAATCCTAAAAACCATTCCCTAAGTTATTACTCCTCTTTTGCACACTCCTCCAGTCTTTTCCCACTTTTCATCCCTCTTTTCCTCACTTTAAGTTTCTTTTGGAAGTCTGTTATACTAGGTTGATTAGGTTGACACTATACTATTTTGGGTAAAATTCATTTAGGGTTTAGGTCAGTGCTTGGTCAATCTAGTTCATGACCTAGTGAATTTTTGTACATAACTATATTAGGTCGATTGGGTCAACCCTATTGGCTAAAACTTTTAGAATGGATTAGGGTCAAATCTACCTATATATTCAATTTCATTTCATCAATATTTACACAATGAATAAGAGTTATTATTCACTTGCACTTATTTAAAATTTGATCTTCCACCATTCTACTTGAGGAGTCTTAGCTTAGGGTTTCTACTTAGAGAATCTAGTCATGTGGAGAAGTTTTGGATGCTTTGAAATTTCTTAGTGATCCTTACAAACTACAACAACCTTTTATGAAGCCCATTTGGCTAGGAGATAGATTGAGTCTTAATGGGTTCATCTTTCAAGTAAGTATTCTCTAAATTTGCACCTCTCTTTAGTAGATAGAAGAAGCATAAGTATTGGCTTTGAATAATATTATGCTTTTATTTCCATTTATTAGGGTCTTACTTATACATAACTTAATTGAGATTCTCCTATGAATGTTTGTTTTTTTACTAACCCCCATGTTGTGACACAAGCTTTGGTGAGAACTAGATTATATTTCTTTACTCTACTTATTATTATTTTAGTGAGATATGAAAAAATAAGACCTAGCTAGGGTTATTACATGATTATTATGGATTAGAGGGTTTGAAACCCTCCCTATTATTGTGTATTATGATAAGATATCCCCTAATTGGGTCTATTAGATCCCCATATTGGTCATGTTCTTGATTATTTAAAGTATCCCCAATTGGAAGTGTATGGTATGATCTATTTTCTCCAAGTTAGGATTGATTTATAGACATGATGCATTTATTATTACATACATAAATCACCTCTCTCCATCTCAATAGAATATTTAGGGTGTCCCATATTTTATCATAGGTCAACGCTTCTTTAAAATGGTAATGCAAAAAAATTTCAAAGTATATGGTATTTTGTTATAGAAATCATGGATAGTGTTCCCTAAATGTTTGCTAGTGTATAATGTTTTTTAACAACACAATTTGATCTTTTGCTTTAGGAAATTAAACTCTCATACAAAGGCCCACAATTTGTTTTGATAAAAATACTCATCATTTCTTATTGTCCATGCAATTTGGTTTTTATAGAAGTGTAATCTCTAACCTAAGATTATCCTAAAAATAAATTAATCAAGAAATAAGACATATGACCCAAGATAAATCCACATAAATATATTTCGCACAAAAAATTCTATTAACCTATAGTACTAGTCTAATAAGCTTCCATGAATTAGTTTTCATCCTCCAAGTCATGAAGTAGTCCACATTAAATCCTTATAAATTTACATCTAGGAACTATTAATGGAGTAAAATACTATAGGTTGAGGTAGGTCTCTTGTAGGCTAAAAGTTTTTGTCCTAGATCACAAGATACTTGGAGGGTAAAATCTAATTTTTCTTTCTATTTTCTTTTTTCTTCAATATTTATCTTTAATTTCTTATTTTCTATCTTTAGCCTTTTTAATTATTTATAAGTTTGATTCCAATTGGTCATGATGTCATGATAAGATAATTTTTTTTAACCATTTGGTCTTCTTATGTTTTTGGCCTTACTACTCTTTATTTATATGACATAATCTCATTATCTTTATTCAAATATTAAATCATAGTTTCTTTTAATTTTTTTTAAACATCAGATACTATCTTCCTTAACTTTTAGTTTCATTATGAGGAAGGAAATATATTCCTCTTGTTACCTTATAGTAGTTTTATCTTTGGATAGGGTCTGAAATTATTGTACTTGGTCCACTTCATCATGGTTGTGGAGAGACTTTCCTTTATTTATATGATTAGGAATTTTCTTATATCCTTTGATTGATATGAATAAGATGGAAGAAGTTCCTCCATAGACTCTTTAACTTATTCTACCATTGTTATTGATTCTTCAATATTGAATCAGGGTTCACCTCTTATTTCTTATTCTATAGATTTTTATTTAATCCCTAGAGTTTCAATAGGATGTCCTTGATTTATACTACCAAGTACCTCCAAAATATCCCTATCTTGATCATCCTCCTTTTGTAATATAAGTCTCCATCTTCTTCTCTTTGTAATAAGTAGTGGCCTAGACTCCTCTGTTAGAGTCTTTCTTCTTGAACTTTTTCTCAAGATTCTAGATGGTGATAACCCTAGGGATGGTCTTTCTTTATTAGATATCTCCAAGATAGGATCTCAGACAATTGCTAGTTTTGGGCTTTCCTTTGAGATCTTTTCCTTTCCTATCTTTGGAGTTGGGTCCTCATAAGAATTTCCTTATTTTAAACCAAATATTGGTATTAGGGAGGAATATGGGGGGGTGTTATTTTTGTTTTAGAATTATTTTTAATATTATTTCATAGGAATGTCTCTTAGTTAGCTTCTCCATTTTGTGTCTTCATGAAATGATGTTGGAAAATGAGCTCAATAAGTCCATGATATTAGATGGAAGCAATACACTACACATATTTTGTTGCCATGACCTGAATAGTTCCATGTATAAATTTAGGTAAATTCACCCTCTATTCTGGCTTATGAAATCCTTGTCTAAGGTAAGTAAGGATTCTCATTACATCATAATAAAGAGAACTATATTTCCTATCATAAGTAAAATATTTTATCACCTAAAATGTATTTGTACTCTAAGGATTTGGTAGACTCTATCTCTTGATTCCATTAATAAATCCTTTAGGGATAAAATTTATATTAGGAATAGGTTTCCATTCTTTATGAAATATTTGGCTCAAGTAATTGAAGGTGGATCTACCTAAAATACTAATCCATTCATTTGTAATCCTTAAAATCTCACTAATATCCTGGTTACTCACTATAATTTTGACCCCTCTCACTTTGGTGTGATCACTCTTGAGATTGATGATGAATTATTTGAAAATACATTAATCATCTCCTTGGAATTTCTTAAAAAAATCAATCCATCTTGATGCTTCAAAGATGGCATCCGTTACTTCATATTCCATTAAGAAATGTACAAATTATGGCTTAGATTTCTTCTTTTATCCCATATTTCTTGGTTCCTTGTTTTCAAAGGTTTGTGTGACTTGAATAATTTGTGAATATCTCATTGAAAACATGGAATTGTATTTTAGGAAAAATAGGTCTCTTTTTATTAATAAAGATTTAAAAGAAGCATGGAATGCTTAAGGTATCCTACAAATTAATTTTTCTTGGCTTTGAGCATATCTTAAAGCTTCAAGAAATCATTATATATGACCACTTTAGGGAGGAAAAGTAAATCATTGCTTTGTGTGTCGATATTTAAAACTACATAAAATACCAATATTTTCTTTTCCTCATGCGACCTTGTGCTATCATCTTCTCCTAACAAATTTTGGTAGGTGCCTTGAGCTGACACTCTCATATTTGATATTTCCAAAAATTATTTTCTGATATGATTGCTTGAGTCATGTCCTCATAGCGGCATTATGTCACTTTTATTACTTGGAAGACATATCACAATTCATACCTTTCCTTGGAAAAGATTTGTTTAGTTTTTGAAATGACCTTTTAAGGAATGCCTTTTATGGCATATTTTCATTTTGGAAAAATCTCTTTTCAAAAATGGTTAAATGTGACACTTTGATAATTTTAATCTTATACATATAAAAATAATGTAAAAAATACCTCAACTTAGTTGTGATGTTGTATTTTTTTTGCTTAGGCTTCCACCTTTCATATGAAAAAGACCACATTGGTGAGTTTAAAGAGTATAAGCAATATACATAAGCATTAATTTTTTTTTTGTTCCTTACAAAATTTCCATTCCTGGTTTTCAAATTTTCATCGCTTTTTTAAATTATTTTTTCCTTTTTTATTACTTTTCTATTTTTTTAGGAGGATTTCCATTTACTGGTTTCAACCCTCTTCCTTTATTAAGATTTCAAACCTCATCCTTTGACTATAATGGAAGAACAAGGATCTCCCATGTAGCAAAATTCATCTTGAGATTGAATTTGCTTGAAGAATTCCTATTTGTTTAGAGGTTTATTAGAAAGTATTAGGATATGCCCATTAACTAAGAGTGATATTTTATTTCCATCAATTTATAGAAGCTAAATTGATCCATTGTCAAATATATTCTCCACTTAATAATGTCCCAACCATATAGTACAGATTTTTCTTTTAAAATGTTGGTACTTTGAATCAAATAACAAAACCCAATATCATTCCATAAATTTTATTTTCTTGATGTGAGTGTCATGTTTTTATTTCATTTAATTTTATATAATCTCAATTTTTTGTAAATCTTCTAACCTCATCAATCTAATTGAGTTAAATGATCCTATCTCTTTGTGCTTCTTCCAAATATATGCCCACTTTTATTATTATTATCAAGGTCTACAATTAAAAATCAATTGAAATAAATGAATTATTTATAAACAAAAACTCATATGGTGAAAAATTCATGGTGTTTTTCCATGTGGTATTATAATCCCATACTGCTTTAGGTAACTTTCTAGCCCAATCCTTGTTGTTGATGTTGACTACCTTGGTCAAGATATTCTCTAGCTTTATATTAGTGACCTAATTTTGACCATTATATTATGGATGGTATGGTGATGATTTATTATGGGTGATTTTATAGTGATTTATGAAGGATTTAATCATATTGGATATGAATTTAGGACCTTCATTTGATAGTATGTCTCTTGGTACTCTAAATCATTGCATGATCATGTAGTACAAAAAGATAGTAACTAGTTCTTCCCTTACAAAGGGTAGAGGTTAAACTTATACCAATTTAGTGACATATTATGTGCATATAAGGAGGTACTAATTTCCATAGGATGGTGGATCAATGTGGATAACAAAACCCATCCCCTGAACTCAAAAGGTCTTAGAACCACTTGAGGATGAAGAGGCATTTCATTACACATGTTAGGTTTCCCCATCCCTTGGTAAGGATCACATTATACATATTTTTTCACATTAAAGTGAATTACATTAGTATATATCCCAAAGTATGTTTTGAGTATTCCTTTTGGATAATTAATTTCCTCCTCTTTGTTCATCATGGTAAGCTCATATAGTTTCATAAATCTCATCCTCTCTTACACACCTAAGAAGTATTGAATTAGGTCCACATTTAAATAAAAATCATTAATGTTGGAAGAAAAATAATTAATATGGGGGTGGGTTTTGATCATTTTTTAAAAACTTTTACAACTTTACTTTATCACTCATGAAATATCAAAGTACTATAGTGAACTAACAACACATCAAGAACCATTTATATGAGCATGAGATAAGAGCATAACACATAAAACACTTATTTGAGTGGTAAAAAATAAAATGAAAGAAAACACACTGATATATTCAAATTTAATATGGTCCTATAAGACAAACATCAATATCTAGTGAAGCACCAACTTCATATAGAGCACCAACCCCAACTAGCCAAGCACCCACTTGACTAAGCTTAACAAGCACCTACTTGTAAGGAGGAACCAAACCCATAGATGAATCAACATCAACTCATACACATAATTTATTTGATTACCTTTAATACACCTTGTTTCTCAACCAAATTATGATGACCAATTATTCCTCTCTTCACACTCTTAGCCCTCTAAAATTGCCTTCTAGTCTCCTTTGCTTTACTAGGTTTCTTCAAGATAGATTAGGTCATTTAAACTTGATATTAATCTATAATACCCATGTTAGATACTCATTATAGTTTATATACACATTTTTTATTGTCTGAAAAACCTCCTTCATCTCTTCAAAGTATTATATCCTTCACTTCAACTATCTCATTATCTAACTAGTCAATTAGGCCTATTAGGCCTTGTTCTTATACTAGACTCTTGCTCATACACCTCTTGGTCAGCCATACACATTTTGATACTTGTATTTTAAATATAATAGGCCTTATTACATTCCATAAAAATGTCTCAAATATTAAAATAGGTCATTAAAATCATATAGGATGAAAACCTCTTTTAGGCCTTAAGAAGACCTAATTCAATTAGGTCTTCATTAGCACACCTTACCCTTTGGTATTCTTGGAGCACTTTAAAAATTCATACATAGAAATAAAAATTCATATGAAACTAAAATATACCCCTAATAATCTCATAGTATTTTTATGACACCTTTTATCTCCAACCACCACTTGAAGCATGTCATTAGTAATGTTCACAATTAGGCCTATGCATACCCATAAAGTCTATCTTAAATTATTGAAGATGAAACACCAATTAGATTTTAAAAAAAAAACCCATGGAAATAAACCATATATAAATAACCTTAAATAAATTAAAATTTTCACCAAGTAAATTATACATCATTACACAAGGCATAAGGACTCAAAAACACTCATGTAACTTACTCATAACTGTCAGTTTTCCTAAAAGACAAGTCATGGTGATTTTGACCTTCAACACTTGTATGACCATTTAAAGAGACTCATTATGAATTTGGATGATCATATGATATAATTACACACACACACACACACACACACACACACACACACACACACACACACACACACACACACACACACACACACACACACACACACACACACACACACACACACACACACACACACACACCACGTGTGTGTGTGTGTGTGTGTGTGTGTGTGTGTGTGTGTGTGTGTGTGTGTGTGTGTGTGTGTGTGTGTGTGTGTGTGTGTGTGTGTGTGTGTGTGTGTGTGTGTGTGTGTTCAAATAGAAATATTGGTCTTATAGACCAATCTCATAATCTTGTACCTCATTGTCTCATCTAAACTAGACATGTCAACTTATGAACAAAATTTTCATCATATCCACTAAGATAAAAAAAATTATATCCAAAATTAAAATTTCTTAAAATTATTTAAAAATGTATCCATGCACTTAGATTCATTCCTACTCCATGATAACATATCCCTAATTAAATTCTCACTTATGCTTGGGTTTCTCACTATTTTAACTATTAGGCCTATTAGTGATTGATCAACTTAGATGACCAATTTAGCACATATTAGGGATACAAATTGATAAATACCAATCATAGATACTAAATTAAAAATTATTATATTAAATCTAACTATTATAGTAAATCTCTAATAAACAAGCACTTTCCTGTAGGTCTACTCACACACCTAACAACCTAGTCACACCTGGAGGTGCCTGGGAGAGTTGAATACAACCTCCAATCACTAAAATATCAATATAAAACCACTATAAGAAATTTAAAACAAGATATTTCACATTGGGTCATTTTTAGGGTTTTAGAGAGGGTTAACACTATTTCTATTGTTAATGATTGTTCATGAAGGACTGCCCCTCATTTTAGACACTAATTCCCAAATATCTTAGATAATACCCTTACCCATCTCTCCTCAATAGCTTAGGTTCCCATGCAGAGGTTACACATGCGAATGAAAACCTGAAAGTCCTCAGGATGAGAACCCTTCAATCTATGCACATGAGAGACCTCAAAACCACTTTTCATGCCTTGTTTTGAAAACCATGACATCAAACCTTGTGAACATGATTGAAAAAACATATCATAACTCTATCCATGTTCACACTTTCCTTATAAACTTATCTTGATACCCCATTAGTCCATACTCTCTCTCTTTGCTTGCTTGGACCTTGACTTTCAAACCACATTAGGCCTCAAAACTAACCTTTATGCCTCTTTCCATGTGCTCTCCACATCATTTGCATGATTAATAAACCTATTTCATGCTTAAAAACTATTTTACATCCTTCATATGACTTGACAACACCTTATGACACCTCATTAGGTTAGGTAGGGTCTAGAACTAATTTAGTTATAGATTTAGACTTAAGGTCTTACCCTTGTAGGCTCACCTTAAAACTATATTGAGTGCTCTAGTGTCTCATATTCATTATAAAACAACCCCATACATCATCTTCTACCTATGTACATCCATCTCATGAATCCACCATGCTCAACCTATCTCAAAAGGTCTCTTCATCTTATGACTAAGATTCTCAAGCACTTGAAACTTGACAACTGACCTTGAAACTTCTTGATGCTCTTATACATTAATCAAGATATTTACATACTCCTCAACTAATGTCATACCTATCAATTATTTTATCAAATAATAAAATTCTTCAATGATCTCTTGAACACCTTTCTTAAGAACTTTTGTAATCAATGTCAAACTTGAACAATAGGAACAATGCTCAACAAACTCCCCCTTTGTCATTGATGGAAAAACATACTAGTCATTTTTATTTACCCATTCTGGTATTTCTTCCCCTTTGACATAAATAAAAAAGTGATGTCTACAACTCCTTGGATCTAGGGTAAATTTTAATGGTGAATATTCATTAATTCATGAATATTCCAATTTTTAGGGTCAACAAATGAGACTGAATCACCAAATTTTTAGCGATATAAATTATTTTTTGGATCAGATCACCAACTCTTTAAAATAATATATAATATTAAACTTCAATTCACCACATATATATAGTGCAACTACCCACCAATATCAACCAATCTGACAAGTAGAACCAAAACTAGAGGACCACAAAACTGAATAATAATTCCAAATAGAAGAATCAAATGATATTGCCAAATAAAAACACTATTAAACCCATAATAGTGTTAAAACAAATTTCTAAATAGGTCACTTATCAATGTGTCCTATCATCACTATTCAGCACTAGACACTTAGAAAGTCATTTGATGTAGGCATTTAGCTCATTTGTTCAGAATAGCCATTCAGTCCCACCATTCAACACTACCATTCAGGTTAGTCATCTGACCCCCTATTTGTCTTAGCCATTTAGATCTATCATTGAATATATTCATTCATCCCTACTATTTAGCCTAGACATTAAGCCTAGCCATTCAGCCCATTTATTTAGTACAGTCATTCAGCCCAATCATTCAGTCTAGCCATGTGACCCATCCATCCAACAAAAACATCTAATATGGGCATTTAGCATATCTTTTTTAGTTTAATCACTCAAAATATGTATTGTATTACATTCATAATATTATACATAAAAATAGTCAATAGAATATTTTCCATCACCCATAGATGATTCATCATACCAATGAATCAAATTTCACTAGATTCACCAAATATTTCCAATAGGTTTTCTAGTAGGACCTCTTAAAATTAACCCTTCTTGGATCATACTCCTTACAACCAAAATACTCAACACATAGGACCTATGAGTTCATAAAACATATACAAACATGATCCCTTTATCTCCATGCATATCTTCTTAGAATAACTCACCTGTTCTTGGAGCCAATAATCATGATTAGTTTCCTCTAAGTACTTGGCTTCTTCAATGACTGTTAGAGGTAGGAATTACACCCAATTCATATCTTTGGCATTCAAAATTTACCTTTATAATTGGTTTGGTCAAGATTTTTGTAATGTGATCCTATGTAGAAACATATTCAAGTTTGACACTTTTTTCACTTAACTACTCTCTTAGAAAATTATACCTAATGGTAATATGTTTGGTCTTTGAGTGTATGATAGTCTTTTTTGAGACACTTATAACACTTGTATTATCACAATAGATAGGGCTAAGACATCATACTCTACCTTTTAGTCTTTTAGGGTATGTCTCATCCATAAGACCTAAGTGAAGCATGAAGCTATTACAATGTACTCAACCTCACAAGTGGATAATGATATTAATGGTTACTTCTTACTTATCCATGAAACTAGGCACCCACCTAGGAAGAAATATCCTCCATTGGTATTCTTCCTATTATCTATGCTTTCTACCCAATCTATATCTATGTAGGATATTAAATTAAACTCTTTGTTTATTGGATATGATAATGTATACATCATAGTCCCCTTTAGATACCTGGGTATCCTTTTGACTGCTTGAAGATGATTTTCATTTGGATCTATTTCAAACCTTCCCATAAGACCTACTTCTTACATGATGTCAAGTCTAGAGTCAGTGGTATACAACAAACTTCTAATCATTAACCTATATGATGTATGATTGACCTTTGAAGAATCATCTTCCTTGCTTAAATTACACCCTGTAATCATGTGTGTACTCATTGCCTTGCAATCTTCCATATAAAACTTCTTCAACATCTTTGTTATGTACTTGGCTTGTGATATGAATATACCTTTTTAATATTGAGTGATTTTCAACCCATGAAATAATGATAATTATCCTAAAATAGACATCTCAAACTCTTTCATCATCACCTCTGCAAAGGCCTTGGTCATTTTCTCAGTGTTTCCACAAAATGTGATTTCATCTACATAGACAACTGACATCAACTGATGATCATCTTCTTTCTTGATTTATAGATTACTATCTATAACTCCTCTTTTGATTCCTTGATCCAATAGATACCTATCCAACCTATCATACCAAGCATTAGGAACTTTCTTTAAACCATAGATATCCTTTTTAAATATACAAACATAGTCTTTATCATTTGATAAATGAGAACCCCTTAGGTTTCTCAATGTACACTTCTTCCAAAATCCCATTATAGAAGGTAGATTTAACATCCATCTAGTATATCTTGAATTATTTGAATCTTAAATTTGCTAGAAACAATCTAATGAACTCCAATATTGTTAATAGTACAAATGTCTCATCAAAATATACCCATTCAACTTATGCATATCCATTGCATACCAATTTATCCTTATTCCTATTGACTTCTTCATCTTCATTCAACTTATTTTTAAACTCCCATTTTTTACCAATGACATTCTTGTCTTTAGGCCTAGGAACTAGTTCCCAACTCTCATTATTCTATATTTGGTCTAACTGCTCATTCATAACACCTATCCAAAAAAATTATTTTCTTGCTTATATAAGACTCATAGGTTCAATCCTAGATAATAGAAAAAGATTACTTACCAGTTTTCTCCTTATTTGCATACTTACATTCTTGTTGCCAATGATTTGAGATTTAGGATGATATATTTGAATTTGTCTCAAGGGTCCTTTTGAGTCCTATCTCTCTTCAACTTATTCTTCTTCTAAATTAACCTCTATATCCTCCTCTTCATTCTTAAAGTCTAGATTCTCTAAAGTGTCTTTTCACTATGAGTGATATTTCCTTGTCTCATCAATCTTCACATTGGTGTTTTCCATTATATTTTGTAGCCTCATATTATAACATGTATAGGTTGAGATCATTGATGAGTATCCTAATAATATGCCTTCATCAGATCTATAATCAAACTTTACCAAGTCTTCATCATCTCTTTTGATGAAACATTTGCTCCCAAACACTCTAAAGTGTTCTACATTGGCAAGTCTACCCTGCCATAGTTCATAAGGAGTCTCGTTTCCATTAGTCCTTATTTTTCCTCTATTCAAAATGTATATAGTAGTGCTTACTACCTATATCTAATATCCATCAGATAATATAACTTCATTTAGCATAGTTCTAGCCATCTCTTAAACTATCATATTATTCCTTTCCACTACCCTATTCTATTGAGGTGTTCTAGCTACTAAGAATTATCTCCTTATTCCATGAAACTCACAAAATTCATCAAACTTATTAGATAAAAACTCTCATCCTCTATTATATCTTAGGTACTTGATCTTCCCATTCTTATCATTCTCAACAAGAGCATTAAATTCCTTGAACTTGTCGAGAGCTTCTAACTTTTCTCTTAATAATGTAACCTAATTCATTCTTGTGTAATCATCTATGAGTACCATGAAGTAGATATCTCTTTGAATGTTTTGAATTCTTATAGACCAATAGAGATCAATGTGTATTAACTCCAAGGGTCTTTTAGTAGAGTACTCATTGGACTTAAAACTTCTTCTAGTCTACTTACCATCTTGAAAAGCCTTACAAAGTATGTTTGTAGGTTTGGTGATCTTAGGCATATTATTCACAAACTTTTTCACACTAATTTTGACCAAATTTTCAAAGTTTAAATGAGATAACCTTTTGTTAAATGACCAAATTTAATCTATATTTCCCATGAAAAATCTCTCCTTTATCTCATTCAAGACATATAGATTATTCTCAGTCCTCTTAGCCTTAGTAATTAACCTTCTTGATTTGTCTCTTCTTATCTCACACCCTCTATCATGAAAGGTTAATGTGTGTCATTGATGTTGAAAAAATTTCAATGATGTCATGGAGGTGTCTAGGTGAGTTGATTAAGTGTCTTGATAGTCTAAGTGTCAATAACAAAGTGTGCAATGTGCTTGTCCTAGTATGCTTAAAGTATGCTTGGTTAATCTTATATTTTGGAATGGTTAGAGATGATTAGGGATGAATATGAAGTATTGATCATGTGAAAGAGGCACCATAATAATTTTTATATGATTTTATTGATTGTGTGCATGAGTGGATTTCATCTAGTTGATCATTGTTTTCATCAAGACATTTTGGGTCTAGTGGTAGAAAATCTGAGTAGGTAATTTGTTAACACCATAACTACCATGTGTGGATGAGTCAGAGGGTGTTTGCCATATAGTTATGATAAAATTAGTCCCAAGTTGCTATGGTCCAAGTCTAAAATCATGCATTCAATCATATCCAAATATATGTGTGTGTAAAGTTGGGGTACTAGACATTTTGACAGTGTTTTCCTATATTCAAATATAGTCAAATAAGTAGTTTGATGATGTCATATCTTACACATATAAAATTTTCAAGAGAAAATTGATATATGGATGAATTACCCTATGAGATAAGATCATATGCACAAAATATTATGTGATGTGACTAAGTACAACAAAATATATGTAAGTACAAAGTTGAGCTCCCAGGTAGTTTGATAGTGTTTTACCATACTTAGCTAAATTTGTATGTGGAAAGAAAATTTGAGAAGGAATTTTGGTGTAGTAATATTTCACACATTTGGTAGTTTCAAAAATATTTGATCATATGGGTTTGTTTAGTTTTATTCCTAGTTGACATGTGCTAAGTTTTAGGTTATGTAATGAAGTGAATCAAAATATATGTATGTGCAAAGTTAGACTTCTAGATAGTTCTTTACATAGTTGGCTCTGTGGCAAAAAAATATATGCATGTGAAAAGTAGGACTTCTAGATATTTATTTACATAGTTGGCTCTGCGAGCATATAAATGGCATCATATCTTCCACATGTGGATGTTTTAGGAGGAAATGGTCATATGGGTTTATTCATTATTTTGCCTAGTTTCTATTGTTCAAATTAGGAAATGCAAGTGAGAAAGGTAAAAGATATATCTATGAAAAATTGGCCTTCTAGGTAAATTTAAATGGTTTGCATACTTAGTCATTTTTACATAAGGTAAAGATCAGGACCAAATGGAGATCCAACAGTTCATGAGCATTCATATAATAAAGATCAATAGTGTCCATTAAGTCAAAGAGGTTAAAGTTCTTATAAATCATGTGAGGGTGAAAAGTTTCATGATCATAGGGGTTATGATAGAGATTTAATGGTTAGAGCTATAAGATACATATCAATTTACATAAAAGAGATCAACAGTGTGTATGTGGTCAAGATTACAAAATTGCATGAGATGAGGTTAACTACTCAAAGTTTAACATTTGGAAGTGGTGAACTCTGAGTTAAAGTTGGAATAAGATTGATGGTGCATGTTTAATCTAAGATTTGAGGGCACAACATGCATTTTATGTGTTCAAAGTTTAATTGTGACCATTGGTTTTTGAATATTTGAAATTTACAAAGGGAAAAACTAGTGTTGTATATTTTATACATAACTTTTGATCCAGGATGAATTCGAAGGTATTATAAAAAGAAAAGTTGTATAGGAATAAAATATTCATCCATAAATATATAATTTAATATCTAAAATTTTGTATGAACAAATATATTAAGCTCCAAAGTTGACTATGTTTGACTGTGTTCTACAAGTAACCTAAGAATAATATTTGTGCTTGTTTTGATAATTTTTAGATATTTTATGATGTATTAGCTATTGAAAAGTATTATGTAATCCTTTTGGATGATTTGTATGGTATTTATAGTTTTTAACAATTGATATTTAGTATGAAAAAATGATTATAATTTTATTTAGTGTTTGACCATAGATTGTAAGTGACCCGAGAAGGATAATTGAGCTTGTGTTGATGTTATTTTGATATTTCGTGATGACTGAGTTATTAGAGAGATTTTTAGACTCCATGAGGATCATATATATGGATTTTGGAGATGTGATGAATATATATTGATTATAAATAATGCATAATAAGTTGACTATGTGTTTGTTCATGACGTTCTTGTGTACCAGGTTAATGTTTGACTAGATTGATCATATGCAAAGGTGAATAGAGTTAACTATGATCACTTAAAGAATTAGAAGGGGTTATGTGGAGTGGACCTATATATTTGGAGGTTTTCCTATGTTATTTTTTTTCTTTTTGAAGTTTGAAATGGGAGAATAGGTCTTCATGAGACCTATAAGAGCTACAAGGGCCTAATTGAAAGGTGTAACTACTTAAAGATGACCCATGGATGTTATGGACAACCTATGTGGATGGTATTGAGTTATGTATCAATATAATAGATGTATTAAGGGTTAATTCATTCCTATTATTTGACCAATATTTTGATGATCATGAATTCTCTATAAATAATGAAACCAAATGTGATGGTTTCTAGACTTGAGAGAGGCTTGTATGAGAGGAGTGAGTGTTGAAGAAAAAAAGAGGGAAGAGGAAGTGTGCCAAGTGGATGGGTTGATGAGTAAAGTAGATTTAATATTGTGTGTATAAATTATGGGTCATACTTTTGATGTAATAATAGTGATCTTGTAGGTTGTAGATGAGTGAAGAAGTTTAGGGTGATCCAAAAGCATGTTTTAGATACTTTGAGTGTACAGAGTTGAAGAGAGCTGATATAATTTGTATCTCCATTAGATTGGTAGGAAATTAGTGTTTAGGAGATGTTATGTTCATAATTTTTATTGTGTCTACTCAACATCTAGGGGGTTGTATTATCCTTATAAGGTAAATCTTGATAAAGGTTTAGTTGTTGTGGTTGCTCAGTTAAATAGGTGTTGTAACACCTTGTGGGAATGTAGTCTCACTAAATAAGGGATTTTATTTCCTTGATTAGTTTTATCTAGTCTAAATTGGTTATTGTCATTATAAGATAGTAGTCCAATTATAGGTTCCAATGGTTTTTCTACCCCAAGAGGGTTTCCCATATATGTAATGTGTTATGTGTTTGATCTTGAACTGTCTCTATTGTTCATTGCTATGAATGATATTTATTCTTCATGAAATTCTTGTGGTAATTGATTGAGAGTTTAAAAGGATTTAAATTGATGTTGGATTATCTAGGATCATTGATTTAACCCTGCCTTCTTAGTGATTGTACCTCTAATAATTGGTATTAGATCAAGTCTTTTCTTAAAGGCTTGATAGTTTAAAGGTGATCGAAGGTACAATATGGATAATCATCAAATACAAGGAGGTTTATTTACTAAACAAGCACCAATGTTCAATGGATCCAATTATTACTTTTGGAGTACAAGGATGAGGACATATATTATGTCCCTAGGGTTTGATGTATGGCAATCTATTGTGGATGGTTATGTTGTTTCGACTACTCCTCCATCTAGTGATGCAGACAAGAAGTTGTTTCAAAATAATTCTAAGGAAACGAATGTCATTACTTATGGTCTTATAGAGACTGAGTTTAAAAAGGTAATCCATTGTAAATCTGATAAAGAGATATGGGGAAAAATGTAGATCATTTATGAATGAGATTCAAATGTCAATATTGCTAAGTTTTAGACTCACAAAAGGTAATTTGAAAGTATCAAGATGAAGGAAGAAGATTATGTGGCATCCTTTCTACAGATAGTCGATGAGATTATGAATATCATCAAAAGTCTTGGAGAAACCTTGAAGAGGCTACTACGGTTCAAAAGGTATAAATTTCTCTCTCTCAAGTTTGATTATAAATTATTTATTGTAGAAGAAAGTCATGATCTTACTTATTTAAATATGGATGAATTACATGGCATCCTTATTGCCTATGAGATGAGAGTAAATGATGATATAACACCAAAGAAAGAAGTAGAATTCAAGATAGAGATGAAGCCTAAGTAGAAGTTCTAAGGTAATAAACCCAAGGAGGATGATATTTATGATATTGATGAGGATAAATTGATTGCTTTATTTACAAGGAAATTTAAAAAAGGTTTGAGAAAGTATAAGGTTAAAATACCCTTCAAATGCTTCAATTGTGGAGAGATATGACATTTTCATAGAAAGTGCCCTCATAAGCATGATGATGAAGAACATGGTGAAGACCAAGATGAAGACCAAGATGAAGAGAGGAAGCCATATAAGTCTAATAAGAGGAAGAAAGGATTCAGAAGGTTTGAAAATAAGAAGTACTTTTAGGACAAGAAGAGTTTCTACACCAAATAAGACTTCAACTCATCAAATAAAAGTGAAAATAATGACTTATAGTGTGATCATGAAGATGATGGTCCTATTGAAGATGAATCCCTCTTCATGGTTGAGGAAGGAAGTTACTCATATAAAAAAGAGTCTACTTGGAGTGATTCAAATGTTGAGAGAGATGAGGTGGACTATGAGACTAAATTGATGAATGCCCTTAAAGAACTGAAGATTGAAAAGAAGATTAACAAGAAGATGAAGTCTCAAATCAAGGACTAAGAGGAGAAATTTAATGTTTTTGAAGAAATAATGAATGAAGATACCAAGGAGCATGAAGACATGGTCAAGCATCTCAGTTGTCAATTGGAAATTCTATCAATAAGCTTGAAATCCAAAAAAGATGAATATTTAAGGTATGTAGTTGAAAGTGAGTCATTGAAATTTGAGTTAGAGAAGACATATATTAAGATGAAGTCATTTGTGAGATTTTAAAATAGCTCAAGTGATCTAAAAAATATTTTGAGTGGTGAAAATCATGCAAGTGATATAACTAGTCTTAGATATGAAGAACAACAAAAGAATGATACTCAAGACAAGATTAAGAGTAATGTAAATAAGGACAATCATACTTTGAATACAAATCATCAGAAAAGGAATGAAGGTGTTATAATGATGAAGAAAAATTACATTAGATAGCCAAATGCCATGAGGTATGCAAGTTTCAATGGTTATTGTTACACATGTAATCAATTTGGGCATAAAGACAAAGAATGTAAGAGACATGTTAGAAATGAATTTGTATGGAACTATGATGGGGGTAATTAGTCAAAAGGTGTGAGAAAGGTTGTGTGTTTCAATTGTTATGACATAGGACACATTGTAAGTTTTTGTCTAAATCTGGTAAGATAGAATGAGTTTCTTATAAAAGGTATGTTGTGCTCTAACTATCAAAAGAGAGGTCACATTACTAGATTTTATAAATAGAGGCCTACAAGTCAAAATAAGTTTAATCAAGATCCTAAATTACAAGGAAAAAGACAAGTTAACTCATGGAAACCAAAGGTGGTAAGTGTGAATCATGATGAGCATACAGGTCCAAGTAATCTATTTTATATGGTGGAGAATGTTTAAGAAGTTGAAGAGTACCAAGGGCTCTCATTGTCTACTCATGTTGTGAATAAAGAGAATAGGATAAAAGAGAAGACTAATATGTTTGTTGAAGCTATTTCTAAGGTATGTATGGATTCAATTGAACATCTTACTTTTGTTGAGCAAGCTTCATGCAAAGAACATTAATTGTTAGTGCCTAGTGATGAGGTTTTGAATTACAAGGAAGACTATTCAAATGAAAAGGTATGTCATGAATCTATTTTGTCTTCATGTATTATTAAACCTATCATAGAAGAGAAGGAGAATGTTTTATTGGATGAGCATGTTACTTCTCTTAAGCCTAAGAAGAAGAAATACAAGTATTAGATAACCAAGGAGGAGAAGTAATATGAGTAGTTATGGGTAACTCCTGGTTTCACATTGTTCTAGGACATTGTGAAGTAGGATGTCTCTACCTATGCTTCTTAGGATACATCTTTCTTATGGAGAAGCAAGTTTATGTGCTCAAGATCATAATGCCAATTAGATAAGGCCATTGGTTAAGGGGGAATAACAAGTTTATGAGCTTGTTCTAGAGATTTATGAAGGAGTTATAGTATAGGGTTAGAATGGGTGTTTTTAGGTGATTTAATGAGATTGATAAAATGTCAATAAGATTTTGATGCTTAGTAAGGTTTGTGCACTTATTTGTGATATGTTCTAGGTGGTTTTGTGTCTTGATGATCCTGTTTGTGCTTTTTGGAGGTGTTTGTGTGATCTTAGGTTTATTTATCTTATTGTATGTCAAAAACAATGTATAAGAAGTTAATTTTCCCAAAGGTATGGAAGTTCAAATCTTGGTATAGAAGTGTGTCATGGCTGTCTCTAGGTGTGCAATAAGTTTTAGAGATGAACATTGACTAAAAAGAGGTTTGTTGACTCTATTTGTTTTGATATTTTAGGGTTTTGAGCTATGTTAGAAAAGTGGTTTGCATTATGATTTGAATTTAGAGGCTTATTAATAGGCTGAATAGGCCAAATGGTTTTTCAAATCAAGATTCACATAGATTTGAAGGTTTGTGGTTTTCAAATTATTCATGTTTTTGTCAAGATGAAGGCCTAACTGGCTAGTAGGTTTGTGAAAGAAGTATGCTGTAGAGGATGAGCAAGGTGATGGGAATTGGTGTATTTTATGGAGACATATGAGAGTGATATATATATATATATATATATATATATATATGAAGTTTTAGGTCTTGATAGTGTGTCTACTAAAAGTTGTGGGCTGGTAGGGTTACAAGGAGACTAGACAGGGCTTGTAAGGAGTGATTTTTGTTTAGTTTCTCCAAAAGAGTAAGGCATGAGTGTTTAAAGGAGATTTATCAAGTTGTTTTAGATCATGATCCTTATTTGGTGAGTGGCAAGGAGTTTTTTTGGTTGTCCTTGTGTTAACTTGAATACAAGGCTAGTAACCCTTTATGGTGGTTATTCATGGTGTGTGGAGATATGAAGATGCTCAAGAGATGAAATGTATTAGAAATCCTATGAGGAGTATCTATCAAATGTTTCTTGGTGAGTTAAATCAGATTTAAATTTTTTGTCTATTCTTTCTTCATTGATTACAGTGCTTGGTGTTAGGTTGTGGAGCTAAAAGCTTCACTAATGCAAACAAAGGAGGAGGTTGTAGAAGGGTTGCAGAGCGTCTCAGATGCTGGCATCGGTCAGGAAAACCGACGTCGATAGGATTAGAACAGAAGGCAACTGACATCGGTCAGAAGTTAGTCGGCATCAGTGACCCCCAAGCAGACAAGGACCAACATCGGTCCCCTGTGTGGTTCGAGCTGGAGTGTTTTATGGGAAGTTAGCTAACGAACCATGTGTTTGCATGTTGAGAGCTAATTTTAGACTGAGAGCTATGGATCTAATTATTTTATTAGGTGTCTAATTATTGTTTGGATGAGATCTATATAATAGACTCATGGTTGTATTGTAAACTTGTGCTAGAGAGTAAGAGAGCATTATTATAAGCTCCTTCTGTGTGTGAGGTGGGCAATGGTGTGTTCCTCCTAGTGCCACAGTACCAAGGTGGGTACTGGTTTGGAGAATCAGCAGGGTTCTTTAGGAGTGTATGATCTTGGTCATCAGGTGAGCATGGCTTCTATAGGAGATCTACATGGTAAGTAAGATCATTGATATGCAGGTGTATGTGTGTGCAATGTCAAGGTTCACAGGTGTGCAGAACTAGATTGATTTTCAGGTGTGCAAAGTCAGAGAGGATAGCAACACAACAGGGAGTAGTATCAGGAGAGATCTACTTGGATTACAGGTGTGTACTCAGAGCAAAGAGGAAGGAAAGGAAGATCCTTCCATAAGTAAGGTCTATTAAGGTGCAGGTTGTTACAGGTTTAGGGAAGATCTACTTGAAGTATGTTGAGTACTTGTGGAGTGTATGGAGCACTTATGGTGTGCGTGGAGCACATGTATAAGGTGAACACCAACTCAGTGTTTGAGTTGGGTGTTGGGACCTAAGAGAGAGAGCTTTAAGGAGAGAATTATTGCTCACTTGAGGTGTGGGAAGCCTCTGAAGAGGTGGTGGAGAAGAAGTGGCATCTTTTTTATTGTATTCTTTTTTGTATGAGTATTAATACAAGTTGTGTATTGTCTCTCATATCATGTATTATTTTTGGATTCTAGTTACTTGTTGATTCTGGTTAATTTTTCATATTAAGTTGCTTATATTTGGTAATCAATTGTGTGCTTTCAGTTATTCATATCCCGACACATGGTATTAAAGCTAAGGTTGCAGGAAGCAGTTTTGTGTTTGGTTACAGGTCACTCTCAAGGGTTTCTGATGGAGTGGGAGTAGAGCAATGGCAAATCAAAGTAAGCTAAGAATGGAGGAGTTGAAAGGCATAGATGGTCACTTATGGTCCTATGGAAAAAAAGAGCAGGTAAAAGAAAACTGTTGGTTCGTGGAAGATCAGTAAGAAGGAACTGAAGAAGCAGATGTTGTAGGGGATGTGGCACAGGATGCTCTGGGAGGTTTCTTGGATAAATTTGAATCTTGGATAACAGATACAGATGCCTCTTTCCATGCAGCCCCAAGGAGAGGAGCTGGTGAGCCTTGCAAAAGAATTGGCAAAGGGGAAGTGGAGCTGAAATTGTAGGTAGCCAACACATGGGTGTTGAAGGAGGTCATGCAGGTCCCAGGTTTGGAGATGTGGCTAATTTCTTTAGAAAGGTTGGGTGATGAGAGATGCATGAGAACTCTCATAGCGGATGCAATTGAATTAGCTGGTGGTAAGAAAATAGGTACTCTTTATCTACTTGTTTATATTACTGATTCTTCTTCTCTTGCAGAGACGTGGCTTCGTAGGCTTGGTCACATGAGCAGGAAGGAGATGCATGTTCTTAAGTGAAAGACAGATATATTTGATAGGCTTAAGAACTGGAAAGCCTTGGTGTTCTTGGAGGAGATGGCAGATAGAGACCAGTGGATGGGGCTGGATACTTCTGAGCAGGACAGTTTGGACATAGGGATTGATTTAAAAGAGCTCACGGGTAAAAATTCATCACTCATAGGAAACACAAGTAATAGCATCGATAGGAAAATTGACGTCGATAGCAGGTAAGACTGACGTCGGTCACAAAGACCGACATCGGTAGCAGGAGACACTAACGTTGGTAGGTTGGTAGTCAGGACAGGTGCATGGAACTGATGTCGGTTGGATGTAGACTATGTGGTGACCGAGGTCAGTCACTATAATAGATTTTGGGTGGACAGTGAGCTGTCAAGGAGTCTTAAATGCCCATATGGAGGACTGAAGATGTAAGTAGGCCTCAAATTCATTGTTCCTCTTCTTCATACTAGTTGCTGATTGTAGAGCAAGAAGGATCTAAGAAATAGTGGGAGCGTGGCAGGAATATAATGCAAACACAAGCGGAGACTTGGTAGGGTTGCCATCAAGTATGAAAGCATAGAGACGAATGGACTCCTTAGTTGAAGAATAGAGTGAATAGACACGTGAGATGGAAGACCAGGTCATATGGTCTTGAGGAGCTGCAGGACAGTGGTACAAGTTTTGATAGGTGGAGGATAGTCAATGTCAGGGTAACTACTGTGGTTTGACTTACCAGGGGGATGATGATTACAACATCATTCTATTACTGTATGTGGATGGTATGTTTGTTATCAGGGTTATACATACAAGGTTTTGCTGAGCTAAGGGTAAGATTAGTTTAGAGGTTTGCTACGAAGAATTTGGAGCAGCAAAATTCTTTAGCATGGGAGACATGAGAGATCACAGGTTGATTTTGTCTCCAGTGGGAGCTGATGTGAATCAGGTGTTGGCAAGATGCAGGATGTAGAATCAGAGCACACCAAAGGCTGGATAGTTTAGTGTCCAAAATCACATGAGGTTTGGTATAGACCTAAGTTTGCCCAAGTAGTGGGTGTTGTTAGAGAGTTAGGAGCCAATTTGGAGAAGTGAGTTCTCAGGGATTTGAGAGGGACTAGCAGCAAGGATTCGTGTTATTCAAGGTCAAGACTTCGCTACATGTGTTTGTAGATGTGGATGCAGTAGGTTACTCGAATGACAAGATGTACACCACAGGTTGTGTGGTGGGTTGTCTTTAGGATTCATCTTGAAGAGGAATACAAGCCAAGAAATAGATTAGATGGAGTATAGGTATAGGTATAGTGCAGCTATTTATCTCCAAGTGGGAGATTGTTAGGTTGTGGAGCTAAAAGCTTTACTGATGCAAATAGAGGAGGAGGTTGTAGAAGGGTTGCAGAGTGTCTCAGATGCTGGCATCGATCAGGCCAACCGATGTCAATAGGATTAGACTAGAAGACAACCAACGTCGGTTAGAAGTCGGGTGACGTCGGTGACCCTCAGGGAGACAGAGATCGACGTCGGTCACCTGTGTGATTCAAGCTAGAGTGTCTTACAGGTAGTTAGCTAACGAACCATGTGTTTGCATGTTGAGAGCTAATTTTAGACTGAGAGCTGTAGATCTAATTATTGTATTAAGTGTCTAATTATTGTTTGGATGAGATCTATATAATAGACTCATGGTTGTATTGTAAACTTGTGCTAGAGAGTAAAAGAGCATTATTATAAGCTCCTTCTGTGTGTGAGGTGAGCAATGGTGTGTTCCTCCTAGTGCCATAGTACCAAGGTGGGTACTGGTTTGGAGAATTAGTAGAGTTCTTCAGGAGTGTATGATATTAGTCATCAGGTGAGCATGGCTTCTATAGGAGATCTACATGGTAAGTAAGATCATTGATATGCAGGTGTATGTGTGTGCAAGGTCAAGGTTCACAGGTGTGCAGAACCAGATTGATTTGCAGGTGTGTAAAGTCAGAGAGGATAGCAACACAACAGGGAGCAGTATCAGGAGAGATCTACTTGGAGTACAAGTGTGTACTCAGAGTAAAGAGGAAGGCAAGGAAGATCCTTCCATAAGTAAGGTCTATTGAGGTGCAAGTTGTTGTAGGTTTAGGGGAGATCTACTTGAAGTACATTGAGTACTTGTGGAGTGCGTGGAGCACTTATGGTGTGTGTGGAACACAGGTATAAGGTGAACACCAACTTAGTGTTTGAGTTGGGTGTTGGGACCTAAGAGAGAGAGCTTTGAGGAGAGAATTATTGTTCACTTGAGGTGTGGGAAGCCTCTGAAGAGGTGGTGGAGAAGAAGTGGCATCTTCTTTATTGTATTCTTTTTTGTATGATTATTAATACAAATTGTGTATTGTCTCTTATATCATGTCTTATTTCTAGATTCTAGTTACTTGTTGATTCTGGTTAATTTTGCATATTAATTTGCTTGTATTTGGTAATCAATTATGTGCTTCCAGTTATTCATATCCCAACACATGGTATCAGAGCTAAGGTTGCAGAAAGCAGTTTTGTGTTTGGTTACAGGTCACTCTCAGGGGTTTTTGATTGAGTGGGAGTAGAGCAATGGCAGATCAAAGTAAGCTAAGAATGGAGGAGTTAAAAAGCATAGATGGTCACTTACGGTCCTATGGAAAGAAAGAGTAGGTAAAAGAAAATTATTGGTTTGTGGAAGATCAGCAAGAAGGAACTGAAGAAGCAGATGTTGTAGGGGATGTGGCATAGGATGCTCTAAGAGGTTTCTTGGATAAGGTTGAATCTTGGATAACATATTCGATTGCCTCTTTCCATGCATCTCCAAGGAGAGGAGCTGGTGAGCCTTGCCAAAGAATTGGCAAAGGGGAAGTGGAGCTGAAATTGTAGGTAGCCAAAACATGGGTGTTGAAGGAGGTCATGCAGGTCCCAAGTTTGGAGATGTGGCTAATTTCTTCAGAAAGGTTGGGTGATGAGAGATGCACAAGAACTCTCATAGTGGATGCACTTGAATTAGTTGGTGGTAAGAAAATAGGTACTCTTTATCTACTTGTTTATATTACTGATTCTTCTTCTGTTGCAGAGACGTGGCTTCGTAGGCTTGGTCACATGAGCAGAAAGGAGATGCATGTTCTTAAGTGGAAGACAGATATATTTGATAGGCTTAAGAACTGGAAAGATTTGGTGTTCTTAGAGGAGATGGCGAACAAAGACCAGTGGATGGGGATGGATACTTCTGAGCAGGGTAGTTTGGACATGGGTATTGATTCAAAGGAGCTCACAGGTAAAATGTCATCACTCACAGGAAACACAGGTACCGGCCTCAATAATAAAACTGATGTCGATAGTAGGTAAGATAGACATCAGTCACAAGGATTGATGTCGGCAATAGAAGACACTGATGTCAGCAGGTTGGTAGTCAGGACAGGTGCATGGAACCGACGTCAGTTGGATGCAGACTGTGTGGTGACCGAGGTCGATCACTGTAACAGATTTTGGGTAGACAATGAGCTGTCAAGGAGTCTCAAATGCCCATACAAAGGACTGAAGATGTAAGTAGGCCTCAAATTCATTGTTCCTCTTCTTCATACTAGTTGCTGACAGCAGAGTATGAAGGACCCAGGAAACAGTGGGAGCATGGCAGGAATATGATGTAGAACCAAGCAGAGACTTGGTAGGGTTACCAGTAGGTATGAAAGCACAGAGATGAATGGACTCCTTAGTTGAAGAATAGAGAGAATGGACATGTGAGATGGAAGACCAGGTCATATGGTCTTGAGGAGCTGTAAGATAGTGGTATAGGTTTTGACAGGTGGAGGATAGTCAATGTCAGGGTAACTACTATGGTTTGACTTACCAGGGGGATGATGATTGCAACATCATTTTTTTATTGTATGTGGATGGTATGTTTGCTAGCAGGGTTATACATGCAAGGTTTTACTGAGCTAAGGGTAAGATTAGTTTAGTGGTTTGCTATGAAGAATTTGGAGCAGCAAAATTCTTTAGCATGGGAGACATGGGAGATCACAGGTTGATTTTGTCTTTAGTGAGAGCTGATGTGAATCAGGTGTTGGCGAGAAGCAGGATGCAGAATCAGAGCACACCAAAGGCTGGACAGTTCAGTGTCTAAAATCACATGAGGTTTGGTATAGACCTGAGTTTGCCCAAGCAGCGGGTGTTGTCAGAGAGTTAAGAGCCAATTCAGAGAAGTGAGTTCTCAAGGATTTGAGAGGGACCAGTAGTAGGGATTCATGGTATTCAAGGTCAAGACTTCACTACATGTGTTTTTAGATGTGGATGCGGCAGGTTACTCGGATGACAGAAGGTACACCACAAGTTGTGTGGTGGGTTGTCTTCAAGATTCATCCTGAAGAGGAATACAAGCTAGGAAATAGATTAGATGGAGTATAGGAACAGGTACAGTGTAGCTATTTATCTCAAACTAGGAGATTGTTAGGTTGTGGAGCTAAAAACTTCACTAATGCAAATAGAAGAGGAGGCTACAGAAGGGTTGCAGAGCGTCTCAAGTGTCGGCATCGGCCAGGCCAACCGACGTCGGTAGGATTAGACCAGAAGGGAACTGACATCAGTCAGAAGTCGGTCAGCATCGGTGACCCCCAAGTAGATAGGGACCGACGTCGGTCACCTGTGTGGCTCAAGCTGGAGTTTTTTATGGGTAGTTAGCTAATGAACCATGTGTTTGCATGTTGAGAGCTAATTTTAGACTGAGAGCTATGGATCTAATTATTGTATTAGGTGTCTAATTATTGTTTGGATGAGATCTATATAATAGACTCATGGTTGTATTGTAAACTTGTGCTAGAGAGTAAGAGAGCATTATTATAAGCTCCTTCTGTGTGTGAGGTGAACAATGGTGTGTTCCTCCTAGTGCCACAGTAACAAGGTGGGTACTAGTTTGGAGAATCAACAGGGTTCTTCAGGAGTGTATGATCTTGGTCATCAGGTGAGCATGGCTTCTATAGGAGATCTACATGGTAAGTAAGATCATTGATATGCAGGTGTATGTGTGTGCAAGGTCAAGGTTCACAGGTGTGCAGAACCAGATTGATTTTCTAGTGTACAAAGTCAAAGATGACAACAACACAACAAGAAGCAGTATCAGGAGAGATCTACTTGGAGTACAGGTGTGTACTCAGAGCAAAGAGGAAGGAAAGGAAGATCTTTCTATAAGTAAAGTCTATTGAGGTGCAGGTTGTTGTAGGTTCAAGGGAGATCTACTTGAAGTATGTTGAGTACTTGTGGAGTGCGTGGAACACTTGTGGTGTGCGTGGAGCACAGGTATAAGGTGAACACCAACTCAGTGTTTGAGTTGGGTGTTGGGACCTAAGAGAGAGAGCTTTGAGGAGAGAATTATTGTTCACTTGAGGTGTGGGAAGCCTTTGAAGAGGTGGTGGAGAAGAAGTGGCATCTTCTTTATTGTATTCTTTTCTGTATGAGTATTAATACAAGTTGTGTATTGTCTCTCATATCATGTGTTATTTCTAGATTCTAGTTACTTGTTGATTCTAGTTAATTCCACATATTAAGTTGCTTGTATTTGGTAATCAATTGTGTGCTTTTGGTTATTCATATCCCAACACGTGGTATCAGAGATAAGGTTGCAGGAAGCGGTTTTGTTTTTGGTTACAGGTCACTTTCAAGGGTTTTTGATTGAGTGGGAGTAGAGCAATGGAAGATCAAAGTAAGCTGAGAATGGAGGAGTTGAAAAGCATAGATGGTCACTTATGGTCCTAAGGAAACAAAGAGCAGGTAAAATAAAATTATTGGTTTGTGGAAGATCAACAAGAAGGAACTGAAGAAGCAGATGTTGTAGGGGATGTGGCACATGATGCTCTGGGAGTTTTCTTGGATAAAGTTGAATCTTGGATAATAGATTCAGTTGCCTCTTTCCATGCAGCCCCAAGAAGAGGAGCTGGTGAGCCTTGCCAAAAAATTGGCAAAGGGGAAGTGGAGCTAAAATTGTAGGCAGCCAACACATGGGTGTTGAAGGAGGTCATGCAAGTCCCAGGTTTGGAGATGTGGCTAATTTCTTCAGAAAGGTTGGGTGATGAGAGATGCACGAGAACTCTAACAGTGGATGCACTTGAATTAGCTAGTTGTAATAAAATAGGTACTCTTTATCTACTTGTTTATATTACTGATTCTTCTTCTATTACAGAGACGTGGCTTCGTAGGCTTGGTCACATGAGTAGGAAGGAGATGCATGTTCTTAAGCAGAAGACAGATATATTTGACAGGCTTAAGAACTGGAAAGCCTTGGTGTTCTTGGAGGAAATGGTGGACAGGGACAAGTGGATGGGGCTGGATACTTTTGACCAGGGCAGTTTGGACATGGGGATTGATTCAAAGGAGCTCGCGGGTAAAAAGTCATCACTCATAGGAAACACAGGTACCAGCATCGATAGGAAAACTGACGTCGGTAGTAGGTAAGACTGAAATCGATCACAAGGACTAATGTCGATAGCAGGAGACACTGACGTCGACAGGTTGGTAGTCAGGATAGGTGCATAGAACTGACGTCAGTTGGATGCAGAATGTGTGGTGACCGAGGTCGGTCACTGTAACGGATTTTGGGCAGACAGTGAGCTATCAAGGAGTCTCAAATGCCCATATAGAGGAATGAAGATGTAAGTAGGCCTCAAATTAATTGTTCCTCTTCTTCATACTAGTTGCTGATTACAGAGCAGGAAGGATCTAGGAAACAGTGGGAGCATGGCGGGAATATGATGTAGAACCAAGCGGAGACATGGTAGGGTTGCTAGCAGGTATGAAAGCATAGAGATGAATGGAATCCTTAGTTGAAGAATAGAGAGAATAGACACGTGAGATGAAAGACCAGGTCATATGGTCTTGAGGAGCTGCAGGACAGTGGTACAGGTTTTGACAGGTGGAGGATAGTCAATGTCAGGGTAACTACTGTTGTTTGACTTACCAGGGGGATGATGATTGCAACATCATTCTGTTACTATATGTGGATGGTATGTTTGCTAGCAGGGTTATACATACAGGGTTTTACTGAGCTAAGAGTAAGATTAGTTTAGTGGTTTGCTATGAAGAATTTGGAGTAGTGAAACTCTTTAGCATGGGAGACATGGGAGATTACAGGTTGATTTTGTCTCCAGTGGGAGCTAATGTGAATGAAGTGTTGGTGAGATGCAAGATGCAGAATCAGAGCACACCAAAGGCTGGACAGTTCAGTGTCCAAAATCACATGAGGTCTGGTATAGACCTGAGTTTGCCCAAGCAGTGGGTGTTGTCAGAGAGTTAGTAGCCAATTTAGAGAAGTGAGTTCTCAGGGATTTGAGAGGGACCAATAGTCAGGATTCATGCTATTCAAGGTCAGGACTTCACTACATGTGTTTGTAGATGTGGATGCGTTAGGTTACTCAGATGATAGGAGGTACACCACAAGTTGTGTGGTGGGTTGTCTTCAGGATTCATCTTGAAGAGGAATACAATCCAAGAAATAGATTAGATAGAGTACAGGTATAGGTATAGTGCAGCTGTTTATCTCCAAGTGGGAGATTGTTAGGTTGTGAAGCTAAAAGCTTCACTGATGCAAATAGAAGAGGAGGTTGTAGAAGGGTTATGGAGCGTCTCATACGTCGGCATCAGTCAGGCCAACCGACATCGACAGGATTAGACCAGAAGGCAATCAACGTCGGTCAAAAGTTGGCTGGCATCGGCGACCCCCAGGCAGATAGGGACCGACGTCGGTCACCTGTGTAGTTCAAGCTGGAGTGTTTTATGGGCAGTTAGCTAACGAACCATGTGTTTGCATGTTAAGAGCTAATTTTAGACTAAGAGCTATGGATCTAATTATTGTATTAGGTGTCTAATTATTGTTTGGATGAGATCTATATAATAGACTCATGGTTGTATTGTAAACTTGTGCTAGAGAGTAAGAGAGCATTATTATAAGCTCCTTATGTGTGTGAGGTGAGCAATGGTGTGTTCCTCCTAGTGCCACAGTACCAAGGTGGGTATTGGTTTGGAGAATCAGTAGGGTTCTTTGGGAGTGTATGATCTTGGTCATCTGGTGAGCATGGCTTCTATAGGAGATCTACAAGTAAGTAAGATCATTGATATGCAGGTGTATGTGTGTGCAAGGTCAAGGTTCATAGGTGTGCAAAACTAGATTAATTTGTAGGTGTGCAAAGTCAGAGAGGATAGCAACACAATAGGGAGCAGTATTAGGAGAGATCTACTTGGAGTATAGGTGTGTACTCAGAGCAAAGAGGAAAGAAAGGAAGATCCTTCCATAATTAAGGTCTATTGAGGTGCAAGTTGTTGCAGGTTCAAGGGAGATCTACTTGAAGTACGTTGAGTACTTGTGGAGTGCGTGGAACACTTGTGGTGTGTGTGGAGCACAGGTATAAGGTGAACACCAACTCATTTTTTGAGTTGGGTGTTGGGACCTAAGAGAGAGAGCTTTGAGGAGAGAAATACTGTTCACTTGAGGTGTGGGAAGCCTCTGAAGAGGTGGTGGAGAAGAAGTGGCATCTTCTTTATTGTATTCTTTTCTATATGAGTATTAATACAAGTTGTGTATTGTCTCTCATATCATGTGTTATTTCTAGATTCTAGTTACTTGTTGATTCTGATTAATTCCACATATTAAGTTGCTTGTATTTGGTAATCAATTATGTGCTTTCGGTTATTCATATCCCAACATGTGGTATCAGAGCTAAGGTTGCAGGAAGCAGTTTTGTGTTTGGTTACAGGGCACTCTCAGGGGTTTCTGATTGAGTGGGAGTAGAGCAATGGTAGATCAAAGTAAGCTAAGAATGGAGGAGTTGAAAAGCACATATGGTCACTTACGGTCCTATGGAAAGAAAGAGCAGGTAAAAGAAAATTGTTGGTTTGTGGAAGATCAGCAAGAAGGAACTAAAGAAGCAGATGTTGCAGGGGATGTGGCACATGATGCTCTGGGAGGTTTCTTGGATAAAGTTAAATCTTGGATAATAGATTCAGTTGCCTCTTTCCATGTAGCCCCAAAGAGAGGAGCTGGTGAGCCTTGCCAAAGAATTGGCAAAGGGGAAGTGGAGCTGAAATTGCAGACGACCAACACATGGGTGTTGGAGGAGGTCATGCAGGTCCCAGGTTTGGAGATGTAGCTAATTTCTTCAGAAAGGTTGGGTGATGAGAGATGCACGAGAACTCTCATAGCGGATGCACTTGAATTAGCTGGTGGTAAGAAAATAGGTACTCTTTATCTACTTGTTTATATTACTGATTCTTCTTCTATTGCAGAGACGTGGCTTTGTAGGCTTGGTCACATGAGCAAGAAGGAGATGCATGTTCTTAAGCGAAAGATAGATATATTTGACAAGTTTAAGAACTGGAAAGCCTTGGTGTTCTTGGAGGAGATGGCAGACAGAGACCAGTGGATGGGACTAGATACTTCTGAGTAGGGTAGTTTGGACATGGGGATTGATTCAAAGGAGCTCGCAGGTAAAAAGTCATCACTCACAGGAAACACAGGTACCAGCATTGGTAGGAAAACTGACGTCAGTAGTAGGTAAGACTGATGTCGGTCACAAGGATGGATGTTGGCAGTAGGAGACACTGACGTCGGTAGGTTGGTAGTCAGGACAGGCACGTGGAACCGACATCGGTTGGATGCAGCCTGTGTGGTGACCAAGGTCGGTCACTATAACAGATTTTGGGTGGACAGCGAGCTGTCAAGGAGTCTCAAACATCCATACGGAGGATTGAAGATGTAAGTAGGCCTCAAATTTTTTGTTCCTCTTCTTCATACTAGTTGTTGACTACAGAGCAGGAAGGATCCAGGAAATAGTGGGAGCGTGGCAGGAATATGATGCAGAACCAAGCAGAGACTTGGTAGGGTTGCCAGTAGGTATGAAAGCATAGAGATGAATGGACTCCTTAGTTGAAGAATAGAGAGAACAGACACGTGAGATGGAAGACCAGGTCATATGGTCTTGAGGAGCTGCAGGACAGTGGTACAGGTTTTGATAGGTGGAGGATAGTCAATGTCAGGGTAACTACTATGGTTTGACTTACCAGGGGGATGATGATTGCAACATCATTTTGTTACTATATGTGGATGGTATGTTTGCTAGTAGGGTTGTACATATAAGGTTTTGTTGAGCTAAGGGTAAGATTATTTCAGTGGTTTACTATGAAAAATTTGGAGCAGTGAAATTCTTTAGCATGGGAGACATGGGAGATCACAGGTTGATTTTGTCTCCAGTGGGAGCTAATGTGAATCATGTGTTGGCGAGACGCAAGATGCAAAATTAAAGCACACCAAAGGCTAGATAGTTTAGTGTCTAAAATCACATGAGGTTTTGGTATAGACCTGAGTTTGCCTAGGCTGTGGGTGTTAACAGAGAGTTAGGAGCCAATTCAGAGAAGTGAGTTCTCAGAGATTTGAGAGGGACCAACAGTAGAGATTCATGCTATTCAGGGTCAGGACTTCACTACATGTGTTTGTAGATGTGGATGCGGCAAGTTACTCAGATGATAGGAGGTACACCACAGGTTGTGTGGTGGGTTGTCTTCAAGATTCATCTTGAAGAGGAATACAAGTCAGGAAATAGATTAGATAGAGTACATGTATAGGTACAGTGCAACTGTTTATCTCTAAGTGGGAGTTTGTTAGGTTGTAGAGCTAAAAGCTTCACTGATGCAGGAGGAGGAGGTTGCAGAAGGGTTGTAGAGCATCTCAAATGCTGACATCAGTTAGGCCAACTGACATCAGTTAGAAGTCAGCCGACGTCGGTGACCCCAAGGCAGATAGGGACCGATGTCTGTCACCTGTGTGGTTTGAGCTAGAGTGTTTTATGGGCAGTTAGCTAACGAACCATGTGTTTGCATGTTGAGAGCGAATTTTAGACTGAGAGCTGCAGATCTAATTATTGTATTAGGTGTCTAATTATTATTTTGATGAGATCTATATAATAGACTCATGGTTGTATTGTAAACTTGTGCTAGAGAGTAAGAGAGCATTATTATAAGATCCTTCTATGTGTGAGGTGAGCAATGGTGTGTTCCTCCTAGTGCCATAGTACCAAGGTGGGTACTGGTTTGGAGAATCAATAGGGTTCTTCAAGAGTGTTTGATCTTGGTCATCAGGTGAGCATGGCTTTTATAGGAGATCTACATGGTAAGTAAGATCATTGATATGCAGGTGTATGTGTGTGCAAGGTCAAGGTTCACAGGTGTGCGGAACCAAATTGATTTGCAGGTGTGCAAAGTCAGAGATGATAGCAACACAACAGGGAGCAGTATCAAGAGAGATCTACTTGGAGTACAGGTGTGTACTCAGAGCAAAGAAGAAGGCAAGGAAGATCCTTCCATAAGTAAGGTCTATTGAGGTGCAGGTTGTTGCAGGTTCAGGGGAGATCTACTTGAAGTATGTTGAGTACTTGTGGAGTGCCTGGAGCACTTGTGGTGTGCGTGGAGCACAGGTATAAGGTGAACACCAACTCAGTGTTTGAGTTGGGTGTTGGGACCTAAAAGAGAGCTTTGAGGAGAGAATTACTATTCAATTGAGGTGTGGGAAGCCTCTGAAGAGGTGGTGGAGAAGAAGTGGCATCTTCTTTATTGTATTCTTTTCTATATGAGTATTAATACAAGTTATGTATTGTCTCTCATATCATGTGTTATTTTTGGATTCTAGTTACTTGTTGATTCTGGTTAATTCTGCATATTAAGTTGCTTGTATTTGGTAATCAATTGTGTGCTTCAGGTTATTCATATCCCAACACGTGGTATCAAAGATAAGGTTGCAGGAAGCTATTTTTTGTTTGGTTACAGGTCACTCTCAGAGGTTTCTTATTGAGTGGGAGTAGAGCAATGGCAGATCAAAGTAAGCTAAGAATGGAGGAGTTGAAAAGCACAGATGGTCACTTACAATCCTATGGAAAGAAAGAGTAGGTAAAAGAATATTGTTGGTTTGTGGAAGATCAGCAAGAAGGAACTGAAGAAGCAGATGTTATAGGGGATGTGGCACAGGATGCTCTAGGAGGTTTCTTGGATAAAATTGAATCTTGGATAATAGATTCGATTGCCTCTTTCCATGCAACACCAAGGAGAGGAGCTGGTGAGCCTTGCCAAAGAATTGGCAAAGGGGAAGTGGAGCTGAAATTGCAGGCGGCCAACACATGGGTGTTGAAGGAGGTCATGCAGGTCCCAGGTTTTGAGATGTGGCTAATTTCTTCAGAAAGGTTGGGTGATGAGAGATGCATGAGAACTCTCATAGTGGATGCACTTGAATTAGCTGGTGGTAATAAAATAGGTACTCTTTATCTACTTATTTATATTACTGATTCTTCTTCTGTTGTGGAGACATGGCTTTGTAGGCTTGGTCACATGAGCAGGAAGGAGATGCATGTTCTTAAGTGAAAGATAGATATATTTGACAGGCTTAAGAATTGGAAAGCCTTGGTGTTCTTAGAGGAGATGGTAGATAGAGACCAGTGGATGGCGCTGGATACTTCTGAGTAGGGCAGTTTGGACATGGGAATTGATTCAAAGGAGCTCACGGGTAAAAAGTCATCACTCACGAGAAACATAGGTACCAACGTCAGTAGGAAAACTGACGTTGATAGTAGGTAAGACTAATGTTGGTCACAAAGACCAACGTCAGTAGCAGGAGATACAGACGTTGGCAGGTTGGTAGTCAGGACAGGCGCATGGAACTGACGTCGGTTGGATGCAGACTGTGTGGTGACCGAGATCGGTCACTATAACAGATTTTGGGTAGAAAACGAGCTGTCAAGGAGTCTCAAATGCCCATACAAAGGATTGAAGATGTAAGTAGCCCTCAAATTCGTTGTTCCTCTTCTTCATACTAGTTGCTGACTGCAAAGCAGGAAGGATCTAGGAAACAATGGGAGCATGGTAGGAATATGATGCAGAACCAAGTGGAGACTTGGTAGGGTTACCAGTAGGTATGAAAGCACAGAGACAAATGGACTCCTTAGTTGAAGAATAGAGAGAATGAACACGTGAGACAGAAAACCAGGTAATATGGTCTTGAGGAGCTGTAGGACAGTGGTACAGGTTTTGACAAGTGGAGGATCGTCAATGTCAGGGTAACTACTGTAGTTTGACTTACTAAGGGGATGATGATTGCAACATCATTCTGTTACTGTATGTGGATGGTATGTTTGCTAGCAGGGTTGTACATACAGGGTTTTGTTGAGCTAAGGGTAAGATTAGTTTAGTGGTTTGCTATGAAGAATTTGGAGCAGTGAAATTCTTTAACAGGGGAGACATGGGAGATCATAGGTTGATTTTGTCTCCAGTGGGAGCTGATGTGAATCAGGTGTTGGAAAGATGCAGGATGCAAAATCAGAGCACACCAAAGGCTGAATAGTTTAGTGTCTGAAATCACATGAGGTCTAGTATAGACCTGAGTTTGCCCAAGCAGTGGGTGTTGTCAGAGAGTTAGGAGCCAATTCAGAGAAGTGAGTTCTCAAAGATTTGAGAGGGACCAGTAGTAGAGATTCATGCTATTCAGGGTCAGGACTTCACTACATGTGTTTGTAGATGTGGATGGGACAGGTTACTCAGATGAAAGGAGGTACACCATAAGTTGTGTGGTGGGTTGTCTTCAGGATTCATCTTGAAGAGGAATACAATCCAAAAAATAGATTAGATGGAGTATAGGTACAGGTATAGTGCAGCTGTTTATCTCCAAGTGGGAGATTGTTAGGTTGTGAAGCTAAAAGCTTTACTGATGCAAACATAGGAGGAGGTTGCAGAAGGGTTACAAAGCATCTAAGATGTTGGTGTCGATCAAGCCAACTGACCTCGGTAGGAATAGACCAAAAACCAACCAACGTAAGTCAGAAGTCGGCTGGCGTCGGTGACCCCCAGGTAGACAGGGACCAATGTCGGTCACCTGTGTGGTTCAAGCTGGAGTGTTTTATGGGCAGTTAGCTAACAAACCATGTGTTTGCATTTTGAGAGCTAATTTTAGACTGAGAGCTATGGATCTAATTATTGTATTAGGTGTCTAATTATTGTTTGGATGAGATCTATATAATAGACTCATGTCTATATTGTAAACTTGTGCTAGAGAGTAAGAGAGCATTATTATACGCTCCTTCTATGTGTGAGGTGAGCAATGGTGTGTTCCTCCTAGTGCCATAGTACCAAGGTGGGTACTAGTTTGGAGAATTAGCAGGGTTCTTCAGGAGTGTATGATCTTGGTCATCAGGTGAGCATGGCTTCTATAGAAGATCTACATGATAAGTAAGATCATTGATATGCAGGTGTATGTGTGTGGAAGGTCAAGGTTCATAGGTGTGCAGAACCAGATTGATTTGTAGGTGTGCAAAGTCAGAGAGGACAGCAACACAACAGGGAGCAGTATTAGGAGAGATCTACTTGGAGTATAAGTGTGTACTCAGAGCAAAGAGGAAAGCAAGGAAGATCCTTCCATAAGTAAGGTCTACTGAGGTGCAGGTTGTTGCAGGTTCAGGGGAGATCTACTTGAAGTATGTTGAGTACTTGTGGAGTGCATGGAGCACTTGTGGTGTGCATAGAGCACAGGTATAAGGTGAACACCAACTCAGTGTTTGAGCTGGGTGTTGGGACCTAAGAGAGAGAGATTTGAGGAGAGAATTAATGTTCACTTGAGGTGTGGGAAGCCTCTGAAGAGGTGGTGGAGAAGAAGTGGCATCTTCTTTATTGTATTCTTTTCTGTATGAGTATTAATACAAGTTGTGTATTGTCTTTCATATCATGTGTTATTTTTGGATTCTAGTTACTTGTTGATTCTGGTTAATTCCACATATTAATTTGCTTGTATTTGGTAATCAATTGTGTGCTTCTGGTTATTCATATCCCAACACGTGGTATTAGAGCTAAGGTTGCAAGAAGCGGTTTTGTGTTTGGTTACAGGTCACTCTCAGGGGTTTTTGATTGAGTGGGAGTAGAGCAATGGCAGATCAAAGTAAGCTAAGAATCGAGGAGTTGAAAAGCACAGATGGTCACTTATGGTCCTTTGAAAAGAAAGAGCAGGTAAAAGAAAATTGTTAGTTTGTGGAAGATCAACAAGAAGGAACTAAAGAAGTAGATGTTGCAGGGGATGTGGCACATGATGCTCTGGGAGGTTTCTTGGATAAAGTTGAATCTTGGATAACAAATTCGGTTGCCTCTTTCCATGCAGCCCCAAGGAGAGGAGTTGGTGACCCTTGCCAAAGAATTGGTAAAGGGGAAGTGGAGCTGAAATTGCAGGCGGCCAACACATGGGTGTTGAAGGAGGTCATGCAGGTCCTAGGTTTGGAGATGTGGCTAATTTCTTCAAAAAGGTTGGGTGATGAGAGATGCACGAGAACTCTCACATTGGATGCACTTGAATTAGCTTGTGGTAAGAAAATAGGTACTCTTTATCTACTTGTTTATATTACTGATTCTTCTTCTGTTGCAGAGACGTGACTTCGTAGGCTTGGTCACTTGAGTAGGAAGGAGATGCATGTTCTTAAGTAGAAGATAGATATATTTGATAGGCTTAAGAATTGGAAAGCCTTGGTGTTCTTGGAGGAGATGGCAGACAGAGACCAATGGATGGGGCTGGATACTTCTGAGCAGGGCAGTTTGGACATGGGGATTGATTCAAAGGATCTCACAGGTAAAAAGCCATCACTCACAGGAAACACAGGTACCGACATTGGTAGGAAAACCAATGTTGGCAGTAGGTAAGACCGACGTTGGCAGCAGGAGACACCAATGTCGGCAGGTTGGTAGTCATTACAGGTGCATGGAACTGACGTCAGTTGGATGCAGACTGTGTGGTGATCGAGGTCGGTCACTATAACAGATTTTGGGTGGACAGCGAGCTGTCAAGGAGTCTCAAATGCCCATATGGAGGACTGAAGATGTAAGTAGGCCTCAAATTTGTTGTTCCTCTTCTTCATACTAGTTGCTGACTGTAGAGCAGGAAGGATCCAAGAAACAGTGGGAGCGTGGCAGGAATATGATGCAGAACCAAGCGTAGACTTGGTAGGGTTGCTAGTAGGTATGAAAGCACAGAGATGAATGGACTCCTTAGTTGAAGAATAGAGAGAATGAACATGTGAGATGGAAGACCAAGTCATATGGTCTTGAGGAGCTACAGGACAGTGGTACAAGTTTTGACAGGTGGAGGATAGTCAATGTCAGGGTAACTACTGTGGTTTGACTTACCAGGGGGATGATGATTGCAACATCATTCTGTTACTTTATGTGGATGGTATGTTTACTAGTAGGGTTGTACATATAGGGTTTTGCTGAGCTAAGGGTAAGATTAGTTCAGTGGTTTGCTATGAAGAATTTGGAGCAGTGAAATTCTTTAGCATGGGAGACATGGGAGATCACAGGTTGATTTTGTCTCCAGTGGGAGCTGATGTGAATCAGGTGTTGGTGAGACGCAGGATGCAGAATTAGAGCGCACCAAAGGCTAGACAGTTCAGTGTCTGAAATCACATGAGGTCTGGTATAGACCTGAGTTTTCCCAAGCAGTGGGTGTTGTCAGAGAGTTAGGAGCCAATTCGGAGAAGTGAGTTCTCAGGGATTTGAGAGGGACCAGCAGTAGGGATTCATGCTATTCAGAGTTAGGACTTCACTACATGTGTTTTTAGATGTGGATGCGACATGTTACTCAGATGACAGGAGGTACACCACAGGTTATGTCGTGGGTTATCTTCAGGATTCATCTTGAAGAGGAATGCAAGCCAGGAAACAAATTAGATAGAGTACAAGTATAGGTGCAGTGCAGCTATTTATCTCCAAGTGGGAGATTATTAGGTTTTGGAGCTAAAAGCTTCACTGATGCAAATAGAGGAGGAGGTTGCAGAAGGGTTGCAGAGTGTCTCAGATGTTGACGTCAATCAGGCCAACTGACGTCAGCAGGATTAGACCAGAAGGCAATCAACATCAGTCAAAAGTCGGCCAGTGTTGGTGACCCCCAGCCAGACAGGGACCAACGTCGGTCACCTATGTGGTTCGAGCTAGAGTGTTTTACAGGCAGTTAGCTAACGAACCATGTGTTTGCATGTTGAGAGCTAATTTTAGACTGAGAGCTATGGATCTAATTATTGTATTAGGTGTCTAATTATTGTTTGGATGAGATCTATATAATAGACTCATGGTTGTATTGTAAACTTGTGCTAGAGAGTAAGAGAGCATTATTATAAGCTCCTTCTGTGTGTGAGGTGAGAAATGGTGTGTTCCTCCTAGTGCCACAGTACCAAGGTGGGTACTGGTTTGGAGAATCAGCAGGGTTCTTCAGGAGTGTATGATCTTGGTCATCAGGTGAGCATGGATTCTATAGGAGATCTACATGGTAAGTAAGATCATTGATATGTAGGTGTATGTGTGTGCAAGGTCAAGGTTCACAGGTGTGCAGAACCAGATTGATTTGCAGGTGTACAAAGTCAGAGAGGATAATAACACAATAGGGATCAATATCATGAGAGATCTACTTGGAGTACAGGTGTGTACTCAGAGCAAAGAGGAAGGCAAGGAAGATCCTTCTATAAGTAAGGTCTATTGAGGTGCAGGTTATTGCAGGTTCAGAGGAGATCTACTTGAAGTATGTTGAGTACTTGTGGAGTGCGTGGAGCACTTGTGGTGTGCGTAGAGCACATGTATAAGGTGAACACCAACTCAGTGTTTGAGTTGGGTGTTGGGACCTAAGAGAGAGAGCTTTGAGGAGAGAATTATTGTTCACTTGAGGTGTGGGAAGCCTCTGAAGAGGTGGTGGAGAAGAAGTGGCATCTTCTTTATTGTATTCTTTTCTGTATGAGTATTAATACAAGTTGTGTATTGTCTCTCATATCATGTGTTATTTCTAGATTCTAGTTACTTGTTGATTCTGGTTAATTCTGCATATTAAGTTGCTTGTATTTGGTAATCAATTGTGTGCTTCTGGTTATTCATATCCCAACACTTGGTTGAAGAAGAAGTGTTGGCATATTACAAGAGGAAGTTATCAAGGTAAGAAGAGGTAGGCTCAAGGTAAGAGGGAGTTTGTACTATCTTTATAAGATGGTCTAATACTATTGGTGGTATTTTTAGGTCCTTAATATTAGTTGGTGCCAACTTTTTCATTGTGTGAAAAGGGGAGAAAGTTCTTATTATAGAGTGCTTGAAGAGAGAGAAGGAAGGTGAGTTGTATATTGTTTTATGATGGGTATTGACATCAATGACAAAGGGAGAGATTATTTTAGATTCTTTAATGATGTCATGATGATGTCATAGATGTGTCTAGGTGAGTGGATGAAGTTTTTTTATAGTCTAAGTGACAATGACAAAGTGTGAAATATTCTTATCATAGTATGCTTAAGGTATGCTTAGTTAATCTTCTATTTTGGAATGGTTAGAGATGATTAGGGATGAATCTAAATTATTGAGCATGTGAAAGAGGTCCCATAATAATTTTTCTATGCTTTTATTGCTTTTGTGCATGAGTGGATTTCATTTGGTTGATATTGTTTTCATCTAAACATTTTGGGTCTAGTGGCAGAAATTTTGAGTAGGCAGTTTGTTGACATCATAATTACCAAATGTGGATGAGTCAGGGGGAGTTTGATGTATGGTTGTGATCAAATTAGTCCCAAGTTGATATGGTATAAGTATTAAGTCATGAATTTAAGTGCATCCAAAGATATGTGTGTATAAATTTGGGCTCCCATGCATTTTGATAGTGTTTTTCTATGTTCAAATAGAGTCAAGTAAGCAATTTGGTGACATCATATCTCACACATATGAAATTTTTTGGAGAATATTGATATATGAATGAATTATCCTATGAGATAAGATCATATAAACTAAATCTCATGTCATGAAACTAAGAGAGACAAAAAATATGCAAGTGAAAATTTGAACTCCCAGGCAGTTTGATAGTGTTTTCCCATACTTAGCCAAATTTACATGTGGTAAGAAAAGTTGAGTAGGCATTTTGATGTAGTCATATTTCACACATGTCATAGTTTTAGAATGATTTAACCATGTCCATTTTTTTAGTTTTATGCCTAATTGATATGTGAAAATTATAAGTCATGAAATGAAGTGCATCAAAAGATATGCATGTGCAAAGTTAGACTTCTAGATAGTTCTTGACATAGTTGGCTCTATGGCATAAAAATCTAAATGAGTAGATTAATAGCATCATATCTCACATGTGTGGATGTTTTAGGAGAAAATGGTCATATGGGTTTGTTTATTATTTTTCTTAGTTTATATGGTTAAAATTTGAGAACATGTGAGTGATCGAGGTAAAATTTATGTCTATGCAAAATTGGCCTTCCAAGTAGATTGAAATGGTTCCCATAGTCATTTTTTCATAAGGTAAATATTAGGACCAAATGGAGATCTAAAAATTCATGGGAGTTAGTATAATAGATATCAATGGTGAAAATTGATTAACAAAGGTCAAAGTGATTAGAAGGAATGTGAGAGTGCCAAGTGTCATGACCATGGTGGTTTTAATCAAGATCGAATGGTGATCACTATAAGATAAAGACTGAGATACGTACAGGAGATCAACTGTGCATATGTGGTTAAGATTCAATGATTACACGAGATGAGGTAAATTTTTTAAATTTTAACATTTGGTAGTAGCACACTATAAGTTAAAGTTTGAATAAGATCAACTGTGTTTAATCTAAGATGTAATGACATGAGATGCATTTTAGGTGTTCAAAGTTTAACTGTGATAGTTGGGTTTTGAATATTTGAATTTTGTAAAGGGAAAAACTAGTGCTCTATATTTTTTCCATAACTTTTGATGTAGGATGAATTCAAATGTGATAAAAAAAAATAAAAGTTTTAGAGGACTCCAAGGTGCATCTATAAATATAGATTTTAAGATCTAAAAGTGTGTACAAACAAATATGTTAAGCTCCAAAGTTTATTATGTGTTTGACTGTGTTCTACAAGTAACTTGAGAAAAATATTTGTGCTTATTTTGATGATGTTGAGATGTTTTATGATGTCCTAGCTATTAGAATTTATTATGGACTCCTTATGTATGATTTTTATGGTCTTTGGAGGTTTGACCAATAGATCTTTGGTATGAACAAAGGCTTATAAGTTGACTGTATGTTTAACCATGGACTGTAAGTGACCCAAGAAGGATAATTGATCTTATGTTGATGTTGTTTCAATGTTTCATGATGAATTAGCTATTGGAGAGTGTTGTAGACTATATAAGGATAATTTGTATGGATTTTGGAGGTGTGATCAATGTATCTTTAGTATGAACATTGCTTAAGAAGTTGAATATGTTTTTATTCATGATGTTCATTTACACCAAGTCAGTGTTTGATCAGATTGATCATCTACAGAGGTTAACAAAGTTGAATGTGATAACTTAAGGAAGTTTAAGGGGTCATGTGGAGTATACCTATGCATTTAGAGGTGGTCATATGTTTTTTTCCTCATTGAAGTGATAAATGGGTGAATAGGTCATCATGAGACTTATAAGAGATACAAGGGCCTAATTGAAAGGTGTAGTTACTTAAGGATATCCTATGGATGCTATGGCCAACCTATGTGGATGGTACTAAGTTGTGTCTTGATATAATAGATGCATTAAGGGTTAAGGCATGCCAATTTGTTGAGAAAGATGGTGATGATCATGAATTCTCTATAAATAGTGAAACCAAATGTGATGGTTTCTAGACTTTAAAGAGGCTTGTATGAGAGGAGAGAGCATTGAAGTAAAGAAGAAAGGAGAGGTAGTGTGCCCAATGGATGGGTTTATGAGTAGATAAAATTAAGGACTATGTGTATGACCTATGGGTCATGTTTTTGATGTTACAATAGTGTTATTTTAGGTTGAGGATGAGCAAAGAGGTCTACGGTGATCCAAAATGATGTTTTGGATGCTTTAAGTGTGTAGAGTTAAAGAGAGCTAATATAATTTGTATCTCCATTAGATTGGTAGACAATTAGTGTTGAGGAGATGTTGTGTTCATAGGTGTTGTTGTGGTTTCTAATATCTAGAGGGTTGTAGTCTCATTCCAAGGTAAAGTTTACTAAAAGTATAGTTATTATGGATGCTCATCTAGATAGGTGTTGTAGCACCTTGTGGGATTATAGTCTCACTAAATAAGGGATTATAGTTCCTTAATCAGTTATAGATGGTCTAAATTAGTTATTGTTAGTATATGATAGTATTCCAATTGTAGGTTCCAGTTGGTTTTCTCCCCCAAGAGGGTTTCCCACATATGTCATGTGTTCTGTGCTTACTCTTACATTATCTCTCTTGTTCATTGCTATGAATGATATGTATGCTTCATGAAATGCTTTTGGTAATTGATTAAGTGTTTGAAAGGATTGAAATTGATGTTGAATTATCTAAGCTCACTGATTCACCCCCAGTGATTATACCTGTAACACTTTATTACACATTTTACTTACACTAAGTAGGTTATGTTTCAGACCTTCCACATACAACATAATTTGTGTTTTGGTCTTCCATTGTCCAAACTCATGACACCTTTGGCAACTATATTAATAGTTATGTTATCTCCAAACGTCACTATTCCTATAGAATTTTTTTCATTGAGATGATCTTATTTCTATCTTTTTTCATGTAGCTTGAATAACCACTATCTATATACCATTTCATTCCTTCATCTTGAATGTGAAAGGTAGTCTGATCTAGAATAGAATACACTTTGGTCTTATATTCATTGTTGGAAAATAGTCCATCTCGACTCTTGAGCTCAATATGATAAGTCTTAATTCCATACCAATATTTGGTTCTTCTCATTCATTCTAGAAGCTTCATATGTATTGTTGAATCTTGAGGTCCTTATATCTCTATTAGAGTAGAATCTTGCAATGTGTCCTATATTATGATAGATGTAATAAATAATATATTTTTAATTACCTCTTGATTGATTAGTCCTTTTCACATGGTCCCATGATGACTTATCCTTTATTACATTGGGTTACTTGATTGGTATTTTCATGTTGGTACTCTTGACTTTCTATGACTTTTCATGCTATCTCTCAAACTTTATCATCTTGTTTATGAGTTTCTCATACTCAACCTTCAAGGAATCTAGCTCTGTCTTCAAATGGTCATACTCAACTTCCTTTGACCTAAACCTTGTGTTGGCACATTCTAATTGACTCCTGAGATCCTTGATAGTCTATTTATTATGCTTAAAATCATCAAGGGTACTTATGAGATCAAATTCAAGGTCTACTTTAGTTTCTCCTTATTCATTTTTATAGTATACTTCTTCATCATACATGTTATCTTCTTCATGTTGATCATAAGACATTCTTGTGCTTCTTAGGATCAACTTCAAATTCTTAGACTTATCTTAAAGGAACAAGCTCTGATACCAATTATTTTAATCATAATGATAGATAGGGGGGTGAATAAATCTTTAAAATTTTTACAAATTTATCATTCATGAAATATTAAATTAATATAGTAAACTAGCAACACATCAAGAACTATTTGTATGATCATGAGACAAGAGCATAACACGTAGAACACTTATTTGAATGGGAAACCCTAAAGGGGAAGAAAAACTAGTGATATCTAAAAATTTAATAAATTAATATAATACAAACATCAATATTTAGTGAAGCACCAACTTCACATGGAGCACCAAACCCAACTAGCCAAGCACCCACTTACAAGGAAGAACCAACCCCCTAGATGACTTAACACTAACTCAAACACTTAATTTATTTGATCACCTTTAGGACAAATTTTTTTTTAGTTAATTTATGATGACCACTTATTTATAGCTTCACACTGTTATCCCTCTCAAACTACCTTCTAAGCTCCTTCACTCAACTAGGTCTCTTCAAGATAGATTAGGTCATTTGACCTTGATAGTCATCTATATCACCATTATTATAACTTCATGATAGTTTATATAAAATATTATTATGGTATAAAATACCTATTTCATATCTTCAATATACTATATCCTTCGCTTTAACTCACTCATTTTCTAACTAGTCAATTAGGCCTATTAGGCCTTGTTCTTATACTAGACTCTTGCTCACACACCTCTTGGTCAGTAATACACATTTTTATAATTATATTTTAAATATAATAGGCCTTATAAAATTACATAAACATTAATTAAACAATAAAATATGTTGGTTATATCATATTGGACCAAAATGTCTTTTAGGCCTTAAGGAGACCTAACTCAATTAGGCCTTCATTAGCACACATTACCCTTTGGTCATCTTAGAGCAGTTTCAAACTTCATACATGGAAATAAAACTTAATATTACAATAAAATATATGATTTATAATTTCATATTAGTTACATGATACCTTTTATCTCTAACCACCACTTGAAGCATGCCATTAGTAATGTTCACAGTTAGGCATGTGCATTCCTAGAAAGTCTATCTTGAATTATTGAAGATAAAAAACCAAATATATAAAAAAACATGAAAATAAAAAAATAAAAAATAAAACATTAAATAAATAAATAAACTTCACCAAGTAAATTTTATATCATTACATAGGGAAAAAGGACTAAAAACACTCATGTAACTTGATCACTTAGAACTACCAATTTTCTTTAAAGACTAGTCATGGTGATTTTGACCTTCAACACATATATGACAATTTATATATACTCCTAATGAACATATATTATCATATTATATCATTATAACACTATTATATAGATATATAATATGTTTACATGCAAATATTGGTCTTACAGACTAATCTCATAATCTTGTACCTCACTATCTCATTTGAACTAGATAGGTTAACTTATGAGAAACATTTTCATCATATCCACTAACCTCAAAAACTTATATCCAAAATTAAAATGTATTAAAATTATTTTAAAATGTCTCCATGAAATTTTATTCATCCCTATTCCATGATAACACATCCCAAATCAAGTTCTCACTTATGCCTAGGTTTATCATTATTTTCACCATTAGGCCTATTAGCAACTGGTCAACTTGGATGACTAGTTTAGCACATTTGAGTGATAAAATTTTCTTAAAAACCATAATTGATAATAAATACAAGTCTCAAACTTATCCATCCAATTATTTTCATACTTTGATTTGGTCAACTCTGATTACTACAACAAATATCTAAGAAATTAGCACTTTTTTATAGGTTCTACTCACACACCTGACAAAAACATCACACATATATGTGTCTAGGATAGTTTAATACAATTTAAAATCACTAAAATATCCATACCAATCCATTATGATCACTTTAGGATAAGATATTTCATATCAGGTTATTGTTAGGGTTTTAGAGAGGGTTAACACTATTTTTGGTGTTGACAATTGTTCATAAAGGAATGCCCCTCATTTCAAAAAATAATGCCCAAATATCTTATCTATGACCATTCCACATATCTCTTCAAAAATCTTAGGTTCCCATGTAGAGGTTACATGTTCCAATAAACACCTAAAAGTCCCTCTCAGGTTGAGAACCCTTCATTATGTGCATATGAGAGACCTCAAAACCACTTTGCATGCCTTATGTTGTAAACCATGACCTAAAACATTGATAAAATGATTGAAAAAACATATAATAACTCTTTCCATGTTCAAATAATCATGATTTCATTGTAAACTAATCCTGATACCCCATTAGGTCATACTCTCTCTTTACTTGTTTGGACCTTGACCTACAAAACAAATTAGGCCTTGAAAATAACCTTCATACCTATTTCCATGTCCTATCCATCTAAATTAAATAATAAAAAAACCTATCTCATTATTAAAAACTATTTTACATCCTTCATATGCCTTGAAAATACCTCATGACACCTCATTAGGTCAGGCAGGGTCTAGAACTAGTCTAGTTATAGACTTAGACTTAATGTCTTACCCTTGTAAGCTCACCTTGAAAATATCCTAAGTGCTCTAGTGTCTCATATTAATTATTAAATAACTTCATACATTCTATTCTTCCTTTTTGTATCCATTTCACCAAGCCACCATGATCAAACTATATCACAAGATCTCTTCATGCTATGACTAAGCTTCTCAAGCACTTAAAACTTGATAACTAAACTTGAAACACTTATTGATGCTCTTATACCTTTATCACAAGCCTTACATTATCCTAAAATAATTTAATACCTCTCAGTGATGCTATCAAATAATAAAAGCATCAGATCTACAAATCAATCCTATCTCAGAGAATATAGATCCTACTTACACTTCCAATTGGGGATACATTAGATAATCTAGGTCATGTATAATATATATCTACTAGAATTAATTAGTGGATATCTTATCACAATAATATTACTAGGGAGGGTTCTAAAGCTTCCGGTATATAAAAACTATGCAATAACCCTAACTAGGTCTTATGTTTTCATATTCACTAAATGAATAATAAGTAAATAAACACGACTATTATAGTTCTCAAGAAAGTTTTTTGGCACAAATTAGTGGTAATAAAAAACAAAATTAAACATTTATAGAAGACATATAATCATGTCAATGTATACAAAATCTTAATACATAGACAAAAAATCCAAATGCATATCTATCTACTCTTACAAAGGAGGAGCAAAGTTAGGAATACTTACCTTTGAAGATGAACCCATTGAGCCTCTATCTCTCCCTTAACCAAGGTGATTCATAAGAGGTTATTATGTTATGTAAGGATGATAAGGATAAATCATCTCTAGGATATATAACCTATCAATGCATCCACAACATAAGATTCATATCTCCAAAGAAAGTATGAAACCCTAAGCTTGATCCTTAAGTAGAATAATGGATCAACAAATATGCAATATATCTTACTTATTATTCTCTTTTCTTAGAAATGGAAAAATTATTGTGTTTATATATCAAGATATAACCCTAAACTCTTCCAAAATTTTCATCCAATAGGGTCAACCTAATCAACTTGGTATAGTAATTAACAAAAACTCACTAGGTCATAGACTAGGCTGACCAGGGGTCAACTAGACCCTTAATAAGTTTTGTAAATAAGATTACAAGGTTAACACAACTAACATAGTCATGTAAACTATAAAAATATGTTTTAAGTTAGGAAAATGGATAATGAAGGTGGTAAAAGGCTAGATTAGTGGGCAAAAGAGAAGGCCAAAACTAGGGAAATGGGTTTTAACAGACAAGTGTGTAGATAGAAAGTGGAAAAAAGGACAACAATCTTGTGAAGCACCAATGGTCTACCCACCCCTTCGTTGGTACACCCCTTAGGGCATTCCTTAGAGATATTGAGACTTGATAGTTTCTTATTAGAGAAATATCATTAGTAATTGATAAAATTTTGAAAATATTATGTGTATACATATACCCCATTTGAAACTTATCACCTGTCATGCATGTGCAATAGGGGATGGTGCTTCGGGAATAGAATATGATGACACATAATGTTGATGATAAATAAAGTATAGTAAGGATAAAATAGGATAAATGAAAGTACTAAATTTAAAAACACATACCTTTTCTTACCTTAGTATTGTGATAAATATGAAGTCATCCAATGTGAATAAATTTAGGAAACCCTATAGATATTAGTGCAAAAAGAGTGAAAAACCAAAAATTTTGCAATATAGTAATATAATAGTTAGAAAGATTCTCTATGACGTCAAGATTATAAAACTTTTTATGGTTTAGAAAATGAGTGGGTAGAAACAAAGATATGATCAAAATGAGGAATCTGATGATAAATATTTGAAGGGTAAATAATTTTGAGGGTGAAAAAGAGTTCATTTTCTATTATTTACTATTATAAGAAAAATAGATCTCTAAAAGACCTAGTGAGAGTTGAGAGAGCCAGGATGGTGAGGAGATGACAACTAAGATAGGGAGGATGCATAGTGGTTATAGTGAGTGTAGTATAGGTAAGCAACTGAGAATTTCAAAAAATTTAGTATTTTATTTGAAACTGAGTATTTCATAAAAATTTATAATTAGGCCAAATCTAGATACTAGAATAAACCCTATGAAATTTTTAGGGACACTATGGGTCAAATAGGGTACTAGGTATGAAGGATTCAGAGAAATAAATGCCTAAGTCATTATTATAATTGGTCAAAAATTCATCACTTTGAGAGGAGTAATGCAAGTACCATAATTGGAACCATAATAGGAGGAACAATAACCACCTCAGTCATACCACTGACAAAGATTCCAATGATGAGAGAGAGGATAGAGGGTGGTCATCCAAGATGACCTAATAAGAGGCCCAAGGCAAATCTGGTCTATATAGGTAGCACTAAGGTGAAGCTCGAGATGTGCACATGTGGTGAACCTAGGGTTTGCTTTGATTGGGAGGCATCCCATGGATGAGTTACTCATAAGATGATCTAATATTACAATGCAAGTACCAAAAAGTAACACCAATGAGGTGGAATTAATGTGAAAATGTGGTGAAAATGGATATTTGGAATAGTAATTTTAAATTTTGGTAATTTGTAAGGAAGGTTAGGTCATATCCATGGTCTTACAATGTAAATCACAAATGCAATCCTTAGGGGGAGAGATCAGTGAACAAAGAAATATTTCTCAAGGGAAAATATTAGGGTTGTGAGGATTGAAAAAGGGAATGTAAGAAGCATAATTTATGCATCTTATGAGAATACATTAAGAGACATGAGGCACACTAAGGACATGAGAAGACACTAAGTGGCTAGTGACCATCAATATATAGAGGATACATGTTTGATATAGACATAAAGTTGTGTAGGCAAATAAGTGTGGTACTAATATCAACTCATTCTAGAGGTTTTTAACAAGCAAAGTAAAATGGACCTACCTTCCCACAATGTGTTTCCCATTCCTCATGACTCCTTACAAAGATGTCAATCTACTGTGAATATTAGGTAATTGCACGAGAAATTAGGTAGCACTAAAAGATTTTTTATTCTCCTATTTTAATCTATTGACCTATCACACCCCAATAGACCTCAGCTCTATCATGAAGCCAATTGTAGAGTTTTATATTTGATTAGAAAGAGGAGATGTGCTTATAATCATGTCTTTTAGTGTGATTTGACTTTTGAAATTTTTTGAATGTTGTCTTTTAGATCATTTACTTTTGTTAAATTATTTGGATTTTAAATTTTTATGGATTTTAATATTCCTCTATACAGACTTAAAATGACCAATCTTGAGAGACATAGTGATACACATGAATAAACATTAGGCTTGGCATAAAAGGAAGGTAAATATCCAAAGATATGAGAGACTTGAATACATAAGATTAACTATGAGCCAACATGTTAACTCAAGTCTCAACCATGTGTGTTATTAGCTTATGAAAGGAAAAAGGGGAATAAAAGGTGATCCAAAGTGGACAAGTAAAGGGATATTGTAATGAGATGAATTTTTTGCTAACTGATCATATGGTAAAGAAGGAATGATTAAAGGGATAAAGGTTTGTATAACCAAGTAATAATTAACAATTATCCATGTTTATAAAGATAAGATAGAAAATAATTATGAAAAATTATAAGGTAACCATAAGAAATGAACTCAAGAAGGACAAGGATGAAATTAAGAAAAATAACCCATAAGAAAACATAAGAAGAATAATGACATCATAAGCAACATGTAATGTAAAACAAAAGTCATCATGTAAGATAAATAATAATTTGACACAATGTCAAATGATATAAAAGAGATGTAAATTTGGAGCACACGTCCAATATAAATGAAAATTTAAGAACACCATACATATGTTCATAAGTATTGATATATTTGTCCACACACATTATCCATAATATCTAATAAGTCTCTATGAAGTTGATGCAAACTGCAACTATTGTTTTATTTATATTCAATAAAAGTTGATAAAATACTTCACATCAAATCTCTTTGATAGAAAATGTAGGAATGCTTGAAGGATTCTAATGATGAGGGATATCATGCAAGGGATGATTAAGAGGATGCATGGTAGCTAATTTTATGGGGGATGAAGGGGTCATCAGTGGAGAAGGCATCACCAATGAAGGAGTCACTAGTGGAGAGGGATCCATGGGTGAGGGAAGGTCCATGGGTGAGGAACTCGTAGGTAGATATGGAACCATAGGAGGTAGAGCCATGGGGGAAGAAGGGGAATCCTTCTTGTGAGAGAGACCTATAGGAGGAAGGGTATAAGGTGTAGGAATGGTTAGGATACAATCCCTTAGATGTTACTAAAGGATGAGGCAATGATCAGTGTGATGTGTACCACATTAGTATGAAAGATAATATACCTCTACATATTTAGGAAGATACTTAGGTAACACTTTCAAGGGGGGTATAGCCTTGTATGAGTGCTAAAGAGTGGTGGAATGTAAGGTGTCAATATATTGTTACAACTTATGACAATGCATGGATGAATGGTTATCTATGATGTGGAGGAAATAGATACACTTGTGAGTAGGTTTGGTGGGTGTACTCATAGGAGGAGTGTAAATGAAAGTCGAGGAATATTGGTATAATAAACAGTCTCTAGTCTAGTGACTAGTAACTTTATTAATGTCACAATATGGTTGATCGGCCCATTTACTAGGTGAAGGATAAAGTTATGATAAAGGGAGAAAACCATCACCAAGAGAAGGTAAGGTTGGTGGAGAGAATAGATGAGGCTTGAATAAAGGAGCAATAGGATTGGAAATAGGAAGAGACTCAACTATAGAGGGAGTTAGAATGGGATCCATAGTGGGATTTGATGAGGGAAGAGCGGGATGCATGGAAGGCTGAAGGATAGTTACAAGCATCTCAAGGATAAGTTAGATAGAGGGATCTTGGTATTTGGAAAAGCAATAGGGACCAGTCATAGCATGATCCATAATCATACTCCTATGATTTTATTTAGAAATTAGAGGTGTGCACACCATCTTTACCCTATGATCAATAGGAAAAAATCTAAAATTAGGAATGATATAGTGTAGAATGCTAGAAGATATATTGAAATATTAAAGCCAAGAGGAATTATAGTGAATAATTTTAGAATCTCAAGCTTGAACAAGATGTCATAAGAATGGATCATATAAGGTATAGTCATTATCATAATTAGGTGTATGAAGGTTAATGGCATAGGTAAGGATGACCTTGTTATTCAATGTGGTGTGATGAATGGAATTTCGAGTCTTATTAAGACAATAGGTATATCATCACTAGGTGGTTGATGGGAATGAGGTTTCAAAGAAAGGGGGGAGATGAGAGATGAGATGAGGTGACAGATCTAAGGCTTTAATCTTGAAATTAATCTCATTAAGCTCATCATCATCAGAATCTAGGAGGTGAGGGGGTATATTCACAATGAGTTTGGGGTGACCATTTTAATCTTGGGTGTAATTAATAGGAAAGTTAAATTATTGAGATTCATGAAATGAAATGCTTGGCAAGGGTTCAAGGGTAGGAATTTTGAATATACCATGATCTTGAAATTATTCAAAATTCTAAGGATTGGTGTCACTTCGAATCCTATAGATGGCCCTATTGTGAGAAAATTTGACACATTGGCAAGTGAAAGAGGGAATAACTCTCATGAAATTATTCCATGGCCTACCAAGAAAAATTTTATAGGATAGAGTAAATTTGAAGATTGTCACCTTCGCATGAATGGTGACATGTGGGACTATAATGGGAAGCCACACACAACCTAAAGGAAGCATTTTATTTCAATCATATCATTGACATGTGTTTCACGTGGACTTAATATTACACTAAGAATATCCAAGGGTTTTTATAAAATTGAGAAAGGAAACACAAGTGCCAGAGCCCTCATTAATTAAAGCACACTTGACTTGAATATCATCAATTTGGGTATTGATAAAAAGAGGAGGATCATCCGCACAAAGAAGAATCTCATCAGGGATAATAGAAGTGATGGGTAATTTGAGGGAAAGAGAAGTGTCCATTGTTTCATCAACATGTATGGATATATCTTTGCATTATGATAAAATGATATCTTCTGATCCAAATAAGGTGGTCTCACATCTTGTTAGGGGAGGATGAGGGATGTTCATTTTGAATAAAAGATGCATAATATGATTATGATGATGTGGAGAGGTCTGTATAAGTTCAATAAATGGGATTTGGTATGGGAAATTAGTAAATATGAAATAGGATTCCACTCATCATAACCCATAAGAGGACTATTAGAAAGAGGTGCATAGTGTTGAAGGAGGTCCTTAGAAGGAGGAGCTAAAGTGCATGTGAATTTATGTTAATAAGATGTAGGAATTTTATCTGAAAGATAATTTTGTTTATCATTTTGATAAGATGGGGTAGTTGATGCAAGTTTCATTTGAGATAGATTAGAACAATCGTTGATATAATATTGAGTATCATTAGTGATAGGTAAAGAGATTGGAGGGATGATAGAAATGGTATGAAAAGTGTTATCCAAAGGAGGTGTTAGAATTGGTTTATGAAAACATATGAGGTCTTCTTGCCGCAACTCTATTAAGTGAGTTGGAGAAGAATTTTGGATATCAAGAAAGGTGCAAGATAATTGAGGGGTGTGGATAGGATGAGGATCAATAAAACAAACCACCCTTCACATATTAGTCATATTGACCACATTCTCTTCAAATTTTGGGTCAAGAAGATTATCAACATTATTAGTAGAAGGGCTAGGATTTTCTTGGTATCTTGGTGATTTAGAAGAGGATCTTTATAAATGGCCAAATGAGCATTAGCCTAGTTCAAAGCTTGAGATTTAACTTGTGTTTCATGGGATTTGAAGGCAATGTCATAGGCTTCTTAATATTTTTGAATGATAGAATAATGGTCAAAATTGGGACCAAGAAGGAAATTCATAGACAAATTACAAAGTTGATAACAAGTTTCATGAGAATGACCCCAATTAGCGTGAAACCAACAAAATTTATTGGGACCATACCAAGATTTCATGGGATGAGTGGGATCAAGTTCTCATGAGAGAGACCTTGGTAGATATTTTGGTAATTATTCTAAGGATAAAGGTTTATGAACATTGATGTTATTAGTTGAAGATAAATGATGATCAGTGATGTGGTTAAGAGAGGAAACTTGTTTTAGAGTCTAGTTGGGAACAATATCTTAAATAGTATGAAGGGTATCATAAGAGTCAATGACACCATCATTGGTAGTATGATGATTCTTATTCTAGATTAACATGTGCATAACCATAGAAGGTTGGGATGACTTGAATTGATGCATGAGTAGATCTTGATGCTTGGTTTTGTCAATGGCATCTTCCAAAGTTCATGCACATAATTTGGACCCAATACCATAACTTGGTAAAAAGAGCATTGGTAAATAGATGAAGGAGGTTTTCATCAGCCATATTATGTTCAAATTTGTTAGATAAAGTATTGAATCATTTGATAAAATCTTATGTGTTTTTAATTTCAAGTTGCTTATAATTGATAAAATAGGCTAGTGTATTCTCAAGGAGACACTAGTTTGGAACACTTGGACTAGAGAATTAACTAAGTCTTGAAAACTAGTAATGGAGTGAGATTTGAGTTGGTTGTACCAATATAAAGCACCACCCATGAGATTTTCTTATAATATCTTTGTAGCAGAAAAGGTATTTAACTTGACCTAGTCTTTATATAGATTTCCATTTTTTTAAATGAAGAGTATAATCGATCAATCCATTGTAAGTAATGGTTGGGGTGATACCTCCTATATCGATATTAGAAATTTGAGATGTAAGGGGCTCATTTTAAAGTTGTTTTTTTATTTTATTAACAAGGGAAGGTTGAGGGATAAGATTGCCATGGGAATCTCGAAGAGGAGGTGGGGGAACATTTTGGTTATGTGTTCCCCATGACATCTATTTAGAGTGGGTTTAAAGATGGATAACATGATTTTGCTTTTACATAATTTGATTTCCATTGTTAGTTTGGAAAAAATTCATTTGACTAAGAGTTTATAATATGAGTTTATGGGTTTGAGTTTCATTATTGACATTGTTTGAAGTATTGGAGTTGGTAGCAGTGGCTTGGGTACTGCTATGTGTGTTAGTAGGAGCTTGAGAAGAAATGTTAGTAAGTGAGCCACTAGTGGCATAATTTTATTGTGTGGTAAAATATGGACTAGTAGAGGGATGAGAAGAATTATAACTAGAGGCATGATTACCATGGGTAGAAAATGATGCAATAGTGGGAGAATTGAGAAGAGAGGTTCTTGGAAAAGGCCTACAAGATGTAGAACTTGTCATGTTAGTATAAATACTAGGTATGGAGGTAGAGGAAATAAAAGAGGAAGAAGTCATGGTATGAGAAGGGGTCAAAATAGAGGGAAGAGGTTGAGAATCAAAGAAGCTAGTATCCCCAAATCCATGTGAGAATGTGGGAGAAGGTGAATGGGGCTCCTTGACTTGACCACTTATCATGAGATGGTAAATAGTATAAGGATCCTTTCCTTGATGTTGAGGAAACCCATTGATGAAGAAGATAATTTATGGTGTATACTCTAATTCATGTTGATCTTTAAATGAAAATAAAGGGTTACAAAGCAAAGAGGAATGAGGAGGGGTCCCATAGTTTGTTGTGCAATTGGTTATATGCACATTTATTTCATTAGGGATAAGAGCCACAAGAAGATTATGAAATAAACTATTAGGGTTGGTAAAACTTATCATATCTATTGAATTTAATTTAGTGTTGTCTTCAAACAAAAAGTTCATGATGAAGGAGAGAGTTTAGGGAAGGCAAATTTAATGCAAAATAGAAAGATACAAGAGGTAGATAAAATTACAGAGTCGATTAGGTCAACCTAGTAATGTAAATAGAAAAATACATAGTCTGATAAGGATATAGAGTCAATCGGGTTAACTTTGTATTATATTCAGATTGCTAGAAAGGAGTATTAGGTTGACTAGGTCAACTCAATACTACAATCAGGGAAATAGATAGTCTATAAGAGACTGTGTCTAATAGAATGATAGTGTATTGAAAATATGGATTTTTTTTTTACAATGTACTTTAAACAAAAAGTAAAAGCAAACACATAATCAATTGGATCAATGAGAATTATTTAAATGAATCACATAAGAAAAAACCTTCCACCAATGTTGGCCAATGCAAGTTTTTTACAATATAACATACAATGGGCAAAGAGTAATCAGTTAACTAAAAATTAAATGCTAGCCAAGTGGTCATCTTGAATATTTTTAGATTATTATAAAGTGTTATTTTAAGTGTGATAGGGAAGTTGGTTGAAAATAGGGAACTAGTAAGCAATCTATAGATGATTTCATGATGTTTAAGCTGAAAGGTATCTATGTTGGCAATGGTATTGGATTGGTATTGGTGCCTACCCCCTCACATCACAATCCTATAGTGATAAGGGTGTTGGGTGCTTATCCAATATATACCATTAACTACATGTTTATACTTGGCTAGAAAACCAAGCTAACTTTCCCTTTGGTGATGAAATCAAAGTAGGTAGGCCTTGGGTAGACAAATGTTTAAATGCATTTTGAAATTATGTGATTTGGTAGTGTGTACAAAAAGAGAAAAATAGTAAAAATAAATGGCATATTGAAAAACCACCTAATTAGACTATGTGAGCTACTCTAAGCATGTAAATAGTTAAAAATGAAAGTGTGAATTAATTACTAGCATATAGTTATTAATTCTCAATTTAAGCATGGTATAGAGTCAGTTATAATGATACTGCATGAAAACATTATATAATAGAGTTGATAAGGTCACTACTATACTATACAAGTAAGAGTCCTTAATAACTAAGTAAACCAGATTGATTTACTCTTTTAGATAGAAGATAGACTACAGAACTAAGTCGATCAAGTTGACCTAGTTTGTTGTAAGATTATAGTTTTGAAGAATGCAAACTTATGAAAAATAGAATTGTAATGAAGAACTAAATTAAAAGAGAGAAAGAAAGGAACCTTGGTGGGTTGGAAGATACTGAGGACTGTGAAATTTCTATTAAAGTGCCTTCAATATTTACTTTCAAATTATGCCAATTATGTCAACTAGGTTGAATTAGTTCTATGATTTCCTATTACTAAAGCCTATTAAGATGACTAAGTTGACCTGGTCAACCTAGTATTTTATCTGAAAGATGTTTGGAATACTAAGCCAGCTTGCACAACTTAGTTTATTATTCTGAAGCTAAATAAGAGATTAAGTTGACCTATTTGACATAGTCTACTATTTAGAACGAAATAAAATTATAATGATACTACATGAAAACATTATAAAATAGAGTTGATAAGGTCACTACTATACTATACAAGTAAGATTCCTTAATAACTAAGTAGACTAGATTGATTTATTCTTTTAGATAGAAGATAGATTACATAACTAAGTTGATCAAGTTGACCTAGTTTGTTGTAAGATTATAGTTTTGAAGAATGAAAACTTATGAAAAATAGAATTGTAATGAATAACTAAATTAAAAGAGAGAAAGAAAGGAACCTTGGTGGGTTGGAATATATTGAGGAATGTGAAATTTCTATTGAAGTGCCTTGAATATTTGCTTTCAAATTATGCCAATTATGTCAACTAGGTTGACTTAGTTCTATGATTTCATATTACTAAAGCCTATTAAGATGACTAAGTTGACTTGGTCAACCTAGTATTTTATCTGAAAGATGTTTGGAATACTAAGTCAGCTTGCACAACTTAGTTTATTATTCTAAAGTTGAATAAGAGATTAAGTTGACCTATTTGACATAGTCTACTATTTAGAACCAAATAAGATTATTATGTCAACCTACTTGATCCAATAACTTATATTTGATGAATATCTACATCTAAAAAATATATTCATTTTGATGTGACTATGTTTTAAACCTATGCATAGAAGTTAAATTTATATTGGCTTAATTGACCTAGTATTGCAAATATAGAAAAATAATAAAATGATAGAAATGAAAAGTGTGAAAGAAAAACCTACAAGGGTTATATTCACATTGGGTTCACCAAAATGTATACAATAATGAATTCATCAAATTTACAAATTAATCCTATCTCAGAGAAGATAGATCGTACTTACACTTGCAATTGGGAATATATTATATAATCACATTCATGACCAATATGGATCTACTAGACCAAATTAGGGGATCTCTTGCCACACTAATATTACTAGGGAAATTTCCAAAGCCTTCAGTCAAGAAAAACTACGTAATAACCCTAACTAGGTCCTATGTTTTTATATTCAATAAACTAATAAAAGGTAAAATAAAAATTCTAATCTAGTTCTCACCAAAGCTTGTGGAAAAAAAAGTGGGGGTAATAAACAACAAAATTAAACATGCATAGAAGACATATACTCATGTCAATGTATAAAAAATCCTAATGCATTGAAGAAAAGTAAAAATGGACACACACACACACACACACACACACACACACACACACACATATATATGTATATATATATGTGTATATATATGTATATATGTATATATATATATATGTATATATATGTATGTATGTATGTATGTATGTATGTATGTATATATATATATATATATATATATATATATGTATATATATACTCTTACAAAAGAGGAACAAAGTTAGGAATACTTACCTTTGAAGATGAACCCACCGAATCTCAATCTCTCCCTTAGCTAAGGTGCTTCATAAGAAGTTGTTCTAGTATGTAAGGATGATAAGGATAAATCATCTCTAGGATACACAACCTACTCTCTCTCTCTCTCTCTCTCTCTCTCTCTCTCTCATAAAGGAGGAACAAAGTTAGGAATACTTACCTTTGAAGTTGAACCCACCGAACCTCAATCTCTCCCTTGGCCAAGCCACTTCACAAGAAGTTGTTCTAGTATGTAAGGATGACAAGGATAAATCATCTCTAGGATACACAACCTATCAATACATATTAAATATTTATCCACAAGATAAGATCTATATCTCCAAATAAAGTATGAAACCCTAATCTTACTCTTTAAATAGAATGGTGGATAAGTAGATGCAAAATATATCTTACTTCTTATCTTCTCTTAGAAATAAAGAAATGATTATGTTTATATAGGTGGATCTAACCCTAAACCCTTTCAAAGATTTTGTTTGATAAGGTCAACCTGATTGACCTAGTATCATAATTGAAAAAAACACACTAGGTCATGGACTAAGTCATCCAGGGGCCAACCTAGACCCTTAATAACTTCTGTCAATAATAGTACAGTGTTGACACAACTATCATAGTCATGTAAACTATCAAAAGAAGTTTTAGGTTAGGAAAAGGGCTAATGATGATTGTAAAAGGCTAGAGGAGTGTGTAAAAGAGAAGGTTAAGCTTAGGGGAATAGTTTTTAGGACAACTGATGCTTCTCACACCTAGTTAGTACATTATCTAAATATTTAAGGTTTCATAAAAATAATTACCATTCACTGTAAAATCATCCATATAAACTTCTAAAAATTCATTGGTTAAATTATCAAAAATATCTAAAATGTCCTTTTGAAAGGTAGTCAGTGCATTACATAGATCAAAGGGTAACATTCTATATGTAAATGTTTCATAAGGACATGTAAAAGTTGTTTTATATTGATCTTATAGAGATAATTTTATTTGATTATAACCATTAAAATCCATTTAAGAAGGGGAGTACTTATTTATATCCAAGTTATATAGAACTTGGTTTATGAAGGGCAAAGTGAAATAATATTTCATGGTGGCCTTATTAAGCTCTCTGTAATCGATGCATATTCTACACTTGTATTTTTATTTGATAATATCACAAGTTGTGAGACCCCTTGAATATATAATATTGAGTAAATGAATACTAGCTATAATAATTTTTTAATCTCTATTTTAACCATTTCTCTCAATTTTGGGTTTATTCTCCTTTGTGGTTGTCTAACTGGTTTGGTGATTTATGTGTAGATGTGATAGGTGCATATACTTGGATGAATTATTTTCATATCAATATATTCCCATGAAAATTATTTTCTATGATTTTTTAAGATATCAAAGACCTTTATTTCTTGCTCATTATTTAACCAACTATTTATACTTAACATTTTTCAAGGTTAGATAACTATTTGCTTGGTTTTGAGATAAATAGAACTAAGCTATCTATATTCTCTCATTAGAGAGTTTAAAGGGCATGGTTGTGGATGTATCATATGGATGGTGGTTTTGTATTTAAAAAAAGACTCACCTTTAAAAATTAACCCTACTAGTGGGAACTATAAGGTTGTTAAAAATGTATCATGATTGTCTTGTGCCCATTTAAAAATACTTTATTGGAAGGGTGTGTGATCGTATCTTTCATTAGTAGTGGATTTTAAGTTAATTGGGTGGCCTTTAAAATATGGTGTAATATACTTCAGAGTTAGACTAGTGGACTCCAGATCTAGTTTGGTGGAATCCATATCCAAAATGGGCTCTTTAATACCTCTTGTTAGTTCCTCCTCTATCTCATTTATGTGGTTTCTAACAACTACCATGGCTAATGAGGATGTGTTATTACTATTTTTTTTAGTTCATCTACCCATATGTGATCTAAAGAGTCTATATATAGATTATAAGGTGGGTATAAGGAATTTTTTTTACATTTTTCCCATTTAAAATGGTCATGTCCCTTGACTTGTAGTCTATAAGGGTTGATACCATAGCCAACCATTCTAGTTTGTGATTATCAATTTTAATGTCTTAAGTTTGACACAAGACCTCAAATTCAAATATAAATTGATCAAGATCATCTTTATATAATCCCCTAAAATTAGGCACTATGCATGGGCATATGTTATTCACTATAACATTTTCATCTTGATCCAAGATAATAGGATAGATGAATGTTCTACTTGATGGTGTGGCTCTACCTCATGCAACTATTTAATGGATTGTTTCCTAGATTGTCTCCCATGGCTTCCTAAAACATGTTGTAGACAATTCTATTAGGAGGTTTTGAATCATCATAATTGGCTAGAAGGCTAATTTATTTAGATTTAAAACTCAGTTTATATTATGTTTTAGACTTAATTACTTCACTTGAAAGGATGCACCTACATCTAGATAATGATCCCAAAGTTAAATGAGGTTGTAAATGGTTCCTCATCAATAGTTTAAATTTATATTCATAGAAGGTCTTCTAGGTCATTTTATTCTTATGACTTGACATTAATTGTGATTTTTTATGAATATTTGTAATAAATCTTCCCTTTGAATCTCTTTATCTAATCATATATTTCTTTGATTTTTGGGAAGTTTCTCTTAATCAATTATTAGTTTTAATATTTAATATCTACTAACACATATAAAATCCTTAAAAATGGTGAAAAAATGATGCATCATTGATTTCTTCATTTATATCAACTCAACTTGGTTGAAGTCATGTCAAACTAGGGCTAGTGTCCAATGAAATTCAGTAGTAAAGTGTCAAAAATAGTAAATAACAATTGTGTAGTTGGGGGGAGTTATTAATTATTTATCTCTAAATATATATTCTAATTAGATTGAATTTAAATATATATAATTACTTTGAAAGGAAACACTCTATGCAAATTTGAAATGCTAACAAGAAAAGTAAACACACTTGTTGATAAAGGAAAACACACATTAATCTATCTATTGAATTAAAATGGTGCTTGGAAGTAAATACATTTTTTGATAAAGTAAAAACACACATTACTCTCTTTGTTGGATTTAAATGGTGCATGGAAGTAAATGCTTATAAAAAATGCTAAAATTTAAATTACATAAAGTGTCTTAAAATAGAAACACACACAAAGACTTACAAGTTATATCAAATCATACTTTTAACATAAAGATGTAGGATATTAAATAATAGTAATATAAAAAATTAAATACCACAAACAAAAGCTACTTCCTTAGTTGAGTGGGCCCTTCATCTCTTTTGGAATAGGATGTAGATCACACTTAGTATTTTAGGAACATAAAATATTCATGAACTCAAGAAAATGCTTACAACCTTAAAAATACTTCAATAGCTCGAATTAACCTTAATGTCTCAATATTTAATATTGACTGACTAATTCCCTATAATAAACTAAGAGACATTAATTATATTTATTAAAACATTGAAAGTAATTGACAAGAATAATTAATCTCTAACAATATTGCTAACTACATCTAATTTATTTCAAAACATAAAAAAATGTTACAACCTCCTTCCACATTTCAAGATGAAATAGTGGAATAGATACATAGGCTTTCATGTAGAGCTCTTTAACTATTGATACATACAATATCAGTTATAAAAATGTATCATCTGGTAACCAACTTTCACAATATTCATAGTGATTCCTTTATAAAATATTACTATAAATATAATGTCTATAAGTAGGAATAATACATTTGATAAGTTTCCTTAAGAATCTAGAATTCACTCAAAATGGTTTAGAATGTTCTTAATTAAGAATACATGATGTATTCTTCAATGGACCAATGCCAAAAAATCTTTCAAAGAGCTTTGTGTCTATCTTGAGTGACTTTAGATCTAGACTGGTAGACTCTAGGTCTAGATTGGTGGACTCTATAGCTAGAATGGTGAAATCTAGAGCTAGATTGACAGACTCCAGAATTAGACTAATAAATTCTAGTGCTAGACTAGCAGACTCTAGAGCTAGACTAATAGACTTTAGAGCTAATCTAAAATACTCTATAGTGCTATTAAACAATCTTTAATTTGGGTCACATTCATCCATGCTCAACATAATTAACTTTGAATTGAGGATGAATTAGTGTGATTAAGACAATGTAGGTCCCATTAGTAATCAACACACACCCAACTAGTCCTTTATGTTGATTTTATTATAATTTTTTCATTTATAAACTAAAAGTGACATAATCACACCATGTTCATATGGATAGGTAAAATATAGATATTTTTGGGAACATTTGTGTATGGTCCCCCAAATTAATTCAAATACAAGCTAAACTAGTGTCATTTGGGCAATGTAGGCTTCATTGTGATCTTCACACACCCAACCACCCTTTTATGCAAATTTTAATTTTTATTAGGTACATTATAGTCCAAAAGTGACATAAAAACACTATATCCACTTATGATAAGGGATAATGGGGATAATCTCAAACACATTTGTGCATGATCACTCTAATTCACTTTTAATTTAGGCCAATTTGATGTAGAAAAAGATGTCAAACTTTTAGAGGCCATAACTTATTATATATAGCTATGTTTGAGCCCATATTTACACCAAAACATTTGGTATAGTCATAACCTAGCCTATCTGGCTATGAATGCTTTTAATATTTTTTAGATGCCATATGTGACCATTTGAGGGTCTAAAATTGTAGTTTAATATAATATTTGGTATTTTTTAATTCTATAAATTGTCTATTTTTGTAACTAGACTTGAAAGTTAGTTGATATTTGATGCAGGAGCATCTACAATAGCTTCATGGAGGACTAGTTGAGGTCATCAAACATGCAAATTCAAATGATGTTCTAGCATGAAGTTGAATTCAATTTCAAATTCTTGTTTTCCCTCCAAATTGTGTTTAGATTTCAAACCTTTACCTTGAGATTAAATGTAATTGTCAAAAGTGAAAAGTGAAAAGTGAAAAGGTAAAATTAGGTAAGAGAGAATCCCCATGTTGGAAGCCAATCTTGGCTTAAAGAGAAAATGAGGGGAGTGGTTGAAATCTTTCAACCATAAGATATTAGCTGAGATAAATCTTCTCCAAATTAGTATATTGGTTGGATTGTAAATCTTTCTTGTTGGTCTTAGTGCCCAAGTTGGGCGTAGGAGAGAAGAGACTCTTTCAAAAAGAGTAATATATATATTATGTTAGATTTCATAAAAGAGAGGAAGGTAGAGAAGAGGAAAGATAGAGGGGAAAGGACCTCTCATTCAAGGGAAGAGATGTAAGAAGAGGAGAGGATCTCAAAGGATGTAAGATGAAGGAGAAAGAAAAGTTGCAAGTGGAGTCCAAGAATAGGCATGGATGTGTCTATGAAGGTTTCATAAGCCTTTGATCAATGAACATTATTTGTAAGTATTTCTACTTGAATAAGAAAGAACAAAGTTTTGATTTCCATGATAATGTTATGGTTTCCTTTATAGAATTCTAGTTTCAATAGTGACAGGCCTGTGTGTATATAATTTCCCTTAAGAGCTCAAAGAATAATGATTACATTATGGTGTAAGATATACATGAGGAACCTTTAGGTGTATGCCAAGAACAAGTTGAAAATGGTATTACATGATCAAGAGATTTAAGGAACTCTGTGTGCAATAAAGTATTTTAAACATGTTATGTGGCAGGGCTTTCAAATACATGCATAACCACTGTCCAAGGATTGCTCAATGTAAAATTAAAATGAATGTATGGGAGATGTAGGAGTCCACGAATACTTTTCTATAGCATAATTTGCATAGTCCTGATAGGGATTCATTAGTCTATTTAGAGAGTTTATTGTGTTTCAAGCTTTGGGTGAAGATATAGATCCAAAGAGGATGATCGCTTATTTAGCAAAGGCTTATCCACGACCAATGATGTAGACTGTGTGAAGATGCTTGCAAGATAATAAGACCATGGAAAATGGTATGTATTTATGTAGGCATAAATCCAATCTAGTGAGGGTATAAAAGAGGAAGTTGTTTTGTCTCCAGCTCATGCTTTGTCTCTTATAGCTGTTGGAGAAGAGCACAAACATGTGGGATCCAATAATTTTAACTTGCTCAATAGTCAAAGCCATACAATATTTACACTGACAATTGAAAGTAGTCCTTGTGGTGGCAATAGAGGAGAGGAAGATGTTGATCTTTCTCAGCTAAATCTCATTGACCTTACGGGCTCTGAAAGCTGAAAAATAGAGACCACAAGGTTGCGAAGGAAGGAAGGTTCTTATATTAATAAAAGTCTTCTGACACTTGGAATTTTCTTGAGAAATTTAGAAGGGAGATGAAATAACATGGTATGCAGATGGAGATACAACTGTTTGAAATGAATACAATCCAATGATGGCTTATGCATTTGATAGAGTGTTTGGGCCAGCAACTACCACATGACATGTCTATGATATAGCTACTCAGCATGTTGTCAGTGGTGCAATAGAGGGTGTAAATGGTCTCTTTTGCAAGCACGATGTTTTCATATGATGTAACAAGTAGTGGAAAGACCCATACAATGCATGGTGATCAAAAGTCTCCTGTAATAATACATCTGGCAGTGAAGGATGTATTTAGCATCATTCAAGATACACCACGATGAGAGTTCTTTCTTCATGTCTCATATCTAGAAATCTATAATGAGGTTAATAATGACTTGTTAGACCCTATAAGACAAAATCTAAGGATAAGGGAAGATGATCAGGGAGCATAGGTTGAGGGTATAGGCTACAAGTTGGGTCATTCCTTCAGCTAGGACCCCTAGTCTAGCTCATCATTTTTGGTATCAGAGCTTGAAGCTCTTGGGATTTGTTGAGGAAAGGTATGAGTAACTTTGATATTTGATTTGAGTTTATTGTGTTTGAGAAGTAAACAGGTGAAGAGGAATTCTTAAAGCTATTGAGGCTTAAAAGGAGAAGGAGCCAAGGAAAGCTTAGTGAAGAGCCAAGAGAAGCTCTAGAAGAAGAGCATAGTGAATGCTCAAGAGGAAGATCCAAAGAAAGGTAAGCTTGGATTTTTGAAATTATTGATATTTGTCATATTGTAGACCAATGACTCAGTGTGAAGCTCAATAAAACCATTAAGGAGGATCAAAAGACTAGGATGCAAAAGGCCTAGGTGAGATCAAGGAGACTGTCAAAAGACCAGTCAAGGAGAAAGGCTTGGGTGAGAGAAGTGGACCAAAAGACTAGGGTGCAAAAGACCTAGGAGAGGACCTACAGGGATCAAGAGACCAAGGTGGAAAAGACTTGGGTGAAGATCTCAGAAATGGAAATATTTTTGAGAAAAGAGCAAAGCAGCAAGGTACATGAGGGCACCAAGAAGAAAACAAGCATCCAAAAGAAGAAAGGTATGAACATTATTGAAATTGATAAAGAGATTGCTAGTTTGAAAAGAGATTTAGCTAATTTTGTAGATATATATGAGTCTTGGATGCAGATGGACAAGCAAGCATGGGTATGGCCAATGAGGAAGAAGTTGAAGTGGCTAATTGATCTCCTAATGAAGAGGAGAAGAAGGAAAAAGTATATTTCCAAGAAGAGAGAAACCCATAGAGGCTTGAAGAAGATAAGAAGGTTGCCAAGAGAGCAACAAAAAGAGGAAGAGATTGTGAAAAATTTTCTCATTATGGAGAACAAGAGAAGAGAAGAAAGAAAAGATGAAGTGCCAAGAAGAGCACTTGAAAAGATAAGAGTGTTGGTGAAGAGAACACTCATAGGGACCTTGTGGTCTCTTATTTTTATATCTAATTTTGTATTTGCATGGGTAATTGTAGGTATGAGCAACCTTGTGAAGGTCAAAAGAAAGGCCTTGAAGAATGAAGAGATTTGTGCAAGAGGAGACACCAAATGCACAAGTGAATGTGCAAGAAAGAGAAGTGAGTTTGCTGTTGTTGATAAGGAAGAATAGATGCATTGGTTAATGCATGACAAAGGTGTTGAGGACTCCATACAAGCAAGAGAAGAGATGGAAGATGAAGATGACTTCCATGATTCCATTGAAATCTAAGAAGAGGAAAGACGACAGCCAAGCACAAAGGGAGAGAAAGATTGCTCCATGGATCAAGCTATCAAAGAGGTAAATGAAGTGTTAATACCTAATTTTAATTGTTATTGTGATCATGAAGATATTAATACATAGGTTAGAAGAGGCAAGAGGAAGATGAAGTCCTCACACAAAGTAGTCAATCATGAATACATAGTGCCTAAGTGGATCGTGAAGCACACAAGCAAGCAACAAGTAAGCAAGCATGCAAGTTTACCTTGTATGATTGGATTTTCTCATATTTCTAATATGAACGTAGGTGTGAAAGAAAATAAAATGACAAACAAAGTTGGTTTTTTAGTATTGTCACAAGAGCATGGTTATAGGATGCCTACATGGTTTGAGAAGACAAATGATAAGAAAGAGAAACAAGTATGGGTGCCTAAGAAGGCAAAAAGTGAAGAAGATGTGAGTGTTGAGGCAACAACACCAAGATGTCAATGGAAGAGGATTGAAGGTGATTCAAGAAACCAAGAGAATGAAGGTGAGATGGTGAGTATGGAAGAGGCATTCCATGAAGACATGACACTTGAGAGGTATACCAAAGAGGTAAAGAGTAAACAAATTATTTATGATGATGTTTTTGAATCCTTTAATGATCTTTTCATGAGAAATGAAAAATGGAAAGTGGCTATGTGGACTAATATGCAGCAAGGAGAGAGTTCCAAATGAATGGATGATGAGGAAAGGGGAGAGTATGCAACAAAGCAAAGCCTCATTGAAAACAAAGAACAAACAAGATGGCTTCAAGCAGAGATTGAAGAGAGTGAGGAAATACAAGGTAAGGATACTGCAATTGTATTTGATGAATATATTTAAGAAGTTGGTTTGTATGAAGATAGCTCAAGAAAGGATGAGATGAAGAGTAAGGATAGTGAAGGACAAGTAATCTTTGTGAGTGATGAGCCCAAGTTTGATGAAGAGAATGGTGAGATAGATGAGATCTCACTAAAGGAATAGTTGAGAATGTTGGAGGAGCTGTTTGGTCATTCAAGAGAGATGAATGAAGGTACAAGCCATGATGAGAACACCATTGGTGAGAGTGAAGCAAGAAAAGAGCACACTAAAGAGGCAAAGGCAGTTTTAGCCAAAGAACAGAAGAGTGGAGGCAGCCAAGAGACTTTATGGTCTCAAGTTTTTACTTCTAACATTGCCTTTGATGTTTTGAACACAGGTGTTAAAGTTGTGGAGATGAATGAAGTCCATAGTTCAATGGACAAATTTTTGAACCAAGAAGAACAACAAGAAGATCTAGAAGACATGTATGAAGATGAAGAAGTATGGAAGCGAGAGATGGCAGCTAAGAAAGAAATGAGAAGAAGGACATAACTAAAGAGGAAGAAAAGAAAAATAAAGGACAAAGACTATTCCAAACAAAGACAAGCATTGGTATTGGTAACAAGACCTTGGGATCCAGGGATAGAGTGAAGACTAATGAATGGAGGAAGCATTTCATTTGAACTAAGGTTTAAATATTTTCTACAGGGAGAGTATGATGTAGGAGCATCTACAATAGCTTCATGGAGGACTAGTTGAGGTCATCAAACATGCAAATTCAAATGATGTTCTAGCGTGAAGTTGAATTCAATTTCAAATTCTTGTTTTCCCTCTAAATTGTGTTTAGATTTCAAACCTTTACCTTGAGAGTAAATGTAATTGTCAAAAGTGAAAAGTGAAAAGTGAAAAGGTAAAATTAGGTAAGAGAGAATCCCCATGTTGGAAGCCAATCTTGGCTTAAAGAGCAAATGAGGGGAGTGGTTGAAATCTTTCAACCATAAGATATTAGCTGACATAAGTCTTCTCCAAATTAGTATATTGGTTGGATTGTAAATATTTCTTGTTGGTCTTAGTGCCCAAGTTGGGTGTAGGAGAGAAGAGACTCTTTCAAAAAGAGTAATATATGTATTATGTTGGATTTCATAAAAGAGAGGAAGGTAGAGAAGAGGAAAGATAGAGAGGAAAGGACCTCTCATTCAAGGGAAGAGATGTAAGAAGAGGAGAGGATCTCAAAGGATGTAAGATGAAGGAGAAAGAAAAGTTGCAGGTGGAGTCCAAGAATAGGCATGGATGTGTCTATGAAGGTTTCATAAGCCTTTGATCAATGAAAATTATTTGTAAGTATTTCTACTTGAAGAGGAAAGAACAGAGTTTTGATTTCCATGATAATGTTATGGTTTCCTTTATAGAATTCTAGTTTCAATAGTGACAGACCTGTGTGTATATAATTTCCCTTAAGAGCTCAAAGAATAATGATTACATTATGGTGTAAGATATGCATGAGGAACCTTTAGGTGTATGCCAAGAACAAGTTGAAAATGGTATTACACGATCAAGAGATTTAAGGAACTCTGTGTGCAATAAAGGATTTTAAACAGGGTACGTGGCAGGGCTTTCAAATACACGTACAACCACTATCCAAGGATCACTCAATGTAAAATAAAAATGAATGTATGGGAGATGTAGGAGTCCACGAATACTTTTCTGTAGCATAATTTGCATAGTCCTGATAGGGATTCATTAGTCTATTTAGAGAGTTTATTGTGTTTCGAGCTTCAAGCAAAGTACAGATCCAAAGAGGATGATCACTTATTTAGCAAAGGCTTATCCATGACCAATGATGTAGACTACGTGAAGATGCTTGCAAGACAATGAGACCATGTCAAATGGTATGTATTTGCATAGGCATAAATCCAATCCAGTGAGGGTATAAAAGAGGAAGTTGTTTTGTCTCCAGCTCATGCTTTATCTCTTATAGCTGCTAGAGAAGAGCACAGACATGTGGGATCCAATAATTTTAACTTGCTCAGTTGTCAAAGCCATACAATATTTACACTGACAATTGAAAGCAATCCTTGTGGTGGCAATAGAGGAGAGGAAGATGTCAATCTTTCTCAGCTGAATCTCATTGACCTTGCAGGCTCTGAAAGCTCAAAAATAAAGACCACAGGGTTGTGAAGGAAGGAAGGTTCTTATATTAATAAAAGTCTTCTGACACTTGGAATTTTCTTGAGAAATTTAGAAGGGAGATGAAATAGCATGGTATGCAGATGGAGATACAACTGTTCAAAATGAATACAATCCAATGATGGCTTATGCATTTGATAGAGTGTTTGGGCTAGCAACTACCACATGGTATGTCTATGATATAGCTGCTCAACATGTTGTCGGTGGTGCAATAGAGGGTGTAAATGGTCTCTTTTGCAGGCATGGTGTTTGCATATGATGTAACAAGTAGTGGAAAGACCCATACAATGCATGGTGATCAAAAGTCCCCTGGAATAATACCTCTGGCAGTGAAGGATGTATTTAGCATCATTCAAGATACACCAGGATGAGAGTTCTTTCTTCATGTCTCATATCTATAAATCTATAATGAGGTTAATAATGACTTGTTAGACCCTGTAGGACAAAATCTAAGGATAAGGGAAGATGATCAGGGAGCATAGGTTGAGGGTATAGGCTACAGGTTGGGTCATTCCTTCTGTTGGGACCCCTAGTCTAGCGCATCAATATTCATCTGATAGATTAATTTTAGTGTTTAGTTTATTTTTAGATATTTTTTGAGTTATAGGCATATCCACTTATGATAAGGGATAATGGGGATAATCTCAAACACATTTTTGAATGATCACTCTAATTCACTTTGAATTTAGGCCAATTTGATGTATAAAAAGAGGTCAAACTTTTAGAGGCCATAACTTCTTATTATTATTATATATATATATATATATATATATATATATATATATATATATATATATATATATATATATATATATATATATATATATATATATATATATATATATATATATATATATATATATATATATATATATATATATATATATATATATATATATGTTTGAGCCCATATTTACACCAAAACATTTGGTATAGTCATAACCTAGCCTATCTAGCAATGAATGTTTTTAATATTTTTTAGATGCCATACGTGACCATTTGAGGGTCTAAAATTGTAGTTTGATATTATTTTTGGTATTTTTTAATTCTATAAATTATCTATTTTTGTAACTAGACTTGAAATTTAGTTGATATTCATCTGATAGATTAATTTTAGTGTTTAGTTTATTTTTGGATATTTTTTGAGTTGTATGCACTTGCATGTGAAACTTACTAAAAATAGCATTTTTAGAGTTCTAAATTTTGCATGTCAACTCTAATTTTGAATTTAGGCTCATTCAGGCATGGTTTATAATTATTTGAATCATTCAATATGAATCAATAGAGTTTATAGTTTTAGAAGTTTTGCCTATTGGTATTTTATTATTTTGATAGTATTCGAGTTCATTATTTGGTATCAAAGGAGGTTTGAATCTTGGAGTTGTAAGATACCATAAGAATATGTGGAGGAATCACTTAGATGAACTAGAATATGCAATATATATATATATATATATATATATATATATATATATATATATATATATATATATATATATATATATATATATATATATATATATATAAGTAGAATAAATAATCAAGATTGATGTCAATCAAAGACAAAGGATAAAAAAAATGATGTCGAGGATGACACAAATCATAAAGGGGAAATTATACAAGAGGAAAAACAAGAACAAATACCATTAATAGAAGAGAGGATGTTGGAGCTTTAAAAGGAATGAATGAAGGAATCAAGATTGATGTTATATATTATGGAGGAAGTTTAACACTAGAGTAATTGATAGATTGGATGAACAAAATGGATAAGTTTTTTGAATGAAAAACTATGAGAGAAGACAATATAGTAAAGTTTGCATGTATAAAATTAAAGCATCATGCAATGATTTGGTAGGATCACCTACAGAAAATAAGACATAAAAAGGGTAAAGAGAATATCAACTCATGTAAAAATATGGAGAAGAAGTTGAGGGAGAAATTTCTTCTCATGGATTATACACAAACCTTATACATAAGATTCTAAAATTTAAGGTAGAAGGATCACATTATACAAGAGTATACATATGAGTTTTACAAGCTTTCCATATGAGTTGATCATGATGGAACATAAGAATAAATGGTTACAAGGTATGTAAATAGTTTAAAGTTTTATATTCAAGATGAATTAAGCATGCATATAATATTTTACATGGAGGAAGCTTATCAATTAATTTTGAAGGCAAATGAAAAACAAAATAAATAGAATCTTAGAATAACATCTATTGGTCTAAGAAGAGGACAATACACTCCAATAAGGGGATGAGGTGGATTTAATACAAACAGATATGTGGGTTTAACACCACTAGAGGATAATCATCACATGGTGAAGAAAGACAAGAATATAATAGACAAGTGTTTCAATACCAACAAAGAGGATTTAGAGAGGATGAAGCTATGATGGTGGTAGGCAAATCAATGTAAGTCTTATGTTTGTTACAGATATCAAGAATAATTCCATAGAGTGTTTGAGTGTCCACACTACCAAGATCAAGAAAGGAGGAAAGAGGATCACCCAAGAGTGAATTTAGTTGAAGATAAAATAAAAGAGAAAAATATTGAAGTTATAGTAGTAGATATTAGATAAAATCTCATGATGATGATGATGATAATGATTGCTCCAAGGAAAGGACATGTACAGAATAAATATGTTGGTGATGCATGGCTACAAATAAATATCTTTCAAACAAGGTGTACTTTAAGTGGTAATATATGCAAAGTAATTATAGATGGTGTTAGTTGTACAAATATGGTTTCTAAGGACATGATTGAGAAACTAGGTTTGTAGTGTGAAAAACATCCTAATCCTTATTGGATTTAATGGTTTAAGAAAGAGAATAAAGTTACAATAGATAAAATGTGTTTAATCACATTTTCTATAGGTAAAACTTATAAGGATGAAATATGGTGTGATTTTATACCAATGGATGCATGCCATGTATTATTCAGAAGCCCATGGAAGTTTTATAGAAAAGTAATTCATGATGGATCAAAGAATCCATATAGTTTTTGGAAATGTTGTATGAAGGTAGTTTTTTTAACTCTTAAAGAAGAAAGGTATTCTAAAAGCATGCTGACTACAAAATAATTTATTAAATACATGAAGATGATAGGTTGGTATTATAAATTAGTAGTAAAGAAAGAAGATATAGAAGTAGTGAAAGTACCAACAGAAGCAACAATAATGTTGAAATAATATGTAGATGTTATACCCAATGAGTTACTAGATGGTTTACCACCAAAGAGAGATATTCAACATCATATTGATTTTATCCTAGGATCAGATCTACCCAATCAAGTAGCTTATAGGATGAGTCCAACATAACATGCATAATTAAATAAATAGGTTGCTGAATTGGTTAGGAAGGGTGTAGTAAGGGAGATCATAATTCCATGAGCAACACCAATATTTATAACTTAAAATAAAGATAGAGGGTAGAGGATGTGTGTGGATAGTAGAGAAAAAAATTACAATCAAGTGAAGGTTTCCTATACCTCATTTAGATGATATGATGTATGTTCTTACAAGAGAAAAATATTTTGCCAAGATTGATCTAAGGATTTGATACTAGTAGATTAGGATATATGAAGGAAATGAATGGAAAATAACATTCAGAACTATATATAGTTTAAATGAGTGGATGGTTATGTTATTCAAATTATCTAATGCACCTAACACATTTATGAGGGTGATGAATACAGTACTATGAGAATACAATGGTAAGTTTGTGGTGGTTTATTTTGATGATATTTTAATATTTAGTAAGACTAAATAAGAACATTTACAACATTTGAGAATGGTATTATAATTATTAAGAAAAGAGTCTCTCTATACAAATTTAAAGAAGTACATGTTTATAGAATAGTTTGGTATCTTTATGATTTATAGTTTCAACAGATGGTGTAAGAGTGGATGAAAAAAAGGGAAATTGTTTAGTGGCCTATCGTAAAGAGCATCATAGAGGTAAGAAGTTTATATGGTTTAGTAACTTTTTATAAAAGATTCATTAATAAATTTAGTAGTCTTGTTGCACCAATAACCAATTGTATGAGAGGAAAAGAATTTGCATCAACAAGAGCAATAAAAAAAATTGAGTTATTGAATAAGATTATATAAAATATTATTTTAGCATTACCATATTTTATCAAAGCATTTGAGGTTGATTGTGATGCTTTATTTGTCGTAATTGGTGTTGTGTTGAGTCAAGAAGGAAAGCTAATAACATATTTTAGTGAGAAATTTAATGAGGTAAAAACAAAGTATTCTACATATGATGTTGAATTTTATGCCATTGTAAAAGCATTAAGACATTTGAGGCATTACCTAGTGCCTAATGTTTTTATCTTTTTTATTGATCATGAGGATTTAAAGTATATGAACACTCAAAAGAAGTTAAATAGTAGAAATGCAAAGTGGGTGTCTTTCTTTTAGGGTTATACTTTTGTGTTGAAGCATAAATTAAGAAAATAGAATCAAGTAATTGATGCTTTGATCAAGAGAGTAGGGTTGATAACTATTATGGTGAGTGAAGTAGTTGGATTTGAATTTATTAAGGAAGTATATGATATTGATGCAATATAGTTGAGTAATATAGGAATCCATTTACAAGTGATATAAATAATATTTATGATCATTATATTATGTATGATAGTTATCTCTTCAAAGGGAAATAAACATGTATTCCCATTAGGTCTCTAGGAGATAATATTATAAGAGAATTGCATAGTGGAGGTTTGGATGGACATTTTAGTAAGAAAAAGATAATAGATTTGGTGGAGCAGAATTATTTTTGGCCAAAGATGAAGAGATATGTGATAAGATATGTTAGGTGGTGAAAGGACATGCACAAAATATAGGGATGCACATGCCATTATTGGTTCTAAGAGGACTATGGATATATTTCAGTATGGTTTTGTGTTTGGATTACCAAACACATAGAGAGGTAATGATTCAATTTTTTTTATTTTATAAAAGATTTATAATATGGTTCATTTTATTTCATGTAAGAAAACCAATGATGACACTAAAGTTATAGAATACAAAATCAATAATGCCACTAAAGTTTCAAAATTATTTTTTAAGGATATTATGAGATTGCACAGTGTTCGAAAAACCATTACATCATATAGGGGCATGAAATTTCTAAGTCACTTTTGGAGGAATTTATGGAGAAAGATGGGAAATAAGCTATAACTTAGTAGTGCACACCACCCCCAAATAGATGGATAAATAGAAGTTGTAAATAAGAGCTTGAGAAATTTATTGAGATGCATAGTTAGAGAGAAGTACAAGCAATGGGACTTAACTTTACCAAAAGTTAAGTTTACATATAATAAATAGATTAGTGAATAAATTAATAGGAAAATAAACTTTTTAGATTGTTTAAGGAAAAAATTTAACGAGTATTTTAGATTTGGTACAATTACTAATTGTAGAATGAGTTAGTGATGATGTAGAAGTATTTGTAGAACATATACAATAGATATAAGAAGAAGAAAGAAGAAAGTTGCAAGAAAGTAATGATAAGTATAAAACAAAATAATATGTCATAATAAGATTAAAAAAATATTTAATAAGAAGATTTAGTGATGGTATACTTGATGAAATAGAGAATTCTGAAAGGCACATTTAATAAGTTGAAGTACAAGAAAATTGGGCCATGTAGAATTATGAATAAAATAAATGACAATGCTTATGAGGTAAGTTTGCCATAAATTTTTGATATCTCCTCAATATCTAATGTTTTAGATTTATATGATTTTGATGGAGAATATGGTGAAGGTGAAGAATACGAAGAAGTAGATTGGCAGCAAAAGGTGTCAAAGAAGAAGAAAGAAAAGATATTGCGGGTTTTGGGTAAGAAGATAGTGAACACAAGGCAAGGATGTTATAATAGGTATTTGGTACAATAGGAAGGATTAAATAAAGAAGACACCACTTGGGTTAAAGAATGGGAGATAAATAATATTTATAAGAACAAATGGTAGCAGTTTAATTAGAGCAACTTGTAGGAGTAAAGTTATTTTTAACAAGAGGAGAATGATGTAAAAAAAGAGGTAGAACTTTCAAAGGCCATAAATTTTTATCCATAGCTCCATTTGAGCCCATCTTCTCACCAAAACAACCATATTGAAAATTTTGGTACATCTATAACCTATATTGTCTAGTTATGGACTTTTTAAATATTTTTCAAAAGTCATACATGACCATTTGAGGGTCTAAAATTGTAATTTAATATTATTTTTAGTATTTTTCTAATTTAAAAAATTATATATTTTTATAACCAGACTTGAACTTTAGTTGATATTCATCCAATAGGTTAATTTTAGTGTTTATTTTATTTTTCAATATTTTTAGAGATACACACACTTGCATATGAAACTTACTAAAAATAATAGCAATTAAAAATAGATGGTCAAGTTTTATTTGTCTTTAGATTTCTAAATTTTGCATGTCAACTCCAATTATGAGTTGAGGCTTATATATGCATGGTTTCTAATTATCTAAATCATTCAATATGAATTAATACCATCAAATGTTTTAAAATCTTTGTCTATTGGTATTTTTTGTCTTGACGGTATTCAAGTTCAATAAAGTGAGGTGAATAGGGTAATATTTTTTTCAATTTTGTGTTTGCAGGTCACTAATGTAAATAAGTACCTCATATGTAGAAAACAACACAACAACACCATCTTCACTTGTGATGAAGACAAAAGCAGATGATTTAGAGCACATATATGTGATCTCACCCAAATTCACTTTGAAATCAAGTGAAAGTGGTGTGACTGGGGTAATATGGGTCACATTGGTGACCCTCACATATCCAACCAACCATTTATTTTGTTTTTATTTTATACTATGTGGAATATAGGTAAAAAACAACACTATATTGATTTATATGTAAACTACAGGATGTGTAATTTCCAAATTTCACCTCAGCAGTTAGCACGAGATCATGTCACATGTAGCCTCTATCATGTCATATGCATATATGAGGTACACATACATGAGATCATTTGTTTATGAGTCAAGATTCATGGTGTTTGTCTTCAGACATGAGATAACCAATTCATTTTATTAGGTATTTAGAAAACCTTGGTATTTTGTTGATTCTAACATCAATGTATTGGTATTGAAGCAAATCGGTATTGGGTCAGTTGGTATTGGCAAACTAGGTCATCATTGAGTGTTTTCCCCTTAATTACATATGTCTAATGGTTGAGCTCATAGATTTCCATCTAGATAGAGCTATCAAGCAACCCTTATATAAATGAGGGAATTGTCACCATATCTAATCTATATATAAGGGGAGTGTGCTATATATATATATATATATATATATATATATATATATATATATATATATATATATATATATATATATATATATATATATATATATATAGTCCCCTAAATAGATAAATAGATAGGTTCTCCATATATAGATAGGGGGGCCATATATGGTTAAGGGTTGTGCACCACTTTCCTTCCATAGATATGGACTAGGGTGGGCAAGTGCTCACATATATATAGGGGTCCTCAATCAACATAATAAATAATTTGAGTCTCCATATTTAGATAGGGGGAATCATCCTCCCTATACATATATAGGGGTGGTTAAATGACCATATATACATAGGGCCCCTCAAAATTAGTTTACCAATTTAGTGCTCAATTGACCCAATATATCTAATGGTTCCCTCACCCCTATATATTTATTGATATCATATATATAACATTAATCATTAGTGATTTATGTGTGAGTGATGTGCATGTAATTTCCCTTCAACCATTTTGTCTATATAGGACAAGGATAGGGAATATACAATAAAATGGGCACACTAGTGGGTGGTGTTTATCCTCTCTCTCTCTCTCTCTCTCTCTCTCTCTCTATATATATATATATATATATATATATTAGGGGCACTCGATTGATGATTGAACCTATATATCTATCTATTGAGGGCCCCACATAGAGATTGGGGTTCAATTTCCATATCTATACATACAGGAAATAAAGGTCTCCAAATTTAGTGATTGATGAGAAAAATATCTTGTATTTAGATGGGGCATAAATAATATATTTATGTCTATAGGGATGAGATGACACTAGATTGACAGCTTGAATTGAGGGATGACACTTAATAAAAAAGGGTGACTATGCACTTAGGAAATAATTCATGGGCACCTATACCCATCTTTAGGACTTAAGGATTTTTTTAGTTGTCTTGTATTATATCAAATATATAATATTATAAATCGATTGCTTTATTATATTATGGAAGAACATTAATGATTATTGAGAAGATCACCAAATATTGTTGGGAAGAACAAGGGAGTGGTGCACATATGATTTTTTCAATTTTGAGGACACAAACCATAACCAAGCTTCTCCCCACCTCTATATAAATAAGAGAGGGGATCAATTTAATTATATTGAACTTTATATTGAAAAGAGGGGGCAAGGAAGAATAGTCAAGCTCTAAGAACAACATATAAACTATACCCATTAATGTCTTCAAAAGTAATTGGTACGATATTTATACAATCAATATAATTATTTTTATTAGCATAATATATCAATTAAAAATGGATGAATGTGTTTTTGTGATTAGGAAGAATGCATGAATGTGCATGTGCATGAATTTTTTTTGATGTAAATGAATATAATGTCATTGTGTTGATTTTGGCTTATAATCCCCATAATATTAAGTAAAAATGATATAAATTGGTGGTTGGATATGATTTTTTTACCAATGAGACCCACATTGCACCAATCATACCAATTTTCCTTGATTTCAAAGTGAATTTGGGTTATTGTACATATATGTTCCAAAACTCATCTACATTTATCTTGTTCATAAGTGGATATGGTGTTGTTGTGCTACTTTTGGCATATGATGGACTTAAGTACAATTAAAATTAATATAAAGGATGGTTGAGTGTGTGTGGATAACCAATACAACTTATGTTTCCTCAATCACTCCACTTTGGGTTGAATTTAAAGTGAATTGGTGTGATCATGCATAAATATGCTTGAAATTGTTTGCATTGATCTAGTCAAAAGTGGATATAATTTTTTTGTGTCATTGTTGGCCTATAAAAAACTAATCACAAGTAAAATCAACATAGATTGGTGGTTGGATGTGAAAGGGCCATAATGTAACTTATGTTGCCATAATCACACTTTTTTCCTTGAGTTAGAGATAAATGGGGTGATCATGAACAAATGTGCCCTAAATTATTTGCATTTACTTTGGCCATAAGTGAATATGGTTTTTTTTATCACTTTTGGCCTATATGGGACCTAATTTCATGTAAAATCGATATAGATGGGAGGTTAAGTGTGCACGAGTAACCAATGCAACCTATGTTTTCTCATGCACACCATTATGGCATGACCTCAAATTGAAATGGGGTGACCATGCAAATGTGTGCCCTAATTTTACCATTTAATCTAGTATAAAATGATTATAGTGTTTTTGTGTTGATTTTGGCCTATAAGGGACCTAATCATAAGTAAAATTGGTATAAAAGAGTGGTTGGGTGTGCATTGGTTTATAATCTTTAATTTTGACAAATCTAAAACTCCTAAAAATGTCAACAAGAAATATAGAAGGCCCTAAAACCTAAAAAATGATGATCATTTACCCAAAATGGACATTCATTACAAACTTTATGCAATTAAATCCATAGGTTGAATATTAAAATCATGAAAATAACTAAGTACTAACCATATTGGATTTTTAAAACCTAGCTTATAAATCATAACTTATAGTGTTGTAAGACCAATTATAAAAAAAATTAGAGACCCTAATTTCTTATATTTACTAAAATAAATTTAAAACATAAGGAAAAAACTTATATTTAACATTTATTTTAGTAAACAACCCCTTGCCTTTTAGTTATTCACATACTTTCTAAGTATTTAATAGTATATAATCTTAATAACACACATACGTTATATCATGTACATGTTCCTTATATGTATGCATTATAGTGTGTACATAATTTTGATTTATATAAATTCAAATACATAACTTTAGGCTCAAAAATGGTTTAGATTCCTAAGCCTAAGGCTTAGACCTACACACACACACAACCAAATTCATGTTTTTACCTTAAAAGAACGAAATCCAACTTATACTATCATAAAAAACCATGAATTTCACATGTAAATTTCCTAAAACTATTACTACATTGTTCAACACATTCTCCTTTTTCCAAATATATGGTTTTTTTATTATTATTTTTTTACTATTTTAAGGTTTCCATCTATATTGATTTCTATGTATGTCTTATTTATGTCATTATATGCCACAATTATCCATGTATATATTTGTTTATGTATCTATTTTTTATTTCATCCAAATGGAAAAATATTATACAGTTGAAAACTAGGCCTAATTCTATACACATTGGAAAAAAAATTATTTTTATTTTTATTTTTTTGAGGTAGTTAGTTGGGGGAGGGGTAGGGTGCGCACGACTAACGATCCATTTTTTTTTATCATTTTAAGAGTCTATTTACATGTAAAATTAATAAAAATAGTATTCATTAAATTTTTAAAAATAAATAAGATACAAACCAAATTATCTTATCTAAATTTCCACTAAAGGGTTTCAAAAAAAAAAACTCTCAACAAATGTGTGGGTACACAATCGACTATCTACTATGTTTTTCAAAAAATAAATAATAATTCTTCTTTGAATTTTAGATGTTTGACCTACTTATATTTGTCCATTTTTACTTTAAAAAATAGTTTATAAAACATCCTCAAAATTATTTATTTCATGTTCTTATATCATCTTCAAATTTTGAGTATATCCATCTCAAACAATCTATAAAAAATGAGATTTCTAGTTTTTTATAAAATAATTATCCACTTAAGACCCCCTTTTGGCCCATAATTTATCTACACTTACCATACAGTTCAATGTATTCTATAATGAACATAAGAAATTAAATATTCTCATAATATACAACAAAACATAAAAAGTCCCAAGCCTTCTAAAGTACTCCATCATACATGGAATTATATGAGCAATGATTGTGACAATAATTGTACATGTGATTTATTATTAGATTTTGATATGCCTACATCTGGTATATTTCACTCATAATAGGTGCACCTTACACTATGAGATATAGGCTCTCTCCATGGTCCTCCAATTAATGGGATCATCAGTTGTCACTTTATAAAATCTGAATATTTCAAAAATACAAAAAAATTAGATATTTCAAAAATATAAAAAATAAGTATTTCAAAAAATACAAAAACATTTAACATATTCAAAATGCAAAATAAAAACTTGAGCATGACATGAATATCAATTTACACTATTTACATAAGTTATTTATCACATGTTTGGTAGATAGAATATTATTTTCATGTACACATGTAGTTCACAGTATATGAGTGCCATGCAGGACACACATGTCACACATAGACATATAGATGTTGTAATTTCCTCTACCTAATAACCATGCCAATACTAAGGCCATCTTATTACACCAATTGCACTGTCATAGGTTACATCTTTCTATGACCTCTTTGGCATTTTGAGCTATCTAAATTCTTACACATGTCTTGTCAACTATTCATATCTTACACAATGCTACATGTATACACTATATACTATTATGTAACATTGATACATATAGATGGTTTAGATTAGTCTTTACTTATTTTATGCTTCATTGATATTATTAATACCTTGTGTGATACTTTAGTTTGTGACCATCTATGATGTGTGGCCCCTTGGCCTTGTTTACAGCATATTTATGTCCCTTATGTGTGGCACTTGGTGATATTATTATGTTCCTTGCATGTGGTCCTTGGTATTGTTTTTTTATGACATATTAATGTCTCTTGTATGTGGCATTTGGCCTTATGTGTGACATTATATCTTGATCTTGTTGTACTTATTGAGCTTCTTGAGATTAAGTGTTATTGTTATTCATATCATGTCCTTTTACTACATAGCATTATTCACTTTTATTTTTAGTGATGGTTACTACTATGTGCTTCATGATACATATATATACATAACACTTGTATTCCTTATATTACATATATGTCACATACATTCCTTAATTTACATATACATTACTATGATGATATATTCTCCACATGTTCACATGATTATCATGATGTTATCTTTATACATGACATGATATAATTAATGTTTATTTTGAGATGAGTAATTTACATGACACACCTCTCATTTCAAAGGGGGGAATAGCATTAGCCTTATCATAAAAGCATAAGGCTCCATAAATTAAAAATAATGTTTTAGAATCAAAATACAAATTTTAAATATTAAGACTAGTTTATATATTAGATGGTCTAGTGATTTAACAATTTTGGGAATATTGAGGTATTATTCCTAATTTAGTTAAAAGGTCTTAGTAGTAAAATGAATAAATAAATAGACAATAATTAAGCTATCAATTTATGTAAATTAATTACAATTCAAACTTTTTGGAAAATAGTAATAAGGAGAAGAAAACAAAACTTAGCTAGAAACTAATTAATCTGACTGAGACATAGGCTAAAATTCATTGTGCAAGACTGAGACATTATCATAAACTAAGATTTGAACTTCATGTTGTGATTGGATAGGAGCACCAGAACTAAATAGTAGTGGCACCAACACTATAGTCCACTTTTTCCACTATTATCCTGAGGATCTAAGCCTTTTGGGTTTTGTTCGTTATGTTTGTGTGACCTTATTTGTGAAGTTTCAATAGATGGAAGTTTGTATAGCTCCATATAGAGTAGATTATTTTTTTAAACCCTATCTTTCATTGTGATTTTACCAATTTTGATCAAGAGGAGGGGGTAGTGTGAGTAAGATGCACTGGACATGCTTCACGCCACATGTGTGGACATGCTGCCTACATACCAATACTTTGAAAAGGGATCAACCCATATGTAGTTTTCCCACTTGATGTGTTTTTTTCAATTATGTATATTAAGATGTAGAATGCTAAACTAAATGTACTTGAGGTGGCTAAGGACTAGTGTAAGGATTTGGATGAGCTTGTAAGTGTGTGGGTTGGCTATATTTAAAGAATAGGGAAGATTGCTTTAGTAGTTTTGCTTGTATTCTTTCTTGCTTAGTGATATTTATCACTCCCTTTCCAAATGATATTTGAATGGGATTTTATAGGGATCTATTGGTCATGGGTTGAATGTACTCATGTTAGGCTGACAAGGATAAGGATGGGGAATCAGAATAAATTGACCATTGGGGCCATAAATAGACTTGCAAAACAACACCAAAAGTGAACAAGAGTGGCACTGACACTGTAGTCCTAGTGTGGCACTATTGTCCTAAGTAGATGGGACCTAAGGGGATTGATTTGTCATGGAAAGAGGAGTCTAGCTCAATTGGGATCAAGTCTAGAAGGCTATGGATGACTGGGAATTAGTGAAAATGATGCCTATGAGGATTATGAGGGAAAGAAAGAGGTACATAGGGGTTGGATGTCATTAGCCACACTTAAGTTACTAATTTTCACATTTGATATGACTACATTTTCCCCCCTTTATTCTAGTGATGCAACAAAGCAAAATACTAGGATAAAGGAAAAATAGAAAGCATACCTAAACTTACCTACAAGGGTGAAGCTATGTGATGGTGGGTGTGCATAAAGAGAGCACACTATGAAGTATAAATCTATAATAAAAACAAAGAGTAGATCACTTCTTATTAGATATGTTATATCTAAAATAATAACATACAAAGCTGAGTAAAAAAGAGAGGAAGAGAAAGGAACAAATACACCTCACCGAGTACATGAACTAATACTAAACCTATTGTGATGCTGAGTGATGTTGGATTTTATTGAGTAATATTGAAAGGTGTTGTACCAAGAGTAATATCATGAATGGATATGAGTGCTTAATTCCCTAAGAGTGGCTCAAGAATGCAAAGGTTGGCCCTTTGGCTCCATCATCACCAACTAAGTGAAGATAGGTGGTTATGCATGTATTGATCAATTTTTGGACTATGTGTCCAATCCCTTTGAATAGGTGGCTCAAGAATACAAATGCTAGCTAGTCCTCTGGATCCATCATTGCCCCATGAAATGAAGCTATAAATTGATACTGATATGAAATGTGTGTCAAATGAGATGGCTCTTAAAGCCCATGAATACTTTATAATTTGATAATTTTCACACAGATAACTGAATTTGTGCTAAAAACTAGGCCACTCTTGGCCACTCTAAAAGATGGAGATTAGGCTTGTATGAAATCCACTTTGAAACTAAAAACTAGGCTTATATGGAAGCCACTCAAGAACTCAAGAATGTGGAAGTTAGGCTTGTATGAAATCCATTCCAAAATGATGTCAACCACTCTTCATATGGAATAAGGCATGAAACTATTGAGAATTCTTGGGTAATACTAAACTAAAAAAGAAAATAAAATAAATGTGCCATGCACACTGCCCCTAATCACTAGTCCCTGAAACATAGATTTTGATCTAGAAGTTATATCAACTGCCATATCTAAAAATATAAATGAGAGACATCATGCCATGCATGAAGACCCATATATCTATATTCTCTAAGCAAAAATGTAGTGAAAGCTACTAATTTTGAACTAGTCTAGCTATTGAAAATTGTAACTAAACTTACTTTTCTACCTACTTCTAGAAAGTCTAGTTTTTTTACTATTTGGATAGGAGCACCGAAAGTGGACACTAGTGGCACTAGCACTATTTTCCAAGCTGAGTGTTATTGTCTAAGTTGGGTATTGTTATGTAGGGCCAAATCTGGTAACTATTATGGATTCTTGACTATTTACCTAGTCTGTTTTGATTAGTTTGATGTCTAGTTATTATTCTAGGTGTGTTGAATGCTAGATTTTTGACTATTAGGAGCTCTAATCTCTATGACAAAAATCCTATTTGTTACCCCCTCTTTTGAGGGTAGGAATCAATACCCTATAATGATGTCCTCAGAAGAAAGAGCCTTTTAAGTGTGTTATATTGCAATGATAATTGACAATATGTCTCAAGATTTAGCATGATTTGTATTGAGAGATTGTTAGATCAACAAGGGTATACTTATATGTATATAACAATGTAATAACATGTGAAATGTATTAAATTAAAAATGAAAGCCTCGTTAGCTATAAGTTATTAGTTGTTAGTTGGAGGGATGGAGCATGAAGTCCATCATGGCATCCAAAAAAACAAGATAAATGTATGATGGCATTAAAACAATGAGAAGCAATCAAGCAATAATCACACAAGGCAAGAAGCATACAAGAGTGTCTAAGGGGCCAAGAAAACAAGGGAAATGGGCACATGTCACTCAAACTGGAAGGCAAGCATACAAGACATGTTCAAATTCCACATACAAATACAATTGAAACAAACAAGATTGGCATGAAAGCCACAATCACATAAAAGAGTACATGCAAAGGACATTGGAAAAATATCCTAAGGTGCACACATGAATAGAAGCAAAGGACATTGGTAAATGTCCTAAGGCACATACAAGAGACAAACAAGAATTGATAAATACAATCACATGAAGCTATGCTAAGTAAGAAAATAAAGCATGTAATAACTAGAAATACAATCACATTTAACTAATCAAAGCAAGAAGGAAAGCATGCAAGACATTTTAGTATAAGAATAGGTATATGCTAAGAAATACACAATTGTTATATACTAGTGAGATGTTGATATAGTAATCTATGTAAACTAGTAAATAATGTACATCAACATGATAACTTAGAGTGTGTGGTGTAGGAATGACATAACTTGGATGGTGTATTCATGTAGAATATGCCCCCTGTGGGTATGTATATCAATGGATGTCTCAATGTAAAAGTAGGATGCCCCCTTAATGGGTAGAGTGAATCAATAAAAAAGTTGGATGTCACTACAAACACTCAAAAAGAGATTAAATGAAGCATGGTAATGTAGATAAGTCAACAAACAATAGGCATAGAATAGTAAATGTAAGTCTATCATGATAGTAGAAATGTAAAGCATGGCTAATGCATACAATCAAAATGTTTTTGATGTTTTTGAGTTATTTGTATGTTTTTGTATTTTGAAATATTTGAATGTTTTAGGATTTTTGAATGTTGCATTATTTTTGGTATTTTGCATATGTTATGAACTATGTACAATCAAGAAATAGAAACTATGTACAGGTAAAATAGGAAAGGATGATACTAATCGATGAGTCTCATGGGAGACTCCCTATCATGGTGTCCTATATCAAGGAGAGGAATCATGCATGATCATTAAGCATGATGGAAATGTTGAGACTGTGGCTATGAAATCTATATATGCTATAAATGCTCTAAAATATCTAAAGTATAAACCAACTGTGGGGTCCCCCTGTAACTCTAAGAAGTGGATTCAACTATAAGGATCTTAGTGACCCATATGGTAGTAGGAGAAGTTATCTAAACATGTGTTCTATGAGTAGATGCATGAGATTTTAATAATACTACCCTACATGTGAACACTATAGTTAGAGGTTGTCTAGAATCTTGAAGCTATGGAGGTGTATGAAATATCTATGTTGGTGATGGATATCTCAACTATGTCTGAATTGGAACTAGAGGAGGAACTATAACTGGTGGCAAAACTAAAACTAGTGGAAAAACTAAAACTGGTGACAGTAAAGTAGAAGATGTCTCTAAAGAGGGGAGTGGTAACTCATATGAAACTCCACCAACTGTAAAAACTTGATTAGCGTGAATCAATTTCATGCATCTATGAATTTTAGAAGGTACTTCTCAAAGTTTATATATCTATGGATGACCAAGTAACATATCAAAAACTCCTACATTGAGAACTAAAGTGAATGATGTGGCCATGTGTGTTGGGCCAACCTATAAAGGAACTTTGTATGTGCTCACTAAATCTATTGATGACTATGTATGTGGGGGTAATATCCTACTTTAAATATCCCAAATGTTATAGTAATGTCATAATAGACATGTTCACACTAGATCCATTATCTATGAGAACACTATGAATAGGAGGATTATGAATGTAAGCTCTAATAAGTAGTTCATGATAATCTGAATCTTCCTCGACTTTCTCTTATTTTGAGAAGGAGATGGAAGGTCTAAATATAACTCTATAATTGTATACACTAATCATGTTACTCAAAGGATGTGTCTCAACTAAAAGTGTCATGTATGTAATTGGTGCTAGATGTGCATGATATGCATGGTGAACCCCTGATGTGTACCCTATCTCGTGTTTATAATGTTGTAACAAGGGATTTGAGAAGATTTTCAAATATTTATTCTATGTTTTCTTTTCTTTAGAAGGCTCAACTGAAGTACCAAGATCAATATGATTGCCATCTATCAAATCCTGTATCTTGTGTCTCAAACTAATGCATCTATTTGTTGTATGGCCTAGTGCCTTATGAAACTCACAAAATGCATGCTGATCATATTCCCATGGAAGAGGCTTTATTGTGTCAACTTATTGAATAAGAGGGAGAGATATGATGTTACTTTCCTATAGCTACTATAAAACTTTGGCTAGAGAAATTAGTAGATTAGTGAAGGTTCATCGAGGAGGTGCTAATAAAACCACTTGCTAAGGGGGACTAGAAGCCACATTAACTATCAATTGATTTTAATTCTTGTTATCATTGACCTTGACTTTGTATGCAACTTTGTTGTTACTATTATTTGTTATGTCAGAGATACTTATGTACTTGATTTTTCCCATTGAAATTAGGTTGAATTTCATTCATTTAGTGTGTGACACAATTTAGTGAAGGAAAATAATATTTTGAACATGATTGATTCATGTAAAGCTGGTAGAAGACTCTATTTGAAGAGATCTTGTAACTCTTGATCGGCGATGGGGCTAGTCATCTTAGCCAAAATAGTCTTATATCAAAGAACATAATCTTTGAGATGCTTATTTAATATTTCTTTCTATTTTTCAACTTGAACATATTAAACTTTATCACCAATGCTAATATTAAAATGAGCTAGGAACATGTTGGCTAAAGGATTGAATGCATTGACCAACTAATTTGGTATAATGTAGAACCATTGTAAATCATAATCCTTTACGCTTAATAGAAATAGCTTGGTAAGTAGCCAGTCATTTGGTACATAGTCTAATCATGCTACATGAAAGACTCTCAAATATGTCTTTGGATCACCCTTTCCATCATATAGAGTAAGCTTGGGTTGAAAAAAACCTTATGGAAAGGGTATCGAGGTAATGTGACGTGCTAATGGTGTATGTAGAAGAGCAAAAGAATTTAAATCCTGTGTAGGTATAGAGGCACCTTGATCAAGATGTAACACCTTAGATTGAAGAGATTTTATCTCTTTTACAAGGGTTTCCACATTAGGAGACAAATATGTACTAGTTGTACTTGGTGGTAAAGAAGGTTGGGTTGTTATAGGGGTTATTGAGACATAATTTATCCCATAGTGTCATTTGTAACTAGTTGCTCTGTGGTTTGAGAAGATTGACCATTGTTCACTTTTTATTGTTCTTCTTGTAGTATTTTAAGCATGTCATCTTGCATGTCAGGGTGTTTAGTTAAAATTTCTTGAAGTTCCCTTTTATCAGTTTCATCAAAACCAATATATTGGACCATTGGTAAAGTAGGAAAACAAGTTGAAATTTGATTGAATTTTTTGCAAAAATTTGTAATAAGAAAAGTGTGATATAAAGAAAATATTGATTATAACAAATGTAAATTTCCTAAAAATAGTTAACTAGAAATTTCATAAAAAGGATATGAAGCTCACAAACATGTAAGGTGATACCTTAAGAAGCAATGGGACCTAGTATGGGCAACTAGGGTTTTAACAAATATCTATTTGAATAAATACTATGAAAATTTGAAATTGAAAGTGAATTTTTGAGTTATATATTCAAGTAAAAAAAATTATTGGAAAATTAATGACTTAAAAGGATCTAGTAGATGCAACCAGGGTTTGAAAGATGATTATTTGAGTAATTTACTAATGAATTTTTAAAATTGAAAGTGAATTTTTGAGTTGTATATGTAAGTAAAAAATCAACAATTTATTGGAAAATTAGTGATTTAACAAGGCCTAGTAGATGCAATTAGGTTTTTTAAAAATAAATATTTTTGGAAATTACTATTGAATTTAAAAATTTGAATGGATTCTCTAATTTAAATATGCTAGTAAAAATTTAAAAAATGATTGGAAAATTATTTGAAAAATACTGGGACCTAATATGGGCAACTAGGGTTTAAAAGAAAATTATTTTTAAAATTACTATGAAATTTTAAAATTTAATGCTAGATTTTTATTTTATTATGAAAATAAAAAATCAAAAAAATATAAGAAAAATTAATAGGAAATTTATCCTAGGGTTTCTAGGGGTTTTATGTGCAAATGAAGTAATTTGGATTCACTAAATGATTTAACAATTTTGGGAATATTAGGGTATTATTCCTAATTTATTTAAAGGGTTTAAGTAGTAAAATCAGTAAATAAATAGACAATAATTAAGCTATTGATTTATGTAAATTAATTGCAATTCAAAATTTACTAAAAAATAGTAATAAGGAGAAGAAAATAAAAAATTAGCTAGAAATTGATTGATTTGACTAAGACAAAGGTTGGAATTCATTATGCAGGACTGAGACACTATCAAAAATTGAGATCTAAACTTCATTTCGTGATTGGACATGAGCACTATAATTGGATAGTAGTGGCACCAACATTATATTCTACCTCTGTCATTGTTGTCCTAAGGATCTAAGCTTTCTAAGTTTGTTAGTTATGTCTATGTGACCCTATCTATGAAGTTTTAGTATCTGGAAGTCTGTATAGCTCCTTGTAGAGAAGATTTTTTCTTAAAACCTTATCTTCCATTTTTCTTTGACCAATTTTGAGCAAGAGGGGGGGTGGGATGGGGTAGAGGTTTAGTGTGTGTAAGATGCATTGGATGTGCTTCACACCCCATGTGTGGGCACACTTGCTACATACCAATACTCTAAAGAGGGATCAAGCCATATGTAGTTCTCCCACTTGATGTACTTTGTGTAATTATGTATATAAAGATGTAGAATGTTAAATTGGATGTACTTGAGGTGATTGGGGACTGGTGTAAGGAATTGGATGAGTTTATAAGTGTGTTGATTGGTTGTATGTAGAGAATAGGGAAGATTTCTTGAGTAGTCTTGCTTGTATTCTTTCTTGCTTAGTGATATTTTCCAACCCCTTTCCAAATGATCTTTGAATGAGATTTTATAAGGATCTATTGGTCATGGGTTAAATGTACTCATAGTAGGCCAACAAGGATAAGGATGGGGAACTAGAAGAAGTTGATTATTGGGGCCAAAAATGGAATTGGACAATATTGCCAAAAGCAAAAAGGAGTGACACCGATGCTATAGTCCTAATGTGGTACTATTATCTTGAGTAGATAGGACCTTGGGGGATTGATCTATCATGGAAAGAAGAGTCTATCTCATCTAGGATCAAGTATGAAAGGCTATAGATGACTGAGAATTAGTGAAAATGATGCCTATGAGGGTTATGAGCGCAAAAAAGATGGACTTATGGGTTGGGTGTCATTATCCACACTCAAGTTACCAATTTTTACATTTTAGATGACTACATTTAGTCACATGATCTATATTCTACACATCAATACAGATTACGGGGTAATATGCCATAAATATTCACTTACTTTATAGAGACTTGAATATAAATTCATACACTCCTAGGTACATATGCATGGGATTATATGCACAATTTATATGAATAAGAGTTACATGTTTCCACATATACATACAATTGAGATACAAATTCTCAGGTTCAACATATAGATGTGTAACATTATATATTTGTTGGTATATATTTAGGGGGAATGATACTAGTTCATGCACATATATATATTTTTAGATTCATGAGGCATGATATTTGTTTATGCACATACATACTATGATATCTTACAACTAGCAAGTTCTAAATATGGCATGATATTGACTCATATACATTTACCCATTTTGTAGTGAGCACTATTACAATCATTTATTTATAAACACTTTTTAAATCCACACCAAGTAGTGAACAATATTGAATCTATAAATTTGTTTATAGTCATTTATTCATGTTTTTATAGGTAGTGTACATTGTGGTTCAACAATGCTCAATGACCATATATTATTTATAGAAAATATATCATGCGGTTATATTAATTTATCATATATGAATAGTTATAATATGGATTAATACATTGCATACTTCTCCCCAAATATATGAGAGTTGGAGTAGGTTGTATTCCCATCCTAAGGGCTTGCATAGTTATACAAAATTGGAGTTTAATCGCCCTCAATTTATCCATGGTTCAATAAATGCAACAATATCTAAATGCTTATGTGGAAATCACCTTTCTTAAATGATTCAATAAGGAAGAATCAACTCCAAGAAGTTACACAAATAACATCATTTTCATCAACGCACAAGTGTACTCCTTCCTTGTTCTTTAGTTTTAATATTTCAAGCTCAAATTTCAAATTTCAATTCAATGGATATTGATTACTATATTTTGTTGTAGGTTCTACTTTTGAGTGACTAAAATAATTGGATTTTACTACCAAAGATAAAGTGTATTGTACATAGTTAGGTATAGCTTTTCATTTTAGTTGATACATTCTATTATCTTTTATTAAATATTTTTATATGATAAAATTTAGTATTAAGTACTTAAAAATGGAAAACCTGACATACATTAAACATGCATGACTTGCATGCATAAATATGGTCCTAACTCACCATTCATGTACACCTATATGCTACCTTGTGAGTTTGACCTTATCTTTTTGGTATCAAACACTTATAGGGTAAGTGCACCAAATTGGGAGATAATTCTGTGGACATTTTAGGTAACATGATCTTGTTAATAAATAATGTGATCATGTTATTTAATTAACATGATTGCATTATTTAAATCATCACTCGGTAATTATTGAGCTATAATGAAATCATTTTAATGTATAACATGATCATGTTAATAGATAATGTGATCACTTTGATAGATAATATGATCATTTTATTATAAAAATAATGACATAATCGTGTTACTTTTGCTTTGCACATTAAATAAATGAACATGTAGATGGATAAAATATTATTTAATAGGTAATGTGATCATGTTATTAATAACATGATCACGTTATTGATATTTTACACATAAAAGCATGTGGGAGTTTCACATGAAGGCAACTTTTGCCAGAAGATTATATTTAATGTAAATGTAAACTTATAATTTAAATTTATTTTAATAAATATAAGAAATTAGGGTCACTCAACATCTAATAGATTTGGTCTCACAGTTGCATGCCTTATGATATGGAAAATAGTTTTTCAAAATCCAATCCGGTCAGTACTTAGGCATTTTCAAGATTTAAATTTTAAACCTAGGGATTTTAAGACATAATTTTTACAATTGATGTCCATTTATGGTAAACATATAATCATTTTAAAAGTTTTTGTGCCTTCCAAATTGACTCCTAGCATTTTTAGGAGTCTTAGGTTTGTCAAAATTAAAGTTTTCAAAGAACTCACTTTAAAATTGATGCAAAGTGGTATGATTGAGGTATCATATGTCACATTGATGATCTACACACATTAAATTACCACTTTGTGTTAATTTCACTTTTTCATCATCCCTGATCACTTCCTACTCATGTCTTATCACCCTTATTCACTATCTCATCATCATTCATTATCCTTAATTATTCTTTTATTGACCCTTATTATCTCTAGTCATCTCTAATCACTCCCTCATGATCCATGATTATTCCCTCATTGACCCTCACTATCCCTCATCATCCTTAATCAGTACTTCTTATCCCTCATCATCCAACATCATTCCCTCATTGACACTTACCATCCTTCATCATCTTTAATCACTCCTTCATCATCCCTAATCACTCCCTCCTCATACCTCATCATCACTAATCACTCCTTTATTAACCCTCACCATTCCTCATCATTTATAGTCGCTCCCTCATCATCCCTAATCACTCCCTCATTGACCCTCAACATCCTTCATGATCCCTAATCACTACTTTATCATACCTCATAATCTCTAACCACTCATTCCTCATCTTGTATCACCTCTAATCACTCCCTCATTAATTATCACCATCCCTCATCATCCCTCATCACTCCCTCATTGACCCTCACCATCCTTCATCATCTCTATTAACTCCCTTATCATCTCTACTCAATTCCTTCTCATCCCTCCTCATCCTTAATCACTCCATCCAATACTTTGATGGTGGAATTTTATTGGGGTTTTATAATGTTAGGATCTATAAGTGGAGAGTTGAGTGCTAGCATAAAATATAAGACATAGTGATCAAAATGATGTGGAGGCAAATTTGAAACATAAATATTTAAAATACATATAAAAAATATGGGCCTATTATAAATGATGTAATTCACAATTGAAAATCTGTCAAAAAAGAGAGAAACAAGTAAAATCACCATAACACCAAAAATGGGAAGTAAATATATGAGTATCATCATGTTATGTGATTTTATGAAACCAATCAATTACTTTCCATATTAGGACATTTTATGATCCAAATAATTACATTAAAGGCCTTCTATTTGAATGGATATTGATTTATTCATCATACCAGAGAGTGGAAAATAATTTTCAAATGATTAGAACAAGTAATCCAAGATTGGAAAGTGGTGTTTAATTCATAAATTCAATCTTCAATCCAATGAAGAGTGCCACAATATGAGCTCTCTACTTGCACATCTTGAGAAGTGGGTACAAGTTATCTATCACTATAAAAAGGTAAGTAGATAATAGATTATGAACCTAATAATATGGTTGGTACTAAAAATATCTCAACTTCCCCTAATAATAAATTATATGAATTAAAAATATTATTTCATTAACAAATGTAGATCAATGGTGAGCTAGTACACTACATTATTTTCAATGGAAGTTAGAAGAATTTAATTTCTCCTAAAACATATTTTCAAATTTTGAACCTGAAATTTATACATCATCCATAACCATACTCTAGTGTATGGTCTAGTGTAGGCCTTGAGAAATGGATCACCTAGTAGTGTCACTTGGTGTACAAAATAATTTTTTTCGAAGATGACATTCTTTATGGCATCTCACCATTAGAGGTGTGTGATGTTTTACATGTGGTCAACCAAATATTTACCATTGATATGTAGTCTATGAAGTAAATCCTTGAAATGTTGTGATACATTGTCATGATCTGAAATACCATATATTTTAGTTAGTTCATAAGCTTTCAATCATTAGTGCCAGGAAGTGTAAGAATCTTGTCAACTCTAGTAAAAACTATGCTCTTGATGGTAAGAAGTAAATGTAATAACATCCTTATGTCACCATATCATAGTGTGTTTTATCCAACAATAAAAAAGACAAAATAATTAAACCATGAACTGGATGAATACAAGGATATCTTTCAGTCACCTAAATAAGTTCCTACATATTGTACACTAAACAATACTATTGATTTGATCCCTTAACTACCTCTACCTCAAACTTATTTATACAACATATCATTTCTAGAGAATGAATTGATCAAGTGGTAGATCTATGAAATAATGGATAATGGACACATCATGCCAAAATCATTACCTTGTAGAATCCCAATTGTGTTTATGCCAAAGTTGTGAATCAATTAAAAAAAATCTTAACAAGATCAAAATGAAGAACAATTATCCTTATTTAAATATTCATACATTTTTTTGCCATATCCATGGTGTAGAAGTCTTTTCCAAAATTTATCTTAAGTTTGGATATCATCATATTCATTTTAAACTTATAGACATTTGGGATATAGTCTTAAAAACAAAGGAAGGATTGATTGACTAGTTGGTTATGCCTTTTATATTAACCCATGTAACGGATTCATTAATTTTAAGATGTTGAATGGCATCCTCAGGCCCTTTACCTATGTAATTTTTTAATCTACCTTGATGATATGTTCATATTTAGAAAACATGGGATGAACATCTACACCATGCTAAAATAGTGTTTCACATTTTGTAGAAACAAATTTTTATGATAACATGAATAAATGTTCATTTTTCATGCAAGAGATAAAATATTTGGGGCATTGTACACACATAAGGAGTGCATGTGTGAACCTAACCAAGATTCAAGTCATACAAGAATAATAAATACTAAATAACTTTGCATCTGATTCAAATCTTCTCAAAATTAGAAAATTATATAAGAGATTTGTGTTTAATTTTTATCTTTTGAACCAAACTACCAAAGGTGTAACTGAATAAATTTTCATTCAATTAATTGCACAACAAAGATAATTCAACAAACTAAAATTTAGACTCTATTTTGTGTTAGTACTTATGTTACTTGACTATAAATTTGGAAGATCATCCAATTCATTCAGTAATAAAATCGACTATCACAAATGGGTATTGATAACACAAGTCTTAGAAAAGAGTTAATTTCTATTATAATGGATTAAACAACATATGATTGGAATAAAATATATCTTTAGAGTATATACTTACGTCAAATGATGAGGGAGCAATTAGGGATGATGAGGGATGGTGAGGGTTAATGATGGAGTGATGAGGGATGGTGAGGAATGGTAAGGGTCAATAAGGGAGTGATTAATGATGATGAAAGATGAAGAAAGATTGATTAGGGATTACGAGGCATAAGGAGGGAGTGATTAGGGATGGTGATAATCAATGAATAAGTTATTAGGGATGATAAGCCCAAGTGATTAGAGATGATGAGAGATAATGAATGTCAATGAGGGATTGATTAGGGATGAGGAGGGAGTAAATAGGGATGAGGAAGAGATTAGGGATGATGAGTGATAAGGAAACATTAATTGAGGATGATGAAGGATGGAGAGAGAGTGATTAGGGATGATGAGGGATAGTGAGGGTCATTAAATGAGTGACTATGGATGATAAGGGATTGATAAGAGATGACTAGGGATAGTGAGAGTCAATGAAGGAGTGATTAGGGACAATGAGGAATGATGAGATAGTGATTAGGGGTAATGAGGGATGAGTAAGAAGTGATCAAGGATGAGGGAGGGATGATGACCAAGTGAAATTGACATAAAGTGGTTGTTAGATGTGTACATGTTATCAATATGACCTACAGTACCCCAATCACACCACTTTAGATCAAGTTCAAAGTGAGTAGTTTTCAAACTTCAATTTTGACAAACCTAGGACTCTTATAAATTTTAGGAATCAATTCAAAATGCACAAAAACCTATAAAATGACTATATGTTTACCAAAAATGGATATCAATTACAAAATTTATGTATTGAAATCTCCAAATTTAATACATAGACCATGAAAATGCCTAAGTACTGACCATATTAGATTTTGAAAAATTGTTTTTAACATTGTAAGGCATGCCATTGTGAGATCAAATCTATCAGATGTTGAGTGACCATAATTTCTTATATTTACTAAAATAAATTTAAAGTACAAGAAGTAAATGTAAAAATATAAATGTAAACTTATACTTAACATTTAGAGTAGTAAATATAAGCTTCTAGCCAAAGTTGCCTTCATGTGCAACTCCCACATGTTTTAGGGTGTTCAAAATATATAACACGATCATATTATTAATGTGATTGCATTATTAATGTGATCATGTTACTTGTGTTATTAATGTGATTGTGGTAATTGAATTTGAATTCAATTTCCATGCTTTTTGGGTTGAGAATGGTTTGGATTCTTGAGCCAAGGGCTTTGACTGTCAATGTATAATCGAGTTTTGAAAGGTATGATAAAAAACAAATTTTAACTTTGATTTCTAAATACACTAAAAATTTCAATGTAAAAATTCAAAAACTTAATACTATCGTGATGAGCACACTCTCCTATTTCCAAAAATATGTTTTGTTATAATTTTTGGACTAATTTAAGGTTTCAAACCATGTTGATTTTTAACTATGCCTTTTTTAGGCCACTACATGCCACAAACATACATCCCTATACATGTTCATGTAATTTATCTTTCATTGATTCAAGTGAAAAATAATTTATATGGTAACCAACTAGGCATAATTCTACAGACATTCAAAAAAAATGATTTTCATTTTTTTTTAGGTAGTTAGGTGTGCCACATGGATAGTTGTCCATTTTTTTGTCATTTTTTAGGATCTATTTACTTACAAAATTTATTATAAAAAAATATTCAATGAAAAAATATTAAAAAATATAGGTGACATACTAGAAGATCTTATCTAAATTTTTCCCAAAGGGTTTCAAATAATATTAAACGATGCTAAAAATAATGGTGCACAACATGGCCGATATCTACTATGTTTTCTAAAAAAATTAGGAATTCCTCTTCAAATTTTAGATATTTGACCTAGTTATAATTAACCATTTTTCTAAAAAAATAGTTTTTTTAGAAACTAGAATCAAAATAGTACATTTCATATTCTTACACCATCTTCAAATTTAGAGTGTAGATATCTCAAATTATTTACAAAAGTTTAGATTCTTGAATTTTAGGATAATCATGTCCATAAGTAGGCCACTTTTTATCCCCCAACTTTGTGCACTTACCTTATGATAACCTTATAATTTGTGCCAAATAAAATTATTACCTCGTACAAACATTCTCAGACTTCTAGTTCAATTCTTTAGTGCATAGGCCACTATTGTTAGATTGTGTCACTATCGCTAGTCGATATTGATTCACACATAATGATAGTGAATTGCTCCCAACAATAACTAATTTTAAAAATCAAGTCTTTCATTAAGTTAATCCTATTTATCTAGCATGTTGATGGCATGATAAATTACCCAATTTAGGAAAAACTTTAGTGGAAATTTTTTGTTAATTCACAAATATTCTGGTTTTAGAAAACCACATTTGGCAATTTTTTGGGGTATTAAACAATCTAGAATCACCTAAATTTTTGGGATGCAAGTTAATTTTTAGGGTCAGTTCATGTAATTTTTAAAATAAATTACATTCATGCACATACCTTGAAATAAAATTTACATACATTCACCTCACATGCTATTCTAGCACCTACATCTGGTGTCAACCATCTACATCTCCTGTCAATTATTTGCAACTAGCAAGTTGACATTACACATGCAAACATACATTTGCATATGCAAATGACTGCTTGTATATGATGGTGACTAGTTGCATATACCAATGACTACCTGCCTATGCTGGTGGTCATATGCATATACTAAGAACTATCGACATATGTTGACAACCATCTATATATACAAATGATCATTGGCATATGCTAACAACCATTTGTATATGTTGGTAGTCATATAAATATTCACACAATCATCTACATATACAAATGGCCACCAACATATGTTAATGATCATCGTTATATGCAGACGGCCACTAACATATGCAGGTAGTCATCTATATTTTGATGTCAATCATATATATAATCTAAAAGGATATCAAAAATTTAATTTAACCTAAATATTTTTGTATATTTGGATTCCTCTTGAAAAGTTATGTAATTTTTAAAAAAATCATCACAATCCAATTTTATATGTAAAATTTAAGGCTTCAGGAAGCTAGCAAGTTGACAGTGCACTTGCAGATGGCGTCAGTATATGCACTATCAACTTTCCAGCTTCCTGAGGCCTTAACTTTTACATACGAACTTGAATTATGATGATTTTTTTTTAAATTGTATAACTTTTCGAGAGAAATCCAAATATGAAATAATACTTATGTTTAGAGATTTTTTATTTCAAAAACTTTGATTCGCCCTGTTCCATCACTTGATTTGCCTACATAATTAATTACCTTCCAAATTGATTTGTCACCATTTCAAAACCAATTCACCTAAAAACCTCTGAGATTTTTTTATAGGACACTAAAAAAGACCTGATTAGACTCATATATATATATATATATATATATATATATATATATATATATATATATATATATCAAGGCTTCTAGTTGTACGGTATATATATATATATATATATATATATATATATATATATATATATATATATATATATATCAAGGCTTCACTAGATAGGGGACTTGACACCTATAAGGTACATATTTGTACAGTATTGCACATTAAGCAAAATTTCCATATTCTTCTCAAAGTCAATCTAACCAATTACTAGGAGAAACCAAAAGCTACGTCTAAAGCATACAAAAGCCAAGTCAAATAAAACATTATCAAGAATCACAACCAAATCATTCGTTGCATTCATATAGTGAAAGAATGTAATTGCGGAATACACTAGGTGGGAGAACTGCATGTGACTTGATTTCCCTCTTTAGAGTATCAAATATATAGGCAGTAGTCAATTATCAATTAGGATGATTGGGGTTAATTCAATCTATTACACTTTTCCACTTTTCAAAAAGTTTCTAGCCTTCACAAGCACACATAGGGTTTTAAAATGAAGGATTATGATTTTTAGAGTTGTGTGCATCATTAAGGCTAGGCATTGAACATATAGAGTTTTCAAAGATATAGACAAAGTTGAACGTATGGTCATAGACCCCTCTTTCGACATAGGTCACTACTAACCACTAAAAGTTAGTATTGATAATCGATATTGACCCAAATATGATAAAATCGAATTTGCACAAACATAAATGTGGTTCAAAAACTTGAAGAATCACAAGCATACTTCAATATATTTTTAACTATTGAAAATCAATCATAATCAAAGTCAATCAAAACAATTAAACATTTATCCTTTTATTATATTTAACATATATTACTTGTCAAATCATTACAATTTATTACAAAGTTTTATATGCACATTCATATTTAAATACAATATTCAATAATTTAAATCTACATACTAATTTTTATCTTAATTAAATTAAATAATTCATTTTAATATAAATTAGAGTAAAACAATTTCATAGGAATAAAGCATGAAGTAAATAGGGGAAAATGGCAAAAAAGAATAGTTAAAGATGGCCATTTAACCACCATAACAACAAATTCAATGAATACCAAAAGTCTTTGATCTTTAGATGGTACAATGCTCACGCATATGCAATTGACGAATAGAAATCTAAACTTGGCAAGACTTTACTACATAATACTACTATGCACAAGGGTAAGTGTTTCAGAAGTTAAAACAAAATATAAATATCCATCCAAGTTTTTGAAAACAATTTCTTGTATATTTATGTCTATTATATCAGATATGAATGTAAAATGTGAAGGATAAAAATAAATAATACAGATAAAAATACATAATACATACTTTCCCAAATTCCTATCAACATGTCTATAAAACCTTTAAAAACCATTACTGGTATGAACCTCATTGCCTAATCCATCCAAAGTTTTAAATACTAGTCATCGAATCCTGCCTTTTTGTGAACTACCTTGTAGAACTCTTGACACTCATACCCCCACAATAAGTTGGGCCTATTCTTCCCCATCTGCGAGTGGGGTCCTCTAATATCACAAAGATTTTTTAACAAATGGCAATGGTTTCGCCCCAGCATTCTACCTCTGTACCGTTAAGCATTCTGGCATGGCCTCCGCTTTATGCGACCCCCTCACGCATTGACCACTGCAATGGCTTTACACAGAGAGAACGCGTGGGAGGCAAAATTCAGTGAGAAAGAAAGTGAATTAATGTCAAATGACAGTCCAGACTGTTGTACTGCTAACTTTCATAATGAGAAGAATGCGTAGGTACTCCATTTGTTTCCAACTTCACAAATCCACTATGCCCAACGTGGATTTCGTAAGCAACCGGCATCATCCGGCCGTTTACATTCAGTACGATTTCATACATCCATTCGCATGTAACAAGCAGATTGGAGGGGAATTTTTTTATTTTTATTAAAAACGAAAAATTCAGATTGTTTTAATATATATTTTTTAATTTAATGTTAATGATTGAAAGTTATTCATTGTGTTAAATTTGTTTAGAATTTTAGTATTTAATAAAATTTATATTTTAATTGATATTGTCATTTTAGCATCATTTCATTATTAAACTAGTCTAGTCTATTCAATAATGAACAACTTTTTAATATTCACTTTTTTTTTTGGAGAATGGATTTTTTACAATAATTTTTTTTCAAACAATTGATTGTGCTTAGAGTTTTAAGAAAAAATAAATGAATTGTTTTTAATTAAGTATTTATTATAATAAATAATGTTTAATTAATTATATAAATGTGGATAAATTATGTAAAATAATAGGAAAATATAATATTTTTAGTCTAATCTTGTAATATTATAATTACACTTACATATTTGTAATATTTATTATTTCTTGTCATTAAATATTAAAGAAAACAAAATAAGTTTATGGATACATGTTTAATACTAAGTGGATTTATCAAGCCTCTTTGTTGGAAAAAACAAATTTCAAAACAGTAAATTACATAAACAAAATTGTATAAATGATAATGACTTCAATTAGGACTACAATAATGCTCTACATTAGAATGCTAGCTTTGAAATAATAATAATCTAATGTCTGCATTTATAAATCTCATGTGTTTAATTAGGAATATAGCACTTGTCTATTTATAAGAAACATTTAAATTTAAACAACTAGAACATAAAATGAGGGAAGATGGGGACACGAGTGCATTTGACATAAGGGGGACGTAAAGCAAAAGGTAAGCTTGGGGATGCACAAGTTGAGGGATTTTAGTAAGGTAAAATTTAATAAACAAGAAAGCATTTATTTCCAAATATAGATCAAATTAATTACACAAAAATAAGCGTTATAATTTATTATAAATTAACACTAAATAAATACTACAAGGTAATTTTTGGGTGTTTACATTGTCCCCACTTTTGTGTGTGTGTGTGTGTGAGCACTTATTTCAAAGTATTAAAAAATATATTAAAAGGATATTATTGCATATATATATCTCCTAAGTGGTAAATCCATCATTTATTAGAACCTAAAAAATCATTTTCTATTATGCACAAACATCGATGAGTGCAAAATAAAAATAAACACCTGATTTTGAAACACTTCAATAATATATATCCTCAAGTCCTAGTATGATAGACGTGCCATATCATTGAAGGAGACACAAATATGAAGTGGAATTAGGAACTCTACAAGATAGAAGCCTCAAAATATATACAAAATCTAAATCATTCGTAACTGAAGCTAGGAACCCTATCAAATTTAAGCCTCCAATTCTAATCAAATTCTATTGAGAATTAAAGCTAAGAACCTTCTAAGTTAGGGCCTCCATCACTAAACTAAATTTGGATTGCTATGATTTAATGAACTCGAAAACACTATTAAGTACAAACATTCAATTCTACTAAAAATATATGAATTTTTAAATGATTGAATAAGGTACACAATAAAGATAAAAATAAATATTGTGTCAAGTAAAATGGCCTTCAATTCCACCATACTAAATATGATAATTCTCATGCCACATCAGATTTGATATGATAGGTTTTTGATGTGGGAGCATATGGGTTCATTTATAACTATCCATTAACCAAAAATATGTTAGATTATGAAAATTAGCTAATTCTAGTTTTGCACAAGTTTTTGATTATGTATACATATTTGTTTGTAATTTATATCCAAGTCTATTTTTGCATGCAATTGTTGTCTTAGTTTGAATAAGCTTGTGAAGCTTTGCGTAAGAGGGTTTTTTAGGTCTTTTGATTAAGCATAGTAGTGTAGAGATTGGTGAGTAATTTCTAAAGGTATGTGGTATCTTATAGAATATTAGAGCATTCAATAGAGTCATCGCATAGTCTACTTATTTTTTGTAGAAGCACAAGAGTTGGTATGTGATAAATAATTCCTAGGAGGAGTTATATCTTCACCGCATAAGTATTGTGATAACTTGTGGTATGTTTGGAGCACTAGATTGACTTCAATAGATATTCTAACATCAATACACTTAATTTTGAGCTTTTAGATTTGGTGTAACATTACCACACATTATAAATCCATTTGGGAGCCTTGTGGTAATGCACATTAATATTCATCATAGATACAAGGTTTATGGTAAGATAATATGTTCATTATAGGTTCTTATACCTATCAATTCTGGCACATCATTTTGAAAGCCATTTATTAGTCATGGTGATCTAATGGGTGGAAAAGAGTCTAGTCATTTGTCTAACCATTTCTTGTTGGGTGGGTAACATTTGAATTGCTAAATGGGATAACATGCTAACTATGATGTGTTTCATGTATCTAATTGTGTCACATTGTAATATGCTCTATTGTAATGTATTATCATTGGGATGATGATAAACATCTAATGTTGTTAGTGGGATACTAAGCACAAAATAACAATATGTGGGTCTTACACCTATATAAGCATGCCCCTACACTTATGCTAAAGTAGGAAGGAAGGAGAGAAAAGAAAGAGGAGATAAAAGAAGAAAGCAAAGATTTATGGATTTAGTTCTGTATTACATCTTGTTTGTGAGATTTGTGTAGGTATATATGTGCCTTGTAATTATTGAACTAAATTTAATCATTATATGAACTTTATTACATTTATTTACATTTTTTACTATGTATTTTGAGGACTACATCATATAATTAATCTCTTAATTGAGACCCATGACCACAACTGCATTATTTGGTACTAGAGAAAGGTTTTACTCCTTTTAGTTTAGTGTTGTTTTTTGCATTTTTAAGTGTGGGTAGAAAGTTTTCATAGACATATTCTTGTGATAATTTTGGGTAGAAGGTTTAGATGATATTTGATTTTAATGTAGGGGCATCTAACTTGTTTCAATTTTATGTTGCTTTAGGTGATATAGGTCATTTAGAATGTGGATGTATAGGTTAGAAGTCCTAGGAGGTCATATTATTTGAATTTTGAATTCATATTGTGTTTTCTCACCAATTCTGCAATTTTGAACATGTTTATCAAGATATTGGTCCTCAAATCATGGTTGAAGGAACTTCAAAAGGTGTAGTCTATTTGATTGGGATCTATAAGGGGTCTATGTTATTTTATTACAAACTCAGGTCATATAAGGAGTTCTTCATATAAGGATGATAGGGATTAAGGTGGTTAGAGTCCATTCTCAATGTTCTTGGAGGCATCAAGAATTGTTGGAAGTAATTATTGGAAATGCTTATGTTTTAGCGTCAATTTTGGAGATGGAACTCAATTATGTAGAGGTGATAACCTTAAGTAAATATATAATATCACCTCCATTTTGAAGTTGAAAGATACAAATCCTGGTATACCTTGTATATTTTGTGTTCTATATTAAAGAAGAAGACTGTGTATGAGTTTTCCTAAAAAAAGATTTTGTGGAGGTTGGTTGATACATATTTACATTGGTAAGTTCTTATTTCAATGTTCTTGAAGGATTATATGTGGTGTCAATCATTTTGAATATATGTTTCGTTAAGTACTATGCCCAGACCCTATAAAGAAGATTGTGTCATCACCTACAATCATACAATCAAACCAGAACTCATGCAAATTGGTAATTATATATGTTAAATAGGATATTAACATGATAATAAAGGTGTATATAGGTAATATAGTCCCTAATAAAACATCATATAAGTTTGAAACCTCCTTCAAAGCTTAAAACATTAATTTTCTTATCTCGAGTGCATATAGTCCTACAGTTAGATTCAAACTAGTGTATAAATGGATAAAGAAGGTCATACAAAGAGATTTTAACACTTTGGTATGTATGGGAATTAAGTACAAACATTTTATAATTAATAGAGAATTTTTAAACCTTAATAAAATCTTGAATTAAGTAGATACTTACTCTTAGGTTGTCACAGTCTATGTAGACCCTGTATTAGGGTTGTGAAACTAAAAAATGACTTTAAGAATGATTCCATTAGCCAAAATTCACACAAATTGGTGATTAGCTGAGTATCAATGTGTTATATCATATTTTAAAATTTTATAACTTGCACAGAGTTTATACATATGGATTGGAGTGACTGTGTTTAAAATAGGGCCTAAGAGACCTAATTAGGTCTATACAGAGACTAGAAGGAGCCTCTTTGAGTTGAGCTAAGACAAGAAAGCTCATGGAAAGGAAGAAAATGATAGAGGGTACCTAAAAATGAATTTATTTTCTTAATAGCTATCTTATCTAGACCATACAAATGGAAATAGACAAAAAGGGGCTACAAGAAAGACAATCCTAAAGAAGGAATTGGTAGAGGTTGAAGGAGTTTTGATGAAAGATTTTGTGGAAAGGGCATTGATGTATGGATAGAGTCCATAAGGCATAAGGAAGATATAATTTGAAAAAATAAGAATAGTATTAGAAGATAAAGGAGATGTTTAGCAATGTTATATGTAAGAAGGGAGGTGTAGGTGACTGAGTGAAGAAGTAATCAAGAATGAATAATGAATGAGAAAGGTGAAAAGTGGACATGCAGAGAAGATAATGTTACATATAAGATAGAGAATAATGAATGATTAAGAGTGAAAGGTTTTCAAGAAAGAGATATAGATCAGATGGTTCAAGAGTGGGATTAAGAGCCTAGTACACAAAGAGGACAAAGTAATAAAGTACAAAGCACAAAGGTTTTCAAGGAGGTTCAAAATCTAAGATAGAGTACAAGGATAGATCAGAGCTACGTATTTTCTAGAGGTAAAGTATATATGTTCATGTTTACATCCATACCATGTTTATTAAGTTGATACCTTTGCATCAGATTTCTAAGGACTTGACACAAAAAGGAAGTTTAGGTGGTTTAATGCAAAAATGTTATGAGCATCTAGAGTGCCAAGACTTAAAAATATGGTTGGATTTATGAGATAAATGTAAGACCAATTATAGGCTATGGAGATAATGAAATGTTAAGGTGTTGTGATAATGGATGATGCAATTAATATTGAAGTTTTAGAAGAAGCTCTTGAGAACTAGGTTATGAAAGAAGTGGTTGATGAATGTTAAGATTGTTTCTTGCAAGCTATTATGAGAATGACTATAAAACCAAAGTTGTACCCTGTAAGTTTTATTGGAATTTTGTGTCTTTAAGATCTTATTGATTGTATCACTAAGATAAGTATATCGAGTATGGAAGATCCCAAATGAGTTAAATTTATCAGTGCAAATTTCAAAGGTCATGCATCCTTATCATGGGAGAATGTTCAAGTTGAAAGATTACACAAAGACAAAGATAATATCAAGAATTAGAATAGATTCATTGTGAAGGTGAAGGATAAATTCATTCTTTCAGATTTTATCATGAATTTTTCAAGAAGCTTAAAAAATTATGATAAATGGAGATGAGTATAAATGAATACACTAAAGAGTTCTATAGACTTACCATTAAAATGGGTAATGTTAAATTTGATGCTAAGAAGATATCGAGGTATGTAAATGGGTTACACATTAAAATTCAAGATGATTTTGGTATGATCAGATTGTAGTCTATTGAAAATCCTATCAATGTGTGTTGAAGGTGAAAGAAAATGTATCACACAAATAATAGGGAGAAACACAAGGAAATGAAAAATTCATGCATGGATGTAAACAAGGAAGTGACAAAGTTTATTATAAACAAGAAGGTGATGTAATTAATTCATAACACAATAATTATAATGCTTAAATAAGTAGAGGAAATTTAATAGGTAGAGTATCCTATGGATAAAGTAGAGGTTGTGTATTCCACAATACATTTTTAAGATAAGGTGATATTGGACATAGAGAATTTAAGTGTCTGCATATATTTATAATTAGGTGGTAAGAGAAATAATGTGGGTGTTAAAATCACATAAGATAATAAGGAAAGTGTTGTGGGTAAGTGCACAAAATTGGGGGATAAAAAATGGCCTTCTCATGGACATGATTTTCTAAAATTTCATAAATCTGAACTTTTGTAGATAATTTGAGATATCTACACTCTAAATTTAAAGATGGTGTAAAAATATGAAATGTATAACTTCAAGTCTAGTTTCTAAAAAATCAATTTTTAAAAAAAATAATTAAGTATAACTACATCAAACATCTAAAATTTGAAGAGGAACTCTTATTTTTTCTAGAAAACATAGTAGATAGATGGTTGTGACGTGCACCATTTTTTGAGCAATGTTAAATATTATTTGAAACCATTTGGGGAAAATTTATATAAAATATTCTATCATGTCACCTATATTTTTTTGTATTTTTTCAATGATTAATTTTTTTAATGAATTTTGAAAGTAAATAGATCCTAAAAATTGATAAACAAATGGATAGTCATCCATGAGTCATGCCTAACTACCTCAAAAAAAATGAAAATAATTTGTTTTGAATGTGTGTATAATTATATGTACTATGTACCCATATAATTTGTTTTTCACTTGGATCAATGAAAGACAAATAACATGAACATGTATAGGCATGTATGTTTGTGGCATGTAGTGGCCTTAAAAAGGTATAGTTAGAAATAAATATATTTTGAAACCTTAAACTAGTCCAAAAATTATAAGAATCATATTTTTGGAAAGATGAGAGCATGATCATCTTAACATTATCAAGTTTTTGAATTTTCACGTTAAAATTCTTATTGTATTTGGCAATCAAAGTTGAAATTTGTTGTTTATTTTCATACCTTTAAAAACTTGGTTGTACATTGACAATCCAAGCCTTTGGCTCAAGAATCCAAACCATTCCCAAACCAAAAGGCATAGAAATTGAATTCATATTCAAATACCATGATCATGTTAATAACATGATCATTATATTTAATAATGTGATCACATTATATATTCTCAACATTCTAAAACCTGAATAGGAGCCATTAGGCCTAGCAGTCTTAAGATCAAATATTGGTTTTAGATTAAGATTGTTGTTTAGGACTAATGTTCTTGTCAAGAATTGATAGAAATGAATGATAACTAGATATGCATTAACCTATGAATCATTTTATTGTTCCTTTGATCCCAATATGGTGTGACATCAAGCCAATAGATCCCAAATTGACATTAGATGGACATATTTCCTTAAATGGAGCTTGGTTGGCCCCAATTATGTATCAAACTAAACTAAATATTTGGTTTTTTATAATATGGTGTGAAATTAGAGACCCAATCGACATCATATGGACATAATTCCTTTCTCAAGGCTCATGTAACCCCAATTGTGTATTATATTGAAGTAAATATTTAATTAGTTTAATATGGTGTGCTATCAAATCCCTAATTGGCATTATATTGAAGGAATTCGTTAAAAGGGAACCAATTTCTCTTAATTATAGACTGTATTGAAGAAAATACTTGATTGGTTAAATATGATGTGCAATTAGGGGGAAATATTCACAATAGACAAATTAAATGGACATAATTCATTGCATGGGGTGAAAAATTCCTCGATTGATATTTTAGGTGGAAGTAGTTAATTACATAGGACTTGGTTGTCCTCAATTATGTAAAGTATTGAAAAAATATGAATTGATTTAACATGGTGTGATTAGATCCCTAAATGACATTAGATGGATGTAATTCCTTTCTTGGGGATTGAGTGGCCCCAATTGCATGTCATATTGAACTTGAATACTTAATTGATTCAATATGGTGTGCAATCAGGCCTAATGGAACCCAAATAGAACATTATATGGACAAAATTACTTTCATGGGGATTATTTGGCCTCAATTATGTATAATATAAAACCAAATACATGATTAGCTAGATATAATTTACAATCAAGTCCAACAAAGTTGTAATAATTGACATTACATGTATTTAGTTACTTGCATGAGCCTTGGTTAGCCATAATTGTATATTCAACTACAATACATACTTTTTTGATTCAATATGTTATGTATTTGGGAACACCAGAGCCCCCTATTGACAGTAGAAAGGTGAAATTTCTTACACAAGGCTTGTTTGGACTAAATTTCATAGATCATATTGAACCAAATATTCTTTTAGTTGAATTTGGTACACAATAAAAATCCTGATTGTTATTAAAGATGGATGGAATTAATTATAGAGGGTTTAATTGGTCATGATTTCATATCAAATTCATAATAAAACTCAATTATTTGAATAAGGTGTGTAATTAGGGCCCTGATTAAAATTATGTTGATACAATTCCTTGGATAAGCCTCGATTGGCCCCAATTATGTATCATCTAGAATCAAATACTCGATTGGTTCAATATGGTATGAAATTAGGGCCAAGTAATCCCTAATTTCCATTATATATGAATGTAATTCCTTACACGGGGCTCCTTTGGACTGAATTATATATCAAATTGAAAAAATACTTATTTTTTTAATATGGTGAGCACTTAGATCCCCAACTGATATCATATGGATGAAATTCCTTACATTGAGGATTAGTAGGCCCATAGGATCAATTTATCCCAATTAACATCCTTTATATATAGTAATAAATAGGTACATAGGGATGAACTTGGTTAAAATTTGCAACAGTCATTACCATAATTGACTTCATAAGCTCAATCTGTGATGATGTGGGGGATAATTGATCCAAAATTCACATTATTTAATCATAGATATACATTAAAGGAGCTCAAATTTTCCCCAATCACCATCATGATTGTACCTTATATACCCTAAAACTTATACCCTAAGCCCTAATCCTTGAAGTTCCTAATCCCTAAACTCTATTTACTATAAATATAAACTCTTTAAACCTTGAACCAATCATTTTAGCCCAAATTAACATCATTTAGAATAATAATTAAGTTTATAGCGATCAGTTTAACCTAAATCACATGACTAATTTCCCCATTTATCTAATTTACTCAATATGAATGATGACATCTATAGTATAATGACAACCCAAAAACACATTCTATAGTCACAAATAAGTCCAAGTGATTCAAATTATCCTCAATTATCTTTGTGATTGTCCCTATGTACCCTAAACCATGTATATGCATTAAAATATAGAATTTGTAAACCATAAATCATAAACACTATACCCTAAATTGTAAACCATTTACTTTCCAGGTATTTACCAACTTCAATTTAGTCTCAATTAGCATCCTTTATAGTAAGAATCTAGTTTGTATACATGGCATATCTAGTGATTAGACATTAATATACAAGTCCTTAAACCTAAACCCTATGCCCTAATCCCTAATGATCCCTAAAACATAAATTGTAATCCCTATACTTTAATGCCCACTACATGCCAAAAATATACATGCCTTACGATATAAGTGAATTTATCATGAGATGTCATAAAATGTACTTTTTAAACCTATGGCTAAAGCCTTTGGAGTACCAATCTAGCTATGCATCTATTTAGTAAATTGGGGCTATTTTAAGCCCCTTCAACCTAATTAACCAAAGAGGAGGAGAGCTAGTTGATTTTTTTAATCGAGGAGTCATTTGAGGCCAATTTTAACCCTTCAATAGAAAGATATGATTTGGGGAAAAATCAAAAGATAGATCATCTATCATGAATTGATCTAATTATTAAATTTATATAATTCCCTACATGATTTGGGCAAAATTGAGCCCGTAAACCAAATTTATGGCTCAATCAATTATATAACATGTATGAAACATGTACATGGCATAATTGACCCTACTTTCATCAAAAAATTAAACATGAAGGTAATTAATTCATAAATAAGTGTCATAACTTGCTCAAATGCTCTTCAATTACCTTAGTGATTAGACCCTATATTTTATATCTTAAACCCTAAATTACCTTGTACCATGTAACTTTAACCCCAAACCCTATACCATTTAAATTAAACCCTAATCCATAATCTCTAAACCCCAAACCCTTTAAATTATAGAACCTAAACCATAAACCAATATATTTATCCCCAGTTAACACCCTTTATATATATAGTAAGAATTAGGTTCACAGGGATGAACTTGGTTAAAAGTGCATCACTCATTACCATAATTGACTTCATAGGCTCAATCTATGGTGATGTGGGGTATAATTGATCCCAAATTCACATTTTTTAATCATATATATAGGTTCAAGGCTCCCAAATTTTCCCAAGTTTCCTAAATGATTATATAAATATACCCTAAAACCTATACCCTAAGCCCTAATCCTTAAAGTTTTTAATCCCTAAACTTTAAACTATAAATATAAATTCTTTAAACCTTGAACCAATCATTTTATCCCAAATTAACATCATTTATAGACTAAGAAATAAGTTCATAGGGCTTAGTTTGGCCTAAATCACATGAATGATTACCCCATTTGACTAATTGACTCAATCTGCACAATGACATCTAGGGTATATGACAGCCCAAAAACACATTTTATTATTATTATTTTGGGATTCAATGTGCTTAGAGCTTATTTCTCCAAGTATTAAGAGAAGAAAAAAATGACTTAAGAAGTAATATCATGGCATTTAATGTACTTTGGGAAACACATTGGTTGACCACTTAACAAATTGAAAATGTAAGTGATATTGGATTTAATACACTTTGGGAAATGTGACTAAAAACATTTTCATGCCATGTATGTCACAAAATCATGCTACCTACTATTTTATTAAAATGCACACATCATTTCAATTTTTGGGTATCCATTTCCCTTCCATCACAATGTCAATTCAAAATCATGGAATTTAATGTAGGGAGAGATGCGAGTATCCATAAAGCCAAGCCATTCTAGGGGAAATGTCCCAATATCCATGCACCTTCACTTTAGACCTTAATTTTAATCCTTAATCCCTAAAACATAAATTGTAATCCCTAATCCATAATCCATAAAACCTATGCATTAATGCCTTAATCCCCAATCCCCAATCCCTTATCTATATTAAGTATAATGTGATCATGTTATTTGATAATATGATCACATTATTCTTAACATAGGAAACTCTCAGTCCTCATTTCTAATTTCCAACCCCAAAGCTTATATCAACAATAATGTGACCATGTTATGAAATAATGTAATCACATTATTGTCGATATGAATTCTCAATGGGTTTGATGTGTTAAGACCTTAGAAAAATGATTGTGTTATATAATAATGATATCACATTATATAACATGATCATATTATTATTATTTTAGTGATAATCTCATTTATCAAAAACTATTTTTAGTCTAAATCGAGACTTTTATTCTCACAAACATTCTCTACATGCTTCTATGAGATCTACACACCTGTGTACTTGACCCCACCTTTGAAAAGTTATCAATTGTCATTTTTGATGGGTTCTAGATCATGTTCAAAGAGGAAGAGGAAGTTGTTGAATAAAAAACCAATAGGAATTAGAATATTTCAAAGAGAAACACAAGCTACTAATGTAAAAATTTCATGGTAAATAAGGTACAAACCATAATCTTGATGAACCAAATGCCATAGATAATGAGCCAATTGATGATAATGAATTAAGACATGATGAAATGGACTATAATCAATTGATTAATGTTGAAATTTACCATAATAAAATTAATAATAATGAAATTGACCATAATGAAATGAATAATAATGAATTAGTTAATGTTGGAAGTTCACATTCAAAGTTCCAAGTTTTTGATTTTGTTGATGATGAGTCTATATATGATGCTTCATCCCCCATGAATGATGAAAATTTGATGGAAATAAATAATGATGAAATTAACCATCAAGAAAATTTCATGGTGACATATAATGAAGAAATAAATAATGAAGAATTTCATGTCATCCCACCTTTAAATAATGAAAGTAATAATGGTTTTGAAACACCCTCTCAACAAATTCCACCATTACCAACACCTCCAAGAATTATGTGTAGAAAATATAAGTACTTAATTGAAGTCGATGAAGATATTTTAAAACTAATGCATAGTAAAATGTTTGATCAGCATTTAAGAAGACTAGATCAACAAATTTGGAAACTTTCTTTCATAATTTGGAGTATGATAGTCAAAGATGTCAATTATTTATTTCATTGATAAAATTGATTAAGATGAGACGTATAATATACACATTAGGACTAAGAACATCTGGTATGGATGATGAAAATGATGAAATTGTTGAAAATCTACATGATGCATATCATACATTAGGCTTGAGATCATGTAACAAAGATTATAATGTTGCTTGTCATATAATGACAACTTATGCAGTAAGTGCTAAAATAGTGAAAAAAAGATTGATTTCAAAAACAAGACAAATACTTGCTATAAATAGAAAAACATTAATGAAAGCAATTGAAAGATGTGAAAGACTTAATAAACCTAATACCAATGAGCTCTGGGCATTCTATGGTAGACTTCCATGAAAGGACAAGGGTATAAATGATACTCTCAAAGATTTACTTGCTCAATTTTGAAAAGATAATACAAGAGTTTTACCCAATGCAAGAGTGTTGTGAAAAGAAGAGTTGGTTCTCATAACCATGAACCGTATCCAAAACATTTGTTATATATGAATCAAACATAATTTTACTCTAAAATTTTGGGAAAACATCGACAAATTTCTATTTATCAAAGATATTATGAGATGGCAAAAACTTTTTATGTTAAAATAAATCACACATGCACCACTTATTATTTTAAGCAACATGTTGAATTTTCAATGCATTATGATGTTTTTTTACCATATTCATTGTACTTTGCATACTAATTTTTTTAAGGAATGTGGCATTGAATTTCCACCAAAATCAGCTAGGGAATTTATTCCAACCATCTTCTACAAAAGATCGAATGGGCAATTATTTTACAATAAATCGTGTCTAAATGGAAATTACAACATTTATGGTGGATTTCCAAATTTAAAAAATGTATCCATGAGGAGATTAAAAGTGAAATTAGATATGAACTAGTTGGTTTAATCAAATATAAATCAATGACTTATCAAGTAAAATATGGTAAAAAATATAAAAGGTGTGAGCTTATTACAAAAAAGATACCTATTTAAAAAAAAATGGTCAAATTTAGGGAGAAGATTGTTTATGATTATGCAAGGCACATACATAGGGATAGATCGTTGGATGAAAATTTGAAGATATGTAAGGATACATTCATAATTGGTTGCATTGTTTTAGTAGTTGATTTTACAGAGAATTACACATTCAAACCCCAAATGGAAGTTCAATCACAATATTACAACTCATCACAAGTTGCCATATTCATGCATATAGAATTCATGTATCCACCTAATAGTATAGAAAAACAATGAAAAATATTAAGGGAGTGCCATTTCTATATCAGTGATGACATATCACATTGTTTAGATTATGTGTAAGGTTGTTTTTAGAAGTTCTATGAATAGTTGAGTCAGAGGAACATTACTTTTGGTCAGACAATTCAACATCATAATTCAAAAATGCATAGATGTTTTATTAGTTGAGAAAGATGCATATTAACATAAGAATAGAACAAATTTTGAGTTTCACTAAGGCTAGCCATGGAATGATGACTGGTGGAGAGACCAAGTAACGTTTGAGGGTGTCAAAAGCCTCTTGACAGTCCTTATCCCATTTAAAGGATACGTCCTTCTTAAGGAGATGATGAAAAGGTTGGCAGCGGTCAAAATGCTGCGAGATGAAGTGGCAAATGGACTGGAGCTTCCCTTGTAGACTACTTGAGATTGGTCAGAGGTGACATCTCAAGGATGGCATGGATCTTGGCAGGATCTATCTCGATGCCATGGAAGGAAATGATGAAGCCGAGGAGCTTGCCTGAGAGGACCCCAAAGATGCATTTCTTGGGGTTAAGGTGGACATTGTATTGAAGAATGCGAGAGAAGATGATCTTGAGAATGGTCAAATGGTCACGGCAAAGCTTGGACTTGCTGAGAAGGTCATCCACATAGTCCTCCATGATTTTGTGGAGGAGATCATGGAAAATGTAAGTCATGGTGCGTTGATAAGTGGCACCTGCATTCTTCAAGCCGAAAGGCATGACCCGATAGCAGAAAGTCCCCCATGGGGTGATAAAAGTAGTCTTGTGATGGTCTTTCGAAGCAATCAAGATTTGATTGTATCCTGAAAACCTGTCCATAAGAGAGAGCATCTCATGGCCGGCTGTGAGATCAACAAGCTGGTCAATGTTAGGAAGAGGGAAGTCATCTTTGGGATAGGCTAGGTTAAGGTCATGATAGTTTGTGCAGATCTGGATCCCCCCAGTTGATTTGGTGACTGGGACAATGTTAGAGACCCACTGTGGATAATCGATGGGTTGGATGAAGGAGACAGAAAGAAGGCGTTGAAGCTCCTCTTTGACAAGGAGCGCAACATGAGGATGCATCTTTCAAAGCTTTTGCCTAAGAGGCTTAGCCTCTGGTTTGGTGATGATGTTATGGGTAGAAATGGTGGGGTTGATGCCAGGCATGTCACTGTAGGTCCAGGCAAAGGCCTTGCTATGGTCTGAGAGGAACTGGGTATAGTCAAGCTGTTCCTAGGCATCTAGAGATTGGCCAATCTTTAAGACATGAGGAACATCAGAAGAAGGGAGGTTGATGTCAATGGTTGATTCATTTAACATAACCTGGGTCTCAGAAGGGAGGGAGCACTAGATGAAAGAGTCATCGGTGCCCATGTAAGAAAGAATGGCATCATCATCAATGCAGTGGACAATGTGGATGGTCACTGACTCATCCTCTATCATGCTAGGATAAATGAAAGGGAAGGACCTGGACACCCCATTTAGCTGATAGGTCAGGGATTCCAAGTGGATGGTGTTTATGGAAAAAAAAACTAGGAGGGATGGAAACCACCGACTTCGTGGGTGAAGGAGGAGGGATGGGCGAGCCTGGAGGAGATTGGTCAATGGTTGGCTTGGGGCAAAGGTCTGAAGGAGCCTGAGTGGGGTCATGGTATCCTAGGCCGTATCATTTCTTGGCATCATCATCGTTGAGTGGCTCGATAGTCTGATGGGAGCCTTGCTCATAGCGTCCAAAACCAAAACCCTTCCATGCACACTTGTAAAGGTAAGTGTGTGCAAAGGCGGGGTTGCCAAGAAATGAGAATTCTGATGTGAATGGTTGGGGTGAAGAGAGAGGGTTGCCATCAGTAAGAGCTTGATTAAGCCCCCCATAGACAAGATTGGTTCAGAGGTGAGGAGGACCATAAGGCACGACCATCCCGATCTGATGGTCGTAATTGGGGCTGTGGTGAAGGCGTCCATACTCTTGCAGAGTTTGGAACATGTCTAAGGTCAGTAAGCGATATTCCCCAAGTGAAATTCACTGGAAGATGTCTTCCAAGGGGTCTTTGGTAGTCACTTGAAGAGGAGGGGTAAGGGCGATCGCCGGTTGCAAACTAGTTGAAGCTTCCGTAGATGGAAGCAGTGCCGGGGTTGATGGCTTGATAGGAATGAGGACGTCATTTAGATGGTAGGTGGTGTTACAATTTTTGAAGGGTGAAGGGTCAGTGGGAATGGTGTGGACTTGCCCGTCATGCTCAAATTTCACACAACGGTGTAGGGTGGAGGGGACACAGGCCATGGCGTGGATCCAGGGTCGACCTAGCAACATGTTATATTGAAACTCTCCTTCGATGATATAAAAGAGCTCTAGGACTATGTGTGGACCAACATGGATGTGAAGGATGACTATGCCAATGGTCGTGGCAGTGGTATCATTGAAGGAGTGCAAGAGTGTGTCAGTTTTTGAGACATAATTCTTGGGAAGAGCCAATTGATCAAAGGCATGAGTGGAGATAATGTTGATGCTGCCACCTCCGTCGATCATAACATGTTTAATGCATGTCTGATCAACATAGGCAGTGATGAAGAGGGTGGCATCCTAATCTTCCGTGTTGGATGTGGGAATCTCAGAATCGCTAAATGTGATGGATGTAACAAGAGAGAAAGAGTGGACGAGGGCAGTGAGTGGTTGGGGGTCCTCGGGTTGGACCTCCACTTCTTGCAAGGCTCAGATGAGGGCTTGACGATGCTGAGGTGAGGTTTGGATGAGGTCATAAAGGGACATCTTCACAGGCATCTAGTGAAGTTGTTTTAACATGGAGTCATGAATCAGCCCAGAAGAGGAAGAAGAAGAAGGCTGAGATGCGCCAAGGATAGAAATTTTAGGCTTGGGCGCTAGAGGTGGTTTGACGAAAGGGTAGGTCCAAGGAATAGTGGCTTTTTCTTTCACCTTGTCCTTTTGTGACCTAGTGGTTATATGGATGGCATTGATTTCAAAGATAGGAGGTGAAGGAGGGGTCATGGCCTGCTGGTGAGATGTTGATGTGGTTGAAGAGGTTGGATGGGAAGGTGTCGAGGGTCGGTCAAGAGTGTCCTCAAAGAGAAGAGTGTCCTTCTCCATATAGCAGTGAATGATGGCCTTGAGGGCACAGCAAGTCTCGGTATCATGTCCTGGCATATGATGATATAAGCAAATCTTCATGTCATCGAACCAGGAGGGCTTGGACCCGAGAGGTTGGAAAGGCCTGATGGGTGGAAGGGTTATGCTGGAAGTCTACAAAAGTTGGTGCAATATCAATGAGTATGAGCCCACTAAAGGGTCCGTGCTAGTTGATGTGTGCGATGCTGGTGACTTTTGCTTAGGCAGAGTTGGAGGAGGTTTCCGTACCACCTTTTGGGTTGATGGTTCGGTGACAGGCAGAGATGGAACTTTCTTTGTGAGAGGTACCACCTTTTTAGGAGAGGGTAGGCTGGAGGTAGGTAAAGGAAGCAAAGGAGGCAACTGGTTTTGATTAGAGGTCAGAGTGGGAAGGACTCTGGTTAGGGTCAAAGGATGGGGGCCCAAAATGGAAGGTAATGGTGATGGGGGAGGAGGCATTCGCTTCTGTGGTCTAGCAGTCTTCTTCAACTTGGTTGGAAGACTACTATCGGTCGAGGTCTAGTCTATGTCCACCTTCACTTGCAGGTGAGTGAGGGTAGAGACGGGGTGAACGCCAAGTGACTTGATAGGTTTAGATGGGGTAGATGTGGGTTTTGGTCTTGATGGGGTTGGTTGAGGTTTGGGAGTCTGGTCTTTGTTGAGAGTCTTGGGAGATTCTGCCCGAGGAGGATTGGCAGCATGAGACGAGAGGGCACGGGATGTTGAAGAGCTTTAAGATGCTCCCACAATCCCTGATGGTCCACTTTCCTTGAAGGGAAAAATCCAATTTTCTCCACTAGTCGGGAAAATGGTTGAGAAGATGTTGGATGAGGTTTGGGTCCTTGAGAAGATGTTGATGGTTGTGGGGCCGAAGATGAGATGGGTGTAGCAGTTTCGGACCCATGGCATGATGAAGTCATGACAGGTTCATCTTTGGTTGGAGACGAAGGAGAGGCAGGTTCTTCCCTGGGTGGAGAAGAAACTGGAGAATGAGGCTCCTCAAGCGGGTAAAGGGCAGGGATGATGGTGCCCTCCACTTGCGATCAAGGAGTAGGAAGGGTCGGGTCCTCCATAGGAAATAGGAAGGAGGATGGTGAGACCAGTGGTGCCAGTAAGGTTGAGGCATCCTCCAAGATGAGAGAGGTTGATGGAGAACTAACCGAGGAAAGAGATTCGTCCACACGTGATGGACTGATAGATGGACTAACCTCTTGAGGTTGGTCGGGGACGAAGGGCGAGACCGTATTGACTGTTCGAATGTTGTGTTCATGAGTGTTGTCAATCAAGGTCCAGACATTGTTTTGGGTCGGTGGATGATTGGGGAATGGTTGATTGAAGATGTCGATGGCCTGATTAGGGGGTGCATTGGGATTGTCTAGGATGAGGTCACCTTTTCAAGCATGTCTTGGATTATGTTTTTAAGGGTTTTGTAGTTTCCCATGTCATGTCCTTTAACATGGTGGTAGTTGCAGAAGTCATTTTCCCTATACCACACAGGGATGGCATGTGAGGGATCAAATTGTGGAGGTGGTCGAATCTGGGGGAGATTGAGAACCCCCTATCTAACAAGTTTTTCTAGCACAGATGCGTATGATTCTCTGAGAGGAGTATATTGTCGTTGTACATATCTCTGCTAGAATTGGTGGGTGGCGCTCTGAGATGTGGATGGATCAGGCTGATTGTTTGAAGGTGAAGAGGATGAAGGTCTAACGACCACAGCGTTAGCTGAAGCTTTAGACTTAGGATTGAATGATGAAGGTTTAGAAGAAGAGGAGTCATTGGTCTTAGAGTTGGGATTCTTGCTCTGCAACTTGACTTTATTCTCCTTCATGGCACGTAATTCAAGTTTGTAGGCCATCGTGAAGGCTTCGTCGAAGGTACGGAAGGTCTGAACCCGTAAGGTGGAAGAAATATGTTTGGCGCAGGCTTCAGAGAAAAGTTCAATAAGTTTGAGTTGGGGTAGGGAAAAGGAGAGTTGATTGATGAGGCCTCTCCAGTGAGCAACGAAGTTAGCTATGGATTCATATTTGAATTGGCAGATAGAATAGAGATCTATGATCGAGACCTTCTTGGTGATGTTAATGTAAAAGTGATCAAGAAAGAGCTAGGCTAGCTGTGTGAATGTGAAGAGGGAATGGCTGGCAAGGGAGCTGTACCAGTCAAGTGTAGCACCAGAGAGGGACATAGGAAACATGCATAAAAGCAACACATCGTCATGGGTAATAAGGTAATAGGCATGTTTGAATGCCCATAAGTGTTGTTGTGGGTCTTCCTTGCTTTGAAAATGAGAAAATTTAGGAAGTTCCCATTGGCTAGGATATGGTCTAATCAGGACAGAAGGATGAATTGGCTCATTGCAAATTTGCTCATATGAGAGAGCATTGCGTGAGCCAAAAATAGAGGTCTCTAGGCTAGACATCTTGTCCATCAACATTTTGATGATGTCTGCTGATGGATTGATAGGTGGAGCACCCCTTAGATTGTAGGGTGCTTGGAAGAGGCTAGAGGAGGCATACAACGTAGTTGGTTGTGCTTGTAGGGGCGCAACATAGGGATAACTAGTCATAGGGATAGAAGAGAAGACTAAGGGTGGTTGGGTAGAAGGCATATCTAGGCTCGATGTTGCCACGAGAGGTTGGATTGTGGTAACAGGGGCCAATGGATAAGAAGCCACCCTGGTGTTGATAGGGGCCAGGGTAGGCAGAATAGAGACGACTAGATTTTGGAAGGGGGTAGAGAGTGGTTGAGTGGGCTGAGGTTGATAGGGGGCTAAAACCCTGGTGGAAGTGGGCCCAAAGATGGAGGGAGAGGCCACACTTGGAAGGTTGGTCAAGGTCTGGTCATTGGTCGAGGTGATAGCTTGGATGTCTAAAGGTTGAACTACGAACGCTATCAATATGGCCGTAGTCATGACAAGAGAGGTCGGCATTCTATAAATTGGATTGCTTAAGGAGTCTCGCATTCGGCTATGTGCGAGATAGTTCTGCAAGGCTTTGATGTTGAGGTCCAAGAATCATGCAAAATCTTGGTCCCCTTCTGGGACAATAGGAGTCTGGGGCGGGGTTGGGCGAGTAGGAGTTCTTTCAGTCTCCGAGTGGAACTCTATTATAGGACCGGTTATGGATAGGGTAGACGGAAGCGGTTGATGCCTCGCGTGGTTGACTAGAGCCTTGGCTTGACTACGAGTCAGAACCATTCAAGGCAAGAAAGGTCATCCTCAGAAGCTCAAACAAGCAGATAAGAATAGAAAAGATGAAGAGCACAAGCAAATCCTAAGCATTAAATCCCTAGAAATTGATTAGGATCATGGTGGCTTATGCCTTAGAAATGTGTGTAGGAAGATTGGCTTTTGAGTCAGGTCCTAGAAGAGGTAGTCTATGGATGGTTTTAGGTTTTGTTTAGGCGCTCAAGAAGTCTGGGTTAGGTTCCGTACATGGCCTGGTGCTAAGGAGCAAACTCCCCTCACTTCACGAGCCCAGTGATAAGCTGGTCTCGCTTAGCCAAAATATACTTTCCCTAGAGTTTGGACTCTGCTAGAGAACAGAGTGGGCTTTCCCCTTGGTGATGAAATCCAAGTAGGATCACCGGGACAGGTAAGGTATCCACTGGGTGATGAAATCCCAGTCGGGCCTTGTCTCAGGTGAGTTTGATGTTTGATTTAGTGCAAGTGGTTCGGTTGTGTAACATCAAGTGATCTACGATTAATTCAATATGCGATTATTAAATACTAAGTGTGGTCTAAGAAATGAAAGCAAGCAGAAATGCAATGCAACGTGTTTTAAGCCCCAAGTCGAAATGTTAAGTTTAGATGAAAAACAAGTTGAGAAAGGGTTGAAGGATATGATTTTTGACTAGTCTAGAAATTCAAGAAAAGAAAAGTTCCTTTTATTCATGCTTATGATGTCATTTAGAAGAGAAGAAAGAGGTGAAAAGGGAGGATCCTAATGCACCCTATATGAATGAAAAGAAAAGGAACCCAAGGAAGAACCTTAGTCCCACCGGGCGTGCTAGAATGTTTCTACGCTATGTTCACTTTTCACATTCAAGAAAGGGAAATGAGAAACTAAGAAAGAAATGGATGAGGGTTTGTACGTACTTGGATTGTAGACGTGCGCACCAAAATTTAGATGATAGCAGGAACTCCTCTTTGGTTGTGGAGGATGACACCTAAAAGAGAAAGACACTAAAACATGAAAAATGTTAGATGACAAAAGGGTGGACTGCCAAGCAAGAGCTTGGTCCTAGAAGCGCAAAGGCTTCTTGGGGGATGACAGTCCACTGTTAAAATAGAATGCTAATTAGAAATAGAAAGTGATAAATGATAAAAGATAGAAAGAAAGAACTAAAAGTAAAAGTGTACCTGTTTAGAAGCAATCTACTTTTTGCACAGTCGTCGACGTCGGTGGTATTATCGACATCAGTCAGGAATGTCACCGATGTCGGTTATACTACTGACGTCGGTATGGGTACTGGCCGAGGTCGATTGGGGCAGTAGTCAGGGACGAGTTACAGGTCTGGTCTTGGTCTGTAGAATGGATTGAGGCTTTGTCTGAGGGTCAGGGAGGTCTATTTAGAGGTCTGTGGGATTACCTGGAGGTTTGAGGGACTTGTTTTGGGTCTGAGGGACTGAGAATGTTGTCTGGGACTGGACTGAAAGGGTGACAAGGCAAAAGGAAGATGAATGGGAGACAGGGCTCTGAGAAGGCTTTTTAGCCTCTCAGGGAAGGACAAGGCAAGTGGTGGACAGTGGATAGGATAGGTAGATGAAATCAAATGATAAAATGAAATGAAACAATGAAACTCTTACCTCTTGCTTGTTGGTTAGAGAATGGAGAAACCTGTTGTCGGAGCTGTTGAAGAACCTGCAAATGGAGCTGTTGCTTGGAGCTGCTCTGCAAGGTACCTGTAGCTGCTGGGGGTTGTTGTATGAGAGGGAGGAGAAGAAAATATGAATGCAAGGAGCACCAAGAGTTTTTTTGTGGGGGTTGAGAATGGTTGCAGGCAATGGTCTTGAAGGTTGCCGACGGTGGCAGAACCGCCGACGTCGGCCGAATAATGACCGATGTCAGTGGCAGAAGAATGGGCAGAGAGGCTAAAATTAGCCTATATCCATTCTTGCATGCTGCCGGGTCAAGGGGCCATGGGAAAACGATCGAGGAAGGCATAAATGGATGCGGGAGGAAGGATAAAGGGGAGATTTGGGCAATAAAGGCTAGGAGAGAGGTGGGGAGATCCAAGGAGGGGATCCAAGGTGGCAAGGGTGAGGTGGAAAAGGGGCCACTAAATCAAAATATTTAAGTTATTTTAATTTAATGAATGGAGGGGACTAAGGTAAGGGTTAGGATATGGGTCAAGGGGGACAAGGGGGGAGGATGAAAGATGACCAAGGTGCAGACACATTTTCGGTGTCTACACCTACATTTGATGGAGTAGAGTGATGAAGTATGATTGACTGAACCTAGGATTATAGAGAAATTAATGAATAATTATTTGGACACACTATATATAATAGGGATACTTTGGATTGTGTAGGTGGGGATTATTTTCCAATCGAGTAGATTCCTTTGAAACCTATTCACTAACTAGGATGTTTTATGTAAAATAGTTTAATTTTCCCACAAGTCCCTTGAGAGTGGACTATCACTTTCAAGGTTATGATTAGGATACTAGTACTTATCAGCTAAAGGCAGGGTTGTGGCCTTGATAGAGGATTGTGATAGAGGTAAGGTTGTTAATTGGGTGTAATAATTTGGTGATGCTTATGCATATAACATAGGTTTTAAGTATGGGGTAATACTAGTGGGGGTGGAGTGGGTAATTATCTTGACCCTATAAAATAATATTAAATAGGGATCTTTTCCTCCCATCTGGTGGGAGACAAAGGGACATATTTACTTTTGTATATATGGGCATCTATTATTAGGAGTATTGAGGAGAGAGGATGGAAATTTGCATGGGTCTAAGAGGTGTTAGCATATGCTTACTTGTATAGTTGGCTAGAGGAAAATGCACAACTAGTTTAGAGTCTTAGGTGAAGACTCTCAATGAGATTGTTAGGGCTAGGGGAGGTTAGGATCCATCTAGACAAAAAATACCAATACCAAAAAAGTAAAAAATGCATTCTAACCCCCAAGGTTTATAGAAACAAGGTTTAGATATTCAAAATGCCAAGGCTTCTTTTCCAATGGGAATTCCCTATGTGACTCGTAAGATGCAAATTACAAAGAATCATGTTCACATAGTATCTTATATGTCTCAAAGGCTGATTATTTATTTAGACATCAAAAATCAAAGTATGGTAATTATCAAATTTTCAAAATGTTCCAAAAGACATGTATACGTGTTTAAATCGACAAAAAATTTAAGAAAAACATTTTACATATTATAACAATACAATACAAGATGCATATTATAGAGAATGATGTTCACGTAGTATCTTATATGGCTTAGAGGCTTATTATTTATTTGGACATCAAAAATCAAAGTATGGTAATTATCAAATTTTTAAAATGTTCTAAAAGACATGTATACATGTTTTTGACCCAAAGTTTAAGAAAACCATTTTACATATTGTAACTATACAATACTTATAAAACTCATATAGTTTTTTGACGTCTTGTCTCTCTATTTATTCTTCCTTTTAAGTTATATTGTATGAAATATTCAAATTTCTATTTATCTTTTAAATGTACATAAAATACTACAAGTTGTTTTATAAAATTCAATTGGGTTTGAAACTTACCAATTTTGAAGACTCAATGCAACATATTATATAGATTTGCTAAAGATTTGCACATGTTAAACATTTTCAACATGACAATACGTATTATTGTATACATAATTATGATTTAAAAAAATCTATAAAAATAGTTAAAATAAAGTGACTATGATTGTATACTTAAATACATACATATTATTATTGTAGGGGGTCCAAGGAGGATGGTCTTACTCCTTGGTGTAAAACATGTATGTAAACATATACATAATATATATAACATTGGAATAAAATGTATTAATATAAATTTATTTATTCAATGCCTCACTAATGATGGTACTAATGGTATATAAAATTTAATTGCATTTCAAACATATCGATTTTGAAGACTCGATGCAAAATATTACATAAATTTGTAGGTGTTAAAGATTTTATTAAGCCTATTGCAATTGAAATCTACCACCTTATTAAAAAAATGTTGATTTGGGATGGGGTGATGATTTCTTATAGCTTATAAAAGGCTAGCTTATATGTATTTGAAAGGAAGCTCTTGATGCAATTAAATTTTTTACTTAAATGATCTAGAGTAAATGCATTCCATAACCTTTATAAAAATGCCAATACTGAAAAAGGAATATAATGCATGTTTTTTAAAATTGCTTTAGTACATGGGATAAATGTAAACAACTTATTTTGCATACAAGTTGTGTTATTTTTGCATTAATTCTTGAGAAGAGAATTTAAAAATTAGATGCAAAGAGCAAAACATATAGGTAAACAACTATACTGATACAAATTTAAAGAGAAAAACATATATGTAAACAAATTTTACCTCTATATAGGTAAATGGTGTCATCCTAATAGAGGCAAATGTAGTCGTGGATGGCCCAACAATTGGATCTAAATATGAAAACAACGGCTATGAAAAATCAAATGTTGTAAATGTTGGCTATGATGATGAAGGAATTGTCACCTCCTGTGACATAAAAAATGACATATATATTATATTAAAATTTAATGTAATTAATTTTTATCTTAGAAATAAAATCTACAAATACAACTTAAATTTAACATGAAATTTATAGAAAATATACCTATATTTATGTGGTGACTGATGTCTATACACAAATGTGCATACCAAAAACTCATCACTCATAAAAATATGATCTAAGCCATCTCAACCATCAACACCATCATCATTAGAAGGTCTAATGTACATATTTCCACATGAACTACAAGCGTGGGTTCAGGGTCAGGTAGCCTATGTTGTATCTATAGCATCACTCTATGAAAGCCTACTCGTATGTTGAACGAGTGTATTAGTGAGTGAACTAAGAGTATAGAGAGTGTCTATCTTCATGACCTGCTAAATTTTGGAGGGGATCCTTGGATCAAGAGGATTTTAGATACAAATATATGAAATCCTATTAGGCACATGATGTGCACCTAGTCGATCATATGCAGAGCCTTTTCCTCAGCTCTAAAAATCACTAAAATTAAAAAAAATTAGAATTTGATTGAGGAAAAACTCATAGTAGAGTTTCCTCAAAAAATATAATGGGACCTCATGGTTGTTACATGGTGGATAGTCAAAGAACATCTACCATAAATCCCAAAAATTATATTTGATTAAGTTATGTACATAACGATGGATAGGAAAATGTTTAGCGGTTAAAGGAAATGGGGTATTGGTGGTTGGGTCGATGAATAGGGCATACATGTTAGCTTTTAAAATATCTAAATTATTTACCTAAAGGGATAACAACTTGTCATCATAATATTCCCTACATCTATCCCTATATGAGGTCCATCAATCAAATTGACTCATTACTAAGTCAATTTGACCTAATAAGGTCTTGAGGGAATCAACTAGTTGGGTACAATGGGGGCTAGTCGAACTGGGATCCCTCATTTTATCAATTAAGTCTTTAATTTAAATTTTGTTTCCCATAATTTTTTTAATAAAAAACTCTTGACTTCCAAGGGGTTTTTGGGAATTGTAGGAGGGTTAGGAGGAGGAGAAACTAGAGGGTTTTGTGGAGGGTTAGGAGGATGGGTTATAGGAAAAAAATAAATTACAATTAAAAACATGGGTTAAAGACTAAAAATTATGAAAAATTAGGATTAAATAGGGAATATTTTGATCACTTACCTCTCCTACATGGCTGCATCATGGATTAACAAGTCTATGGGGTGAATCTGGTAGCTTCTTGGCACTATTTGGATACTTTTGAGCAAAACATGATCCTAAAACAAGGGTAAGTTTTTTTGAACATAGGAAACATGATCACATAAATAATATGATCACATTATTATTATGTCAATAACATGATCATGTTATGTAATAACTTGATCACATTATTACTTAATATAACATGATCACATTTTTACATAATGTAATCATATTATGGCTCAACAATCTCAATCCTAGATTTAAGTAATGTGATCTCATTAATTAAATAATGTAATCTCATTATTAATTAACATGATCACATTATAAGTAATGTCTATGGAATTATCCCCCAACTTTGTGCACTTACCCTTGTGTCTATTAATAATATAGATGAGCCAAAAATTGGATAAGTTATCATGATGAAAAGAGTGTTTTTAAAGCTTATAAAATAAGAGAATACTCCTACATAGAGAAAGAAATTTTTCAAAACCATTTGAAATTCTAGAGGCAAGTGTTGCAAATTGGTTTTTGATAGTGGGAATATAGATGATATTATTTCAAAAGAGATGGTATATACACTTGGTCTTAAGATAATTCTTCATCTAAATCCTTATAAGGTTTTGTGGTTGTAGAAGGGACATAAAGTTTTGGTGAACAAGTTATATATATATATATATATATATATATATATATATATATATATATATATATATATATATATATATATATATATATATAAAGGATGAATTCATGTGTGATATAATGCCCATGGATGCTTTTCATATTTCATTTAGAAGGAATTAATAGTTTTATTCAAGGCATAACATGATGGTCATGTAAATACATACACATTTTTGAAAGACTAAGAGAAGCATACTTTGAATACTTTACAAGATAAAAGTGAATAAGTGGAAAGTAATCTAAATATTTTGATGATTTTAGGAAATAAATTTTTGAAAGAGGTGAAGGAAGAAATATGCTTGGTTGTAATCCTAAATCCCGCATAAGTTGTGAGCATAACAGAAAGGAAAGAAGAAATACTTCCATTTAAGGTGAAGGATATGATAGGTGAATTTGACAAGTTTTTTTCAAGAAATATACTAGATGGTTTACCAAAGATGAGGAGTATTATTCATTGCATGGATATGACCCTAAGATCTAGTTTATAAAAAAAGTGACATATATATTGACACCCAAAGAGTATGTGGATGTACATCAATAAGTACATGATATATTGAATAAAAGATTGATAATAAAAAGTTTGAGCCCATGTGTAGTACCAATATTATTTTCACTTAAGAATAATGGAGAGTGGAGAATGTGCATTGATTTTAGAGCCATTAACAAAAAAAACATAAACTATAGATTTCCATTACTGTACATGGATGATATGGTGGATGCTTGAGTGGAGTGAGATATTTCACAAAGATTGAATTAAAGAGTGGATATCACCAAATTTACGTAAGGGAAGGTGATGAGTGGAAGACTATGTTTAAAACATAAGAAATATTATATGAGTGCTTGTTTATGTCATTCAGGCTAACTATTACATCAATTTCATTCATGAGAGTGATGAATGAAGTTATTTATCCATTTTGGGTAAGTTTTTCATTATGAATCTTGATGACATATTTATATTTAGTATTATGAATGAGGAACACTTTTGAAATTGGCACAAAGTGCTATAAAAGTTCAAAGATGAAAATTTACTTGTGAATTTGAATAAATACAGGTTTATGTAGAAAGAACTAGTATAGTTTGGATTTGTGATTTTATAGTTTGAAGATGGATCCAAATAAGGTGAAATCTATAATGGATTGTTCATCATTTAAAAATACATTTGAGGCATGAAGTACTCATTGAATGGTAGTTTTTACATAAAGTTAATTAGGAGATTTAGTGGGATGTGTGTAACAATTACAGGGTTAATGTGGAAAGATAGAAATATTTTTATATGGACAACAAAAGTAATACATATTCTCTAGTAATTAAAGAATAAAGTATTTGAGAAACTACTAAAATTTGGTATTACACACTTGGAAATGTCAACATTGACCTAAATTTATCATACATTACTTGTGTGTCTCCAAACAACTCTTATTCACCTTTTCTCACATTCACATGCTTCATTATGAGTATGCCCCCTTTATTTTAATGTCAGTCACCTAAAGCAACCTCTCAATCTATATAAAAATAGTTAAATATATTACTCAAAAGTCTATAGATCTATCACATCCTGATTTCTCTCGAAGCTAAATAACTAGTTTGATACGTGGATTATTATGGTTGATTCGCTAATTAACTAATACTTAATTAAGCTTAATGATATATGTTGATTATGGGATAGTTTGTGTTGCTTAATTTACATGATTAGATGCTATGATTTATTAATAATTTTATATTATATACTTTGTTATCATGTTTGATTATTATAAAACATTATTTTATGGATATAGTGATGTTTTAGGCTAACTACCTTCATTGGCATGAGGTGGATATAGGATAGATTATTCCCTCATATCATGATAAAGGGAGAGTATCATCAGAGAGGGTGATCTAGATGGAGATGTTAGGAGATGATAGAGAATGAATATGGAAACCCTTTTACACACCACATAGTATATCATGTTTCATAATTGTTTGATATAGATATCATAACATGTTTTGTGTACTTTTCCTTTAGATGATTGTTAATATGATTTTTGGTATAATCTTAATTGTTTGAGTGATTTCACTAATTTTTTGATCTTGTGTAGCTCATCTTGTTTGGTTAAATCAGTGAATTTATTTATGTTTACTTATTTCATTGAATTATTATGTATGGTTGTATAGTAAAACATTATGATGTTGTGATAGATTCCATAATCATTACACGATCTATAAGTTTTAGATAATAATAATTAAAGATTATTATTATGATAGTATATTATAATGTCGAATGATAAAAGCATTATTTTAAAAGGTATTTGATTAAATATTTAATTAAAGGATAAATATACATAATATATAAATGAATATATTAATGTTAATTATTTAAATGATTTTAAGAAATCATTGTAATTGTTATGTATGATTGGTGGATAACATTTCAACGTAAAACTCTAGTCTAAATATACCTAGTTGAATTTCCAAGTTATATAATCATTAGTGTGTTTAATAGTTGCATGGAAATATTTTAATTAGTGACTAGCTGAGTCTTGCACATAATTAGACATAGGTATTATGTGTCTTATGTGATTTAGATGCTCAATGATGGATTGTTAAATCATTATCATGTGGATTTGATAAAGGAATATAATATGATTTATTAGGGATTTAAGATAAGCATTGAGATTCTTAGGTTATAAATCATCTATTCACTTTAGTTAAGCAACATTTGGTATAAAATTATGGGGTTTTGCTATGTTTGCATGGAAGTGGACTGTGAGTTGGTTAAGTTATCTAGGCATGCATAATTTTGAATGAGTTTTATCTCTCATTAATGATGGAGAAGTGGAAAAAAATAGGTGATGGAAGGAGAATAAAAAGAGGATAGTGGGGATGTGAATGAGATGACTCACGTCATATTGAGAGGAGAAGACAAAAGGTGGAGAGGAGGTGAACAAGTGGCAAAAAGAAGGAACTGGCTTAGCTTATTTGACATATATACATATTACTAAGTTAGTTATGTAATTCAAATACTTATTTATGATAATTTTTATGAATGAGTTTTCAAATTGCTTTTTGGTTACTAGTTTTTCAAATGTTTATAAAATTTGGAAAATATAAAGCACTGTATATAGGGCCTTGTGGAGGGTTTGGCCTCCACAAAACCCTATATACAACCCGAGGTAACCTGGGAAGGTTGTGGGTAGAATATTAGGTCTTGGACATGATATAAAGAGGATTTATAAACTTTGTCATAACCTTCATTAGCAATTTGATTATCATTGTTTAAAAATGAGAAATTATTCTTATGGGTATATATACAATTATGTTTGAACTATTTGTCATTAACGAGGTTGTTATATATTTTTTGGGTATTTTGAAATTGAAACTCAAGAATGTTTTCTATATGATCACTCGACTATTAAACCAATCAGAATTTTTTGGTTAAGAATGTGGTTTACATGTATAATACACACACACACACACACACACACACACACACACACACACACACACACACACACACACACACACACACACACACACACACACACACACAAATATATATACACCTGAGTATATTCAATTAATTTTGATTACATATAAATACATATACTCATAATATATATTTGAATATATAAATATAGATATAAATTTATACTAGTACACTTGTTTGATGAATTGAGAAACTTTAAATGCGACTATATATATATATATATATATATATATATATATATAACTATAATCATTAGTAAAACTTTAATGTGACTATATGTATTACATTTAAATGATGAAGTTATTTGTTTGGACAATTGGAGGACATGGCTTCGATGGGTTTTATTTGGATTGGATTCAAATTAAAGTTATGAACTGGGCTTAAATTATAATTAAAATCTAAAACTGGATTATGAGATCCTATATTACTTATAATGGTTTAAATTTAGAATTGGGAATGTTCTATGTAGTCATCTTGTGTAACCTAGGTATGGGTAGATGAGTAACATGACTATAGAATGTGTATTTGATTTTATGCAAGTATGTATACCAAGTAAATTGGTAAATATTTCATGTAAGATTTTAGTTATTTTCTATAAAATTTGCATTCACCTGTGTTTTATTGAACTATGTATGAGTTTGCATATTATATGGGGGGATTGGGTATACGGGTTCATTCGCATAATTATATTTTTTATTTTGCTTTGTGTTGTAGTTGTCTTATTAAGCCAAAACTGAGATGATACAAATGATACCCGAGTAGGTATTTAATTATGTGTTAATTATTGTTTTGTTAATACCCAGATCGGGTAAAGGCAATTGTGTTTCTTTTATTTGCTCATTTGAACTATATGTACTTGGTAAACTTGAATGATTGCTTGGATTTAAATGGTTAAATAGTTTTAATGAATAATAGAGTAACTAAGTTTAATTTACTAAATTATGTTTGTCTATTTATCAGGGGCATATGAATTTATCAGTTTAATATAAAAGGTTATGGGGTCTTTAATTATGAACTGACTGTATACTTTGTGTATATAATGTACTCTAAGGCAAATGACAATAAATGTCATCTTAGTAGTTACTGTATAAATGAAGTATGTTTAATGTATTTGTATGTATGAATTAATACATAAAACTATGTTATAATTGTTATTATAATAATAATGAATAATAAATGCTTGTTTATATTTGGTTAATATAAAATAATTAGAATGTTTACATATAAATTATTTAATGTATTTATGAGTTTAAATACAAAACATAATTGTATGTTATAGATTGGTTGTTGTTATATGTAGAATATGGGTAATTTATTTAGCCAGGGTTATAATATTATTTCATGGTGAAATAATATTATAAGTTTCTTAATGGTTAAAGAAACTGGCAATCTAGAAAATCATTACCTAGATGGTATGTTATATTGAGGATTGTTTTTGGATTTTGTTTATTATTTGTAATAAACTAGATGTATGTATTCTAATCACTTCATTTGATAGACTAAATGAATGATTGTGATATTTTTGTACTTAGCATAATTTTTATTAGCTACAGGTAAATATTATGAATCTATTGGTTTTTATATTATTATTTATTTTACCGAATCTTTCATTCATGATCCTAATTAAGTAGTGGATGGATTCCACTAGCTTAATTAGCACCATAAATTTGATATAATCAAGTGGTGTGTATGAATTTGATTGATCATAGAGATCATTTATTATTGAAAACTTTGGCTAAAGTAATGTTTGATAAAAATTGTCATTTCATATGTTGATATAGTTTTCATATTTGTGCGATATTATATTTATGATACATATTATGTATTAGATATCTTTAACACATAGGTTTTGGTTTGTTACTCTAGATTATTACACCATGATTATCTATCCATCTATGAAGGAAGGGCCATCCCCTTGTTTGAGAGATAGTGTGGGGGATCTATGGTCTATGGTTGTTGTGGAAAAGCACTCAGATGATACTCTCCCTCCTAGCTAGAGTATTATAGTTGAGACTAAACTTGAGATTACATATTAATACTTGAGTCATGGAGACTCTGCTTAGAGGATCTTTGTATCATGTTTTATCATTTGAGATATTTTATGTATTATTGAAAACTATAATATTTTTTTATTGTACTTATACAGTAGTGATTGTAATATTGTATTGGCAATGACTGAATTTATACTATTTTATTTATGTTGAAATGTAGTACTTATGGTTATTTAGTATTATTCATGATTTATATATTTGTTTATGGTGATCCTTAGCTAAGTATATTATCTATAACTTTGATGGTTAATTAAATTAATATAGTTAGTTAAAGATCACTTGTTAGGTTTCTCATGGTGAAATCTATATGTTAACTATGTGTTTTTAATTAAAAAACTTATTGCAATATTCTAGTAAAACCCAATGGATTTGTTACTAGATCATCATATTTTCATTCATGTCTCTTAGACATAAACATTAGGATTAGAAAGTTTTGTCAATGAAACTATTCTAAGGTTGATAATATTGTCCCTCACCCAACAACTATTTTTCAAATCTAACCAATTCTTATGGGTCGACCCATTCACTTAACATGTCGGTGGCATGATAATTACCAAAATTGACTCATATAACTATAATTTAACGTTAATATTATTATTCGTCTGGTAGTCATATGGCACTCATTTGATACACATCTATACATTACTACACATAAAGCAAAATTATCCTATTCTTCCCAATTTTAAATCAATCACTTTGAAGCATATTGCGCCAATGTAAGAGTAAACATTGTCAAGTGTCAAAATCTATATCTCTAGGAGCATTCATATAGTAAATAAACACAATTTTGCATTCACACTAAGGAGAAGAGCTATGTGTGGCTTGACTCCTCTCTTCAAAGTAATGAATAAGTAAGCAGTGTTCAATCATCAATAAGGGTGATTGGAGTCATCTAAACCCATTACACTTCCCAAGTTATATCATGCTTAAACCCCTCACAAGCATACTTAGAGTTCAAGGAGAAGGAGACTAATTTCTAGAGTTGTGCACATAATCAAGTGTTAGGATCACACACATAGATCTATTTTATCCACACATAGTGGATTATATGGTCTTAGAGCCTTAAAAAAACCCAAGATAGTAACATTAACCTACAATCAGTTTCATTGATAGATTATCCATAGCTTGACATTAGTGACCTCATCTACACAACTAATTAGTTCTAGATTTGAGTGGCTCACAAACTTGTTTTGAACTAATTTTGACTGTTGGAAGTTAGCTACATTCAGTTCATGAACTAAAAAAGATAATGACCTCAATCTCTTTACTATTTTCTATATTTAGCATATGTCACTTATCAAATCAATTTTAGTGCTTTATATTTATATTCATGCTTAATTGTCATATTATACACATATGTTTCCATCTTAGTTAGGGTTTTATATATCCAAATAAAGGTAAAACATATTTGTGAAACCACATATTACTTCAACAGTTCCAAACCCTAGGTTATCCTTAGGGTTTCAACCTTATTTTTAGGGTTTTTAGATGTATTCCTTAAGGTTTGACTTGTAGACCTGATTTCTAAATCCCTTCTAATTCCATAGGTGAAAATTCAATGTTTTTCCTTTTTACCCTAAGGTTTTATGCTTATTATCCTATTAGGGTTTTTTCAATTAGGGTTATTCCTTGATTGGTTGATATTTGGACAAAAAAACTCTATTTTAAAAATGCTTATAGGTTTTATTGTCCATTTATATCGAGTGGATAGGAAACTTTTTTTGCTAGACAAAAGTCTATATGATTTTTTAAATTTCTAATTTACTATTTTTTAATAAATTCTATCTAGAAGAAAATGGTGTACTATTATAACCTCTTAGGACTTATGATATGTAAATGCTATGTTGTTAAAGGGATAAGTATAATAATAACCCAGAATGAAAATTAGAAATAACTAATTTGATAATCCTTTCCTTAAATAATAAGAATAGAGAGAAAGAGCACTTATTTGGAATAAAAAAAGACATTTCTATGGTTCAGGAGGCTGAAACAGGCTAGAGAAATAGGTAGACACCTTTTTTTGTGACTGTAGCTAAAATATGGTCTTAGACAATAGTGCCTCCATATGGATAGTAGAACCATGTGGCACTAGTGTCCCTCTTAGAGGAGTTGTCTAGAACTTTCAAGGAAGCTATGGGAAGTTTTAGGACCTATCAGTGGTATTTTGTCTTTTGAAATCTTACCTATGCCACAATTCTAGATGAATATATTTTAGAACCCTAATGAGTACCTACCCACATGAAAAAAAAGTGGATAAAATGTAAAAGAAAGGACAAAACTATGTTATGGGATATTACAACCACATGGAGTAGAACTCCTATTGTCCTGGCCACTACCTACATTAAACCCAATGCTAGGGGTCTCAGATCACATGTATTTCTCCCTTAGAGAACATGCATAATCAACATGAATAGTGTGGTAGAATGAATTTATTTTAGGCCCTTCTTTGATCAAGCATGCAATGTCTAAATATGATAGTTGAGTAGTATGTAGAGTATTGAGTTGTATTATTGATTGATTTTATGTAAATATGTGACAAAATAGTAAGTGTTAGATGTAAAATGCCTTGTGAGGCTATTTATGTAGAAATAACTTTGATTTGAATGTAAGACATTATTCACTAGTTGACAAGTCATAAAATAGGGGTCAAGCATAATATAAGGCTCAAGGTAGGGTTAGGACCCAAAACATGGGAGAAAATTACTGTAAAAAACTAGAGACATAATTGGACAGTAGTGCCACATGACGCTACTATCCTAAAAATGGTGATAGTGTTCTGAAGCCTAAAAATAGAGCTAAGACCAAGCAGGATAGGCTAGGGCCCCCTGTGATTGGGGAGGGGGTGAGTTAAAGACCACATGGAGTGTAACAAATAGGGAAGACAAGACATAAGAAATATTAAAAGACCCAAAAGGACCATGTAAACAAGGATTGCATTCATTACTAAGATCTTCATGTGAAAGAGAAACAAAAGACAATAATTTTGGTTGTTTGACTGAATTAGGGTATATACATTTCCCCCCCTTTTATTCTAGTAATGTAATGAAATGAAAGTATAAGAGTAAAATATAGAGAAGAATATGTACATGTGCTTACGTGTTCTATAACTATCTCACTTCTTAGTTAGAGAAGTGCATAAGAGCTAGAGTGAAATATGTGAAGAGGAACTCCATAATATGGGTGTCCTCTGTATTGAATTTGAATAATGAATTGAATAAGAGGAATAAAACCCTATTTTACCCCCACCTTGATAGCTAGATTGAATTTGATTATGTAAACTTAATGTGTGGATAAATAAGGCTTAGTTTCCCCCACTTTGATGCATGTAATGAATTTGAGTATGTAAACTAAATATGTGGAGAAAAAGGCATGTTTGCCCCCACTCTAACGTGTGTACTAAATATAAGTATCTAAACTAGATCTGGTGGAAGGATATGGATCAACCACCATAGATGATCATGTGACCCAAACTGGTGAAAACATGGTGACATCCTATTGATGATCTAAGTGTAACCTAAGAATCTAAAAATAGAGATCAAAGATGTGTGCTTTGCATCATGCCCCCTATCCTAATATCTAAGTAATGTAGTTATGTATCTGAACATCTATATATGTGAGTCAAACTATATATCTGAGTGAACATGTATATTTTAGTCTCTATATCTAAGTAGACCTATGTGTCTAAATAGATGTATCTAAGTGAACCTATTTTTGAATATAAATACACACACACACACACACACACACACACACACACACACACACACACACACACACACACACACACACACACACCTAAGTCAAACTGTATATCTGATTAATCTTGTATATCTAAGTTAAAATGCATATCTATGTGAACTTATATGTTTAAGTCAAACTATATATCTAAGTAATTGTATCTGAGTAGACATGTGTGTCTAAATAGCTTTTTATGAGTGAACCTCTATGTCTGAATATTTATATATAAGTATACATATGTGTCTAAATATTTGTATCTAAGTATACTTGTGTGTCTAAATAGATGTATCTCAGTGAACCTATGTGTTTGAATAATTGTATATGAGTAAACTTGTGTGCCTAAATATATGTATCTGAGTAGACATGTGTGCTTGAATATATGTATTTGAGTAGACCTATGTGTCTAAATATCTATATCTAAGTTTACATGTGTGTCTAAATAGTTTTATCTAAGTGATCTTATATTAATGAATATCTATATGTCTACAGTAATCTATTTATATTTTCCCCCTTTTTGGTGAGAGAAATGAGACTGAGGTAAGGGTATCTAACCCTAAGTGGTAATGATCAGATGTGATGGTGTGAATTAGTGGGGGTGATGTTGTTTTAAGTTTGAATAGTTTGTCTATTGTGACAGATTTGATTGTTGAAATTGGTAATAGGATAAATATTTTGTCTATATTGAGTTTATTATGGTAATATCATTTTTGTCATTTTGAAAAGTTAAATGTCATTAGGATATTGGCTTAACCAATACAGGGTGAGGCACATTAAGGTCAAATATCATGTTCAATAAATGACTGTAGAGCTATGTGTCTAAATATCTATATCTAAGTTTACATGTGTGTCTAAATAGTTTTATCTAAGTGATCTTATATTAATGAATATCTATATGTCTACAGTAATCTATTTATATTTTCCCCCTTTTTGGTGAGAGAAATGAGACTGAGGTAAGGGTATCTAACCCTAAGTGGTAATGATCAGATGTGATGGTGTGAATTAGTGGGGGTGATGTTGTTTTAAGTTTGAATAGTTTGTCTATTGTGACAGATTTGATTGTTGAAATTGGTAATAGGATAAATATTTTGTCTATATTGAGTTTATTATGGTAATATCATTTTTGTCATTTTGCAAAGTTAAATGTCATTAGGATATTGGTTTAACCAATACAGGGTGAGGCACATTAAGGTCAAACATTATGTTCAATAAATGACTTATAATCAAAGTTATGGTTCACTAGATATCATGTTGGTAATAATTTGGTATTAGTTGGTGAAATTAGTATGCAAGGTCAACCTTAGTAAGGTGGCATTTGATAAATGTGACTTAAATAGGTTATTTGATTAGCTTGGAAATTCATTTAAATCATTTGAGTTGATAATTATTTTTTGTCTGAGTCAGGGGTCTGTAGAGATACAGGGAGGAAGAACTATCAAAGGTGTTCTGAGACACACTTTGGCAGCCTATTCACATGTGCCTATATTCCTACTGTAGACACTTCTAGTAGACCTATAGAAGAAGAAACTTCACAATGCACTAGACATGATGGAATCAATCTATGAAAATCATAAAAGGAAATGAATTAACACAAAAAGAAAACATAGACATATGTGTGAGTGCAATTCCAAATGGAGGTAAAAATGCCAAGTCTTGATTCAAGGTAAAATTTGGCAGAGTTCTGCCTTACAAGTTTGAGAGATTTTTGGGAAGAGCTTTGCCTTATGGGCTAAGAGAATGGATCCTTCTCAAAATGAGAAATTTACAATATATAGAAAATAGGAGAAGAAGTAAAGGTTCCACTTTGGAAAAGACTTTGGTGCTCTTTGACAAGCTGGCCCATGTGTGTTGAGAACATCAGGAAGAGGAAGTCATTATTGCTGATGTCATTATTTTAAAAGAGGCCTATTAGAACCATGCTATGTAAATGTAGATCTTGACTTTGGCATTCAAACATTAATGTGAAAGCATGGACCACACCTCTTTTCTACATACAAGACTGTTCCTTCCAGATATTTACGTGGTTTGTCTGCTTATAAATGCAAAATGGAGAAAATAGGCCATGCCATTTACTATTTACACCATTTGATGACCACCTAACAATAACTTGCCTCCCATTTTCCACCTAGACTGTTTGTCCATTTTGCACTTTGTCTTCTTCCTAGTTTTGTCTGTTTCTAGCTCCTTCGGCCCTCAAGGCTATCTCTTGGCAGGTTGCTACGTTCCTTGGGCTCTTCCTTAGGCTCTTTTCAAAATCAACGACTATTTCATGAGCCTTGAAATTGATGTTCGCTCACCCATCACTACATTTGAACTTCCAATAGCTAGTTCATCGTGTTTGATTTTGATGTCTTCGGGCCTGTCACCCCTTGGACTTTCTTCAACTTTCTCTTGATTTGGCCTTTTCTATTGCTCCCTTTCCTTCAGACTTCTTATTTTGAACCTTCCCAAAGGTAAGGTGACCCTTTAGCTTATGGATAAGTGCCCTTCATCTAATAGTTGAGAGTCCCTCATAAGGGCACCAGCCCTTCAGGGTCCTTCAGCTCCCTATTTTCTTCAGAGCCTTTTCTCGCAGACTTTTTTTCACAAACATTTTCCAACGGACAAAAAGTATACAAGAATTGCCTTGTCTACTTTGAATTTTCTCCTTGGGATTTTTGGCTCGTAGCTTTCCTAAATTTCTTCAGACTTTTTGTCTGAAGGAATTCCTTCAAACAAAAATTCCGAAGGAATTATTCTATGCCTTAGTCTTTTCATGCCTTTCTTCAGGCTTTTTGCTTTGGATCCTCTGAATTCCTTTAGAATTTTTGTCTGAAGGAATTCCTTCAAACAAAAAGTCTGAAGTATTTCTTCCTTTACTTCTTCGACTGCCTTTGAAAAGTGCCCTTTGGTAAAACTGGAAGTGACCCTTCCAAAGGGTACTTCCTTTGCCTAAAACAAATTTCTGAAAGAAACCTACCTTTTCAGCTTTTCTCTATGGCCTCTTTGCAAATGTTCCCTACCCTATGCAAGGTCTCTTGAGTCCCAAACTACCCTCCATAAGGGCACTTGAAATGGTCCATTTTGCACCTAAGTGCGAACTTGCCTCTTATTATGGAGTCTGTAGAAATCCATGCCTGTAGAGTCTGTATAAATCTCTATAGAGTCCATAAAAACTTGCAGAGTTCATAGAAAACCTGTAGAGTCTGTAGAAACTTCCAATATTTGTGCAAAATCAAAAATTTACTGGCTCAAAATAGCAGTAGAAAAAAGGGGGATTGATTTTAGCCTGCAGGACCAAAATGGTCAACAAATTGGTGACTCCCAGGGGAAGCATGTCTAATATGCTTAGAGACCAGTTGCCTTAAAGTCCATTGGGCACAGAGTCAGAATGCAACTTTAAATAAAGGTTAACAATAGCCTTGAGATATCCCAAAATCAATCATGAGCTTTTACCCTAAAAGGAAATGAAAACACACACAAGACTAAGAAAACTACTTATGCAAACAACACTTAGGGAAAGCAAGAAAGACAACTGAAAGTGAACTACTATATATAGCTAACCAAGTATATTTGCTTCCCTCCTAAATTAAATAGAAAACTTCTTAATTCCCCTCCTTGGCTATGAAACTTATGGTGCCAAATAAGTGGCTGAATGAAATGGAGATTTGGTGACCTGTTCCTCTTGCTTATCACCTTGATTGGCCTACATCCGAGTGGATCAGAATCAAACATGCTTCCAACATACATGTATTCTTTTTGTTCTTGGAAGCTTTTTGAATGCTATTCCTTCATGCTGGTGCATTTCACCAAGAAATTTGTGGCTGTTAGCTCATCACCATAAGCCCTTTGATATGCATAGTCCCCTTACAGTGCATCATGGTTTGACCCATTCCCTTTTGCTTCATTGAAAACCCTATCAAACTCATCCTTTTCTCCCTCATGGCCTTCTTGAAGAAGGGTGACTATTATGATGTCTGAAATGGAATCACAAACTAATTGCTCATCCCACAGAACATCACCTTCTTGTTCAAAGCTCTCTTCTTCAAGGCTTTCCTCAAGGTGAACTGGCCTTTCCTTTTCTTGCTCAAGGATCAGAGTCTCTAGTTGTTCAAAGACATCCATCTGATCCTCCTCAAATTTAGGCTCCTTGGCATAGTCGTCCTCCTCATCGAAGTAACAAGGAAGTTCATTAAACAAAGGAGGAGAGAGCTCACCATGCTTATGTTCCTCTTCATATTGCTGGAACATCTACATGTATGCATGCCCTGTACCTTCTCCATTGTCGATGATGTCTTCAAAGGGAGCATCAATGATGATTTATTCTTCTTTGTCACTCATGATAGCCTCTTGAGGAGTTGTAGATTATATCTTTTCTTCCTCACTCACCTCCTACAAAATAGGTTCCTCCTTGAGAAGGGGTGAAGTGAAAAAACCATGTGGAAGAGGAGGTAGTCCCTAAGCTAGAATCAAATGATTCTCCTCTTTCCATTTGGTTAGTACTTCATCAATATTAGGTGTGTCCTGATATCTCTCTTAGAGGTGTGTACATGGAATCTACTGCTTGGTCTAAACTATCCATCACACATTGGCTAAGGAATCTCGCTGTGGACTCCAACTCTATAATTCTCCTGGCTATATCTTCTTGGAAGAGCCTTTCTTGGAGGTCATAATCATCATTATGAGTAGGATCAGCCTCATCTTCTTTGAGGTTTTGAGCAAAACCTTTCTCCTCCACCTTCTTGCCCCATGATTCCATTATTTCCTTCCAGCTCATGATCTTGGGATTGGAACTTTTCCCTTGTGAACAAGGAGTAACTTTATCCTCTCCAAGGTCTCGGGCTGGTTCATGACTTTCCTTCTTCCAAATTGGAATTTTGAGATCATGTTGAAAGACTTGAGGAGGGTGGGGAAGATTGGGGAGGGTCTGCTCATATATAGGAAGAGCTGTCTAAAGAGAGGTGTGCTGGAAAGCTAGCCGCACGAGATTAAGGGTAGGATCGATTAATGCATTAGATGAGCTAGAATGAGTAAGTGTTATTTGGTAAAAAGGATTTGGTGCATAAGAGGAGGCTTTCTTTAGAATAGGAGGGGGCACACAAGGTTGATTACCTTGCATGAATGGATTCCTCCATTTAACTACCTCTTCCTCCATGCATTGCAAGGCCTGAGCTTGCCTGAATAAACACTCCTCTTTATACATCAGCTCTTGCTGATATCCATACTACTCATCCAGTCTATCGATCTCCATTACCTACTTATCAAACTCTAGCACTACCTCCCTTATCATTGAAGGGCAACTAGGAGAGCTGCTTGAGGGGATTGCATAAATATTTTGAGCTTGATCATAGTAATATGAAGGAACACAAAGTCCATGATTCTTACCAATGGGATTATACATACAAAAAAATGAGATTTCTTGATGGCACCTGGACTGCTTTACCAATTGATTCAACTCAGAGTCACCATTGGTGTTGATAAAAAAGCCTCCAAAGGCTAGTTGGTTGAAGAACACACCAAAAATTCTTCAACTCTTTGGACACAACTTGTCCTAGTTGGTCCCATCGGGCGTGCTAAAAATTGTTGATGTAGTGGATTGCACCCTGGGCAGGAGGCCAAGCTCCTGCCTTCCACACGTAATAATGGAAACTCCCCTCTCACCTATGGGACTGGTGAAGCTAGAGGGGAGAGTCTCTAGATAAGGGCTAGCTCCCTTTGATGTATCTTTTAGGCCCTAGATTTCCTACTACTAACAAATAAATGGAAAAAAGGAGGGGGATGAAAAGGGAGAAAGACACTAAAATAGAACCTAAACCTAAACTTAAAAAGGTGATACACCAAAAAAGATGACCCACTCATCTTGAACATACACTTTTCACCAAGAATAAGCTCCCATACACTTCATCTGATGTGGGAAGCTCTTATGTTTTAGTAAATCAGGGGTCTGTAGAGATATAGGGAGGAAGAACTATCAAAGGTGTTCTGAGACACACTTTGGTAGCCTGTTCACATGTGCCTATATTCTTGCTATAGACACTTCTGGTAGACCTATAGAAGAAGAAACTTCACAATGCACTAGACATGATGGAATTGATCTATGAAAAGCATAAAAGGAAATGACTTAATACAAAAAGAAAACATAGACATATGAGTGAGTGTAAGTCCAAATGGAGGTAAAAATGCCAAGTCTTGATTCAAGGTAAAATTTGGTAGAGTTCTACCTTACAAGTCTGAGATATTTTTGGGCATAGCTTTGCCTTATAGGCTAAGAGAATGGATCCTTCTCAAAATGAGAAGTTTACAATATATATAAAATAGGAGAAGAAGTAAAGGCACTGCTTTGGAAAATACTTTGGTGCTCTTTGACAAGCTGGCCCATGTGCATTGAGAGCATCAGGAAGAGGAAGTCACTATTGCTGATGTCATTCTTCTAGAAGAGGCCTGCTAGAACCATGCTATGTAAACACAAATCTTGACTTTTGCATTCAAACATTAATGTGAAAGCATGGGTTGTGCCTCTTTTCTGTAGACAAGACTGCTCCTTCTAGATATTTATGTAGTTTGTCTACTTATAAATGAAAAATGGAGAAAATAGGCCACACTCTTTACTATTTGTGCCATTTGATGACCACCTGGCAATAACTCGCCTCCCCTTTTCCACCTAGACTATTTTTCCATTTCTACACTTTGTCTTCTTCCTAGTTTTGTCTCTTTCTAGCTCCTTCAGTACTCAAGGCTATCTTTTGGCAGGTCACTACATTCCTTGGGCTCTCCCTTAGGTTCTTTTCAAAATCAACAAGTATTTCATGGGCCTTGAAATTGATGTTCATGCACCCATCACTATGTTTGAACTTCCAACAGTTAGTTCATCATGCTTGACTTTGACGTCTTTGAGCTTGTCATTATTTGAAAACTAACGGCTAGTTTGCTATGCTTGATTTTGATGTCTTTGGGCCCGTCACCCCTTAGACTTTCTTCAGCTTTCTCTTGATTCAACATTTTCTATCACTCCCTTTCCTTCAGACTTCTTTTTTTGAACCTTCTCGAAGGGAAGGTGACCCTTCAGCTTATGGAGAAGTACCCTTCGTCTGGTAGTCGAGAGTCCCCCCCAAGGGCACTTGCTCTTCGAGGTCCTTCAGCTCCCTATTTTCTTCAAAACCTTCTCCCATAGACTTTTTTCCACAAACATTTTCCTGTGGAAAAAAATTCCTCAAGAATTGCCTTGTCTACTTCTTTAGATTTTCTCCCAGGGCGTTTTGGCTCATGGCTTTCCCAAATTTCTTCAGACTTTTTGTTCAAAGGAATTCCTTCAGACAAAAAGTCTGAAGGAATTATTCTATGCCTTAGTCTTTCCATGCCTTTCTTTGAGCTTTCTGCTTTGGATCCTCTGAATTCCTTCAAACTTTTTATCTGAAGGAATTCCTTTGAATGAAAATTCTGAAGGATTTCTTCCTTTGCTTCTTCGACTGCCTTTGAAAAGTGCCCTTCGGGAAAATTGGAAATGACCCTTCCAAAGGGTACTTCCTTTGCCTTAAACAAATTTCCAAAAGAAACCTACCTTTTTGGCTTTTCTATGTGGCCTCTTTGCAAATTCTCCCTACCCTCCACAAGGGCTCTTGAGTCCTGAACTGCCCTCTGCAAGGGCACTTGAAATGGTCCATTTTGTGCCTAAGTGGGAACTTGCCTCTTCCTGTGGAGTCTATAGAAATCCATGCCTGCAGAGTCCATAGAAATCTCTGTAGAGTCCATAGAAAACCTACAAAGTTCATAGAAAACCTGTAGAGTCTATATAAACTTCTAATATTTGTGTAAAATAAAAAATGTATTGGCTCAGAATAGTAGGGGAAAAAGGGGGGACCGATTTTGGCCTGCAGGACCAAAATGGTCAACAGTTCTTTTTTTACTATTTTTATTGGAAATCTAGAAGTTTAGGGCCTATTTTTGGAAATGTGGTGCTTCTATCCTAATATTGGCATTACTATCTAGGACATGGAACTAGTATCCTAGATATGATGTTGTCTAGTGCTATTATTTTGTATGCACCACTAGTGGCTAGTAGGCCTAGTTTATGATGCTAGTTATTGCTGACTAGTTTTTTTTTATGATTATTTTTATCTATTGGTCTTATATTTTACATTTTTAATGTTGGATTTGGTTATATTTTTATAAGTTGATGCATGTATGAGAGAGTTCTAAAGTGTCCAGATGATGGAGACCTTAAAGGGTCTACCCTTGATAGACATTAAGATGGTTGTGTTATTAAGAGTTGGTCTAAGTCATGTGACATCCCTAGATTTGATGCCCTAGGATAAACACATGATGAATGTACTATGTGAGACGTGGGATGCAAATACCTACACATTCTAATTAAATACTAGGAAGATGATTGTTACCCTAGAGGATATGTATAGGATCCTACAATTACCTATTATAAGGTAGAGAGCCATATTATAGGAGGATACTAGTGATCGGGCTATACATTGGGCTACTAGGTATTTTTATGCTATGACTACAAGGACTCATCATATAAGAAGCCATAATGATATATTATTGTCACTGATTATCAAAGTGGGTGTTCCATGATTTTATAAGTTTTTATTGAGCTTATTGGCTTATTTTGTGGTTATAGATGGGAGTGGGATATCGATCTCCTATATGATGCATGAGATAGTGAAGGAAATCGAGGAGAATGGTACCATATAACCATGGGATTACACTATGCTAGCCCACCTATATCAAGATTTATACCATTTTACATAAGAGATGTGTGGCGAAGGTATTAGATCTTCCACATTATTACATTATTAGGAATATGACCATATAATAGTGAGTAGGTTGGTGTTTCCTCTATAAGGTGATTAGGTCCATCCACAATTATTTGTAAATAGGTGGACTAGGATGACACACATGCTCAAGAAGAGCATGATGTAATGTCAACATGTGATAAAATGTTTGATGGCTAGAGACACTATTTGGAGGCCTTATAAGGGATTTGAGGGATGGCCTAAAGATGATGTTTAGTTAAGATGGGTTCAAGTGAGTTGTTGGTTGCATGACTATTGGGTCAATGTATATGAGAGGTTCCAATATGAGAAAGTGACATGATAGTTTGGTGTTACTTAGGACGTGTTCCTAGTGCCAATGGTGTGGTTGAGGAGTTTTTGGGCTCTAGTGAAGCTAGGTAGTAGGCCTAGACCATTATCTACAAATTTATCCCTAATTTCATTAATAGAGTAGGATTTGGTGATTGACATACTAGATGTGGATAATGTAGTAGTCACTAATGCCTATACAACCTAGTGGAGAGATCATAGATGGGTACCTATATTTTTGAGAGGTGGGATTGTTGTAGAAGATGCATTAGATGTAGATCCCCTTAGGGGGATTGATAGTAAGTTGTTATTTTATGTTTGTATATTCTATGTAGTTGGTTACTTATTTACTTTGTTAGGAATTTGATGTATTGTGTGGGTTTGTGCAGGTTTAGGTGATGTTGAGTATTAGGAGACTACCATTGAGTCTACATTCTACATAATAACACAACATATTACTAATAATGTTTCATATGATGGATTAGTGGAGAGGTCCACTTATGTTACTAGTATTCATGCCCATTTGTTTGATAAACATATGATAGCTACTTTGGCATATATATGAGTGACTATAGTCATGGACGAGGTACGCCCAAAATGGTGGAGATGGGAAATTCTCACACTCGATTAGTTTGGTGGGGATAATATCTAGATAGTGGATGATTACATATGTCTACAACAAGAGCATGTAGAGTGTATGGCTAAGCTAGGTATGTATCATGAGAGAGAGAGAGAGAGAGAGAGAGAGAGAGAGAGAGAGAGAGAGAGAGATTAGATGAAATTATTAGTCGAGGTCATGGAGGGATAATGGAACCTCTAGTTCCAACATGGATATGTCTGAGAGTGAGAGTGAGAGGGATAGGGATGGTCCTAGCATCCATGTCTATATTATTGAGTGATGTATAATATTTGTATTGAAGCTATGTTCTGAGATATATATGGATGTTTATTGCTATATGGGCATTGTGTATATTGGTATCTTGATCTGGCTATATTTTACATGTTTACATGTTTTTAATTATTTTGATTATGCTAAATGGTGATATTGGTATATGGTGTTTTTCTAAGTAAATGTAATGATTTTTTAAAATATATTTACAAATGTTTAAGTAGACATGTGTGTTGAACTAGGAATGTTATTTTTTGGTATAATTTTTATAGGTGTTTTATAAGATATCTGCATGTAGATCATGTGACTATGGTATGCACTATCTAAAATTGGATGGCATGGTGAACCAATGACCATAATACTCATGTTGTGTTGGTGTAGAATTAGAACCTAGAATTGAAACTGCATGTGATACATTGCTAGTGGTTAAGTGTGTAGACTATGTATTAAATAGCTTGATTGGTTGTCATGCTAAAAATGTATTTTGAACTCTATGATCTTTGGTAAATATCTTGATTGGCTACTAGGATTATGTTCTAGTTTTTGTGATTTCTTGAAAATATCTTGATTGGTGGTCAAATTAAGGCTGTACTCTATTCTCTGTGATTATTGTCAAATATCTTGATTGGTGTGCAAACTAAGACTATGCTCTAATCTCTATAATTATTTTTAAATATATTGATTGGTTTAAAAACTAAATTTGTGCTCAGATCCCTATTATTGTTTCCAAATATCTTAATTAGTGTAAGAACTAATGTTGTACTTTGATCTCTATGAATTGGCTGCCATCACTATTGAATCTATGGTGCACGAGATCATTCATAAACAAGTGTCCTAGAAACCACATGGATCATACGATGATTAACCAATGGCTATTGAAAGGAAACATCATGGGACAACTATATCATAGAGGAGTGTGATCTAGGAGAATATAGAGACTAAGATCTTAGTTTTCCTTATGTGAATGCTATAATTCATTGACTAACATACTGGTCAATGTGGTCTCAGAGTGCATAGAAATGATTATCTAAATGTCCATTTATCTTATGAAAATTTTAATATGTCTTATTTTGTACCCTATACATGTTGGATGATTATCAGTAGGAGGAAGTATGACCATATACTTATCTACTAATGTAATCAAGATACCTCAAATGGTAATGGTTTTTCCCTAGCTTGGTACCTCTATACTACTACACATTCTAGCATAACTTTTGCTTTATACTACCCCCTCACACTTGACACCTACAATGGATTTACATAGAGAATATAGGATGGGGTAATTTGGAAGGTGAAATTCAATGAAAAATAAAGTGAATTAATTTCCAAATATAGTAAATAATGTTGTATTGTTGGCTCTCATAATATCCACACCAATTCAACACTCTTCATTGAATGACACAAATGAGAATGCACACTCCATGAAATCTATCACGGAACAAGATTTAATTTGCTTAAATTTAAAATAATAAATCAATTTTCTTAAAGCCAATGTATTGATATAGTATTGATTTAATTTCAAATTCTATCAAAGATTAAATAATTCACACCAAAAAAATATATATCAATGAATTGGTGGGATAAAGAAATGGAATTAGAATTTTTAAATTAATTAATTCTATAATTATTATGTATAAAAAATAAAATAATTCTTTCATTATTAAAAGATAATTTTTATAATAAAAAATTATAAAAATTAAAATTATTTATATATAAAATGGTTATGTCATAAAGATATTAAATTTTTAATTTATTATTATTATTATTATTATTTCAGGTAGACATATTTAAGTCATCATTTTATTATGTAATTTGAAAGAGTTAAGAGACCCTAGAAAATGGATGGTGTATAACATATTTTTAGAATTTTATAATATATATATATATATATTTTTTCTGATTGGGTAAAATGCTTTTGAAACCAGAGCTATGAATCAGGGAGGTGAGGGTTTCGACAACTAGGCCCACATATAGGTACAACAAAGAGGGTAAAAAAGGATCCCCCTAACAACCAAAAATAATAAAGAGGGTGTGAAGGCTCACCCAACCTTTAACAAGTGAATTAAAGGTACCCACACCCTTGGTGAGACAAGAGAACATGAGGGTTTTAAGGGTCCCATAACCTACAATACACAAAGATGTTACTAAATAATGAGTCTCTAAGGGCGATCTCCATTCATCATGTCTTCTCTGAGGGCACTATAAACTAGAAGATCCACTAGAGAAGGATGTCTTCTGCCACCAGGGTCTTCCTCACAGCCTCCATACAATAGAGTTACATCGAGTTAGTTTATCTTCCCACTAATATTCACAACCTATTCAAAGCATAACAAGGGATTTTTGAGGTTCCCACAACCATTAAGAAGTGAATTAAAGTTACTCATGACATTGGAAAAATAAGGGGTTTTAAGGATCTCAAAAATTGATGAAATACAACAAAAAACAAACTATAGAACATAAGTTCAATTGGAAAAGGAGGTCTTCTGCTACCTAGGTATTATGCATAGCCTCTACACAACTAAATCAAAATAAGTGGGATTATCTTCCAACTTAGAACCATAACCTTTACATCTATTCATACTTTTGGAGTGCTCAAGGATGTTACAGAATAATGAAACCCAAAGAGATGAATATCTTTTGGTATGACTTACCCAAGGATTACTCTGTAGGACAAGAATCCACCAAGAGCAAAATATCTTATGCCTCTTGGGTCTTTCACACAAATTCCACACAATTAAGACATAACAAATAGACATTTCCTCCTACTAAAACCAACAAAGTGTATTCCTCTATCATCCGCTATAGTAGGATAGGATTTGGTTAGGAATCTTATATCTATCCTAAACTAAATCAACTTGAATTGGGTAGGGTCCTTCGTATATTTGAACTTCAATATAGTTTTTTCCCTTCTTCTACATTCCTTGCATACCTTAGGAGAGAAGACATGTCTAAATAAAACCATATCCCTTGCGGAGGCTTCATCTATATCAGATCTGGTTACAAAAAATATTATGATGGTTATTTGGAATCCTATAATTTTAAGGAAACAAGGTTGGACACCTCTAATATCCACTCTTAAAAAAAATGAGGCTATAGTAAGGTAGGGTCCTATGAAACCTAGAAACCAGCTTTTCAAAAAGATTAACACTTTAAGATAGACCAAATTACTTACAATACTCAGGTGAGATAAATGGATTTTTTCGTTATCCAAGCCATTATATGGGGTTAAATCATAGACTCATATAATATCCATGCCACTCAATGAACCACGGGAGTGGGTTCCTTTAATATCTAACTTACCCCAAAAAAGAATCTTGGGGTGGGATCCTCCATCATCCACCCCATATAAGGACCATAGAATAAAACCCAATAATTTTCTAGGTTTTTTAATCAAAATAAAATTTAGACTGTTGAAGGTCTTATGCTCCTTCCACTCCCAAGACTTTTCTTGGACCAGGATCTCCTCACAAAAACCCCAAGTAGATTCACTCCCTGCCTGAGCAGGGGCTCTTGAAGAAACCTAGTACGTGCTGAGAGGAACTTTTAAATTGATTTTCTTTTCCAAATTACACCTAAAATCTCACATCTACTAGGCTACATAACTAAAACTTTCCCACCCAGATTGCCATTTAGTCTTAAGGGGGATGTCACTGATGGCATGGACAACCACCAATCCACTTGGATCTTCATCTCCTCCTTGCCATTTTTTTCCTTCTTTCCCACATCCTATTAGGAGTCTCCTTTTGATCCTTCTACTTACATCCATGTCAAAATAGGTGTTCTAGTGTTCTCACTCAAATTGGAATTCAAAATGCTCAATGTCTTCCATATTGAATCTCTCCCACCCAGATTTCCATTCAAAATTATGGGGGATGTCAGTGGTGGAATGGACTATACCCAGTCCACCTAGAATTTGGGCATCTTTATCTCCTCCTTACCCTTTCTTTCCTTCTCATCCATGTCCTAATGAAATAAATTTCCTTCTTCTCCTTATACTCCTTTCGCTCCTGTTCATGTCTAAATTGGTGTTCTGATTTTCCCACTCAAAAAGAGATTTAAAATGCTAAAGTAAAAAAGGGTTCTGGTATTAATTAATTATTATAATTAATAATTTTAATAAGTTGTAAATATTTATAATTTAAAAAAAAGGTTTTATTTTATATTTCTTTATTTATGTTATACATATGAATTATTTGTTTGAACATCTATTACATTTTTATTAAAGAAATAAAGTTTTAATTTTTCTTAAAATATTCAAAAGAATTAAGAAGTCAAAGAAAAAAATTGATATGGACAATTAATATGAAAATAAATCTAATTGAAATATTCATAATCATTATTAGATTTTAATGAGAAAATGTTATAGAAAGTCTTATCTATTAATTCATTTTACAACCTCTATTATTAATATCAATTTTTTAATTAAATATTAAAAAAATGAAATTTATAATTAAATTTAATACATCTTAATACTTAAGATAAAAAAATATCAACATTTATATTAACATATTTTTACATAAACTGAATACTTTTAAGTAGAGTGTTGACCATCCTCAAATTCTATAACACATAAAACTAATATAAAATGTGATTACATGTGTCAGACATGTATTTAACTTTGGAGTTTTCAATTTTAATTATATTTAAAAATATTTTGTAAATGATGCCTCCATTATTCAAATTACCTCAAATTTAACTAATTAAATAAAAAACTAAATAAATTTAATTAATTAAATAAAAAATCATATTAAAATCAGAATACATCTTTTTAAAAAGGTGGATTTAATAATTATTATATTATATACATAAAAAATAGATTAAACATATTATTTATGAATTTAAAATTTAAGTTTTATTAAAAAACTCACAGTTATTAAAATGTTTCATGTTTTGCTGATTTACATAAATTACACCATTTTGTTTAAATGTCTTTATTGATTTTGATAATCATGCTAGTTCATATTGATTTTTTTAATAATCTAAGATTATGATAGGTTAATAAATATATAATAATTTTTTAAATATAATTACTTCCACTTGAGTAAGACAAACTATATGTGATTTTTTATATATACATTATGTGGATGCTAATCATTACCATTTTACATATTATATGATTAAGAATTTGGACACTCGAGTTTAACATGCAAAATGGTTATTAAAATCTATTCAAATCCAAGAGTCATCAAAAGAAAGAGAGAAGGAGAGAAATCAACATATAATGGAAAGATCTGACCATCATCTTGTTCCTGAATTTCCCTTCTAAAACTCTATAATATCACTTTAAGACCAAATTGACAAAGTGAATGCTTGAAATTGGATATAGGGTTGTAAATTTGCTCCAGACTATAATGAAAATGGCTACTTGGGAGATGATATTGATAGCATAGACACATTCCAATTGTAGATTATCCCAAATTATTTTCTCACCTTGCATTTATAGAGGTGTTGGAAGAAAATGGAAGGGGAAATACCCTCTTAAATTTCAAATGGAGGATAGCTCTAGAATGAAAAAAGTTTTAGAGATTAGAATTATCTAAAATTTCTTTGAAATGCATGTGATTAGAAAGTGGATGGAATATTTAGGATTTTAAGATTTGAAAAATAGACACAGTTGGCGAATGGTTATTATGGGACTTAAGGAATTGCTTAATTTAAAAGGTGAGAGGGGTGAGGTGAGCATGTAGAAAGGGGGCATAGGGGATATTTAGAAATGGGAATAAATTAAATATATTAATTATGCAGGATGGATAAAATATTAAATGAAATTAAGTGAGAAAAATTAGATGCATATATCTTGTGCATGTTTGAAAGGACATTATTACTGAAAGAAGTAATGATCTTTTAAAGGAGAAATATGGTCATCGATGTTAGTGAGATTAGTGGACTCTTGATGCCCACTTGAGGGGACATGTGGGAAGGTATGACATGGATGTCCACTCTAAAGGATAAAGGAGGGTCAAAATGTATGATCATAATGTATGAATAGCTATGGGATGTAGGATGAAATTGATAGAGAAGTGACTTAAAAATTGATGATGTCCTTGGCAAAGACTTATGCATAAGAAGTGAATATGATAGTGTCACAGTTGTCAACATATCCCAAATAAGATCCAACAATAATGGACACATGTTAGGGAGAACTGTGAACCTAACTGAGGGGAATTGGTTGCAAGATTTTGACATATCTTAAGAAAGGATGCATACAAGGGAGAACAACAACCTAACTGAGGTGAAAGGGCTATAAGCTATCAACACATCCTAAGCAAGAACACATTGAAGGGAGAGTTTTAATTATATTGAGGTGAATTAGTTACAAGATTTTGATGTATCCCAAGCAATGATGTATGCAAAAAAGAGCTGCAATCTAAGATAAGACAAGGAGAAGAAAAATGAGGCCTCAAACATTCAATGTATCCCAAGTAAGGACACATGCTAGAGAGAGTTGTGTGCTTAAAATAAAATTATGGGTGTAGCTCAAAAAATTTGTCAAGTGGAGATGGAGTGACAAAGAGATGAAGGGGAGGAAATGGGTAGTGAAGTTGAACTATCCTTGGGTACCATAGATGACCAAGCATTGCCTACATAGTTTAAAGAGACCTCAAGCTAATGTATTTATCTAAAAATGGTAAGAATGATGTTATGAACATGATACATGATGATGAATAGATGAAATAGAGGAATTAGATGTAAAGAATAATGGGGGATGAGTTGAAGTGTTGTCAATCGAGGAGCTATAAATTGATGGTATTAATGATGACCCTCGTAAAGACATATGCATAGGGAGAAAACATGATGGTTTCATAATTTTTGACACATCCCAAGGTGGAATCAGTTATAACAAAAGAGTGATAAAGAGATATATGAGTTTTTAATGTATCTACAATAAGAACAGATGCTCAAGAGAACTCTGGGTCTCAAATTGAGGATAGATGAGTGTTATTGTAGATTAGAGATGTGATTGATGGTTGGGATTGAGTAGAAGATGTAGACTAATGAAATTTGGGAGACTTGATGGTGGCATGATGATGGTCGAGCGGACCTATTGTCATGGTTTTAAAAATTAAAAAATTAGCAAAAGTTGAATTAATTTTTGACTAATTTTGGTTTGGGCCTAAAATTTTCAATTTTAAAATAATTAGAAATTAATTAATTAGTTTAATTGAATATCAAAGTTGTGAGAAAAAAAAAATATTTCCAAATCATGCAAATGCCCATTAAATTTTCCATGCCATGTAAAAAGCTTTTAACTTTTCCTAAAACTATGCAAAAGTTTCAATAACTCTTTTCAAGTTATGCAAGTGCTTTCTATTTTCCCTTGAATTGTGCTAAATTGTCTAAACACTTTTTCAAGTCATGTAATTTTTATTTCCACCTTTGCATGCAATGCAAATGAAAAATAAAAAATAACAAATTTAATTGAAATGATTTTTAATTTTTTAATTAAAATATGAAAATTCACTTTTTAAAATAACACTATTGTGCAATTGCCTTGGATACTTCCCTAAGTATTGCAAATGAGTTTTGGCACTTCCCTAAATTGTGCAATTAAAATATTCCCTTCCACTGCCATGCACACAAGATTTATTTTTCCTTCAGCTGTGCAATTTTCTTTTTGTTCACCCTACTCCATGCAATTATTTTTATCATTTCTTTGAATTGTGTTAATATAAAACTTCTTATCTTCTAAAATTTTTTAAGTTGTTCCACACCATTCAAATGTGCAAAAGCTCTAAATTATTTTGAAAATACTCACTTAGCACCAGATCAAAAATAATTATCTATGTTTTTTTCCAAAGGGAAATCGTACAACACCATCGCAATTGGAAGATGGTATGAAGTGGAAATTTGAAGAAAAGTCAAGCAAATTAAAATTGTTTTGGATGCTAATAGAAAGTCATACGTAGCCAAAGGAAGAGAAGGTTTTAAGTTATTTTATTTTTCTATTCACAAGAAGAGTCATACAGTCATATGGTCAAAGGACTAAGGGTTTTAATCTATTTTATTTTTCTAATCTGCAAAGAGAGGTTATACGACCATATGGTGCTAGGAGAAGCATGAAAAAGATTTAAAACATGATTTTTTTAAAAAAAAAATCCCTAGCCAAGACTAAACCATACAACACTATGATAGATGGGTGGACGTAAAAAGCAAACCAGATTAATAAATTTAATTTATTTTTCCTAAAAAAGTGACTCATATGGTGCAAATGAGGTGGGAAAAGTAAAAAATTAAAAAGAAAAGTATCTAAACAAAATTATTTTTATTCTAGCTACATTGAGAGGCTGTACAACCTAGGGAGAGGAGTGAAAATTTAAAAAATTAAAAAATAAAGGAGCATAATTTTATTTTTTTTGTTTTCATTCACTAGGGGAGGCCATGTGGCCATGTTAACAACAAAAAAAGACAAATCAAATATTTTGTATGAAAGGGATTCCCATTATGCAAGTGGAGAATTATGAAGTGGAATTTTGGTTGAGTAGGTGGTGAAATATCATATTAATAATGAATGGATTTATAATCTGTGATTAAAGACACTTGGAAATTAAAAGATTGACAATTACAAACCAAAATGAAGGACTGATATGAATTGGAAAAGGAAAGGCATATACATGAGATAAAGTGTATCAGAGATGAAAAAGGTTCTCCTTTTAATCATATTTCAATTTTGATTCAACATTATGCATTTTTGAATCTTCTAAGAAAGGGAGGATTTAGTGAAGTATACAACACATATGAATTGGTGTACATATATGTCACGTGTAAGTTTCATGGATTGAAAGCATAGTGTAGTAAAAAAAAGAAACATATTTATAGTCATCATGAAATTTGGGAATACAACATTAAAAATACATTAATTCATCCTCACATTATGAGTCTCTAGGACATTTTTTAGATCGATCACAATGCCTTTTGTACTATATTAGAATATCATAATGGGAAATATCTTGATGCAATTATTAGGGTAACACTTATTCTACCTAAGTAAGAGGCACAAAGTATAATATTTCAAATATTCTCTTGCCCTGTCTATCTAAAGAAAATACCACATAGGATAAATCATTATGATTTGAATCCTATGAATGTGCTCTTTGGTGAGGTTAGTATTACAAAATTTATTGATTTTGATCTTAGTAAAATAGTTGAAGATTATATTAGCTCACAAAGAATGAAACTTACTTCTTAGGGTTCTGGGACATATTGGTAATTACCTCCTGAATGCTTTGAAATTCATAAAACATTACTCATATCATCAAATATTTATGTTTGGTTAGCTAGGATTTTATTATATTAGATGGTGTTTGAAAGGAGACCCTTTAGCCATGATCAGACTTAAGAGAGAATGATCAGGGAAGATACAACTATAAAAGCTGATAAGGTGGAATTTATAGCACGTCCTATTATTTCAAATAAAGTAAAGGAACTTATTTGTTGTTGCTTGACATATAACCAAGTAGAGAGATTGGATGTACTTACTATAGCTCAAGATCCATATCTATCCTATGTGAAACAAAAAATATTTTTCAGTTTTTAGTTGTAATTTTGTAAGTACAACCTCACAAATGCAGTTCATGCAAATGAACTATTTCAACTTTGTAATTCTCAAATCATGCAATTTTTATTTTTGCACATTTCAAGTGGAGTAAAAGCACCAAAGCACTTTGCACCATTCAAGTTGTTCATTTTTGTAAACTCATTTTTGCACCATCTAAAATGCAAAAAAATTAGTTATGCATCGTAACCACCTTCCCATGTTATAAAAATGAGTGTCGATCTCATTATAAAGGGGGATTTTTGAAAAATAGAACTCTTAGACATAATTTTGGAAGCTGAGTTTGTATTGCAACTCAACAAGGATCAATAAAAAGAAAAAGAATTGTAAACTATGTGTTCATATTTTCTTCAAGAATAATGACTATGAGTATGATTCATTTGTATTCAAATCTTTGCTTTCAAAATATTGTCATAACTATTATTGATTAGTTTTAATGTGTAAATTACATAATAGAATTTCTTTTTGAATATATGTTTGTTATTTCCATAAATATGAAATCTTGATGGGGTTTAAATAATATTTAATTATCTTTTATAGGTAAATATGGGATGGTTGTCTCTAGTTTGCTATCAGTATTAGAGAATCATCTCAGTGTATGTTTTTCACTCCTAAGTGTGTAATTATGTCTTTACCACTCATTAAATGAGAAGATATTTCCATGAACACATTATTTCTCCTTCTTGGGATATTCTAGTGAATCTCTATGTTTAGTCACCTTGAGTCCTCCATTTTTAATGGTATTATCATGGTAACTTCTATGTTAACTGGCTATAATAATTTCTTTTTCATTTTATCCTTTTCCTTTCTATTTTTCCCATCATTCCCTTCATTCACCTTAGTTACTTTCTATCTCATTTTTTTACTTTCTTGTTAAAAGTATGAAACCCCTGTAAAAACTATTTTTATTGTGAATAGTTGTGAATAGCTCTTTCTCTATTTTCCCCTTTTATATTTCAATAAAGTTAGTTTTTCCTGCTAATAGGAAAGGGAATTTGTCCCTAGGTTGTTGACTAATGTAAGGACTTAGTTCTCACACTATTGACTCAAAGTCACAAATTTGTCCCCCTGATAAATTTTTGAGATAATAATTTTTAGCGACTCCACTGGGGATAAATATGCTTTACGCATGTGATTTTTAGACATTGAAAGGAACCTCCCATAGAATAGAGGTTGGTGTATTTATTGAGAAAAATTACTTAATACCTACATCTTTCTAATTAAAAAATGGTGATCGAGGTGCTTTAAACACACTTTTTTTAGACATTTAAAGGAACCTCCTATAGAATGGAGGTTGGTGAATCTATTGAGAAAAATTACTTATTGCCTACATCTTTATAATTAAAAAATGGGGTTGCTTCACCCCAACCCCAATGTTTCCCATGTCCCATGGGCAAAACCTTTTGGTCTATTGGCTTTTCACCAATATAATGAATTACCTTCAGGCTCAAGGAAGATATTTACAAAGTTTTTTGGTTTAAATGGTGAAGATGTAGATAACCATATCCTAGCCTTCACAATGTCCTATAGCATCTTGGAAGTTATGCATGGGGATGTCACTATGAGACTCTTTATTGAAACTTTCACTAGACCTAATGCTAAGTGGTTTTGGCACTTAGAAGATGTATGTATTGTGAATTGGGACTCCTTGAAGAACAAGATACTAAATAGATTCAAATCAACTATGAATTTATGTGTATTATTTTCATATTTATTCCAAATTCAAAAGCAAAATAATGAGAAGATAAGAGAGTTCATAGCATGCTTCAAAAAATTATTAAGACTGATTCCTCATGCAGATCAACCAAGTCCTAACAATAAAATTTGTGTCCTCATTGGATCTCTACACCCATATATTAAATTCATATTGATGAGTAACAAAGTAAATTACTTGAAATATGCACAATAGGAAACTAGGAAAATTGAAGATGATATGATACTGTCCATAATGTCGAAGAAATAGACTTCAAAACAAGATACAACTACCATTAGTGATGATGAAGTGATGGAATCTGATATCTTTAAGAGCCCTCAACATTTAAAAAAGAGATTCCAAAGTTTTTAATCAAGCATATCATAACTCTAAGAGAGAAAAAGATAAAATGCTTCCAATCACATGTGATTGTTTTAGTTTCAAAATTGTGAAAGAAGGTGAACAATTGGAAGAACTAATGATTAATCAGAGAATAAATGAATAATTTATCTTCCCCATTTATAGAGAAGAGAAATATTTACCTATTTCATAAGATTGTTCAAACTTCATAGTCTTAGGAGAAAATGAGCTACTTGAGGAACAACTAGTTGAACCAAAAATAGAAAGGAACATTAATGCAGAGAGTGATGTTCCACTTTTTGAAAGAGGAGATAATGTAGAACAAGTTTTTAATAAAGTATAAGATCCCTCTTTTATTAGGATAGAAGATTTTGTGGTCAAAAGTGAAGATTCTCTTGGCACTTCCTTTTCATATTCTAGTGTAGAAGAGATATCTACAAGATTTGAATCCAAATCAATCAAGATTATGCATATTGATGATCACAATCATGCCAAATTTGAGGTTAAGGAAGACATCAAGAGAGAGCAAAATAAATGGTGCTTGATTTTCATTTCAAGTGAAATGTAAATTGTCAAGGTAGAAGATATTTATGAAGGTAATGAAAATAATTCATTCAATGATGAATTTGTATTTGTCATGAGAAGCAATTGGCAAGGAAAATTTTCACTAAATTAATTACATAAGATATTCTTATTGCATTTCTAGCTCAAAAATAAATATGTGACACACTTCTATCCAATTCAGATACTATATCTAACACATGCATTTGAAGTCACCCAAGAACACATTGAAAAAGTTTAGTATTACTCAAGAGTGCTCATAAAATATTGGAGAGTTCATAATTATTTCATTTCATAATATGAAAATATTATTGATTTGTTCATTCATGATCATCTATATGTGAATGGTAATTGTAACTTCCTATTCCAGGGATCATTTTGCATAATTTGGAATTATTATTAGTTCAAATCAAATATATATATATATATATATATATATATATATATATATATATATATATATATATATATATATATATATATATATATATATATATATATATATATATATAAAGCCTAAATTATTTAAAAAAATATTCTATATTATCTCTAATACAATAAATGGGGAATATATCAAAATTATTACCATACTAGTTGTTTAGTTTATTTGGAATATATGAAAATTGTTCATTTTATTACACTCTCTTTAGTCCAATTTGGGGGGCATAATGCCATATTATATGAAATGGTCCCTTTCCCACCTACTTGATCACTACTAATGAATGTGTTTGAACCTCATAAGTCAAATCCACTGTTATGAAATGACAAACATTTTTTTCAGCTAGTGAATGGTTTTGTATAGTCTTTTTATTTTCCTCTACTTCTTATAAATAATTATGTTCTCCCTATTTTGGATTGTTTCCTTTTCCTGTTTACTTTGGGTGTATGTGTGTTGCTTTTCAATAAATGCAATAGTTTATCTATTTCTCCTTATTCTCCATGTTTTGGTCCTTCTACCTACACATATTTATAGCTGTGATATTTGGGAAATATCATGGGTAATCACATGATTTGAAAGACTATTAGAATGGTGATTGCTTCATATTTAATGAAAAGGTCAGATTTTCAAAAATAAATATTAAATTTATTCAGCTAAGTGGATCTACAAGACAAAAAAATTGATAGTAGATTTAAAGAATAACTAGTTCAGTATTAAAAATGGTGATATTAATGTTTGTTCCTCAAATGATAGACTGGATAGGTTTTTCATGGATCTCTTCAAGTGAACAAGTGGTAAACATGCAAGATTATCATGAGTAGGAGATCTAGCTTGGTAATGCATGTTCATTTCTCATAAGATTGAGATAGACGAACTAGCTGTCAGTTGATCAAATTGAAATATGAAGAAAATTATTTTAAATGATCTAGTTTGGTAGTGCATGTTCATTTCTCATAAAATTGAGATAGGTGAACTATCTATTATTTAGTTAGATCAAGGTGAAAAAATGTGAGCCTTGTATCCCACTTATTAAATGAAAGTGTCACAATGACTAAAGTTGATCCTTAATCAAGTTTTTCACAAGTTCTAGTCATTATTGGTATCTAAAGTCAATCACAAAAAGTTTAGAAGAGGTTTCTCTCTTTAGAGTTTAGTTTGTGTGAAAACACATAAAAAAAAATACCCTCGCATACACTATCCTTTGGGATATGTGATAACATCTATTAGGTTGATTAATTTATGCCCTTGCATACACTGTCCATTACCATGTGATATCATTGTGATGGGCTGAGGATCCATTAGTTTATCAATTTTTGGTTCTCTATTAGTTGATCAAGTTATAGTCAAATTTAAGAATCCATTACCTAATGGATAAAATACTTGCCTACAAAACTAGAGTTTAAGTTATTTCTGTCCCTTACAATACAAAATCCTAGTCAGAGTCAGTTGTTTTCATGATTTTTGACAATTTAAAAATTAGTAAAAATTAAATTAATTTTTAGCTAATTTTGGTTTGGACCTAAAATTTTCAATTTAAAAAAAAAAGGAATTAATTAATTAATTTTTATTAAGTAATCAATTTAATTGAAAATCAAAGCTGGGAGCAATATTTTTTATTTCCCAAACCATGAAAATGCCCTTTAAATTTTTTGTGCTATGTAAAATGCTTTTAACTTTTCCCATAGTAATGTAAAAGTTTTGTTAACACTTTTTAAGTTGTGCAAATGCTTTTTATTTTTCCCCGAGTTGTGATAAATTGACTAAACACTTTTTCAAGTCATGAAATTTTTAGTTCCACCTTTGTATGCAATACAATTGCAAAATAAAAAATAAAAAATATTAATTAAAATATTTTTTACTTATATTTATTAAAATATGAAAATTCATTTTTAAAATCCCATTTCCATGCAATTGCCTTGGATACTTCTCCAATTTATGCAAATGAGTTTAGGCACTTCCCCGAATTGAGTAATTAAAATATTCCCTTCCACTTTTTGCACGCAAGCTTTATCTTTCCCCCAGTCATGCAATTTGCTTTTTATTCTCCCCACTCCATTCAAATGTTGTTATCATTTATCTAAATTGTCTTAAAATAAAACTTATTCTCTTCAAAATATTTTGATGTCGTTTCACACCATTCAAGCATGAAAAATCTCCAAATGATTTTGAAAATACTCACTCCACCATATTAAAAAGAATCATCTGTGCTTTTTGCCAAAGGGAAACCGTACAATGCCATCACAATGGAAAAGGGTACAAAGTGAAAATTTAAAATGAAATTAAGTAAATTAAAATTATCTTGGTTGTTAGTAGAAAGTCATATGATGCCAAATGGAGAGATGCTTTTAAGTTATTTTCTTTTTTTACTCACAAGAAGAAAGAGTTGTATGATTATACGATCAAAAGATAAAGGGTTTTAATCTATTTTATTTTTATGATATGTAAAGAGAGGTTGTACGGCCATATGGCACTGGGAAAAACATGTAGAATATAAAAATAAGAAAAAAATAAATTATTTTTTTGTTTTCCCCAGTCAAGACTAATTTGTATAGTGTTATGGTAGATGGGTGGAGGTAAAAAGCAAACCAGATCAACAAATTTAATTTGTTTTTGCCTATAAAAGTGATCCATACGACACAAATGAGGTGGAAGAAGTAAAAAATTAAAAAGGAAAGTATCTATTCAAAATTATTTTTGTTCTTGATTACATAAAGAGGCTATATGGCCCAAGGAGAGGAGTGAAGATATGAAAAATTAAAAAAGAAAAGAGTTGAATTTTATTTTTGTTTGTTTTCATTCACTAGGTGAGGCCATACACCATGCCAACAAAAAAAAAGATAGATCAAACAATGTGTACAAAAGTGTTTTTCATTTTACAAGTGGAGAATTATGAAGTGGAATTTTAGTTGAATAGGTGGGGAAATATCATATTAATAATAAATGGATTTATAAACCATGATTGAGGACACTTGCAAAGTGAAAGATTGATAGTTACAAGGAAAAATGAGGGACTGGTATTAATTGTAAAAGGAAAGACATATAATAAATCATATCAAAGATGAATATGGTTCTCATTTTAATAATTTTCTAATTTTGAGACAATGTTATGTACTATTGAATCTTTTAGGGAAGGAATCTTTAGTGAAGTATACAAGGTATATAACTTGGTGGAGTATATATATGTTGTGTGTAATGATCATGCATTGAATGCAAAGTGAAGTGAAGAAAAGAGATAGAGTTATATTTTTCATGTAATTCAGGAATATATTATTCATAAAACTTAAACTCATCCTCACATTATGCATCTCTAGGAATTTTTTGAGATTGATCACAATACCTTTTGTACTATATTGGAATACTACAGTGGGAAAGATATCGATGTAATTCTCAAGGTAACACCTATTCTACCTAAGTGGGAGGCACAAAGTATAATAATTCAGATATAATATAGCCTTGTCTATCTAAACAAAAGACAAGATAAGATACTTAATTATGATTTAAACCCTAGGAATGTGCTCTTTGATGAGATTGGTGTTGCAAAAAATACTAATTTTGATCTCAATAAAAAATTTGAAGATGATTTTGGCTCACAAGGATGGAAATTACTTATCATGGGGCTAGGGCATTGATACTTACCTCTTGAAAGCTTTAAACTTAACAAGATAATACTCATATCATCAAAGGTTGATGTTTGGTCAGCTAGGATTTTATTGTATTAGATGGTGTTTAGAGGGAGATCTCCCCTATGGCCATAATCAAACTCAAGAGAGACTTATCAGGGAAGACATATTTATAAAATCCCACAAGGTAGAATTAACAACCATCCTATTGTTTTAAATGAATCAAATCAGCTTATATTTCAATGCTTGACATAAAACCAAGTAGAGAAACCATATGTACTTACTGTAGCTCAAGATCCATATCTATCCTATGTGAAACATAAAATGTTTTGAAGTTTTTAGCCAAAAGACTTATAAGTGCAACCTCATAAATATAATTCATGCAAATGCACTGTGTCAAATTTATAAGTCTCAAATTGTGTAATTTCAATTTTTGCACATTTCAAGTGGAGTAAAAGCACCAAAGCACTTTTTCACCATTTAAAATGTAAAAAAAAGTGGTTACACACCATAACAACCTTCCTACATTATAAATATGAAGTGTTAGACTCATTATAAAGGGTTTTTTAAAAAAATATAACTTTGAGACATATTTTTGCAAGGGGATATTGTATTACAACTCAATAAGGATCAATACAAAGAAGGAGATTTGTAAATTGTGTATTCAGATTTTTTGCATGAATTATGATTATGTGTATAATTTTTTTGATTTTAAATATTTTCTTTTGAATCTTTATCATAATTTTTATCAATTAGTCTTAATGTGAAAATTTCATAATAAAATTTCTTTTTGAATCCATGTCTATTATTTCTACAAATGTGAAATTTTGGTGGGGTTTAAGAAATATTTTAATTGTCTTTTAAAAGTAAATATAGGATGGTTATCTTTGGTTTGCTATCAGTATAAGAGAATCATCTCAATGTGTGTTTTGAATTCCTAAGGGTGTAATTATATCTTTGACACTCATTTAATGAGAAGATATTTCCATAAACATAGTGTTTATCCTTCTTGGTCTATTCTAGTGAATCTCTATGTTTAATCACCTAGAGTCATATTTCATTTTTATTGGGATTATCATGGTAGATTCTATGCTTAACTAGATAAAATAATCTTGTTCTCATTCTATTCATTTCATTTCTCTTTTTCCCATCATTCCCTTCATTCACCTCATTTATTTTCTATCTATTTTTTGTACTTTCTTGTTAAAAGCAAGCAATCTCTATAGAAAACATTTTTGTGAATAGTTGTGAATAGCTCTTTACTTGCTTTCTCATTTTGTATTTCAAAAAAGTAGCTCCACCTACTAATAGGAAAGTGTTGGCTATATATTTTTTAGTTGGTCAAAATTACCTAGGTAGTCATGGGATTAAATCCCCTTCATTTAACGGTGAAGCTCCAATGCAAATATGTCTATCTATTTCTAATCATTTACAACTTACAGTTATTCATAGAGTATACAAACTATGTGAAATTTAGTATAATTGGGGGTATTACTTTAATCACTTCATTCATGAGCCATAACAAAGGGATTTTGTAGAAATTAAGCGGCTATTTTTAAGAATGTGAATGAGTTTCAGATAAATTGGAAAATAGAGAAAAGACTAGAATGCTTGAGAAAGGAGAGAAACAAGATAAATGCACTTCAAAATAAATAGTCTTGTAGAATTTAATATATACGTGAAAATAGATAAACATATAATGGTGATAAACTTTTCAAAAAATGATCAATAAAGGAGTGAATTCAATTTAGATTAATAGATAACACAAAGTTTACCATTTTATCTTCATAGAATGCACATAATGATTCCCTCAAACATAAAGTTATCTAGAAAATAAACTTCCTTCTTAATCACTTTCAACAAAATTCATACAAAATAGTCTAGATATATAAACAAAAAGTTTTAGATTGCTTAAACTTTCTCATATAATGGTTACAATTTATTACTTGCAAAAATTATCATCCTCAGGCACACAGTCCTGCACTTATATTTATACCAAAATGAATGCCAAAGACAAATAGGAGTTAACTTCTCCAATTCCCATGTGTTGCATAAAAAGTTAAAGGCTATTGAGTGGTGTCTTCCTTGAATTTCTCTTCTATGGCATGCAATAGTTGATGACAAATGGTGATGTTTAGTCTCCTTTTTAAAATCAAACACTAACTCTTTGTATACTTCGTAGACGTAGATCTAGTAATATGCTTTTAAAAAATGACTTTAATTAATGGTTTTTTAGCCAAATTACTTAAGTATTTAAATTTTATAAAGTAGTTTTAATTTACAAATAAATCATCCAATGACATCAATTTACAAAGCAATTACTTGAAACAAGATTACTTAAAATACATTTGAGGAAAGAAAATAAAATTAAAGAAGAAAGAAAAGAAGGTATTAGAACTTGAAGTAAATATCTAATCCAAATTTTGAACTTTAGATCTACTACTCTCTCTATACTTGATGTGCTAAGACATCATTAGCTATATTGCTGCATCATTCGATTTGGTGATTGATTCTATCTTTTTCAAATCTTAGCATTTCCTTTTCAATTCTTATACTATAAGCTTTCATTTGTTCAATTTTTGACTCTAGTCTCTTTATTTGATGTTGAATTTTGATTAACTCCTTAATAGATTTATATGTAAAAGTAGTTGTAACTTTGTCTATCAATTACTTGAACTTCTCATAGGACTACTTAGATGTTCTTGAAACATTATCAGACCAGTCACCAGTAAGACCAAAAAGGCAATTTTCTAGATTTACTTTTTCATCACCATCTTCCTCCTTCAATGTCTTCATTTCTTCACATATTACTTCCAAAATATGCATATGAAATTACAAGAGATACTCCTCTTGTTTTATCTTCTTTACAGACCCTTCTTGAGTAATCTTTTCTTCAATCAAAACTTTCTCACTCAAATTGCTTATTGTTTGCAGACTTTCTAATCATAATCTAGTAAACCCATTTTCACTCTCAATTTCCTTTATTATTGCCTTCATCTTAGCTAATTTATTTACAATGTCAATATGAATTCATGGAAATTTTAGGAAGATCTTCTGAACACTTTGATGCACCTTTTCAATCCATTTATTAATAGCCTTTGCTTTATCCCTAGTTTCCTCTTCTTCAATTTTGGAACAAACCTAGCAACCTTAGTTACTATTTCACAAATTTATGAATTTTACTCCTTTAATTTGGCCCTATCATCCTTCTCTTCATCAAAATTTTTAAAGAGAATGTTTATTAAATTCTAGGTGTCTTGTTTCAAACCTTCAGTGGTAACCTACGGCTAAACACTTTTAGCTTATTTGATCTGCTGAAGGAGACAAGTAAATGGATTTTAGTGATGGATTTAAGTAATTATTTTCAACCCTCTATAGAAACTAAGATAAATTGGAGAAATAAATCAATTAGACATAAAAACATATAAATATTAAGGTTTTATTTAGAGGACTGACTTAACAAGGACAAATGACTCACATAAGACAAAATACAAAATTTTCAATAGGGGTACCCCAAAATTTGAAGTGTAAAATTTTTGGGGACACCAGTTGGATTCGTGTGGGGACATCTTTCTTTCCATTATAAAGAAGGAAACAAGGGTGAGATCCCAGTATCTATGGGTTTGAATTTTATCCATTGGGCATGGAGTCTTTGCAAAAACTCAATCACAAAAACAACAAAATAAACAAATAACATGAAAGTAAAAAAAAAATAAAAATAAAGAATGAAATATTTATTTATATACATACATGTGTTACCCTATTGCTCAATTCTTTTAGAGCTTCAAGTGTTACCCATTGAATGGTAGCGGTAGTGCAATCCCATCCTGATAAGCTACAATGAAGCTATATTTTGTAGAAATGCTCTTTATAATGAAAGGCCCTTTCCACAAAGAGTTACGCTTACTATGCTTCCCTTTCTATTCATTTTGATTATCCCATAAGAGAACTAAATAACCAACTTCAAACTACCTATCCCAAGCATTTTTATCAAAGATCTTCTTTACTCTCATTTGATGATCAACCAACCAATCAACAACCTAAACATGGGCTTCTTACAGTTCAGTGAGAAACATGATTATCTTATCTAGTGAATCTTGATAAGTAACATCTTCAATGGCCTTAGACAATTTCAAAGTAGGAAGCTCTATGGTTATTTGTATCTCAACATTTATTCCATATAACAACTGAAAATGAGACATATATATAGCTTTCTTTGGTATGATCCTATCATCCCATAGTGCATCAAACAAATTTTTGTTCCAGGTTCGTTGGTTGTTATCCACCAGCTTATGAATAATGGTCATCAAATTTTTATTACTTTATTTAGCTTGACCATTTCCTTGAGGATAGTGATTTGAAGCATGAACCAAGTCTATTCCATATGAGTAACATAACTTATTTAATTCTACAAAAGAAAAGTTGGATGCATTATCTGTTACAATTTTATGAGGGATGCCAAGCCTTACAATAATATTCTCTTTGATGAAGTCACATATAACCTCAAAAGTGGCATGTTTAATAGGAATAGATTCAACCCACTTGCTGAAGTAGTTAGTAGCAGTCAAAACATAACAATGCCCAACACTTGAGGAAGGATTCAACATACCAATAAAATACATGCCCCACTAATGGAAAGGTTCATCAATAATCATTAGTTTTAGAGGTAAGGCTGGTAACTTGATTCATCTTATAAAATGTTGACATGCCTGACATTTAACAACCCATTATGAAGTGTCTTGAAATAGAGTAGGCCAAAAGTACCTTGCTCATAAGATATTGTGTGTTGTGACTCTTGCTAAGAAGTGACCTCCACATGCCTTGTCATGAAATTATTCCAAAAATCTTTCTATTTTCTGTTTGTCCACATAGTAGAGGAAAACACCATCAATTCCTCTTTTGTATAAGCCATTATCCAAAGGACATAATCCTTTGATTTTAGCTTGATGGTATGTTTTTATTTACATGTCAAAGTAGCTAGGAATTATTCATAGGTGAAGAAGTAAGCAATCTTACTACACCATTCATCTATAAGATTAACAAAAATTACTATTGGCACATCTTCATCTGATTCAACTTGAAGAGAGGATGTTGTTATATCTATGTCATCAGGTTTTCTCTTTATCATTAACTAGCATAGGCCTCTTTCTCTTCCTAGCTTTATGGATTTGATATCAAGATGAAAATCCTACACTTTATCTACCTACGTGCATCTCAATAATCTCAGCTCTTGTTGTGTTAGAATTGACTTGACTACAGTGTCAGGTACATAAACTTTAGTATGTGAGGATAAAATGTTATACCTAATAACTTTACATGTTTCTCCATATTTAAGTACTTTAATTTAGAGCTCTTCAGTGGGTAACTCATGAAAGCTATTGGGGATTTAATGCCCTCATCATTATTCTACATAAGTATAACTAACATGGAATGCTTAGAAGAATAATAGTAAGGAATGAATTCTTTACTAAAATTTAGGGAAACTACCACTAGAACTTCAGCTATTACTGCCTTAATTCTTTCAAATGCCAACTTGCCTTCAAAATTCCACTTGAAATCTTATTTTTTTCATCATATCAGAGATGTGACATGTCAAATTAGCAAAATTAGGTATGAATCTTCTAAGGAAATTGACCTTACTAAAGAATGAGTGCACTCCTTTCTTGGATGTAGACATAGGCAAACTATAAATAGCTTTGACTCATTTTAGATGAATTTTTGTCCCCTCCTTTGAGACTATGTGGCCAAGGATATTTAATTCAGTCACAATAAATTTTTACTTCTTGAGATTTAGGGAAATCCCATGTCTCCTACATTGGATAAAAACTTCTTCAAGATCAACCAAGTGATCACCTCTTTGCTTAGAAAAGACTGTTAAGTCATCAAGGTATACCACAATAATTTTTTTCTTTAAATAAGCAAATTCCAAATCCATTTCCTATAAAAATGTTTCTCTAATGTTGATAATCCCAAAAGGCATCTTTTGATAAGAAAAATTTCTCCATGGCATTGTAAAAGTAGTCTTGTATTGATCTTCCTCAACAACTTTTATTTGATTGTATCCAAAAAATCCATCTAACATGGATAACATCTTTGGACCTATAACTACTTACATGATGTGATCCATTATGGGCAATGGGTAATTGTATTGCAAAGAGGCTTGGTTCAAATTATGAAAATCAACATATAAACATATTTATTCATTTTTGTTTCTTACTAGAATAATATTTGTTAACCATTCTAAATGATGGATCGGATAGATGATCTTTTTCTCAAGAAGCTTTTGAATTTTAGTATAGATAATACCTGAGATAGTTGGGTTATGCTGACATAACTTCTACTTGAAAGACTTCACTTATGGTTGGAGTGAAATGTAGTGTTGTACCTCATCTAGCTGGAAGGATTTGAGGCCTTTGTAGGACTAGGCAAACACATTAATGTACCTTGTGATAAGTTTGATGAATGCTTCCTTTTCTTATTAAGAGTATCACTTACCAATGTTGACCATCCTAGGCTCTTCTTCACTGCATAGATTAATCTAATCTACTTCTAAAGAACAAGTATCACCATACTCTATTTTTGTTAAGGAATTGATCATGTTTATTGAAGATTTTTTTATAAAAAAACTAACCCTTTAGGAATTTTTCCTTTTAGATAAATTATATTTTAACTATGATTAATTTTAGGATCAGTGATACTTGTTGTTGTCTCATGTGGATGTAAACTATTTCCTTTAAAGTAAAATCCTTCAAAGTTATCTTACTGCTCAAGAAATACAGCCATTTGCTTATCATCATTGAAAACTTGCCATTGTTTAACATTATCTGGGACCTTTAGATGATAGACCATCTCTACTTTATAATTAACTTCTCTAGAAAGTGGTGGCTATTATTCTATCCTAAGTAGAGATGCAGTAACAACAAGTGAATCAGCTGTAGAGTTTTGTTCTCGAGGGATTAAGTTAATTGAGAAAGTAGAGAAGTTAAGTGTGGCACTTAGAACTTGATCACGGTAGTGTTTCATCATGTCTTTCTTCACCTAAAACTAATCTCTAATTTGTCTCACTATCAATTTAACATATCCTTGAGCTTTATAAGGTTGAATCCTTTTTCCTTTGCTTGCTCAAGTCCTAGCAAGAGTGTCTCATATTTAACTATATTTTTAGTGTTTTCAAACATGAGTTTGTAAGAATAGAGAAATATTTCACCATCCAGGGATATCAATACTAACCCTACACCTGAGAAAAGAAAACAACTTCCATCAACCTCTTAACATCCATATCTTATATTTTTCTTCTTCTTTATCTTATTCTTGGGTTTCCTTTCCTACTTCAAGGTAGTAAACTCTATGGTCAAATTATTCAAAAAAGATGTGTTACCTTGGATCATCATATTTGAAAATTGTGTACTTGGACTTCTTTTCAATCTCAAGCCTTTGATTCACTCTTTTGATTGGAATATGAGCACATGACCAATCCATTTCACTTCTCCACCTAAATCCTTGTATAAATTTCTACTTAGTAGCATTCCATAAGGAACACAAATGTTTGCTACCAAAATTGTCATTTTAATCTTTAATCTAGAAAGGCTACCAAGACTACTTGAGCATCTTTTATCTATCTATTCAGGGGAACTTGTCTCTCCATGGAGTAATATATGCCTATTATCTTATTCAAGGTGAGACCAAGAGCATCATCTACCTTAGCTAGCATAACATTATCTAAAGCTCCAGGTCTAGAATGCAGTTTCTTAACTTAAATCCATTAATTAGAATATAGACATAAAATGGATATATCCTTTTAGATGTAGAAGTGGGTATGGATGAAGTATCATCAACATTTTTCTAGGAAGGAAATAGTTTGGGAGTAGGTAAGATACCTTTAGAGGCATTGGTTGAATTATTTGACCCTTTGCTTTGCACATATTTAACCAATCTATTCAATTGATTTGGATAGGATCTCAAGTACTCAGCTTTTGACATTTGAATTTTGGTTTTATTTATATGATAAATTATGTCAAAAGATGGGATGGAAGTAGATAGAAAAGGACTAGCCTCAATAGTATGAGTTACTAGTTTATGAGTCTGAGAAGAAAAAGTTATATACTTATCTTTAGGAGCCAAAGAGGAAGGTAGAGGACTACCTCTTTTAAGAATACTTACATCTGTTCTAGAATATCCTTTCTTTTTATCTTATTCTTTAGAAGATTTCTCACCAGTTTGTTGAGTTTATGACTTTGTAAAAAGTACAAATGAATGACTATGATCTTATTCAAATGCTTATTCATAGTCACTTTTAGATTGGTATTATAGGTAACCAATGTTGGATTCACTAGCAAGATCCATAAAGTCATCTTATTCACCAAAAATTTGATGAGTATCATCAGTCAATTGATCTTATTCACTCATCTCAACATGATTTTTAGGTCATCTTAAATTGCCAATCTCTACGTACAACTAGTAATATGGTTCTTATTATGATTTTTAAAATTTTACATGGGTGCATTCCTAGCAGGGGTATTACCACTATGAGTGCCTTGAGTAATTTTTCTTTTGACTTGAAATATGTCATTAGCCAATTTTTACAATAAAGGATCGATAGTTTGTGATGTGGTGAAGAAGTAGAGTCTCCCTTAGAAATTGTTTTCTTGATCTTACCAGCCATGATTAAATCACCTTCAACCTCTATGGTAAGATTTTGAGCTACTGCTAAATCATTTGGTCATGTTCTTTATAGTTGATAACTAATTTATGGTAGATGGGCATTGATGAAGAAGCATTTTTTATTATCCACAATGGGTAGCATAGCTTGAGGAATTTTGTAGAGAAATCTATTGAACATGGCAATAAAATCATGTATGTGTTCATGTGGTTGCTTCTTGAGTTGAATCAATTCGTATATGTGCATCTTTAATAGCTTTAAATATTTTCTTGAATTGCTCATGTATAGTGGCCCAATTGGTTACAGTGCTAGGAGCCAAATGGTATAACCATTCTACAACTAAGTCATGCAGAGTCTCAAGGAAGAGTCTAATAGAGACATCTTCATGATCAATGATAATTAATCCACATGCCATGTAAAATGTAGCTAGGTGCTCATCCAAGGTTTGCTTACCTTTTCCAGTAAATTTAGGAAAAAAATTTCTTGATCCTTTTGGCAAGTCATGCATAGGAGGAGTCAAATTCAAAGGACCAATAGTTGACCCCCATGAGACTGAAAGTGGTAACACAATTCTTTTAGGGATGAGAAAATATGAATTAATAGGTTATATTATCCCAAAGGAATTATGTTGAAGCTAATTCTCAATAGTTGGTGTTCATCTCATAGGTGAAAGGCTAGATCTTCATGTTGTATCTTTAACATGAAAACTAAAATTGAATCACTCTTGTAATTCAAAGAAGTGGTTTGTTTGGCCTTGAGATATACTTTCTATTGTAAAGGGTCAATTTTCTAGTTTGAAACATAGAAATTCCTCTAAGGATTTGGCTTATAAATTCTATTTATAGATAAAGACTTGGGTGGTGGTCCACTCAACATGTAAAAAACTTAAGATAAACTAAATGTAAAATAACAAGTGGTTTACAAACATGTAGCAAGATATTTAAAAGGGATGCGTATATTAATAATAAGTGAACTTAATCTTAGTAAAGCACTAAAAATGGAAAAATGAATTTCAATTAGCATGCATCATTAAATTTAACTAGTCTAAGTAATCTAAAATTAATTTTGGGAGTTAAAATTTTAGTTCCCCAATAGAGTCACCAAAAATTGTTGGCTAGATATTTTGTAGTTGGTCAAAATTACCTAGGTAGTCATGGGATTAAATACCCTTCATTTAATGGTGAAGCTCCCATGCAAATATGTCTATCTATTTATAATTACTTACAACTTATAGTTATTCACATAGTATGCAAATTATGTGCAATTTATTCCCATTGGGGGTATTAGTTTAATAACTTTGTTCATGAGCCATAACAAAGGGATTTTTCTACAAGTAAACAACTAGTTTTGGGAATGTGAAAGGATTTTTAGATAGATTGGAAAATAGATAAAAGACTAGAATGCTTTAGAAAGGAGAGAAACAAGAGAAATGCACTTCACAATAAATAGTCTTGTAGAGTTTACTGTATACATGCAAATAGATAAACATATAATGGTGATAACCTTTTCAGTAAATGATCAAGAAAGTAATGAATTCAATTTAGATAAATAGATAACACAAATTTCACCATTTTATCTTCATATAACACACATAATTATTTCCTTAGACAAAGTTCTCAAAAAAACAAAATTCCTTGTTATTCACTTTTAGAAAAATTCATACAAAATAGTCTAGATATCTAATCACAAAGTTTTAGATTGCTTAAAATTTCCTGTACAATGGTTACAATTGCTTACTTGCAAAAATTATCATCCTTAGGCACATAGGCCTATACTTATATTTATATCAAAACAAATGCCAAAGATAAATAGGAGTTAACTTTTCCAATTCCCATGTGTTACATAAAATTTTAAAGGCTATTAAGTGGTGTCTTCCTTGAATTTCTCTTTTGTGCCATGTAATAGTTGATGACTAATGGTGATGTTTAGTCTCCTTGTTTGAATTAAACACTAAATATTTGCATTCTATGTAGAAGTAGCTCTAGTAATCCACTTTTACAAAATGACTTTAAGTAATAGCATTTTGGCCAAATTACTCAAGTCTTTCAATTTTACAAAGTAATTTTACTTTAAAAATAAATCATCCAATGACATTAATTTACAAAGCAATTACTTGAAACAAGATTACTTAAATTACATTTGAGGAAAGAAAAGAGAATTGAAGAAGAAAAAAAAGAAGGTATTGGAACTTGAAACTAATATCTAATCTAAATCTTTAACTTTAGATCTTCTACTCTCTCTATACTTGATGTGCTGAGACATCATCAATTGTATTGTTGCCTCATATAATTTGGTGATTGATTGTCTCTTTATTTTGAATCTTAGCATTTCCTTTTCAATTCTTCTACTATAAGTTTTCATCTATTCAATTTTTGGCTCTAGTATCTTTATCTATTGTTGAAATGTTATTAACTCTTTAATGGATTTAACTATGAAATGAGTTGTAATTTTGTCTATCAATTACTTGAAATACTCATACAACTACTCAGATGTTCTTGACACATTATCAAACTAGTCACCAGTAAGACCAAAAAGGTAATCTTCTAGATTTACTTTTTCATTGTTAGCTTCCTCCTTCAGAATATTCATTTCTTCACATATTGCTTCCAAAATATGCATACAAAAGGACAAGAAATACTCCTCTTATTTTATCTTATTTATAGATCCTTCTAGATCTATCTTTTCTTCAATCAAAACTTTGTCACTCAAATTACTTATTGTTTTCAAACTTTCTAATTGTAATCCAACAATCCCATTTTCACTCTCAATTTCCTTTATTATTGCCTTCATCTTAGCTAATTTATTTACAATGTCAATATGAATTCTTGGAACTTTGGGGAAGAGCTTCTAAACACTCTGATGCATCTTTTTAATCTAGTAATCAACAACCTTTGCTTTATCCCCAATTTAATCTACTTCAATAATCACTTACTACTCAATTAATTCCCCTAATATAATAGATTATTGTGGAATAGACATAGCAACCTTAGATATTATTTCACAAAGTTGTGCATTTTTATCCTTTTTATCCTTCAATTTGGCCCTAACAACCTTCTCTTCATCAAGATTTTTAAACAGAGTGTTTATTAAATTCTAGGTGTCTTGTTTCAAACCGTTAATGGTAACCTGAGCCAAAACACTTTTAGCTTCTTTGATCTGCTGAAGGAGACAAGTAAATGGTTTTTAGTGATGACTTTAAGTAATTTTTTTCAACACTCTATAGCAACTAGGAGCAATTGGGGAAAGAAAGTAATTAGACAAAACAATATCTAAAGACTAAGGTTTTATTTAGAAGACTAACTTAACAAGGAGAACTAACTTATATAAGACAAAATATAAAATTTTCAATAGGGGTGCCCCAAAATTTAAAGTGTGAAATTTTGGGGACACCAAAAAAGGACTTTGTCTCTATGTTGTTGACTAATGTAAGGACTTAGTTCCCACACTATTGACTCAAAGTCACCAATTTCTTCCCTTGACAAATTTTTGAGCCAATAGGACCATATGCAGCCCACGTGTCGAAGGTACCTATGAAGTGTGAAGAAGACCAAAGGTCAATGAAGTGTTATGAGTATAATAATCCCATAAGCATTGGGAGGAATAATTTTAGAGTGATAATGATGGATAAATAGGAATAAAAATTAATTTGAAGCCATAAAAAATGGAGCTGTTACAAAGGAGATGGTTTCTATGAAAGAGGAAAAGAATGCTACTAGGTTGCCAATGTAAGGAGGAAGAATGGAGTAGTAAGAGTGGAGTGGTAGTAGTTATTCCTATAATCTAAGTTTTAAGAGGGAGAATCTATCAATATATATAGAGTATTTTTATCAAAATCTCATCATCACTATAGACTAAGTTTTATTAGATGTAATGAAATAAAGACCTATTGGGGTTTTATATACAAGAGGTTGTCATCACTATGTGCCTAGAATGATAACCAATTTGTGTGGTAATATTTGAAGAGCCTATTCAATCTCTCCATGGGGAGGTGTATGCATCATCATTCCTAATAAATTTATACCAAGAATCCTTATAGGGAACTGAGGATAACATCATCAATGTCAAGCTTAGCAACCAAGAGGGAGAAGGCATGATTACTATAGTGAAGAAGGTAGCAGACACTTAGCTACCACTTGATAAACATCAAATCTGGTGAATAAAAAGATGAAACAAGAAGAAAAGATGTAAGTTAAATGTGGTTGTCAAAAGGAAAAATAAAATGTCCAATAAGTGTAACATTTTGAGAAGGGGGATTATGGTGGATGTGAATGGAAGAGAATTTAGATGTGTAGAATGGTGAGGAGGATGATTAGGAGGATCGACACCAAGGGGAATGCAAAAAATAGTTATGGATTTATTATGGGGTTTTTTTTAATGTTTTTATTATAGGTGAAATAGGGTTTTGGAAGAATCAAATTGGGAAGAAGGTGGGTATTTTTGCTAAGAAACCATGGTGGGGAATATCTCAAGGTATGAATGGGAAATACATAAGTTTTTGGAGGGGGAAAGCCATGGGGAGGTTTTATGGGGATAGGATTTAACCAAGTGAGTAGAAGGGGTCCATAGGGGTTAGGGGAGTATAAAATCATGGGGAGAGGAGGATGAAGGGTGAAGAAGGCATAGGGTAGGGTTTGCATGGGTGATAGGAGGCTAAGGGTGTAGGGTATGGAATAAATTTCCCATTATAGGAGGCCATCATAAGGGAAACCGCATTGGGGGAATAAGGGCCATGGGGAGATAGGTCATAGGTTGGGAAGTTGTGTTGGTGGGAGGATAGGTAAATCATGATATGTGTTATTTGATAGGTAATTATATGTTTGTGATAGTAAGATCAAACACCAGAAGTGATGATAGTGGTAGGAAGTGCATCAAGATAGATGTAGTGATGGAGATGTAAGAAATTGTTAAGGAATGTATATTAGTCACAGAGGTAGGGGAGAAAAAACAAAAATAATAGGGATATTGGGGATTGTCCAAGATAATTAGTAGATGATCAAATGGAAATAGTAGGATTACAATTTCATGTATCACTCTTATAAGTTAAAATTATTTAGAGGGATATGCATATGGCTAATGTATTGTCCTAAGTAATAATATTATAGGATCAAGTGAAATGATAGGAGGCATAGATTGGTTCTACACAAGAATAGGTGGAGTAGATGTTGGCCAGCCATATGTAGCTATAATCATGGTTGGATCAGAGAAAGATAGAGGTATTGGTAGCCGAGATGGAGAGAAATATGGATCAAATACTATTAGAGGTAATACGATTAGGATATGTTATAGCCTAAGTGGAAAGGATGGTTTGGGAGAAATAATATTGGAGAGTGTTATATGAGCAAGTAGTGTTAATAGGATAAAGGTCTCCATCATACATGGTGATCAATTGATCTAAGATGTCATCAGGTTCTCAGTCATCTTGTTGGTTGTTCACTCTTCACTGAAGTCAGCACCACATGGTGGGATGCAAGTTAGGATGTATCATTAGATGTCAGGAATAGGAGGATAGATATATGTAATTATAATATGGAAAAATGATGCTATTGACAAGGAGGATAAGTTTAATTTTTTTCGTAAAATATGATATATATATATATATAGATATAGATATATATGCACACACACATACATATAGACATACATAGATACACACACACATGCACACACACACACACACACACACACACACACACACACACACACACACACACACACACACACACACACACACACACACACACACACACACACACACACACACACACACACACACACACACACACACACACACACACACACACACAAAAAAAAAAAAAAACACACACACACACACACCCACACACACCCACACACACACACACATATGATGGTAATAATTTATGTAAATGTTTTATAGTTGATGTATGGTTATGCAATTTTTTGAAATCATGGTTATGCTTAGCATATATATTATGCCATATGATGTAATAATGTATGTGATCTTGGGGGAAAATGGGATGGGTCTTATTATTTCATGTGATGATTATGATGTGATATTTAATAGATAGTAAGTTAATTATTGAGTGTATGTTGGATCATAATTTATAGGGATAAGTGTGTTGAGGGTAACTGATAGATGATTTGATGACATTTGGTGAGTAGTGTAACTGTGATGAGGGGTTAATGACCTCTTTTGGGCCTATCCTATCTTTAAGTCCAATAAGGCACTACTATGAATTATGGGGTGTGAGTGTTATATAATGCTTAGGCATGAAAGGATTCTATGTAGTGGAGTCTTTTATATCCATCTTTATAATTAGTGAAGTGCAGGTGGTTCAGTACTTGAATAATGTTATAAGATAGGCTAGTATCACCACCTGAGTAGATCTATGAAGTGAACATGTAATTTTTCCACACTATGCATTAAGTGATAGAAATTTAGGAGGTGATATTATGACAACAATAACTAGAGGACTTGAGGCCCCAATTACAATGTAGGATGCATCAATTTGGTTGCACCACAAAGTGTCGAGCAAGAATATATGCCCAAGGCCCTTTACGACCTAGAGGAATCCATTTATTTCATAACAGAGATCTACAGGGATGTGAAAAGATAGTGGAACTTGCATGAATGAAATAAGATGATGTAACTAGTGGAACTAGGGAGGTGGTTCAGGAATCACCATTATCCAAAATGTGTTGTTACTACAAAAAGGATGGTCATTTAAGCTAGTATTTTCCTCGAAAGGTGCTGAGAGATGTTGGCTCTATGAAAAATAAGTGGGGTGGCTAGCTTTTGGGTAGATCAAAATTGATTGAGGTACCACTAAGGCCATGAACTAAGGATGTAGGGGCTTGAGTTATCTATGTACTAGTTGCTTGTATAATAACCTAATACTTGTATTGTTATTATTTTAGTATTTTCATATGTTTTTTGGATAATGTTATGGTTTGTGCTTTTTCTAAATCATTAATAATTAATTTATGGATGATAATGTTGTAAAGGTTTTTGGTTTCATGATATGGATAGGTGCAATAGACCTACCTGAGGGATTAGGGTATGGAGATAAGGCTATGTTTATATGATTTTGGTAGTGAAATTAGTAGATGATAATGTCTTGAGCCATGTTGGTTGTCCAATCCATGTTAATGTAACATGAGGCAAATTGTACCCATTTATGTTTAAATCAGGGTATCATTTTTGTCAAGGTACATAAGCATAAAATAGGAAAATAGTAAACTCTAAATCATCAAGGGCACCTAAAATCATCATTGTCATTTTTGGTGTCATCATAGCATCCTCATTCATTTCCCCCTAAAAAGAGATATTATACAAAAATAAGTAAAAATTAACATAAAAATAATTCAAACATTGACAAGCAAAAAAAATACATGGAGAGAAATAAATAAGTGACAACATATGCAATAACAAACACATCAAAAAAACACATTCACATAAAACTATACATACATTGAACATAGGATATTTTTTGCATTGTTTAAATTAAGGTGTATGGGATGAATGAAGGAGATAGATAGAATTGCCTGGATCATGAGTGGATAGAATAGGATGGGATGTGTTTTAGCATGTTTTTGATGTAATTTCAAGAGATAATTGACTCACACATTGACCTATGTTTGAAGGTAGACATGTGTGAGAGTATGTCAGAACTAGCTCAATTTAGACTAAATTTTGCTCAAGTTTGAATAAAGAGACATAGGGGATGGGAGTGGACAAGTGATTCCAAAGTGGTAATTAGAATAAAATAGGGATGACACATGGGACGAGATAATGGGGAATATTTTTGGATGTTTTGAAGTTTTATAATTTGTAGGTTTTTGGGGCGAATTTTATAAAAAATGGGGTTACTAGCAAAGGGAAAACCAAGCTTGGCAACCAAAATTAGGAATGATGACATATGGAATGACAAAAGAATTTATATGATGCTCAAAAGAGGATAAGGGATGATGAGTAAATGGACTAAGGACTATGTTATATGGGAAAAATATGTCTATTCATCTGAGTGTTGTTTGGAGGATATGCTAAAAATATATCATATATCAAGAGATCTTTTATTCCTTTGCTAGGGTCATGACTAGAAGAAATGAGGGATATGACAGGGGTGGAAAGAGTGGATATAACCATTTGGATGATTAAATAAATGAAATAGGATGCTTTCCCCCAAGTGTTTAGGTATGTGTAAATAACAGATTATTTTATTGTGACACTAGAAACCACTTTTACCATAGTGCTTGAAAAGGGTGTTAGAGACTAGTTTTCACCATTTAATGAATGTTTTTTTGGGCATCTTGATTTATTAGAAGGGTGAAAGATGCATGGATGTATACATTGTCCTTAAATTCAACTAACACCTATTTTAGAGTGATGTGATGCTATAATCACATCATTGATGCTAAATGCATTGATGCCATGACTTGCATTGAATCTTGATTCCAATTGTTCTAGACATATTAACCAAATATCTTGGTAACCTTTATAAAGTAAAATCATATCTTAGATGGGAGTATATGATGTAGGTTATAGGTGGAGGTAAAGGGTATTTGTATTTGTGATAAGACTAATAGATGCACACACTATTGGACACATTGATCATGCCATTTTATGCCACAAGGCAAGAGGTTTGAGATGATCAAAGATTTATTGATGAGTTTATCCTTTGATCTATTATTTAGAAACATCAACCATTTTGATTTGATTTTTTATTTATTTATTATTTTGAGTGATTTTTTATTGTCCCTTGGTGTGTGAGAATAAGCTTCACTAATGTATATTGGCTCTTGACTTACCATATGGGAATTTTAATTGGGCTGATGAGTTTACTTATATTTATTTTATTTGAGATCAAAGCTGATTGTGTCATCATTTTTGAATTTAGGAATATAGGCATATATTCACATGTGTTCTTGATCATCCTCACTGGGGAGTGTGATGGATGATTATTGATGGAAGTAAAATGATTGGGGATATTCAGTAAGGTAGGTGGATTTAGTGGATGATGGGAAACATGGTCCTCATGAAAATTACTAAGAGACCTAGTTTCAATGTTATAAATAACCTCTTCAAGAGTCTTAATATGGTCATTTAGGCTCTTTGTAGAAAAAAATGAGTCATATACATCTTCTTTCATGGAGGAGTTATCTTTATCACTATATATTTGATGATTGGAATAATTTGCTTCTAGTTTTTTAGACATGAAGTCCCATTTTGATTTTTATATTGAAGGTATGCATGTCCTAGAGTCTGACGACCATGCAAATTTTTATGCCATTTTTGACTTAGATGATGATCAGTTGATGGTAGTATTTCCTATAAGTACACTCTTCACCTTGGGTTTATAGATGGAGGCTTTAAGTTTGAGATATTTATGAAAATGGGGGACTCAATTTGGATGGGATGTAGGGGTGGTTTACTCATGGATGAGTGTGCCAAAAATAGGCTTATGATCATGACCTTGGTTAGGAAGGGAGAGAGCTTGATCATGATTTTGGCATACCTATTTTTATTCATCTTTGGATGTAGCCTTATTGGATAAACCCTCTATTTTGAGGTCATATATTTAATATTATCTTTTATGTCAAGGTTTATGTTAAAGATAACTAAGGATAGATGGTAGTATGTGATATGTCAAGGTACATGAAAGAGTAGGTGCATGAGAGAAGATAGTGTTGCCACAAGTGTCACCATGAGAGAGAAGATTTGATCATAAGAAGATGAGTGTTGTCATGATTATTGTGATCATGGAAAGTACAGGTCATGAAAAGAGTGTTTGAAGATAACCAGTGTTTGCATAGGAAGCATAGTGTATGAAGAGGTATGTACAAGTCATTGATGTCATCATATGAAGAGGTATATACATAGTATGACATAGTCATGACATGAAGAGTTTTAGGGTGATCCATATGAATAAAACATTATCATTGAGAGAGTATTGTAATTCAAGAATGTTGTCATGAAAGATAATTTGAAGGCAAGATAAAATTTGAAGGCAACTAATGCCTTATGGTTATATGAAGATATCAAGTCATATGAAGATTGGTCATGTGATTTTAGGTATATATGAGGTTGTGGAACATTTTTTTATCAAAAAGAGATTGGTGTAGTGATATGAGTGTGTAGTGATATCTTATGTCTGCTTGTTTGATGTTTTTTTAAGGTCATGACATGGAAGGAATAGGTCAAGGTGTCAAGTGCATTAGAAGCTTGAGCTTAGTCATTGCATGGTTAAAGGATGAGTTGGTGGAATGATGAGGTGAGTTAACTTAGGAATGTGATAGGATATTAAGGTTGTGTGAGCATGATAATAATGTGTGGATGCACTTAGAAGTGTTTCAAAGTGAGTCTTTAAAGGTAGGTCCTTCAGTCTTGGTCTCCACCTAGACCATTCTTTGGCCATGCCTAGCCTAATGAGGCATGACGATCATATTTCAAGGTGAATTTGTGAATAATAACATGGATAAAGGTAATTAAAGTTTTTTTAGGAATGATAATGAAGTATTAGGTCATGGTTTTTAGGAAAAATCATGGAAAGTAGTTTTGAGGTCTCTTGAGTGTACATAATAAAGGTGTGCAAACCTGAGAAGGAATTTCATGTGTTTGTTGGCATGTGTAACCTTTACATGATAAAATAAGATGTTAAGGAGAGATAGGGAGGATCCTAGACAAGATATATAGGCATTGGTTTTGGATTTAAGGGGTAGTCCTCTATGAACAATCGTTAACACCAAAATCTGTGTTAAACCTCCATAAAACCCTAATAAGGACCTGATGTGAAAGATATTGTTAAAACTAGATAAAAATGGATTTAAATGATAAATAAACCTATTGGATCTTGTATTGGAATATATCATGCACCTTTATGTGGTATTGAGTTCTTAGGTGAGTGAGAAGACCATACAAGAAAAGGCTTATTTGTGAAGAATTTATTGTAGCAGTCAAAAGTTACATTAATCAAGAAAAAAAATGGATGGAATAAGGAGATATAGAATAATAATACATGTACATGAAGGTTTTTGGGTATATTACATCCTTTAATTATGATAAATTAGTCTTCCAAGTTAGCCATCGTAGACAAACCTAATGGTGTAAACAGTGTAAAACCCAGGCAACAACGAGAAGATGAATTTGAGTGTGTTTTCATGATATAATGATGAAATTAAGTAAATGGATATTTTTTTTAGGAATTTTAAGTCACTTTCATGCTTAGGATTGTAGACACCTAAAATTGGCCACCAATAAACTTCAACCAAGATTTTGACTAATTTTTACCAAAGTGTACAATTTGGCCTAAAAACACCAAAACATGCTAAATGATGTGAACCTATGATATTCAAGTGCTGATTTTGGCCAGAGTATCATTAAATGATGAAATTAAATTTATGAATTAGATAACTTTGATTAGATTATTTTGAATCAAAATGACATTTTCACACTTGGGTGCTTTGGATTGCTCTTTTCTACCAATTTTCTTACATGAGATATGTGCCTTATTATTTTGTGTCAACAACGTCCTAAATGGGATAATGGATACAACACATCTAGCATCACCTTAAAATTCTAATCCATTTAAATTTTGATTTTATAATATAATATTCTGACCAATTTGATTAATTTATGCACCAATTGCCAATATTGGCACCAAAGTTGACTAATCATGTTTAAGGTTAATTAAACAAAATCAAGAGATTAAGTTAATTTTCCATGAAACTTGTTGAATATTTATTTTTGGAATTTGATATTGAATAAATACATCATCAAATGAAATAATTTCTATGGGGTGGCATCCACAAGCCATAAATGCGTAAAATATCAAGATTAAGCCCTCCCATACCTCATCAATGCTTCATATGCCTCATAAATGCCCCTTCTTCCCAAATCATGATTAGGGTATTTACATATTTTATTTGCATAATTAGATTAATTCATGACCACACATATTCATCTTGATATGGATGATCATGGTTAATTTAATCCATTTTAAAAAGTTTATAAATAAGAAGCCTCACAACCATAATTTTAAGCTTGGATAAAGCAAAGTTATAATGCTTAAATCATTCCAAAATCATTGCATTTTAGTTTTATAATGAAATATTATTGAGCCAAACCAATACAAAGACAAAGGTTCCAAGAGTAGATGAAGGTAGCCACACTCCATTAAAGCAGATCTCTTGAAGCACAAGCTGAGCAAGCCAAAGAAGGAACCTTTTGGATCAATAAAGGATTTGGTAAGAAATTTATGTTTTGTGTTTATATCTATCATTTATTTTTAGTTGTGTTTTCAAATGGTTTTTCCTCATTAGGTTCCCCCTAGTGACTAGTCCTAGAGATGTTATGCTAGTTAGTGTGTTTCTTTCATTTTGTTTTCATTTTAGAACTAACAAGATATTAGCCATCCTCTCTTGAGTCAAATTCCAAGTCTAAATAATGACATGCCTAGTAGGACTGTACCCCATAAATTCAATCAACAAGTACCTACAAATAAATTACTAAACACTTCTTTATAGGATCTTGGAGTGTGGAAGCAAAGAAGGCACAAATTTGAGCAAAAATCCATTTTTTATAAGTCATTGTTTTGTTCTCAAGACTGTGTAACTTGACTCGACTATGTAACTTGACTCGGTTACCAACCTAACTTAGATGCAAACCTAAATTATTTTCCAATCCAACTCAATTGCCAACCTGACTTAGTTGCTAACCTGATTCAGCTGCGAACCCGACTCAGTTTCCAACCTGACTTAGCTACCAACCTAACTCAGTTGCCAACTTGACTCAACTACTAACCTGACTAGTTTTTTAAATTGACCTAGTTACCAACATAACTTGGATATCAACCCAACTCAACTTAGTTGCCAAATTAACTTGGCTATGTAACCTAGCTACCAACCTAACTTGACTACCAAACTGACTCAGTTGTTAACCCAACTTAGCTACCAACCTGACTTAGTTGCTAACTTGACTCACCTTCCAACTCGACTCAGTTGTCAACCAGACTTGATTATAAACCCAACTTGGCTGCCAACCTAACTTGACTGTGTAACTCGACCCAACTCATGAGCTCAATTTTCAAAGTTATTTATTTCACTTGAAAAGATACTTTTAAGCTAAAAGAAGTGCTAACCATTTTATTACAAGATTTTCTTAAACAAGTGCTAAAACAAACTTAACTAGTACTTTCACATTTTTTTAGATATTTTAAAAAGAATTAGGCAATTTTATTTTGGGTTCAAAGAGGAAAATTTTCATGTTTATGTTGAATATTTTGATTGTTCTTTCAAAGTTTACAACTTAAAGCCAAGGGGATAAAAGAACACCACACATTTCATTTAGTGCTATAAAATTGAATACACTTCAAAGTTTTTTCAAGTTATTTTCATTATTTATTTAGTATAATATTGTTTGAGTGAATAGGGAGTTGTGCATGTATTCTCTCCCATCTATCCCTTTTAGGGAAAATTTGTGATCAATAGTGCTAACTTCTTTTTGGGTGGTTTGCAATTATTTTCATTTGTGCATCTTAAAGCCAAGGAGCTAGTAATGAATCTAATCAAACATTTTTAATTTGGTGCAATGAAATTAACCTCACTTTAATTATTTTCAACTTTCTTGTTGATTATGTGTTTTAGTGAATAGAGATGTGCATGTATGCTCTCCCATCCATCCCATTTAGGGAACTTTTGGGATCAAAAGTGCCATCTCATCACACTTTGAGCCTAGTCCAAGGCATAGAAAGAACATCATTTAAAGCCCTCCCCCAAAAATCATAATATTATTGGGTGATCTTGAGGTGACCATAAATTCTTTCTATTATGTCATTTATTTCATGCATATTGTCTTATGAGGGGGACTTCATTACCTCTCATGAGTTCTTTAGGGAATCCTTAACCTAGAAATTCATCTACTGGAATTATCTTCAACCCCTCTCCATGGGGGGTATATAAATTAGGATCACCCCATTGGGATTTGAGGTTTGAGTGGTTAAACCACCTCCTAACACTGGGGATAAGCTTGAGACATTGAGAACATTGGACATCACACTACACTGAGTGAGTGATAGATGTAGTGTTTGAAAAAAGGGCAAAACATTTTTACAAGTTAATTATCATGGACCTAGATGATGTAAGCTTATTTTTACACATTGGATATGAAAGTCTTGTGTTATTTTTCCATTTATAATGTTCTAAAACCAATTAGTTTTAGTCAACCCCAATTTTCCATACCCTTGTTAGAATCTAGGATGATTATACTTAATGTATTTTTGTCACTTTTTCTTTATTTCTTGGTATGTTTTGAGACTAAAACTAATGTGTTTGTTTATAAACCATGTCAAAACCAGTTTATTTATATGTCACTCTTTTATTTAAAAAGGTGTTATGTTGGCTATTTTACATGACACTTGTGCCTTAAATTTTTGATAAACTTGTTTGTGTTTGTCTCATTTGAGTTGAAGAGGGTAGCATTATGCTACCTAAAACATGTCAAACCATTTTGCCTTTGAGTCTTTGAAACACAACATTGATCACATCATGAGAGTATACTAATGCCATTATGCTACTCAATTTTTTTCAAGACTTGTTTACTATTTTATCAAAACCATTGTTCAAATCCAATCACATATGCCATTTGGACCTTGTTTATGTGTTGTCAAATTTTCCAATATTGTCTAGCTTGTTTGGTCAAAACTTAGTCTTGAACATTGAGTTTTCAATTAACCTTATCAAGTTTGGATTCAAACATTTATTGATTTCTATTTAGGCCTCAATTCATGGGGCTGATACATAGATTTTTTTTAAATTTTGGGTTGCATAACTTTAGTTAATCATTTACCCAAATTTGAAGACTATTGATTATTTATTTGTTTAACACCTATCCTCATCACTGTTTGTGCTTTTATTTGGTATAACACAACATTTCTCCAAGAGCCTTTTTCCTTATGGATTATGCCAACTAATCATGTTTATGTTTTATTCTGTGTGTTGGGTCTATGTTAAAGTTATTTCTAAACTTGTTAGATTAAATCAAAACCACATCAATCATTTATTTCAAGCCTATCTTTTGATGTTGTTTGTCTAAAATTCCTAGCATAGTTTGTTTGAGCCTAGATTTTGACTCTATGTTTGAACAAAATACCTAGCAACTCTTTTTGCTTTCCTAGTTTAGACCTTGTTTGGAACACTTTAACCTAGACTGTTGACATACCAGTTTTTATTCAGATGCTTGACCTTTTATGTGTATGACATTTGAAATTAGACATTTTATGTTAGACTATTTTATATCAAATCTTAACATAAACCATTTTGGAGATACATCTCTATTTTTAGACCATGTTGGAGATACAGATCCACCTTCGACAAAGTTAGACCAAGTTTGAACCTTTTGTCCTTTATACATTATTTTTTAAAGTTTGCAAAACTCTAAGCCATTTCATTTTCAAATATTTCATCATTAATGTGTATATGTTTAGTTACACTCCAAACTTTCATAATTTCATTTTGATTTTAGTGGAGTCATGTACAATCCAAGTTATGATAGAATGGCCACACAAATTGACTATAACCAGATGATTGCTTACAATCCCACTCAAGACCTTGATTGGTATGAAGAGGTTTGTGAGGAGGAATTTGTTAAAGAACCAACTATAGATAATGTTGTTTTGGATACAGATCCATGACCTCTTTATGATAATCATTACATGGAACATAGTAAAAAACTAGCTTATGATCCAAATCAAGATTGGGATGATATGGTTTATGAGGAGGACTTATATGCTTTGGCTTCTCTAAGATACCAAGCTCCATAATGCCCCAAAATTACGCTTCAAGGACTTTATCCTTTAGCTTGTGTGAGCAATCAGGCTCCACAATGCCATACCATCTCTATACCAGGACCTAGTCCTTTGGCTAATGTGAACAACCAAACCATAATGCCCTATCATTATCCAACCATAGATCATTATTCATCCATTGCTAATAGTTACCCACTTTAGAAAACCATAGATAATTCAATCATAACCTCAACTAAACCAATCATTCGAAGACCAAGTTATGTTTAAAACTGGTATTTTCTAACTCATTGGAAACCAAGACCAAAACAACCAACCAATCCAAGATGTTTTTGTCCAACCATTTATGATAAGTCAACCTATGATGAATCAAATTTTAAATCTTATACCTATTATCAAAAAGTCTCACTTTGACGAGCCGGCCTTTATTGAGTCACTTCTTAATGATATAACCACCTTTGGGAAATCATTACCTCAACCATATGCATGTTTTTCAAGGGCCTCCCTTTGACAATCCAGTCTATGAGGATTTATATCTTGAACTTTTTCCCATCCTAAAGGAGTCCCACTCTGACAAACCAATTTTTTTGGAGCCCATTATGCCATCAAAGGTCATTACTTGTCCAATACCAAACATTCAACAAGACATCATTGTGACATAGTACCCATCAGATGCAAAATTAGAGTTAGATTTAGGTTTTGTTCTTGAATTTGTGTCAAATTTAGAATCATAACTAAAATCAAAGTCAGATTGAGAGTCCCTTAGGTTAGAATCAGAATCACAAATAGAATGCATTCTTTACTGTTATAATATTGGTTATGCATGCCTAGAAGATCAATTTGAATACATTTGTGATCCTTCTAAATTTTTTGAGGATGAATAATTCAACATTGACACAAATTATCCTAGTATATTCTATGAGGATTATTCAACATTTCCCCATTCCATTGCCATTCCACACGCCATTACCACCAACCAATCTAGCTATATGATTGACTTTCCACCTCCCACAAGTGTCGATTGGGACCAATAGAATCCCACTTTTTTGAATTACATCAATGGTGATATATAAATTGTAGAATATCAGGGGGTAAGACCAAATTAATATAAAATAATAACACTCTCATAGTGAAACCTTTTTAGAGGCACTATGGAACAATCAAAGTTCAAACTTAGAGTCTTCTAGTGAAACCTTTTTATAGGTGCTAGAAGAAAATCAAATTAAAAATTCAATTTTTCTTAGTGAAACCTTCTCGAAGGCATTATGGAATGTTCAAGACAACTTCATTGGTGAAAAAATCATTGAGGTGCCAATACCTGAGCACAAAAGTTCTTCATTACTTGATGAAGACAAAATCAAATATCAAATCAATATAGCTTACAATCTATAGCCTAATTAGATGGCATCTAGTCTTAGGACCAAACAACAAAAAAATTTGGTGGTCCTATCAAGAGAATAAGTCTTTGGCCTTACCACATCCAAAATCTAAAATTAAAAACATTGTGTGTGCCTGAAAATCTTGATCTTCATTTATTTCCCTGCTACTACACATTCTATTTTCATCCACCATTACATCATGACAATAAACCTATCATCTAAAATTTATCCCTATTTACCATCCACAATAGTGTAGACATCCAATTCCTAACACCATTTGTGTTGAAATTCTCAATCTTACTCAAATTGCACTTAAATGCATATTTTAGGTCAAAATCTATAAAAAGTCATAAATGGTTCGAACTTGTCACTTAAAAGTGCCAATTTAGGTCAAAGTATCCCTAAACAGGGTAATGTATTTTATGGGTTATTTAACTTTGATTAGATCATTTTAAGTCAAAATGACCATTTCACCATTTAGTGCTCTAGATCACTCTTTTCTTCTAATTCATTGGTACATGTCATGTACCTTTATTATTTGTTGTTGGCAATATCCTAAATGTGAATATGGTTCTAGCGCATCTAACATCACCTTCTAATTACTCTCCAGTCAAATTATAACCCAATAATATGACTTTTTGACCATTTTGATTAATTGAGGGCCAATTTTCAAATAATTACACAAATGTTGATTAACCTTGTTTAAGTCTAATTAATCCAAATTAAGAGCTTAAGTGGATTTTCCATGAGAGTTGTTGAATATTTATTTTTTAAAATTGATTTTTTTATCTACATCACCTAATGACATCATCTATCAGGTGGCATCCATCAATCCATAAGTGCATAAATTATCAGGATTATGGGTCACCCATGCCTAGTTAATGCCTCCCATGCCTCTTTAATGCTTATTTATCTTGAGGATATTTATGGATTTAATTCCAAATATTAGGATTATCCTCAACCACACATCTTCATCTCAAGATGGATGGTCATGGTTGATCCTGACCAATCTCAAAAATCTATAAATAGAGAGGCCATGAACATCATTTCTAAGCTATTTTGGTGCAAGGTTATTATTCTCAAATATCTTCAAAGATTGAACATTGCAAAGTTATAATTCTAAATTGTTTCCACAAAGATTCATTGATAGGCAAGTTTAGTGGTTTACAATCAAGAGCCTAGGTTTTATGGAGTGTTCTTGAGGCATTGGAGGAGCTTATCACCATTATTGACAAATACGAGGATGCTTGATCAAGGGAGAACATGTTTTTGAGCCACATGGGTATGGTGAATACATTTGGGAAGGTAATATGGTGTTTTCTTCTTTCATTTGTTTCTTACTATCCTTTACAATTATCATAGGATTAGATATGATTGGTTAGTTAGTTTTTTATGCATGTTTCATTATTTATGGACTAATGTTTGATTAACTTTATTTATAATCCTCTCTATATCTTGGCACACCTGATATGATAAGATGTATTATACACCTAAAGAAGATCACTTTTCAACTTTAAAATATCTATTTGGACCCTTAAAACTCTTTCAAATTGATTTTCTAACTTTATTTTGCTATTTTTTGTTGCCATACTTTTTACACAGTAATCGACGTTGATAGAAATACCAACATCAGCTACCTGCTTAATCGATGTTGATCAGTAGAACTGATATCTATCAGATCTCAGTTAGGTATAATTGACATCAGTGGTATTGACCAAAATTGGTCATTATGTTTTTCAAAAAATATAGACCTGAGACCTACTTTTCCAAAGTCCATTATTTCAAACTCAAAAGAGCTTTAAAGCTAAAGGACATGCTAATAATTTTACTACAAGATCAAGTTTAAAATTTATTCAAAATATGTTTAAATCACCTTTGCATGCTTAAAAAATTGATTAGGAACCTTGGTTTGGTGTTTAAAAAAGAATTTAGGTGTTTTTGGTGAATGTTTTCAAAGTTTACAAAAAATATCAAGGGGTCAAATGAACACCACCAAACATTTCATTCGAGTTTAAAATTGAACACACTTGTCAATTATTGTTTGCAATAGTTGATTAGATTAATCTTGTTTGGAAACAAGAGGAATGTTGCATGTATGCTCTTCCATTTGTCCCCTATAGAGAACCCTTGGAATAAAAATCACCATTCCTATTATAAATATCCTAGTCTAAGGCTTAGAAATAATGTCACCTAAAACACTCCCCAAAATCTCACTAAAGTTTGGGTGATCTTGAAAATGACCCTAAATTCTTTCTATTTTATGCTTTCTTTATTTTCATGCAAACTTGGCTTACAAGGGGGACTTCATCACCTCCCAAGGTTTCATCTCCCAGCATTGACTTCATTTGACTCCTTTGGAATTGCACATGGGATGTAGTGTCACTTTAGACATCACACTACACTGAGCGAACAATAGGATGTAGTGGTTGCATAAAGGACTAGACCTTTTTACAATAAATTTAATGATACAAACCCAAAATCTATGATTTTATTTTGCATTATTTGGCATGAAAGTCATTGTACAATTGATTCCCCTAGAATGATTGAAATCTTGCTAGTTTAGTAGACCCCACTTTACCATACCTTGTCAGTTTAGACTCAAGACATTTGTTTTTTGTCATTAGCTTACTTGGTCTTGATTTATGTCTAAAATTTCTTGTTAACTCAGTGAACTTAACCAAAACATATTGTACTCAATTTTATTGAGCAAGGGAGGCATTATGCTATCCAAATGGAAAATTCATCTTTTCCTTGTTCAATTTGTTATCAAAAGATTTATGTCATGACATCCACTTTGGTGTAGTAATGCTACCCAATTAAGTCTAAAAATTTTACCCAATTTTTTTAAATACTTCATTTATAATCCACATTCAAAATTGAACCTTTTTGAGTTCTAAGGGTTGGTGCATCAAAGTGTGTTTACCATTTGTGCACTAAGCTTGTTTTAACTTGGGATCAATTTTCTATTTGGATTGAAGGTCATTTATTAAGACTCAAAATCACATTATCATCTTGGTGGACTCAATTCATCTTGTGTATCACTCACATTTTGGGTCCTAGAACATATTTTATCCTACTAGAATCATGTGGTGACATTGTGCTGTCTATTTGGTCCTAGTTTTATACTTAGTGATTCGCGTATGTCTTTACATCTCGAGTTGTGTAGTTCATTTTGTCTTCTTAATAATCTAGAGAGATTTCCTCTAAACTTCTAGGGTCAACTTGTTGAATTTGAAACTAGCTTTTATAGTGTGGGTGTATCACAAATATCTAGGCTTTGGTGTACTAGTTTTCACCTTGGGTCTTTGAGTTACCTTACTCTCTTATGATCTATATGATTTCAACTTTACCAAAGGTTGAGTAATTTTTTGAACCAAATCTTCTAAATTGTGCATGGTTTCAAACCACCCTCCCTTATAGTCTCATTGGTACCTTGGTTATTTGTTTAAAAAGAGAGCTAAAACATACTTTGATTGGTTGTCGAATATTGGTCCAAAGTTAGTCAAACACACAGAATAAATCTTTTTAGACATGACTCAAAGGTTCACTCGCAGTGGGGCCTCTTATGGCCTTAGTTATGAGGATGAACAATTTTATGATGGTCAAGATAACCCCATTTTTTTTATGATATCCCCATAACATTAGGATTTGAAGATGATTACAATGAATATCAACCCCAAGAAGATCAAAATAAATCCCTTCTTAGATTGATAGAATCAGGTGCTAGACTACCTTCTGACTTTCCTATAGAACAATTGCATACCTTGATTAGAGAAGGAGAACAATGATGAAAAGAGCAAGATTTTGCAAAAATAGGCATACCTTCTTCTTCTAACAAACGAAAGGAAATATAAAAAGAGTCAAAACACATAAATCTAGATCTTCTAGCTAAGATCAAGATAATAATTCAAAGATATGTAGATCAACTTCTCACAAACTTAACTAACTCCCTAGTTTCCACTTCATTTAACAATAATGCTTTGAAGGAACACAAATATATGGTGGACAATATGTAATAAATATTGGATTAGAACATTACCATAGTGGATCAAGATAATCTAAATGAATAGTTAAATTCTCAAGAGACCTTACAAGATGTTTCATTTGACATGGAACATATATTCCTCAATCATTAAGAACCTCTTGTTACTTTACAAACTTAGAAACCCAAACATTTACTTCAAATTGAGGAAATACCTTAAACAAACTGAATATTAGTAAATAAACATAGACATTTCCAAAATCAAAAAAGTGCAAAATAACCAAATTCGGGGAATGTTTTACAATCCAAGAATCAATGGCCTATGTTCTCAACTCAAGTAGCAAATCAGAACCAAATCATGGATCAAAAGGTATACATTCCCTATAGATCTATAAAAAACTAGGGGCACATTCTACCCCAATAACAACAAAATCAGGGGCACATTCCACCTCAACAACAATAAAACTAGGGGCACATTCCACCTCAACAATAACAAAACTAGGGGCACATTCCACCCCAACAACAACAAAACTAGGGGCACATTCCACCCCAACAACAAAAAAACTAGGGGTACATTCCACCCCAATAGCAACAAAACTAGGGGTACATTCCACCACAATAACATATTATCTAATCTAAAAATGCACTAAACATTCAAGAATGGAATTCTATGAAGGAAATTGTCTAAATATTGGAGACAAACAATAGAGTCAAAAAGTACAAATTTGATGAGATATGCCCATATCCATTTGACTTATCTATTCTCCAAAACCCCTTTCCACCTCACTTTGAGGCACCCAAATTTGACAAATACAAATGGAAAGGAGATCTATGTGAACACATATAAGCATTTTTCATCTTGTGTCAAGAGTTTGCTTATAGTAGTGAGTACTTACTATGACTATTTTTATGAAGTCTAATAGGACAGGCTCTTGATTGCCTACTTAATCTACCCAAGGGATCAGTTGTAGATTGGAACAACTTATTAAAAAAGTTTGTTAGCCATTTCTAATACAACATAGAACATGATTTGACCATTGTTGAATTATGCAAATCCAAAAAATGTGATGGTGAAAGTTTTGTTGCATATCTACAAAGGTGGAGAACATTGACAGGCCGCTTTCAACACAATTTACTAGATAAATAGTTGGCTAATATCTTTTCATAGAATTTACATCTCGAAGTTATGCATAATATATGGTTAGCTTATGTTAACTCATTTAAAGAAATTATTGACAAAGGAGTGTAGATTGAGAAGGCTCTTATTTCTAGGGGCCTTGTTAAGATATTTGCATAAGGACAAGCATCTAGTCATACTAAATCACTAGATCCTCAAATAGTTACACAAGATAAGTCTAAGGGATTTCATAAAAATAAGAACATGTTTGGAAATGGGGTGATAGAAACAAGACATGTACAAATGGTACATGCTATTCCTCCTCCAAATGTATAATTAACTCTCTCAAATCTACTAGCTACTTTGCAAAGACAACCTCCACGAAGGATGTTTCATAACAAGTTTAGAGTCTTTATCAAGTTAGGAGAATCAATTGAAGTAATATTAAAAAATATCATTGTAGCTAACTTAATTATATAGCCAGTATCAAGGCCATTTCCTCAAGATCAACCAAAACCAAACTAGTACAAAGAGAATGAATGGTCTAACTTTCATCATGTTGTTGGTCATGGTGCATATCATTACATTCAATTTTGACATATTATTGAGGACTTTATTAAAAATGGTGAGCTTGAAATTAAGTTAGACCCTAATCAAGACGCAAATCAAGATATGGGAATCTATAAAGACCCCTTTCCTTTACATGATCCACCATCACCAAGAAATAATCAAAATGGTCATAATCAAGGACAAAGGTATAATCAAAACCAACAACAAGGTTAGAATCATAATGATCATAATCAATATCATGATCCCCACACTAATAATGTGGCTTATAACGATGTACCTTATGACTACAATAACACTGTGGGATACATTTCTACAACCCACAGTACCACTATTACTATGATGCTATGTGGCTAATCTCATGTTCCTCGCAACATGAGACCCATAATTATAGGGTCAACACCCTCTCCCCCTAGTAATAACATGTTGAGTTCACATCATCATGTTGCTACTTCATTTACACAAGTTACTAATCTTGAAAAATAATACCATTCTTCTAAAGGCTCCTCACTGACCCAAAATTATAGTAATGTTGTTAATTGCCCATGAATCACCATCTAAGGCCCTTTGCCTTGCTCTTCTAATTATGATGACTCCTTACCAAATCTAGGTTATGCAGTTACAACTAGATGCCCTTGAGTTACCATCTAGGGCCCTTCACCCACTTCTTTCTATAAACTTGATGAGGACATTATGCCAATGGTTCCAAAGCTAAATACTATCCCAACAAAGAATAAACTAATTCAATCCACAATTCAAAGGCCTTATAGTATAATGGACCAATTAGATAAAACATCTACGCAAATTTCCATATTATAACTCTTAAGAACATGTGATGTCCATAGAACCATCTTCAAAAAACTTTTACAAGAGTCTATTGTGCCTAATGATATAAATCTTGATCAGTTCTAGAACCTAGTTGGACATTTGTCTTTATTTTGGCAAATCACATTTGATCAAAAGGACATGTCCACCCTTGGCCCAAACCACAATAACCCACTATACATTGAGATAATCATTATGGATCACAAGATCAAGCAGGTTCTTATAGATAATGGTTCAGGGCTAAACATCATATCTCTTGAATTGGTATGATGATTGGGTTACATGGACAAAGAGATTCAACTAGAGACTATTACAATCAAGGCTTACAACAACATCGAGAGGGACTCATCTAGTATAATTTGGTTTCCAGTCATGGTTGGAGCTATTTCTCATCACATATTACTCCATATTGTGGATATTGAGCTTCCTTATAACATACTTCTTGGTCATCCTTGGATCCATGAAGTATAAGTAGTTCCATCTACTCTTAACCAATGCCTTAAGTTTCCCCATGATGGGATCAAGGTTACTATTCTCATTGATCAATAGCCATACCAATACTACAAACATCTTAAAGTAGAGTTTCATAATTATAACTATTGCCTAGGTTTTAAATTCATTATAAAGAAGAATAAATCCATCATTTTTCATCCATCTCTATCTAATTATATAGACCCTGGTGATCTATCCTCCACTTCAACTGATCCATTTTTTGTAGCTCTGTCTAAGCAGGTGATTATTAAAGATGCAAGCATTTCCATGTATCATATGAAGGATGTCCTCCATATTGTAAAATTACCAAAATCCCAAAACATTTGGTAAGCCTAAAACTTCATAGACTCCTAACAAACCTAATCAAATTTGGCAACCAAAGAAGAAGCAACCAAAACCTTCTATGGTTTTTGTACCTATTATTACACCAAAGAGAGATTGAGAGGCTTTTATCGAGGGACATTGGTTATATTCTAAGGACCTTGCAGATTGTTTTCAAAATCAAAAGTATCCTATCCCTAATAGGATAATGGATCATCTTGACTATACAGGGAAAGGCCTTGGCCCCTAGGTGTAAGGAATTTTAGAGCCCTTATCAGCTAAAGTTGTCAATGTGAATCATGGTCTCAAATTTAAATCACTAGAGGATGACCTCATAACATTTGTTAGTGATTCTTCTAAAGTGACTGGTAATGATTCTCCTAGAATTGATGCAACATCCCATTATAGCCTATTTAATGAGCTTCACTGATTTAGATTTATTTGATTCAAATGCCATATTGACCATAACACCTATTAGAGCTTTCCATCTTAAAGAAAAAATATGTCTTATTGGAGCTTCCCATCTTGAAGCAAAAACCCATCTTAGGGGTGCTTCCCTTATTGAATCAAGACATTATATATTTACTAATGGTGCTTCCCCTTTTGAATTAAACCCTCACTATAACCTATGCCTTTGCCATCCTGAACTCATAGATTGGGATCAGTGGAATTTAGTCATATTCCTTGATGAGTTTCAAAATGAAGAATAAATTGTAGAATACATGGGACTATGAGATGCATTCCCCATTGGTGATCATAAATAGGGTTTTTATTTTTAATTGAATTCTTCTACCTACTTTTGAGAGCAAGCAAAATTTCTTGGTCATAATAAAGAACAAACATTGAGATATTTAGGTGAAAACCTCTTTGAGGCACTTGTTAATCAAGGAAAAAGTAAAGAAAAAGACAATCCTTTGAGTGAAAACCTATTTTAGGTGCTCCCAAGCAGGAAAGTTTGCTCATTCCCTTAGGATATAGAAAGTCCATCTAGCCCAAGTTCCATAGCTAGTACAAGCATCTATTTAGAACAACATCAAATATTTGAGCATCTTACTCTTGAGTTTATATAGGTATTTTCCAATTGGGCTTTACCTAAGAAGGTAAATTTTGATTCTTCATATTATCTAGATCTTTGGGAGGAACAAAAAGAAGATATAGCAAAAGAAGATGATCACGACCATATATTGCCTACAATTTTCGAAGATGGATCCACACTCCTTATGGAGAGCATAACATAAGTGAATTTGGGAACCCATGAGGACCCCAAAAATGTTTATCTTGGTTCTTCCTTATTGAATCATAATGTGAACGTATTATATCCATTCTTAAGGATTATATAGACATCTTTGCATGGGCATATTCTAACATGCCAGGCTTAGATCTAGATTTAGTTGTGCATCATCTAGTTGTTCACCCTGATGCTAAACTAGTCAAGCAAAAGTAAAGAAAGATGCATCCATGCATCGCCCTTTTGGTTAAAGTTGAGTTGGAGAAGTTGTTAGGAGGCAATTTTATCAAACCAATGGACTACTCTAAATGGATTTATAACATAATGCCAGTAAGTAAAAAGACCCTAGGCATACGTGTTTTTACTAATCTTTGTGATATCAACAAGGTATGTCTCAAAGATGATTTTCGTATGCCCAACACCGACATGATTGTTGATTCAACTACTGATTACAAGATGCTATCCTTAATGGATGGATTTTTTGATTACAATCAAATCAAGATAGCTCCTGAAGATCAACATAAGACCACATTCACCACTTTGTGGGGGACATTCTATTACCAAGTCATGCCATTCAGTTTGAAGAATATTGGAGCCACATATCAACATGTAATGACTATCATCTTCCATGACATGATGCATGATATTGTTGAGGACTATGCTGATGATATACTATCAAAATTAAGAATAAGAGTTGGACACCCTAACATTCTATGAAGAATGTTTGAGAGGATTCATGTATATAAAGTCCACTTAAATCCTAAGAAATGTGTATTTGAAGTCACATCAAGAAAATTTATAGGGTTCATTATATCACAATGAGGGATTGAAGTCAACCCTGAAAAGGTCACCACTATTATGGAAATGCCTCCACCCAACAAAATTAAATAGTTGTGAGGTCTACAAGCCAAGATCCAGTCTATATACAGGCTCATTTCTCAACTAGCAGATAAGTTCCACCCATTTACCCATCTCTTAAAGAAAGGGGTGACATTTCATTGGGATGAATATTTTTAGATAGCATTTGAAAATCTTAAAACATACTTGGCCAATCCACCAGTGTTACAAAATCCAACACAAGGAAAGCCACTACTTCTTTACATATCAACCATGGAATATGCACTGGGGGCATTTTTCACTTAGCATGATGATCATGGTAAGGAACATGTGGTTTATTATTTAAGTTGTACATTGGTAGCTTATGAACATAATTATATGCCTATTAATAAGTCATATTTAGCTATGGCGTTCACCACTCAAAATTTTTGACATTATATACTAAATAACAAAACTATTGTTATCACCAAGGTAGATCCTCTAAAGTTCCTCTTATCTAAAGTAGTTCTCCAAGGACACATGGATAAATGGATTATGATCCTTAGTGAGTTTGATATTAAATACCAAAATAAGAAGTAAATCAAAGGGAATATTCTTACAAACCAGCTTTCAGAAGCTCCTATTAGAGCCACTCAACCTCTCAACTTTGACTTTCTAGATGATTCTATCATGATGATAGAGCAAGCATCATAAGAACCTAAATAGTGGACACTCTATTTTGATGGATATTTCAAATCTTAAGGATCTATATCTAGCATATTGTTGATAATACCACAAGGGGATTTGATCCCCAAAGCCTTCCATATACAATTTTAGTGTACAAATAATATGGTCGAATATGAGGCATTAGTTACAGGGCTCCATCTTGTCATATAATGAGATATTCAAAGCTTAAAGGTCTATGGATATTCATGGCTAATCATAAATTAGATAGCTGATTAGTATCAAACAAGAGATGATAATCTTGTCCCTTATAAGTAAATTGTTGATAACCTTAAAAGACATTTTAAATCTCTATAGTTTGAGCAAGTTCCATGAGTCAAAAATAGGTCTAATAATGCCATGGTAATAATTTTTTCCATGATTCAAATGCATGACAGTGCTAAAGAGTATTAGTTCTTGTTTGAAAATCTTCTTCAAATAGCACATATTTTATTAGATTTAGAGAAGATATGCACCATTGCTGATCCTAATCTCTCACCTGAGCTACCATGGTACCAAGATTTTTATAACTATTTCCATAGCCATGTCTTTCCTACCAACCTTTCAAATAACCAACAAAAACTTTTACTTCATCACCTAACATGTTATATCCTCCTTAAAAACATGTTTTTATCAAAAAGGCTATGATGGAATGTCTCTTCATTATATAACTATGGGAGAATCCAAGCTAGCACTAAAGGAGGATCATGAAGGAATGTGTGGGGCCCATACCAATGGTGTAGTCCTAGCAAAAAAACTTCTCAGAATAGGCTATTATTGGCCCAAAATGGAGATATATGCTTGTAATTATGTAAAGAAGTGTGTTCTTTGTTAGTAGCATGGCAACTTGATCCATGTACCTTCCTTACCATTGTAGCCAATTACAACACCATGGCCTTTCCCCACATGGGGTCTTGATCTCATTAGGAAAATTAACCCAACATATTCAGATGGCCATAAACACATTTTGAATAAAATTGAGTATTTTACCAAATGGATTGAGTCCATTCCTCTCATTTATGTTACCAAGAAATAAATATCCAAATTTATTCATTACCATATCATCTATCGATATGGCATCCCATCCTGTATTATATTTGATAATGGAAGATCCTTTCTAAAGCAAGATGTGAAATCTCTTTATGAAAAATTCAAGATCAAGACAAAAAATCCACTCCATATAACCCACAAGGCAAGGACAAGCTGAGGCATCAAATAAAACCATTCTAGCCATCTTAAAAAAGATTGTCAATGATGTTAGCCGTAATTGGCACTTACAAATATTTCCTACCCTCTAGGCTTATAGAACCAATCATCACACCCCAACTAGAGCTACTACATACTCCCTTGTTTTTGGCATTAAACCTATCATCCTAGTTGAGATTAAGATCCTATCATTAATAACATCGCTAAAGCACATTGAAGATGATGAAGACTATAGAGCCTCACAGCTGTAAGAACTAGAAATTCTTGATGGTAAGTGTTTTGGTGCCCTAGAAAAGTTGTAGGCCTATCAAAATAGATTGTGGAGGAGATAAAATAAATGAATTTTCCCTCAATAATTTGATATTGGTGATTTAGTTTTGAAAGAGAACTAGAAGAACACAAATGTTGAACCCAAAAAGAAAGGCAAGTTTTAGCTTAATTGGTTAAGACCATACATTACAATAACAAACTATGGACCAGGAGCATATAAATTGTCTAAAATTAATGGGGAAGAAATTTTAGAGCCCATTAAAATCATACACCTTAATAGGTTATATGCATGAACAACTTTGAACCATTGTCTATAAAACCCCTGACTTGGGGGCAACTTATGTTGACATAATTTTATCCCGCCCTTTTATCTTACCTTGAATGCATTTTATACTACCTTGGTCCACTTTTCATGAATCTCAATGGTAAAGGCTTTAAACTCTTGGCACTTTGAACACATTCTTCATCCCATTCTAGATTGCTCTCTTCAAGATGCATATTTTTTGTTATGTGTAAGACATGTTATAAACTTGAACACTTTGTGTCCCTTAACTAATTATGTTCTTAGTTATGTCTCATAAGCATTATGAACATATTTAAAAATAGTTATAAAAAGTAGTTAAAAGAGGATAATCTTGTGAAAATTTTGACAGGTGAACAACCACATCTTCTCAGTACAAGTATTTTACTGCTTTCTTATTTTATTAAGAACCTCACTCTCACTGATTTGTGAGTATGGGTTATTACAGACAGCTTAACTATCTTATTGGAACCTCTACTCTTAGGAAATGAATCTCCTTGACTAGATGGTCCCAACTTGTTCATATTTTATTCCAAAAACACCAAAAATAGTGGAAATAATTTGAAAATACCAAAAACATTAGAACATGATCCATAAAAGAACAAAAACATTGTCTCACGCTTCTATACATTTTAAGATTCCCATTCTACCATCTCATGATCTCACCATTTTTTGAGAAACTATTAAGTTTGAACGCTCTCACCATTTTATAAACAACTACTAAGTTTGAATTCTCTTGTAATTTTGCAAGCACAAAAACACCAGTTCATCTCATCTTGTCCCATGTACTTTCCATTTTGCAAGATCATTCTTTCTCATCTCATTAGTTTCTTATTTGCCAAAGCATTCTCATTTATTTGTTGTATCTTCCATATTATTATATAAAATAAATCATGCTGGTCTGATCATCATTTTCCTTCTATCCCATTTCTTGGGAGAACTATATTTGGCCTAAAGTTCAAGTTGGAACATGCATCTATAGAACTATGTAGGCAACGTCCACTTGTCTTATACATCTAGAGTCAGCTCGGCCAACCCTTTCCCTTTCTTCTCCTCTTAAATTTTTTATATCATTGTTACTTTTTAATTAGGGAACAATTTTTGTATATTTGTTCTTTGTTATGATGGGGTGGAAAGTAATGCCTCTACCGCACATGCATAAACATTTATCTTTAAACTACACTAACTTGGTTTTTTGTTTGTGTGTGTTTATTTGGGTTTCTTGGTGTTTTGTTGTGTTTTTTTGGTGTTTTGTTCTAATTTCACACCTCTCCTTTTATTTCTTCTTATTTTCTCTTTTTTATTTCTTTTTGTCTCATTCTTGGTCTTGTGTTTCTTTGTCTTATTTTTCTATTTGATTTTGCTTTTTTATTTTGTGTTCAAGAATGCCTTGATGGTCCACATGGATTTTGATTATTCATATCTTGGTCTCATGTCATTAAGATGCTATTTAATTTTGTTTTTAAATAGTTTTGTTCCTACTTAAGTCTTGATAGATCATATTTTGATTTCAAGTTAGGTTCATTTATGTTTAGCTTTTTCTTTGTTTTCACTTTTTTGTTTAAATATAAATAATTGTAACTCTAGTTTTGGTCATTATTTTACCATTATCCTTAGTTATAGATATTCAAATTTGAACTATATTAGAATATTTAGAATATTATGTCATTCTAAGTTATTCATACTTATGATGCCTAATTTCTTTTACTATAGCAAGCACTTTGTGCTCATGTCTCAAAGTCTTAATGTCAACATCAACGCTGATGAATGATTCTCAAGAACACTGTAATAGACCTAGGCTCATGATATGGAATTAGGCATCTAGGTAGAATGCATTTTAGTATTCTTTGTCTATGCTTAGATGTTCATCTCTTTGCATACATTATAAGTCTAATCAATTCTTTGTCATTTTCCATCACGCTTCCTTCCATCCTCTCCCAAACTTGGGTAAACTACATTGGCCTAAAGTTCATGATGGAACATGAGTCCATGGAACTATGTAGGTAGTGATTAATTTATATTAAGGTTAGCTCAGCTATCTCCATTCTTATTTTCATCTCTCTCATCATTTTGTGCATTCTCATATGCTTGGTTTTATATGGCTTTCTAAGCCATTACACCATTGTATGTGTGTTTGCACCCACTTGATTTAACCTATCTTTTTAGTTATATCCTTGATCTATTTTGCTTGTTAATTTCCCATGCTGGGGAATAACATCTAAACATCATCTCAATTAAATCAGCTCTATAGGGGCATGTCATTATTTATTCTTTATCAATGATCAAGATTCACCCTACTAGGGCAAAAACTGATTTTATCATGATCACATTTGCTCTACTAGGGCACTTCTTATTATCTTATCTTTGGAGACCCCATTATAGTGGTGCCTCCCTTCCTGAAGTAGAACATTCTCCTTTTTCCTCTAATTCCAAGCTCTCCATATTAAAGCCTATGATGTCAATATTTTAGTGTGAAACTTGTCTCAGGATTGATCAATGCCATAAGCATGTAGCTTGTACTCTCAAATTAGGTACATTTAAAGTGTGTCCCTTACATTTATGGATTGTATCTTTCCCATTCCCCCTATCTCTAGGACCTATTATACCTGTAATTATATTTTTATCATTGATGTTAATCATGTGTGCAAGTATTTGCTCATCTAGATGTGATCTATTCCTTGGGTTAATCTCTCACTTTCTCTCTCTTTTTGAGAGTTCATCCTTCTCTTTCATCCTAGTATTCCCTCTCAAGGGGGCATCATGGGTTTGTTCTAATTTCTTCTTGACAACTCTTTTCTTTGAAAATATGTTGCTTTGCCTAAATGTCTCGCTACACCTTCTCAAATAGGGGTAAAATGTAGACATCCAATTCCTAACACCATTTGTGTTGAAATTATCAATCTTACTCAAATTGCACTCAAATGTACATTTTAGGTCAAAATATATAAAATTCATAAATGGTTCGAACTTGTCACTTATAAGTGCCAATTTAGGTCAAATTATCCCTAAATAGGGTAATGTATTTTATGGGCCAGCTAACTTTGATTAGATCATTTCAAGTCAAAATGACCATTTCACCATTTAGTGCTCTGGATCACTCTTTTTTTCTAATTCATTGGTACATATCATGTACCTTTATTATTTGTTATTGGCAACATCCTAAATGGGAATACAGTTCTAACACATCTAATGTCACCTACTAATTCCTCTCTAGTCAAATTATGGCCTAGTAATATGAGTTTCTAGCCATTTTGATTAATTGAGGGCCAATTTTCAAATAATTGCACAAATGTTGAGTAACCTTATTTAAGGCTAATTAATCCAAATCAAGAGATTAAGTGGATTTTCCATGAGAGTTGTTGAATATTTATTTTTGAAAATTGATTCTTATTATCTATATCACCTATTGACATCATCTATGGGGTGGCATCCATCAAGCCATAAGTGTATGAAATATCAAGATTATGGGTCACCCATTCCTAGTTAATGCCTCCCATGACTCTTTAATGCTTATTTATCTTTAGGATATTTATGTATTTAATTCCAAATATTAGTATTATCCTCAACCACACATCTTCATCTTAAGATGGATGGTCATGATTTAACCTGACCAATCTCAAAAATATATAAATAGAGAGGCCATGAACATAATTTATAAGCTATTTTGGTGCAATGTTATTATGCTCAAATATATTCAAATCTTGAAAATTGTAAATTTATAATGATAAATTATTTCCAAAAAGCTTCATTAATAGGCAAGTTTAGTGGTTTACAATCAAGAGCCTAGGTTTTATGGAGTGTTCTTGAGGCATTGGAGGAGCTTACCACCATTGTTGACAAAGAAAAGGATGCTTGATCAAGGGAGAACATGTTTTTGAGCCACATGGGTATGGTGAATCCATTTGGAAAGGTAATATGGTGTTGCTTTCTTTCATTTATTTCTTACTATCCTTTTTAATTCCCATAGGAATATATAGGCTTGGTTAATTAGTTCTTTATGCATGTTTAATTGTTTATGGACTAATGCTTGACTAACCTACTTTGTAATCCTCTCTAAATTTATCACTTTCCTTTATAGAGGCTAAAAAGATACCTTATATTTATGTTTGAAGGAATTTAAATCAATAACCAATGAAGATCACAATAATATCATTTACGTCTAAATATGCAACTAGTTGTTGATAGAATAACTATTCAGATGAGGTGTGGGATAGAAATTAACATGATTAATTATTATATTTATATCATTTTCTGATCAAGACATGTATCTCCACTTCATTAGGAACAATATAATCATATACCATTTACCATACTTAGGCCAAACATATCAAAAACTAACATTCATCCTTAGCCAAAAACATGTACCATACTATTTCAATTTGCCATATCCATTTGCCATTATCACATATCCTTTTACTATTGTTGCATATCTCTCCATTCACCCCATCACTTGGAGACAACCATATTTAATTTTTATCCAATCTATCAAACCATCATTATCTTAGAGAAAGACCATTCCATTCTACCATACCATTCCCATCTAGACTAAAACTTGTTTTTAGTCATCCTATCTAATCCTATTTTGATCTTTGTTACTTTAGTTCTTCCCATACTTTTTGTGAGGAGATTATGATCATGTTTAAATAATTAATCAAAATCCATGTTTAAATGATATTCTATGAAATTAATGTGATAGTTAATCTGGAAAGATATCTTTTATTTATCATCTTGTATCATGTTTGTTTATATGAGCCTGATTATAACCACCTATGGGAAAATTAATGTCTCTCCAATATTGCTACTAATTATAACCACCTATGGGAAAATTAGTATCATTGATCTGATCATTTTATACTATTTATAACTTCCTATGGTAAAACTAGGGGTAACACTTGTTTATTGTGCATTGATGCATCACCTTGCCATTGTTATTTTCATTTGACTAGCCATTGGTTAGATTTGATAATTTATTGGGACCTAGTCAATTTTATCCCTACCTTTTGTGTGGATGGAACCATTATGAATTGAGGTCATTTTGGGACTCTATGGGCCATGCTCAATTAATGTTGAGGCCACATCAGTCCCCCTTTCTATGTACTCTCATTATTTTATGAGAAACCTAAGCCAAATGCTCTTGTCATTTTGCAAGTAGGTATCTTGTCATTCTCTAATGAGTTAAGATACCTAAAATTTCCAAAAACATTTAAAATATTACAAAAATCCAAAAACATTTATCCTATCTAATCCTAGTCAATTATCCTCAATTTTCTTTATTAGGGCTTGGTCATGGTTAGGATGATTTATTTTAATTTTATTTTCAAGATTTATATTTATTTATTATTTTTTTGTGTGGTTTCTATTTGTTTCTTTGTTTTTTTGTGTACTTTCCTATTTGTTTACTTTTATCACTATTACCTCAACCTAGTATATATGCATTCGTTGGGTGATTCCTTGAGCACATTATTATTGAGTCTATCCATATTTATATGTCGACATTATCATCATGGTTTTTATCATTAGTACATTGAATTTGAGTGTTTATTAGATTGGGAGTCATTCCTTATGCATATTTTGTCCAAGACCACATGATGTTCTATCATGATGCTTACTATCACATGCTACAACAAAAAATAGCTTCAAGAAAGTATACAAGCAATGAAGCCATAGAAGTTTCTCCTTAGCACCTTGGCAAAATCCTTCCACCCATCTTAATCAAATCAACCCATTAACCATTATAATTCTATCAATTATAATAAGGATGTCATTGGTATGTACAACTTAATATTTTCCAATGATCAAATCTTATTCTTCTATCCATCCCTTTCATAATTTTATGCATATTTATATGCCTGGTTGTTTGTGCCTTATTTAGTCATTATACCATTGCATCTACATTTATTCCCACTCATATTTAATATATATTCCAAGTTATATCCTTAATTTATGCCTGCTAATCTACCCTACTGGGGCACAACCATATCAAACATCATCTTTAGCCAATCCAAGTTCTCTTAATGATTATAACCACCTATGGGTAAATCATTAGTTTGACTTTTATTATTGATTATAACTACCTTAGGGAAAATCAATACTTTTTAAATCAATAAATGCAAGCATTTTCTCATTTGGATTAATCTCAACCATGGGTTAATTCCACCTTTCTTCTTATTTTTTTCAAGGGACCATCCATCCATATATGTGATGGCCACTCCCTCGAGGGGGCATCATCATAGGCTTTTAAAACATCATTTGTAGCTTTTTTCTTCAACCATCATCTTCCTTTTGTCATATAGGCCATTTATCATTATTTGAGAAGACATTATTATGCCTATAGTTTATAACATCTTCCCAAATAGGGGAAAACTATAAATGCCTAAATCTAGCCACCAATAACCTTCAACTAGGCTTTTGACCAATTTCCACTGAAGTGCATGACTTATCCTAAAAATACTATAACACACTAAATGATGTGAACCTATCATATTCAAGTGTCAATTTTAGCTAGAGTATCATTAAATAAGGCAATATAATTTATGAATTAGCTAATTTTGATCAGATCATTTTGATTCAAAATGACATTTTTGCACCTAAGTGCTTTGGATTGCTCTTTTCAACCAATTTTCTTGTAGGAGACACATGCCTTTGTTATTTTATGTCAGAAATATCCTAAATAGGATAATTGATCTAACACATCTAACATCACCTTCCAATTCTAATCCAGTCAAATTTTGAGCCAATAATATGACATTCTGACTAATGTAATTAATTTGTACACCAATTACCATGATTTACACCAAATTTGACTATTAATTTTTAAGGATAATTAAACCAAATCAAGATATTAAGTTAATTTTCCATGAAATTTGTTGAATATTTATTTTTGGAAATTTATATTGAATAACTACATCATCAAATGACATCATTTTTAAGAAGTGGCATCCACAAGCCATAATTGCATAAAATATCAGGATTAAGCCCTCCCATGCCTCATCAATGGCTCCCATGCCTCATAAATTCCCCTTATTCCCAAATTATGTTAAGATTATTTATGTATTTTATTTTCATAATTATATTAATTCATGGCCACACATCTTCATATTGAGATGGTCGGTCATGGTTGATCCAATCTATTTTGATAAATATATAAATATGAGGCCTCACAACTATAATTTTAATCTTGTATAGTGAAAATTTATAATGTTTAAATCATTCCAAAATCATTGCATTTTAGTGTTATAATTAAAATTATTTATCCAAGCCAAGCCAAAGTCAAAGGTGCCAAGAGGAGATGAAGGTAGCACACTCCATTGAAGAAGATCTCTTGAAGCACAAGTAAAGCAAGCCAAAGAAGGATCCTTTTGGAGAAATCAAGGATTTGGTAATAAATTTGTGTTTTGTGTTCATTCTCTCATTTATTTCCATTTTTAATTGTGTTTTTAAATGATTTTTCCTCATTAAGCTCCTCCTAGTGACTAAGACTAGAGATTTTATGCTAGTTAGTGTGTTTATTTCATTTTATTTTCATTTTAGAACTAACACAATACTAACCATCCTCTATTGAGTCAAATTTTAAGTCTATAGGAATAATTTTTGAAGGTCGGTGTATGTGGTGAAAAAGTTACTTAAAAAATGGCTAGTTTGGTTTAGATAAGAATGTGAAACATGAGATCCAAAAATTGGTCTGCAAGACCAATATTTATCATTAGACCATATGATTTTTCCATTTAGCATGTCCTAAGGATCTCTAAGAACCATGTATATTCTTCATAATTCATGAAAAATGTCTACGTAGGTGTTTAAGGCCTAATCTTTCATGACTAGTTTTTGAGGTGGTTTGACAGTTCAAAGTAAGCAAGATACTGAGATGATCTTGAGCCTTTATGTCCCGAGTAATGGTATTCAAAGGATTTTGGGGTGATATTTAAGTCATGGAGTATATCTATACATTTTTTATTTATCATGAGTAAGTTTCTTAATAATTTTTGAGCTTCATTCTTGCAAGACATATTTTTGATTGTACATAAGCTTAGTAGGGTAGTTTGTCCTAAAGAAGGTTTTAAGGTATGAATAAATGATGTAGATATAAAACATAATGGAGGAGGTCATATGAGTTAATTATTTAAGTTATTTAATGATTTTTATTTGTTTGATAAAGTCATTTGGGTCTAATAAAATCAAGTCTTAGCGTTAAGAGAGCAAACCTAATGAAGTATGTCTCCATGAGACCTAAAGGATGAGTAAGACCACTATTGATCATTAAGAAAGATTGTTATATATGAATAAATATGAAATTATTGTCATATACTTACTATAAAAATTATTTTAATGTCATGATTACATGAGATAAATTTAATCAAGCATGAGAGATATCAGACATACTTCTGGTACTCGCAGGACTAATATGACAGTGAATTGCAAAGAGTGTTCTTATGAAGTGGTTGGACATAAAATGTTCTATAAAGATTGAAAAATATTATATGGGGTCTATTTTAGTTATTTTTTTATAGTATCTTGATCTCTATGGAGGTGAAAGGTGTTATAAGGGATCAAGTTTACATGTTACTAGATAGACCTAATGTAATTAGGTCTCTATGAGACCTAAAAGTGAAATGAGGTCTATTTAAGTCATGATAGAACAAAAGGGACTAATATTTCATTTGAATCATTTTTATGAGATCTAATAAGACCTATTATATGGATTCATTGAGAGGTTGAGGGTGTGTGGTTGACCAAATGGTATATTTACAAGAAATGAGTATATATACAAGGCATTTTAGGCCTATTTTGATAAGCTCAGAGTAAGTGAATGGATTGATAAATAAATGAGCCTAAGGAGGATAGAAAACATGATTTAAACCCTAAAAATAGAGAATATAATAATATCATGAATATATTATAGGTGTTATATAGTTGAAGATCAAGTTCACATGACATATTTAGTCTTAAAGAGGGCTAGTTGAGGGGAAAATCCTAGAGGTAGTTTTGAGAGAGATCAAGTGGAGTAGAGCTAAAGGAGTGATCATTAATTATTGAGAGGATATTAGATTTGAATAAAATATGTGTTCCTCATGTATGATATTGGATAAATCATACATAAATCTGAGTGGAAGATTATAAGAAAGAAGGTTGATTAGCTAAGTTGGTGATTGGTCAAAGAGGGAGTTGAAGCCTCCTTGTAAGTTGATACATATAGAATTGGTCTTGGTTGAGTTGGTGCCTAGTAAATAAGGAGTTGGAGGTGACTTTAATGTTGTTTATTTTGTAATTTTTCTTTGAATAAGTTGGTTCTTAGTCATATGAGGTTGTAGCCTCTTAGAAAGTGGGTGCTTGATAAATTTAGAGTTGGTGCTCCATGTTGGGTTGATGCTGAACTAAATTTGATACATTATCTTATAATAAATGTTGTCTAAGATTTTTTTTAGTGGGTTTTATCCCCCATGAGGGTTTCCCATGTATTGATGTGCTATCTTTTTTAATGCTCATGTGATTGGTTCTTAATACATTTCTAGATCATTTTACTACTTTCATAGTTCATAGATGAGTAGATGTAATTGATTGTAAGTTTTTGAAGATTGATTCACCCCCTTCTCAATCATTATGCTTAAAATAATTGGTATTAGATATAGGTCCTCTGAATTAGGATTAACATATTGAAGGTTATCCTAAGAAGCACAATATGTCTAGTGACCAAGAGGAAGAAGAAAACATGTATGATAAATAAGTCTACTATGACAATGAAGAAGAAGAAGAAGCTGAAGTAGACCTTGAAGTTGAGCTCATAAGTAATCTATATTATTGAAGCATCAAAATAAGAGGAATCATAAGTTGATATATATGGTCAAGGATATTAAGGAACATATATGTACCTTGAATAGTGACATGGTCAAATAATCCAAAAAAGATGAGAAGACCATCAAGGATCTCAAGAATCAGTTAAAAGGTGTCAAGACAAAGTTTAGATCAAAAGAAGTTGAGTACGATCAGTTGAACATAGAAATAGATTCCTTAAATGTTGATCATGAGAAGCTCATAAACAAGATGAGTAATTTTGAGAAAGAGCGTGATAAGTTAGAACAAGTCAAGAGCACATACATGAAAGTTAACATAAAGGGAGAAATTAGGCAGCCCAATGCAATGAGGTATTCTAATTATTTTAATGGTTATTGTTTTATTTGTCATATCCTTTGTCATAAAATAAGAGATTATAGAATGGTCTCAATGGATGAGTTATTATGGGACCATGGGAGAAGGATTGATCAGTCAAGAGGTAAGTATATTAATGTTGTTTACTAAAGTTATCATAATATCAGACACATTGCAAGATTATGTCCTAATAGAGTTAGAATGTCCTCAAGACTTAACAAGATATATGGATATCCTAGAGGGCATGAGAAGGGTCAAACATTGGTATGGAATCTAAAAAAAGTTAGTATTGATCAAATTGAGCCCAAGAGTCAAGATGGATTATTTTCTAAGGTAGAAAAATGATCAAAATTGAAGGAATGTCAAGAACACTTGTTATTTGCATATATTGATAATGTAGTCAAAGAGAATAATAAGGATGACAAGGAAGATGAGTTGAATTCTTCAATCAAGCCTAGGTGGATTATAAGGAGGGATTGTCAGTCTCATAACTACAATATGGTTGAGAAGAGTGGTTTGGAGATCTAGGAATATCTTGAGTTCATGGTGTTTTGAGAACCCTATGGAAAGGGGTGACTCCATTAGGCTTCATTGAGACACTCTTGTAACAGTAGAATCATGAGGTTGTAGTCAAAAAAGGATTCATCTTGAGAGCATTCTAGGTTATCTATGTTACTAAGTATAAGTTGTTTTCTTTGTAGCTTGTATGTATATGACAAGGTGAAAGGAGTCTTTGGTCAATATGAGCATTGATTCTAGAGATCAATTCATGAAAAGTCATGGTATGCAATGCAATTCTAAGCATAGGATTATGTCTAGAGACATATGGAATATGGATTGGTTTACAAGACCAATATGGTCATAAAGACAAATTGGATGCTATTGATAGAGATAAAAATGTGATGAAAACTTGTGTAGTTGATTGGTATATGAGAGGTAAGAAAAAATCTAATTGTACTTCAGTAAACTATACACAACATGTCAGAGATCAATGTAAGTTAATCAAGTCAATTTACATGACTCAAGGAATGTGAAGCATGAGGATACACTGTCTACAATGTCACTATTTATCTAATAGGTCCAAGGAGGGAATATCAAAAGAAAAAGAAGTGATAAGTCTAAAAGTGCACCTACAGACCTGTCATAAGTAAAATAAGATAAAAACCATACTTGTGATGTGGGTAGTGATACTAGTGTGATTCAATGGCAAGGTTATTGTATACATGTTGAGAATGATCTATAAGTACTAATGAATCATATGATGAGCACAATATATGAGGATAAAGGGGGAGCTCATTAAATGATTCATTATCTTGAAGAATAGGTGAGTAATGATCTATGTCATATAAGAATAGATGTATGGCCTAGTGAATGTCCAAGGTTTATATCAGAGACAAAGTGATTAAGGTATCCATGAAGATAGGGGAGCATGTTTGTATACTCTATGATCTTGTTACCAAAAAAAAGGAGAGAGCTTAGAAAGGGAGAAAGAGGCCAGTTTGAAAAGAGCTAGTGCTGAGAGAAAGTTTAGAATGATTCATATACTCAAAAAATGTTGAGATCCTATTTGTTACAAGAGGTGTGATCTAAGAAGTTACATCACAGGGAGAAAATTGTAGGTATCTCTTTGTCATTAATGTCAAAGGGAGAGAATGTTTAGAATAGAGGAGAAATAGATTGTTAAGAAAAGTTCTGAGAGTGGTTGTCATCAATGATAAAGGGGGAGATTATTGAGTATTGTCATTGATGTCAAGGTTGATGTCAAAGGTAACTAAGGATAGATATAAGTATGTCATATGTCAAGGTACATGAGAGATAAGAGTGTTGCCATGAGTATTTCCATGAGAGAGAATAGTTCATCATAAGAAGAGAAGAGAGTGTTGCTAAGAGTTGTCATGATTGTTATGAGCATGGAAAATACAGTCATGGAAAGAGTGTTTGAAGACAACCAATGTCTGCATAGGAATAATAGTGTATGAAGAGGTTTGTATAAGTCATTGATGCCATGATATGAAGAGGTATGTGTATAGTATGGTATAGTCATGACATGAAGAGTTTTAAGGTGAGCCATATGAAGAAATAATTATCATTGAGAGAGTATTTTCATTTAAGGATGTTGTCATGAAAGATAATTTGAAGGCAACTAATGCCTAATGATTGCATGAAGATATGAAGTCATATGAAGCTTGGTCATTTAATTTTGAGTCTAAAAGAGGCTTTGGAAGATTTTTTTCATTAGAAAGAGATTAGTGTAGTGATATTATTATGTATTGATATCTTATGTCTTCTTATTTGATGTTTTGTTAAGGTGATGACATGGAAGGAATAGGTCAAGGTGTCCAGTGCATTAGAAGCTTGAGCCTAGTCATGGCATGGTGAAGGTATGATCTGGTGGCATGATGAGGTAAGTGAAATAAGATATGTGAGAGGTTTTTAAGGTTGTATAAGCATGATAATAATCTATATATGCACTCATAAGCTTTTCAAAGTGAGTATTTGAACATAGGTCCTTTAGTCTTGGTCTATACCTATACCATTCTTTAGCATTGCCTAGCCTAAAGAGTCATGTGGATCATATTTCAAGGTGAATGTGTGAAAAAGAGAATGGATAGACTTAATAAAGTTGTTTTATGAATGATAATGAAGTATGAGGTCATGATTTGTAGGAAAAGGCATGGAAAATGGTTTTGAGGTCTCTTGAGTGTACATAATGAAGGTATGCAAACCCGAGAAGGACTTTCAGGTGTTCATTGACATGTGTAAATTTTGAATGAAAACTTGAGATATTAAGGAGATATGGGGAAGGGTCATAGATAATATATATAGGCATTGGTTTTGGATTTAAGAGGTATCCCTTTATAAACAATTGTTAACATTAAAATTTGTGTTATACCTTCCTAAAACCCTGATGAGAAGTCAATGTGAAAAATCTTGTTCAAATCAGATCAAAATGGATTGAAATGCTCAATAAACCTATTGTATCTTATATTTTACTCTCTCAGGCACCTCTAGGTGGTATTGAATTATCAGATGAGTGAGAAGACCCTACAAAAAAGGGCTTGTTTGTGAAGAATTTGTTGTAGCAGTCAAAAGTTACATTGGTCAAGAAAATAAAATGGATGGAAGAAGGAGATAGAGAATCATAATACATTCCAATGAAGTTTGATGGATATATTCCATCCTTAAATTATTTTAATATGGTATTCCAATTTATCCATTTGCATATAGACCTAATGGTGTAAACAATGTAAAATCCAAGCAACAGTGAAAGATGAATTTGAGTGTGTTTTCATGATAGAGTGATGAAACCAAGTGGATGGAGATGTTGTATATGAATTTTAATTAATGTTAATTATTGGAATAATTTTATAATTTTAGTTTATGTGGTGAAAAATTTACTCAAAAAATGGCTATTTTGGTTCACATAAGACTGTGAAACATGAGGTTAAGAAATTGGTCTACAAGACCAATATTTTTCATTAGACCATAGGAGTTTTCTATATGAGGATGTCTTGAGGATATATAATAAACATGTATATGATTCATGATTCATGAAATATGTCTACATATATGTTGAATATCTAATCCTTCATGACTAGTTTTTGAGGTGGTTTGACAATTTTGAATAAGCAAGTTGCATAGATGATCTTGAGACTTTATGTCCTGAGTAAAGGTTTTATAAGGATTTTGGGATGATATTTAAGTCATGGATTATATTTATACATGTTTCATTTATCATGAATAAGTTTCTTAATAATGTTGAGCTTCATTCTTGCAAGACATATTTTTCACTGTACACAAGCTTAATAGGGCAATTTGTCCTAAAGAAGGTTTCAAGGTATGAACAAAGGATATAGATATAAAAAATAATTAAGGAGGTAATAAGAGTTAAATTTTTTTTTTGATAAAGTCATCTGGGTCCAATAAAATTAAGTCTTAGCATTAAGAGATTAAACCTAATGAAGTAGGTCTCCATGATACCTAAAGGATGAGTAAGACCAATATTGATCATTAGGACAGATTACTCTATATGATTGAAGATGAATTATCATACTATAGTTAATATAAAAATAATTTTTATGTCTTGATTACATGACAAAAATTTAATCAAGCATGAGATAGATCAGAATTTTTTTTGGTACTCATAGGCCTATTATGACAGTGAATTACAAAGAGTGTTCTTATGAAGTGGTTGTGCCTAAAATGTTTTGTAAAGATTGAATAATGTTATATTGGGTATATTTGAGTTGTGTTGGAAAGTATATTGATGTATATCAAGGTTAAATGTGTTCCAAGGGATCAATTTTAAATGTTACTAGACATGCCTAATGCAATTAGGTCTCCATGAGACCTAAAAGTGAAATGAGACCTAATTGAGTCATGGTAGACCAGAAGGGACTCAAAGTTTATTTGAATAATGTTTATGAGATGTAATAATACCTATTATATGGAATAAATAAGAGGTTAATTGTGTGTGGCTGATCAAGTAGTATATGAACAAGAGATGAGTATGTATACATGACATTATAGGCCTATTTTGATAAGCTTAGAGTAAGTAATTGGGTTGATAAATCAATGAGCCTAAGTAGGTTGGAAAACATGTTATAAAAACTAAAAATATAGTAAATAATCATATAATTATGATCATATAGATGTTCTATATTTGAATATCAAGTTTATATGACATATTAAGTCTTAATGAGGGCTAGTTGAATGAAGAAGCTTAGAGGCAGTTTTGAGAGAGATCAAGTGGAGTAGAGCTGAAGGAGTGATCATTGATTATTAAAAGGATATAAAAGTTGTAATATATATGTGTTATTTATGTATATTATTGGATATAAAAAACATATATTTGAATGGAATATTATAATAAATAAGGTTGATTGTCTAGGTTGGTGTTTGGTTAAAGAGGGAGTTAAAGCTTCTTTACAGGTTGGTGCTTGCAAAACTCATCTTAGCTGAGTTGGTGCCTATTAAAGAAGGAATTATATCTTTATTATAGGTTGGTGCTTGTAAAAGTGTCCTTTGATCTATTTATTTCTTAGTCATAGGGGGATGTATCCTCCTAGCAAGTGGGTGCTTGATAAATTTGGAGTTGGTGCTCCATGTTGGGTTGATTCTAAACTAAGTTTGATAAATTATATTATAGTATAATTTGTCCAAGCTTTAATTTAGTGGGTTTTATCCACCACAATGGTTTCCCACATATGTGATGTGTTATCTTATTTCATGCTCATGTGATTGGTTCTTAGTGCATTATTATATCACTGTGTTGCTTTCATAGTTCATAGATTAGTGGATGTAATTAATTGAAAGTTTTTAAAGATTTATTCACCCTCCCTCTCAGTCATTATACTTAAAACATCATCATTTTCAATTAATTTTTTAACACAATATTTGAAAAGGATAAATTGATAAATGGAATGTCTAGAGACTCTATGGCATAGGCAAAATTGATCCATGCGATACCATGAAGGATTGGGTTTGGTCCTATCTAGTAGTTTTAGTTGTGGGTAGACAATCATGTCTGCATCAAAAAGTCTTCAAAATATGGAATCCATAGATATTGGGAGTGGGGTATATTTATTATTCATTCTGATAAAATTAGGAGTGGAAACATTTAATTATGTTGACTTGGTGGATGAACAAGTGTGTAGAATAGCTCGATCATGATTTTGGCATACCTATTTTTACTCATCTATGGATGTATCCTTATTGGATGAACCCTCTATTTCAAGTTTATCATTGTCGATTAGGTTTTTAACATAATCTCTAAAAGGGTGGCATCTATAAGTACAGTGTATAGATACTCTATGATATACACAAAATTGATCCACATGATACCATGAAGGTTTAGGTTTGGTCCCATATAGAAGTTTTATTTATGAGTAGACAATCATGTTGGCATCAAAAAGTTTCTAAAAGAGGGATTCAAAAGATATTGGGAGTGGGTTATATTGATTTTTATTAGTGTTATACTTAGGGGTAGAGGTGTTTGACTATGGTGATTTAGGATATAAACACATGTGGGACATAGTTGTCAAGTTCAGTTTCCATTTGCTAATAGGACATGAAATATTGGGAGTGATTCCATGGCTAGTGTATGGGGGAGTGGATTGGGATTAGTTGACACAAGGGTTGGATGTAGATGGAGGTTGATGAGGAAGGACATGAGGTTCTTATGGTGTAGATAACTTTAGTTGTATGGATTCAAACTCATCTAGAAGGTGGGCACCCATCTCGAGGAGTGGTAAAAGATATGCATCCTTGTTGGAAAAAAGTATTTCTCTATTAAGACATGGTTTAAATTCATGATGGTGGATATATGGTATATGAAATATAGACTGATATGAAGGTATGTTACGGTGTTGGGTAAAATATGATCCTATGGAAAAAAGGAAGTCTGAATGATTAAGATAGAATGATAGGTGTTGGACAAGGACATGATAAAATAAAAATGATTGTGATGTCAGACTTGGATCAAATTTCAAACTAACAGTATAATAGGTTCTATCATTTATTAATAATGGCATGATTTAAATTAGTAAAAGGATGGGGTTGTGACTAATTTTAAATTAGAAAAAGTGATGACTTCGATGGGTGCTATCTATAAATAGGTAAGCATCTAGATTTAAATATGACTAGGTGCTAGATCAAAAATTGACAGAGTAACTAGTAGTGAGCAAACTATCAATTTAATATGAAATAAGATAGGATGATAGTAGACCAAGGATTCCAAATAGGGTGGCAATATAGAAATATGACCCTAGACTAACTCAAGACTTCAAATAATTTATCAAAAATGGAGTGGATATAGGATTATGTGATGAAGGGTAGATGGGAATATATGGAGGGATTAATGATCATTTAAGATCAAGACAAGTCTATGGTGATGAAATGATGATTAGGGGTATGATGAGTATGATTTGGATATGCATATAAGATAAAGTATAACTAGATGTATGGGTTTGAGTATGTAGGCTATAATGTTTTAAAATAATGCTAGTCTTCCAAAACACTCAAATAAATCAAGAAAACCACAAGCCTATGACTAATAAACTAACAAAAGAGTGTAACTTGAAAACTACACCATCTAGGCTTCACAGGTGAGGTTGTAGGCTAGTGATCCATTACAAACTATCCTAAACCCTCTCAACCCCATCTACACTTGATAGTCACTTAGGAGTTGATCTTGACTCTGAAAACAAGTCACATGTTATGGTCAAAATGTCCTATGCTAGGCTAAATAGGCTCTCTAAGGGTGTCCTTGATATATGATAGGTAAGTGGGGCCTAAATTTATGTAGGGTGCTATCTAACCAATTTGTATATTGGAGTTAAAATTCCCCTCACTCCATGGAACCCATTATGGGGAATTTTGCTTTAGTGCATAACAATAGTTGTCATGATATTTATAATCCATCAGAACATGAAGTGTGGTATAGTGCATGGTTATGAAATACACATCATCAAACCCTATGGACTAATAAAAAATGCTTGGATATCACTTTCGTAGTCATGTTTCACCCTAGAAATAAAAATGGGGAGGGTTTACTAGTGGATTTTGATCCTCTAGGAATCATCACAAGGATGTAAGGAGGAAAACATACACAACTATATCCCTTAGGTGACACTCAAGAGAGTAGAAAAAGATTTATTAATTGATTAATTTAGATGTGTTGATAGGGAAAACAAACAAGCGATTTAAAAACAATGTTCTAGCCAAATCTTGTGCTAATCGGACTTGCAAGACAAAAGATTAGTAGTTTGAGAATTAGCTTCTTTAACCAATAAAGATTCACTAAAAAGGTTATAAATTTAAATTTTAAATCCTAGAGGGGTTAAAAAATGATATTAGGAGACAAGTAACAACATTAGTAGTTTTGGCAACTTGCAAGGAAAGAATGTTAGTAGTACCTTTAGATCTTTTGAGGTTTATGAATACCTGTAAGTTAGAATTGAAAAATCCACTATTTTTTTATAATTGTTATTTTGATATCAAAAAATAATTAAGAAAATTCTTATTTAATATGACTAGATCATTAGATTATAAACAATAATAAAAGGACTAGTCAATCAAGCTACTATCTATTTTATATCACTTTTAGAAAAAACTCAATTCCAAGCCATATGACAAAGGGTAATATTTAATTAAATATATAAAATTAGTGACATAACAACTTAAATGGTATTCAATGGAAATGGCACTCTAAATAAAATCATCGACAAAATGTCTAATAAAATAAACACAAATGAATTTTTACATGACTGTTTTACCAACTGATTATAACAAATCAAAATTGATAAAAAATCTAGTCAGAATGAACCAAATGAAGTGAGTGGTCAAAATATTTTAAAAAGGTGTTATGATTTCTATAGATGATAGTGACACATTTTAGTATAAGACAATGACTAAGCATCTATCTAATCAATTCTTTATTACACTCCTAGCCTAAGAACAAGGTAAAACTATTCCTAAAACATATTCAAAAGTGGGGATTTTCACCAAATAGCATAGTTATTAGTTCCCTAGTGGATAGGTATGCAGAATGTGAAAACACATGACCTGTGTACCATTTGAAAAAATTCCATTAAGGCATGTGTGTTGTTTGACCAAATGCCTATTAAATTTTCACCTTCTTATGTAGTTTAACTATTTCAAAAAATGCCTCAAAAGTGGTGGTAAGTGGACATGGATTGTAATGTAAATTTGGTCAGTTTAAAAGTAGATGTTTATTAGATGTGGGAGCTATATATTGCCCCAACTAGATAGGTTCAAGGTTTGAATTCTATCTAAATAAAGTTAATAGGTTTAATGTTTTAATCTCAACAACATTACTTGAAATGTAAATGAAGACACCTTACATCTCATGTAAGACCCCCAAGGCCCATGGATTGTTTACCCTAAAAAAGGGAGTAAAAATCCCAATAGGTTTAAGGTTCAAAACTTAACAACATTGCTTGTCTGAAGTTCCAACCACATTTGATCAAAGCTCCTTAAAGACAAGTATCTCTACATGACTTTGGTATAGTCCTAGATGTAATCAACAAGTGTCTAACCCATTCAGTTCACCCTTGTTGATGTCCTCACATTATAAGGTGCATGGACTATTTGACATAATGCCTCATAAAAATAATAAAAAATGCATGGAAAATAATTTGGTAGGTTTAAAATATCAAATCCATAACCTTTATCGAGATTCAAATAGGTTATAGATGTTTATTACAAGCATAATGAAAGCGGATTTTTTATGAGATGTGTCCTATAAAATCTACAAGGGTTAATCCCAACAGGTTCAAGATTTAAAACTTGACAGCATTACTTGTGACTAGTATGGAAAGTGCCTTACATAGGTATCCCTATGTGGCTTTGATGTTGTCTCACAAATAAATGTCTTACCCAATTAGAGGAGGGATAAGATATCTTTTTAGATAGGGTCAACGTAAATTAGAAAATGACTATCAATAAATTAATCCTAAAAAATCATGGACTTCAAAATGTCTTTTCCTAAACCTATACAGTCGATAAAAAACTAGAATGTATTTTATTTGACCATGATTAACAAACCACATTTCAAAATTTGATATAGATTTCAAGTTTTAAACACAATAGTTAATTATATGCAACGTTATAACTAAATACCAATCCTTAAGTCAAATTAAAAAAAATGCGAGTCGGATGAAAAGAATCACTATTAGGCACAAAAAATGATTAATGATTTTTAAACATTTAATATTTTCATCAAAATCACCAGTAGCTACATAATATAGTTAATGCAAAGCTAAAAGTTTCAATAAGGAGTCATTGATGAATAGTCAATACTACCAGTTCAAAAGATACAATTTGTATTAGAAGCCACACATTTTCCTTCATCCTAACTTGCAAGTTGAATTCATACACTCCAAACACAAATGGTCAGCTTGAGAGGAGGGCTCCCAGTTTGATTGCTAATTTATGATCAAGAATTTGGATACTAGGTTTTAGTATGAAATAGAGCTATTAAAGACCAAATTAACAAAGTGAATGCCTAAAATTGGACATGGGATTGAAAATATGCTCAAGACTATAATTTCAATAGTTATTTAGGAGATGATCTTAGTAGCATAGACACATTCCAGTTTTAGATTACCCCAAATGCATGGGTCACCTTGCATTTATAGATGTGTTGGATAGAAATGGAGGGGAAATTCCCTCTCAAATTTCAAATGGAGGATGTCTATAGAATGGATAAATTTATAGATTTTGGAATTATCTAGCCTTTATTTGGGATGCATGGGTTTATATTGTGGAGAGGATGTTTAGGATTTTGACATTTAGAAAATAACAACATTTGGTGAATGGTATTATGGGATTTAAGGAATTAATTAATTTAGAAGGTGAGAAGGGTGAGGTGAGCATGTATAAATGGGACATAGGGGAAATTTAGGAATGGAAATAAAATAAATAAACTAATTAAGAAATATGGATAAAATATTAAATAAAATTAAGTAATTTAATTGGGTAAGCAGGATTAGATGCATACACATATACCCTTGTAGGCATGGAAAAGGAAGTAGAGGCTAGTTGAGAGGGAGGTTAAGAGGTGGGAGAGGAGGCATTATAGGAGATTAAAATAGTGGTATATATGAAATGAGCCACATTAATTTAATATTATATATTGAGGAATAATCTTAATAAAAATAAATAAATAAAATCTAAGTGATAATTTTATCAAATGGTAAGGTGGGAGAGGAGGCATTATGGGAAATGAAAATAAGTGGTAGATGTGGAATGAGCCACACTAAATTTATGACACATATTTAGGAGGTATTTTAATTTTAAAAATATATTTTTATTTTAATCTAAGTGATTATTTTACCAAATAGTAATGGGTATGTGTACAGTTTTGGGGGATAATTTCATGGATATTTTTTCTAATGTGTACACATTCTTATCATAACATGTATCCATGATTAAAATTTAGGATCAAAACCATTAAACCTAAACACATACATACTATATATAGTTAAAGGAATGTGTACACATTATAATGTGCATGCATTTCTATTACATTGCATGAAAAAGGCACAAAAGATATATTGATAGTCCCAGGTGGTCTACTAATAGATAATTTACTAAAATAAATGTAAAGTATAAGTTTAAATTTATATTTTGACATTTATATTACTTATAATTTAAATTTAATTTAGTAAACATAAGAAATTAGGGTCACTCTACATCTGATAGAGTTGGTCTCACATTTGCACACCTTACAATGTCAAAAATAGTTCTTCTAACTGTAATCTAGTCAGTACTTAAGCATTTTTAGGGTTTTAATAATGAGCCTAGGGATTTCAATTCATAAATTTTATAATTTATGTCCTTTTTTGGTAAACATATAGTCATTTTTTAAGTTTTTATGCCTTTTAGATTACTTCCTAATAATTCTAGGAGTCCTAAGTTTGTCAAAACTGAATTTTGAAAACCACTCACTTTAAACTTGATCCAATGTGGTGTGATTGGGGTAACATAGATCACATTGATGACCTAAAAACATAAAATTACCACTTTGTGTTAATTTCAATTTCTCATCATCCCTCCCTCATCCTTAATTACTTCTTACTCATCCCTCATCACCCCTAATCACTCTCTCCTCATTCTTCATTGTCCCTAATTTCTCCCTCATTGACCCTCATTATCCCTCATCATCTCTAATAATTCCTTCATCATCCCTAATTACTCTTTTATTGACCTTAACTATCCCTCATCATCCTTAATCACTCTCTCTTCATCCCTAATCACTTCCTCATTAACCCTCACCATATCTCATCATCTGTAATCACTCCCACATCATCCCTAATCATTACATCATCCTTAAACATTGATTCATCATCCCTCATCGTCCATAATCACTCCCTCCTCATCTCTAATAACTTCCTTATTGACCTTCACCATTATTCATAATTTATGATTTCTCCCTCATTTCCCCTAATCACTCCCTTGTTGACCTTACCCATCCTTTATCATCCTTAATCACTATTTTTTCATCCCACATCATTATTAATAACTCCTTACTCATCCATCATCATCCCTAATCACTTACTCATTATCCATCACAATCCATCACCATCTCTAATCACTCTCTAATGTTACCTAATCACTAACTCATTGAACCTCACCATCCCTCATCATCCCTAATGACTCCCTCATTATCTCTACTCAATCCCTCATCATCCTTCCCCATCCATAATCACTCCATCCAATACCTTTATTGTGGGTACAATAGCTTCTTGCTTGTGTTAGATTAGCTTATTTTCAAATTCCAAATTTTACTCAATCAAATAAGGAACAAATAAAATATTATTTCACTCATCCTCTTTCACTAAAATAAGGAACTCAAAGATATCATCTATTTGTCTATTGGGATTCGTAGATCTAAATAGTGGTCCATGCCCACATCATGGAGAGAGTGTATCTCGTGCCCTATATTAGAATAAATAGGTAAAAATTTGAGAAAAGTGTGGGATGAAATTATATTACTTACATAAATAGACTAGGATTTAGGCATCTAAGAATCACAATCCTAGAGTTGAGAATCCAAATTTATATCTATATAGATAGGGGTGATTAAAGACTAGTTGATAATTTCAATTCCAACCCCACAGTTAACAATACATCCATGGTATCCTAGATTTCTAGATAGATAGATAGGTAGTCACAAATTTTTTAAAGTGTGTTCTATTCTAGTAGTTGATAGAGTATTTTTCACAACCTAACTCAATTTGTACCCAATCTAATCTATACATAGCTTGATATATAAAGGAAATGAATGGCATGTGCCTTAATCTATTATATCAAAGAGGGTCCACTTAGAGATTTGGCTTTGTTCAATGGGTCCTAAAGGCCAAACTAGGGGATTACCATAATTTTAGTATTCCCAAATCCCTAATATAATATATTAAAGGATAACATAGGAATGGAGGCACTATGATAGATATATAAGGGGAACCACTCTAAAGGCCCTACCCTAATCTCAAACTTTCCCTACCTATCAAGGCAATGTAATATTTCCCTACCTACTACATCTATTCTAAGGAGTAAGGCAAGGTAATCTTGGATTTTTAATATCTAACTTTGCTTTAGCTAATAACAGATCCCCAAATCCCAATCTATATATGTAATTAATACAACTTCATCCCATCCTTTTCTCTCTTTCTTACCTATTTATTCTAACTTTGGGATTTTGATACACACTCTCTCCATAATAAGGCTTATTAATGTCAATCCATATGTCATAAATGTATCTTAACTTTAAAATTAATGTAATTCTATCTTAAAACCTATCTAGAAGCATCCATTATAGGTGGAAGGATAAAACAAGTATGTTTTGGATAAGTCATAGGATATTGAGAGGCTTAAGGTGCATGAAATAGAAAAGAGACCAGATTTAGACATTACTTAAGATATGATAAGGCTAGAAGACATCAAAAAGGAAACTAATAATAAAGATAAAAATAAATTATAGGTTGTAAAAGGGTCTCTAGGTCTATTTTAGATTTTATGTCTAGGTTTGTGGAGAACTATTTAAACCCTTGACTAGAGTTTAGTAAATAAAAAACTCATATATATTTCTAACGAACCATTAGAATCCTGTGAAATTTTGTAGATATGTGTCTTTTATCAACTGATATAGGTGGTTTTAGAACTTGAAAGTCCACATAAGACAATATATTCATGATTGTGTTTTTTTAATAGACCTCAAGTAGGCCTAAAATAGGGCTCAAGGTGTAGTCTTTCAAAGCATCTTGAAAATCAAAGTTTTAGTAGACTTTAGAATGTGTTCCTTGTCATGTGTAATGTGAAAACGAATGCATGAAGCCATTTTGATGACCTTTAATATGATTTTGGATCCATAACTCATTAAAAAATATATCATACCTAAGTGAGAGGGCTAGGAAGCCTATTTTTATTAAATTTTGGTGAGAATAAAGTATAAAGAATGGAAATATCTTATGTGTTAGCTTAAATAGTGTCAAATCAAATACAAGAATCCTATTGGGGACATTAGGAATTAGTCTTGAGTGAAATCATTTTTATGAAGGGTGATAAACCTAATTAATAAGGTTTGATATGATAAAACTCTATGTGATAGAGCATTTTAATGAAGGGGGAGAATACCAATTCAAGACAACCTTCACCACAAAGTGGGGGACATTTGCATATAGAAATATTCCCTTTGGTCTATCCAATGCTAGAGCGACTTTTTAGAAAGCCATGGATATGCAATTCCAAGGCTATATTAACAAGTTTTTATTGGTCTATTTGGATTATATAATAGTGTTTTCAAATGATACAAGTGATGACATGGTTCACATTGAGCAAGTGTTTAAAAGGTGTAGACAATTTGAGGTATCCCTAAATCCCCAAAAGTGTGTCTTCTCAGTTCATGAAGGAAATCTAATTGGACATATAGTTTTAAAGCATGGTTTAAGCATAGATCTTGAATGAATAGCTTCAATTCTTTCACTTTTCTTGCCCAAGAACAAAAGAGATTTAAAAAATTTCTTAGGGGAGATCATTCTTTTCAGAAGATACATCTCAAATTTTGCCACTTCAACTAAGTCACTTATAGACATGATGAAGAAGAATCAAAGCTTCATCTAGTCCAAAGGAATACGGAGTTTTTAGGAAATTATGAAAGACATGGGTAGTTTTCCCATGCTCATAAACCCAAATTTCTCAAAGAACTTCATTTTGTACACCTATGCTAATATTGACACCATTTTAGGCATTCTTATGCAATAGAACCATGAGGATTTGGAGCAGCCAATAGCCTTCTTCCTTTAAGGATTGGAGAAGTATGAAACAAGGTAATATTTTGTTGAAAATAATGTACTTTATATTATAAGGTCTATCAAGAAGTTTAGATACTTATTTCCTAACAATAAGATACACCTAATGGTTGCACATCCAAGTATCAAAGAGTTTCTCTTGAACAAAGACATAATTAAGCAAAGAGAAGGTTGGATAACAAAGGTAATTGAGTATGATCTGGATATCAAAGTCACAAAGCTAATTAGAGTCAAAGGAATTTGTGAGAACCTATCCCAAGACTTACAAGAAGCCAATGAGGTGGTTATGGTGTCAATTGATGAAGAAGTTGTAACTGATCATACCTCACCTTCTAGCTGGTATCATGATTTGGTAATATATCTCTAAGATGGTAGTTATCCCTTTCATCTAACTCCTTTAAAAATAATATATTTTATATTAAAATCCATTATATTTCTTCTTGTTTATGGTGTTTTATACAAGAAAGATATCAATGGCATGTTGTTAAGATGCATTGAACAACATCAAAATGAAAGGCTTCTCGAAGATTTCCATGATAGACATGGTGGAGGGAATTATTTAACAAGGACCACAACCCACAAGATCATGAGAGGTGGGTATTATTGGAAAATATTATTTGGTGAGTGTCATGCATGGGTTAGAAAATACATATAATGTACTATGTTTATAGGAAAGGTGAAATTTGTAACCTTTCCTCTCCAACTAATTTCAGTGGATCAACCCTTTGTCCAATGGGGATTAGAATTTATAGGTCTCATTAAACCCCCTTTAATCTTAGGTCATAGATGTATAATAACTACCATGGATTACTTCACTAGATGGATAGAAGTAGTGGCATTGAAAGAAACAAATGAGACTAATGTTTTATATTTCTATGAAGGTTTGCTTACTAGGTTTGGAGTCTAACTATTATTTCTAACAATGTTATGGCCTTTGTGGGGTTTATAATTAGCCAATGGATAGTTTAACATGGGATTTATCTCATCACTTCATCAAACTACTATCTCCAAGGAAATGGTCTTGCTAAGTCCACTAATAAGAACATATTGAAGATCATAAGAAGAACTATTAAATATAATAAGAGGTTATGGCATCTAAAATTGAAGTCAGCTATATGGAATAAGAGGATCACCTATAAAAGGTCAATACCCAAATATACCTACAAGATGATATATGGTAAGGAATAAAGAATGCCTATTTATCTTGAATTTCCTACCCTAGAATTGATGCACCAACTTGAGTTATTGGATAATGAACCTATGGAGACAAGATATGATAAGCTTATGGAGATGGAAGAGACAAGACATCAGTCCATCCTAGTCATGGAAAACCATCAAGCAAAATTTAAGAGAGCCTTTGAAAAAGGAACTTATTCACAAAGTTTAAAAGAAGGAGATTTGGTCCTCAAGTGGGATGGGGATAGAGCTAAGCCATAAAGGCATACAAAGTTTGACTCTTTTTGGAGTGGTCCATGCATAATTTATAGTTGTAAATCCAACAATGCCTTCCAACCTTCAAGGATGGATGGTGAGGAGCTTCCTATCTTAGTTAATGGGATACACTTGAAACATTGCTACTGAAGGTTGAGTTCCCTTTACATAGTTTATTTTGGCTTTCCTCCAAGTGCTATCCTAACACATTAGTTTGTTTGCTTTTGCTTTGTTTAGTTAACTTCCTTGTTTTTTGTGTTTTCTTCTTGTTTTGGTGGAATCTATTGTATTTACAAATGAAAGGGTACTTACAATCATGCATCATATTTTTCATTGTTTTATGAGTCCAAGAGTCATGTAAATGGTCTGACTTCTCAAGCATAGTAGGCATGCTACCTAGCTGAGTCACCAAAGATGTTGGTCAATTTTGACCTACATACCAAAATTTACCTAATCTAGAATAAGAAGCTAAGCACAATGCTAATTAAAGAGTGATCCAATGTCATAAGGAGAATATGAAATTTAAGAGAAGATCACTTTCCATTTGTAATCTTTTGAAACACTTTAAGTAGGCTTAAAGTGTGAATTTGGTGATCTTAAAAAATTAGACCATCATCACACATCATAGAGAAACGAATGGACTAGTTTGCTTGTATTTTTTATAAGTATGCTCAGGAAGCCTCTCAAGCCCAAAGGATCACATATGGTCAATGTATTTAGTTCTAAGGTCATCTTATGCAAAATTCATGTCTTAATGACCTTGCTATCTCAAGATATAAGCCTTTATAGTTAGACTTGTAGAGTAAAACATGCATGAAGATGTCAAGTTTAAGCCTTGTAAAATAGCTATTTAAATAAAAATGTCCCAAGGTTGAATGCATAGCTGATACATGTCAATATTGTGGGATCTCAAGTCAAGATCTAAGGTAAGTGACGATCTAACAAGTTAGTGGGTCCTGAAGATTTAATGGTGTGTGTTTGATCATGCATTGAAGATCAATGATGAGCATCAAGTAAAAAGGTTAGCATGAATGCATGACTAACAAGTGTCAAGATATAAGGTACCTAAATAGATATTTAATGGTACATGATGACTGACAAAGCCAATGGGTCCAAGTGGATTGATCGTGTCCATAAGGTCAAAGGGTCAGTAGGATTCTGAGAATAATTATAGAACTACCATGTGGAACATTATTAGAAACTAGATCAAGATCAAGGGCCAATATAAAAATTCAAATCCAAACATGGTTGAGGTCAAAATAGAGAAAATATGTTAAGAAGATGCCATGGTACAAAATATCAAGATCAAGGGCCTATATCAAAAGTTGAAGCCAAACACGGTCGAGGTCAAACTAGAGAAAATATGTTAAGAAGATGTCATGGAGCTAGACATGTCACTTTCACAAGATTCATCACCAAAAGTACTAATGTTGATAATCTATTGGTAAGGTGATCTTGGAGCTGATTGTGACCCTTTTTTACATGCTAAAATGAACTAGCAGGGAGCAATCAATGCTGGGATAAGATCACAATAGATTGATCTAGCTGTTGTAACTGATTTGATGCTAAAATTTAGATTTAAAATGACTTGATCCCACTATTATAACAAAAAGAATCATTAATACAAGCCAAAAATAGATTCATATAGTTATTATGACCACCTTCCAAAAGTAATCTTACACATTATCATCTTTTCTAATGGCATCAACACTAGATGATTAGAAATCTTGGTCATGATTATGCTCCCTTCTCCATCCTTCTATGCATGATCCCTATCTCTCTCATTCCATTCTATTATAAATACAAGATTATAATCCTTGAAAATCATCCTTCTCTTTGGCATGACTAGCCTCTGCTAATATTTATACTGTAACACCTATTTGATGCAATAAAAGAATGAATTCCTCCATTTGCAAGCTAAATTGAGTTGCGTTTCATGAATTCATTAATTGAATGTATATTTTCCTTTCCTACATCTAAATTTTATCACTTTCATGTAGTGTTTCTTTAGTTCTCATAGGTCATTCTATGTGCATATATAGTCTATTGGTCAGTGTGGAAGTGGACAACTTCCCTCCCATGCTAGGTTGATAGCTAGTCAATGCCTTGTTGTGAAATACTTATGTAGAAGCTAATCAAAGAGTGAGTGAAGTGATGTTTAGTGTATTGAAAGTGTCTTATAGTGTTTATTGTGAAAGTATAAGGATCAAAACATTTGGTGCATCATCTCCATTTTTTATTATTTCATAGATTATTGCTAATCTTTCTCCCCTTTTCCAAATAAGAAGCTAGTTTACATTTAGCATAGCTGATAAACCAAAAGGAAGTCAAAATTATCTAGAGATTTGACCCAAGATTAGGTGACCCACATCATAGGTTCATTCCCATGTTAGACTAGGTTTGAGTAGGAGGACGTGAATAATCCCCTTCTCGGTTAGGGTGCAACCTAAGATGCTAATAGTAGGTATGTGTCAACTTAGTTTATTTTGCATGATGATGACTTAGTACATTACTACCAACTTAGTAGAGTAATACACTATGATAAATTAGTACTAAGGGGGGGAATTAAAATATTGACTTAGTTTGTTAAGTCAACCTAGTCAAAATGAGGAAAATTTGGTTAACCTAGTGTTTGACTAAGTGATCAGAATAGTACAAAAATATGTGAAATAGGTTGAAAGAATGCTAGAAAGTCCCATAATGGCCAATTGAGTAATAAAATGGTCGAGTAGAGTAAAAATAGGTTAAATTGATAAAAAAAAATGGATAAATTAAATAAAATTAGGCTTTTTTGTTAAAATTTAAAAAGAATTTTTTTTTATTATAAAACACATGCATGATCTAATACATCTTTTGTTATTTTATGGTTACAGGTGTATTCAAGATTTTAGCACTTGGTAAACATGGCATGGATCCCAAACCTCATTGAGTGATTGATAGTTGAGTATCAATAAAGATTGGTTATATTAGGTCCAAGAGGGATTGTATATATGTGGTGAGTCCTTTTGAGTTTAGATCTGATAGTCATGTTCCTATGAGCTTGAGAAGGATTGACTAAAGCTCAGATAGGATATATCAGATCTAAAAGCCTTATCCATGTGGGTGACAAGCTCAAATAGGATATATCCTAGGTTAAGAGTTAGCCTATTTGGTGTTTATACATCTCATATTCTAGATATTTGAAAGGTAGTTATAATAATTGTGACAACATAGGTGTTGTGTCATAACAGATGGTAAGTTACCACTGTACGTGATAGCCTTATGCTATATTATATTGGAGCATAGGGAATTATATGATTTAGGTTCTATCATCTAGGTCTAGTTTATGCATGATATGTATGGGATGTTGTCCAAAGAGCAGAAGACCATGGGGACTATTATTTTTTTGAGTTTTTGGATATATAAGAGGTTCCAATTATATTATCTAGATGGGTCACCCCATGTGGTTGATGATTAGTTACCTCAAGTATAGAGGTAGTGATAGGATCAAGTAGTATGGGCTATGCCTCACATGCTAGTGCTATAGATAGTTAGGTGAGAAGACATCTTATGGAATCCATATGGGAAAATTACTATAGGATGGCTAAGTTGGGAGATAATGACACCAATATTGGCATAGACACAAATTATAGGTCATTATACCTAGTGGATAGATCCACATCTAGTGGCACATATTCTAAGATAGATAGGACTCCCTCACCTAATGGATCTGATAGTGGTGCCCACATTTTGGGCTAGGCATGTGAGATACTTGAAGGGGAGAGAAGCATTAAAGCCACCAATTGCTAGGCTAGTGATCATATCATGGCATGAGAGACCATGGATTGGTTGATCATAATAAGCAGTAAATAGAGAGGAGATATACTTGAATGGTTGTGATTTTGGATGCTTGGATATATTTATTTCTAGCACATGTATTTATCTATTATTGTATATGTTATAGGGAATATATGAATTGTGGTTTCATTTCTAGCATCATGTAGGACACATGCATGGTTAGAAATAAATAGGCAAAAATGATTTGGCTAAGTATAATGAATAAAAAATAAATATAATACACATTATTTCACATTGGGAAATGTGAAATAACAAGAGAATAAAAAATGACTAAGTATAAGAAACCAAATATTGGTAAACAAGATGGAAAAAAGTTGTTTTTAAACTAGGAGAAAAATTGGCACCAAACTAAAACAAATAGAAACACACTCAATCACGTTGGGAAGTATGAAAGTAATGTAATAAAGTGGAAAGAAAATGAATGAAAAAATGGTATAAAAATAAATGAATTAATTTATTCAATCATAATAAATCACATTGAGAAGTATAAGAGAAAAACAAAAGTTTGGAAAAAATAGTCTTAATTTTATCACACTAATTCAAGCTGGGAAGCATGAAAAATTCATGTAATGGTTGGATTATTACATGAAATTAGAAAATAAGAAGATAAAAGTGAAAGAGTAATGAAGTAAGCATAAAACATACTAAATAAAGATGGGAATCATGTCAATTACATGTAACTTCATGATCAATTACACCTTATCTCATATTTGACACATGTATTGCTTTGTTGTGACTTGGGTATTGGAAAATTTTGTTAGGAAGGCCAGGTCCTATCCATGGTCTTAAAATTCAACTCAATAATGGACCACAAATGAGGTAGAATTAATGTGAAAATTTGGTAAAAATGGATTTTGGTAATATGAAGGTGAAATTATGGTTGTTTGTTAGGAAGGCCAGGTCCTATCCATGGTCTTATAATGCAACTCACAAATGGAATCCCTAGGGGAGTGATCAGTGAACAAAATAGTATTTCTCAAGTGGAATATTAGGATTGTATGGAGTGAAAAAGGGAATGTGAGAATCATAATTTAGGCATATTATGAGAAGACCTTAGGAGATAGGAGGCATACTAAGAACATGAGAAGACACTAAGTGACTAGTGACCATCAATGTCTAAAGGAAACTTGTTCATTATAGACACTAAGTTATGTAGACAAATAAGTGTGCTACTTAGATCAACTCACAAAGGTATATTGGTACAATAAAATTAAAATTGACCTACCTTCCCATGATGTGTTCCTCATTCCTCAGGATTCATTACAAAGTTGGTCTACTACAAAGATTGGGCACTTGCATGAGAAAGTAAGTAGCGCTAAGAGATTTTTTTATTCTCCTTTTTTAATCTATTGGAATACCACACCTTGGCAAAACTCGACTATATTGTGAGCCCAAATGTGGAGTTTTATATTCAACTATAAGGAGGAGATGTGCTTTGAATTAATTTTTTTAATGTGATATGACTTTTGATAATTTTTAATGTTTTTTTCCTTTTGTATCATTGTCTTTTGTTAAATGATTTGGATTTTGGATGTTTTTAAGGATTTTTTTTAATATTCCTCATCCATATGGACTTGGAATGACCAATCATGAGAGATAAAGTGATGCACATGAATGATCTATAGGTTTAGGCTAAAGGAAGCTAAGTGACCAAAGACAAGATTGACTAAAACACTTAGGCTTAACAATGAACCAACATGGTATCTCAAGTCTCAACCATGTATATGATTGGTTTATGAAAAAGGGAATAAATGGAATAAAGGAGATCAAAAGTGTATAGGTAAAATTATATTATAATGAGATAAATTATTTACTAAATGATCACATGGTAAAGAAGGAATACTAAAGGGAACAAGGTTTGTATAACCAAGTCACAATGAAAATTATCCATATATAGAGAGATAAGAAACCAAAAAATCATGAAAAGAGAATAAGGGAGTTTTTAAGAAAAAGAAATAAATGATAAATAATACATCCATAATCAAACATAAATGACATTTATAAGCAATATAAAGTGTGAAATCAAAGTCACCATGTAAAATAAATAAGAATTTGACACAATGTCAAATGCTATTAAAAAATAGATAAAAATAAGATTGGAATACACATCCAATCCAAATGAAAGTATAAATAATACCATGTATGTGTTCATAAGTATTGATAGATTTGACCACTCACATTATCTAGAACATCTGATAAGTCTCTATGAAGTTGGATGTGAATTGTAGCTAATTTCTCATATATCTTTAGCAAAAATTGGGAAAATACTTCACGTCTAATCTCCTCAATGGAGAAGGTAGGAATGCTTGATGGATCATGCTAAGGAGGGATATTAGGCAATGGATTTTTATAAGAATATCAGGAAGTGGACTCTATAGGAGATGTAAGAATCATCGATGGAGAAGGATCCATAGCTGAGGGACTCACAGTGGAAAAGGATCCACAGGTGAGGGAAGGTCCATAAGTGAAAGATTCAGAGGTGGAGGAATAGGAGATGAAGAAGGGATCATAGGAGGGAATGTAATAATAGGAATTATAACCTTTAGAGAAGAAGGGGGAGCCTTCTTACAAGATGACCTATGGGAAGAATGGTAGAAGGTGCAAGAATAGTTAAAATATGATCTTTAAGGTGTTATTGAAATATTCATCAACAATTGGTGTGATGGGTTACATATTGGTGCCAAAGATAATACACCTCTCCATACTTAGGAATATACTTAGGTAATATCTTCAAGGGAGGTATGGATTTATCTGAGGATTGAGGGGTGAAGGACATAAAGTGTAAATATATTATCATAGCTTGTAATAATGTATGGATGAATGATTATCTATGTTGTAAAAACAATAGATATGCCTATGAGTAGTATTGGTAGATGTAATCATAGGAGGAGGTGAAATATAAACAAAAGGATTTTGGGGAGGTTCATCAGCCCATTAGGTGGGAAATTGAGCCATCTGTAGCAAAAAATCAAACCATCACCAAAAGAAAGTGGTGATGGTGAAGGGACTAGACTAAGCTTGATGGAAGGAGTGATGGGATAAAAATCAAGGTAGACTCAACTAAATCAGGTATAATATGGGATCCAAAGTGGGATTTATTAAGGGAGGATTGGGGTATATAGAAGGCTAAAGGAGAGTTGCATGCATTTTAAGGATAAATAGGCTATAGGGATCATGGTACCTAGAAAAATGATAGACCCCAGTCATAACACAATCCATAAGCATACTCTTATGAGGTTACTAAAAAATAGAGGTGTTCACACCATCTCTACCCTATGATAAAGAGTAAAAATTCTAAAATTAGGAACTATATATGATGGAATATGGGAAGATATACTAATAGACTAAAGCAAAGAGGAATGAAAATGGACAATCTCATCATCATGGGCCTGAACAAGATCATCTGACAATGGATCATCTATGGTATCACCATCATCATAATCAAGTGTATGAAGATCAATGATATAGGTAGGGATGACATTATCATCTGATGAGGTGTGATGAATGGAATGTTGAGTCTTAGTAAGAGAATTGGGATGTCATCACAAGGTAATTTGTGAGAATGAGGTTACAAAGAAGTAGGAAGTTGAGAGATGAGATGAGGTGAAAGATTAGAAGTTTTAATCTTGAGATTTAGCTCATCAAGCTCATCATCATTAGAATATAAAATGTTATGGGAATATTCCCAATTAGTTCAATATGACCATTGTAACCTCGAGTGGATTTGTCAAGAAATTTGAATTGTCAAAACTCACAAAATGGAACATTGTGCAAAGTATCAAGAGTAGGAATCTTGAAGACACCATGATCTTGGAATTATTAAAAATTCAAAGGTTTAGTATCACCTTAAATCCTATAGATAGATCCATTATGAGGTAATTTAATGCATTGGAAGGCAAAAGAAGCAATTGATCTCATACGGTGAGTCCATGGTCTACTAAGTAGAATGTTGTAAGATAGAGGAAAGTTAAATATCAACACCTTCACATGATTGGTGATAGGTGAGATGGTAATGGGAAGCCACACACAACTTAAAGGAGTCATTTGCCTTCAATCATAGATTTGACATGTGTTGTATGCAGATTTGAGATTGCATTTAGAATATCTAAGGATTTTGATAAAATCAAGAGAATTAACATAGGTACTAAACCCATCATCAATACAGGCATGCTTGACTTGGATATCACCAATTTGGACACTAATGAATAGTGGAGGGTCATCGACATGAAGTATAATATCATCAGGAATCATGAAAGTGATGGTAAACTTTAGGGAAAAAGAAATGTCCATTATTTTATCAACATGGATGAGCATTTCTTCACATTATTTTAATATAATATCTTCAAATCTAGATAAGGTTGCTTCACATCCTACTAGGGAAGGATGAGGGATATTCATTTCAAACAAAAGATGTGTAAGATGGTTTTGATGCTATGGATAAGTCCTCATAAGATCAAGGAATGGAATTTGGGATGGGAGGTTAGTGAGTTTCATGATGGGATCCCACTCATCGTAACCCATAAGAAGATTGTTATAAATAGGTGTAAAGTGTTAAAGGACGTTCTTGAAATGAGGATCCAAATTACATTGGAATTTATGTTGATAAGAGGTATAAGTTTTAGAATAAGGTTTTAAATTATGTTGAGAAGATGAAGCAATTGGTGTAGGTGTGGGTTGAGAATCATTAGAAGATGTGTTTATATAAGGTTGAGTGTCATTGGTGTTAGGTAAAGAAGATGGAGGGATGGTAAAAATAGAATGGGAAGTCTTATCCAAGGGAGGATTTGGAATTGGTTCATCAAATTTTATAAGGTCATCTTGCCCCAACTCATTTAAGTGAGTTGGAGAATAATCTTGGGTAACATGAATTATATGAGACAATGGAGGGGTGTAAATAGGTTGAGGATCAATGAAAGCAATCATCATTTTCATATTATTCATATTAACCACATTATCTTATGGATTTGGGTCAATAAGACTATAAACATGGCTGGTAGAAGGGGTGGGTTTATCTTGGTTATCCTGGTGATTTGGAAGAGGGTCTTTATAGATGGCCAAATGAGCATTATCTTGATTCAAAGCTTGAGATTTAGTATTAGTTTCATGGGCTTTGAAAGCAATGTCATAGGCTTATTGGAATTTTTGAATGATAAAATCATTATCAAAATTGGGACCTAGAAGAAAATCCATAGCTAAATTTTGAAGATACCTATACGTCTCATGAGAATGACCCCAACTAGCATGAACCAACAAAATTTATTGGGATCATATCAAGATTTCATAGGATGAGTGGGATCAAGTTCTCATGGAAGAGGCCAAGGTAGACATTTTAGTAATTTAGTTGAGGATAAAGGTTTGTGAAATTTGATGTTATTAGGTGAAGATAAGTGAGGTTTGGTGAATTTTTGAGGAGCAAGAGTTGGTTCTAAATATTGGTTAAGAACAATAGTTTGAATAGTGTGAATGGTGTCATAAGAGTCTATGATACCATCATTGGTAGCATGACAATTCTTATTCTTAAGTAATATATGAGTACCCATAAAAGGTTAGGGTGGCTTAAATTGATGCATAAGGAAATCTTGACATTTTGCTTGGTCAATAGCCTCCTCCAAAATATGTGGAGAGAGAGTTTAGACCTGATATTACAACTTGGTAAAAAGATAATTGGTAAAGAGATGAAATAGGTTATCATCAGCCATGTTATGTTCACATTTGTTGGACAATGTTTTCTAACTTTTAATGAAATCTTTGGTAGTTTCATTTTCAAGTTTCTTACAATTGATAAAATGGCCCAATATATTCTCAGGATGATCACTAGTTTCAAACTCTTAGACTAGAGCATTTACTAAATATTCAAAACTAGTAATAGAATGAGTTTTATGTTTGTTACACCAATCTAAAGCATCACCCATGAGAGTTTTGGCTAATAACTTGGTAGAAGCTAAAGTATTTAATTTGACCTAGTCTTTATATAAATTTCCAAATGATTTTAGATGAAGAGTAATATAAATTGACCCATTGTAATAAATGGTAGGGGTGATACCTCATAAATTTATATTAACAATTTGAGATATAAGAGATTCATTTTGAAGATGATTAATGGTCTTGTTGATAAGAGGAGGTTGAGGGATAATATTACCATGGGCATCCCGAAGAGGAGGTGGGGGAACATTTTGATTTTATGTGCCCCATGGCATCTGTTGAGGGTAGGTTTAAAGATGGATAAGGTGGTTTTGCATTTGAAACATTTGATTTGTATTATGAGCTTGAAAAGTATTCATTTGATTAAGGGTTTGTAATAATATTTGATGGGTTTGATTGGAATTGTTAGCATTATTTGAAACATTAGCATTATAAGTAGTGACTTGGGTACCACTATTGGTGTTGGTAGGAGCTTGAGAAGAGTTGTTAGAATGTGAGGCACTAGTGGTAAAATTTTATTATGTGGCAAAAGATGGACTAGTGAAGGGATGAGTAGATGAAGCACTATAAGCATGATTACCATGGGTAGCAAATGATGCCTTAGTGGAAGAGTTAAGGAGAGTGGGTATTGGAATAAGCCCACTAGATGTACAAATTTACAAGTTAGTAGAGATACTAGGCATTGAGGTAGAGGAAATTAAATAAGAAGTCATGGTATGAGAAGGGATCAAAATAGAGGGAAGAGGATAAGAATCAAAGAAACTAGTATCCCCAAATTCATGTGAGAATGTGGGAGAAGGTGAATGAGGTTTTTCAACTTGACCACTAATCATGAGATAGTAAATGGTAGAAGGATCCTTTCCTCAATGTTGAGGAAATTCATAGATAAAGATGAGAATTTTAGGGGTATGATCTAATTTAGGTTGATGTTCAAGTGAGAAGAGAGGATTAAACAATGAAGAGGAATGAGAAGGGGTCGCATAATTCATTGTGTGAGTGGCTATATGAACATTACTTTGATATTGGAGAGGATATCTAATATGCTTACGGGAGACCCTATGGGGGTTGGTAAGACTCATAATATCCATTGAATTCAATTTAGTGTTGTCTCCAAACAAGAAGTTCATGATAAAGGAGAATGACTAAATAATGAAAAAGTGATGTAAAATCAAGGAAATAAGAAGCGGAAGATAAGAGTACAGAGTCTACTGGGTTGACCTAATATAAAAAATAGGGGATAAAAATTTGGAAAATAAAAATCAAAGTCAATTGGGTCAACCTATTCTATAACTTGGGCAATAAATAGGTAGAAAAAGATACAAAGTCAATAGGGTCATCCTAACTATGTATCCTTGGAAGTAAAAAAGAGTACTATGTTGATAGGTTAACCTAGTACTACAAGTAGGCAAAATAGATAGTCTAGAAGAGACTATTTTGAGTAGAATAACTATGTACTAAAATAGGATTTTTTTTGTAAGTAATTTTGAAAGCAAAGAATGAAGATAAACACACAATCAATTGGGGAAATAAGGATTATCAAATTGAGACACACAACACAAAACTTTGCACCAATGTTATCTAATGCAAGTTTTTTCAATACAACATACAATTGAGCAAAGAGTAAGCAATCGACTTGCAAAGTAAATGTTAACTAAGTGGTCATCCTGAATGTTGATAGATTATTATAGTATAATTTTAGATTTGATAGGTATTTGGCTATAAGAAAGGAAATAGAAAGTAAACTATGGATGGTTTCAAGAAGTTTAGGTTGAAAAAGATCTATATTAGAAATGGTACTGGCTTGGTATTGGGGCCTACCCCATTAGTTCAAACACCATAGAGATAAGGGTTTCAAGTTCTTAGCCAATATATATGATTAACCGTGCATTTATAATTGGCCAAAAAACCAAGACAACTTCCCCCTTGGTGATGAAATCTAAGTAGGTAAGCCTTGGGTAGACAATTGTTTAGGTGCATTTTTAAGATTATATGATCTGGTAGTGTGTGTGAAAAAAAGAGAAATAGTGCAACTAAACAACATATTGAAAAACCACATAATTAGACTATGTGATCTATTATAAGCATGTAAGTAAATGAAAGTGAAAGTGTGAGATAATTACTAGAATATAAGTGTTAATTCCAACTTTAAAACATAGTATAATGTTTATTCAGATGATAATGTATGTAGATTTTATAGAATTGAGTTAACATTGTCACTACTATATTGTTGAATCAAGGGTCTAAAAAATAGACATCAACAATATCAACCTAGTTTTCTTGGTAGAAGACAAAATACAAAACTAGGTTGATAGAGTGGACCTAGTTTGTTATATAGGGGCAGTTTTAAAGACTATAAACTATGAAAAATAGAATTGTAATAAATAATAAAATGATAGAGGAGAGAAAGGAACCTTGGTGGGTTGGAGGATGTAGAGAAAAATGAGATTGCTATTGAAGTACCTTTCTTTATACTTACAAATTCTACTAACTAGGTTGATTGGGTTGGCATAGTTCTATAGTTCCATATTTGCAAAAACTTGTAAAGAATACTATGTCGATAGTGTTGACCTAGTATGTTTTCTAGAAGTTTAGAAATGTACTATGTTGATAGGGTCAACCTAATAGTCTATCTAGAAGTTTGAAAGTGTACTATGTTGATAGAGTTGACCTAATGAAAAACCTACACATATAGAACATAGTTGAATTGATGTGACTATGTGTTAAACCTACACATAGAAGTTAGAACTATAATTCACTATTGACCCAACATCATAAATATAGAAAAATAAAATGATAGAATAATGAAAAACATGAGATAAAACCTATAAAGGTTAGATTCATGTTGGGTTCACTATAATGTATGCAATTAAAAATGCATCATATCTATAAATTAATCCTAACTCGGAGAATATAGATCATATCATACACTTATGATTGGGGATACATTAGATAATTGGGAACATGACCAATATGGGGATCTATTAAAATCAATTAGGGAATCTCTTATCATAATACACAATGTTAGGGAGGGTTCCAAAGCCTCCAATCAAGAACAATAATACAATAACCCTAGCTAGGTCCTATGTTTTATATTCACTAAACTAATAACAATTAAAGTAAAGTCTAATCTAGTGCTCACCAAATCTTGTGGCACAAAGTGGGGGTAAGAAAGAATAAAAATAAACATGCATAAGAGACATAATCACATCAATGTATATGGAATCATAATGCAATGAAGAGAAGTATAAATTCATATCTATCTACTCTTACAAAAGAAGAACAAAGTTCGGAATACTTACCTTTAAATATGAACCCGTCGAGCCTCAATCTCTCCCCTAGACAAGGTGCTTTGCAAGAGATTATTGTGGAATGTAAAGATGACAAGGATAAATTAGATCTAGGTTAGAAAACCTATCAAATCATCCAAAAAACTTCTCCACAAGACAAGATTCATATCTCTAATGAAAGTATGAAACCCTAAGCTTGATCCTCAAGTAGAATGGTGGATAAGTAAATTCACAATAGCTCTTAATTATTATTCTCTTCTCTAAATAATGGTGAAATGAACTTGTATACATAGGTATATTTAAACCTAAGCCCTTCCAAAAAAATTGGTTGATAGGGTTAACCTAGTCGACCTACCATAGTTGAGGACAAGAATTCACTAGGTCACAGGCTAGGTCAGTCAAGACCCTAAATGAAATTTACCCAAAACTATATAGGGTCAACCCAGTCAACCTAGTATAGTGAACAATCAAAATGGGGTTAAAGTTAGGAAAAGGGGGACAAAAAAGTAGAAAATTATTGAGGAGGGTATAATAGAGAATAACAAGCTTAGGGATATGGTTTTTAGGAGACAAATGTGTAGATAACAAGTGGTAAGAGGGATAATAATCTTGTGAAGCACTAATGGTCTACCCACCCCTTTCTTGATTCACCCCTTAAGGCATGCACTCAGAGAGATTGAGACTCGATGGGTTCCTACAAGATAAAGAGCATCAGTAAGTGATAAAATTTTCAAAATATTGTGTGTATACATAAATCTCTATATAAAAATTTAAATATATCACATTACCATTTTGAATTCATTTCAATGCTAGTAACTTTTAGGACCTCAAGATCCTCTATTTATATTGTGTGTATACTATTTAATATTTAAGAATATAAAATCCATCCATTTATTTTATTCACAATATGTTTTGTATTGAAAAAGAATCAAAGTGTGTTTGTAATCATCAAGCCATTTATTTGTGTGGTATTAATTTTTTTCCCTTTTTTTGTAGATGACTTAAACCTAATTATCTACCAACTAAGAATCTCCAAATATGTGTAGTGATTTTATATGTAATGTGTGTGCTATAAATAATCCAAGTATCAATGCCTCATATTTTATATGTTATTTATATAAAAAAAAATAAAAATGATATGCATATGACATAATTTGCCCTTGAGGTGTGATGAAGACTATATTGGAACCAATGCTTATGGCATATTTGAATCCATCACATTACATGTTCATCATGTTGTCGTCTATGTAATATGAATCAAAATCATCCCAAAAATCATCATTAATTTGGATTGCATCAAGTAATGGTATTATGGCTAGTTGGTCTGGAATAACTTATCAATTTAACAATTTTGAGACAAATTTTAGATCAAATTCCATTAGTAACAATACCCATTTAGCTATGCATTGATGATCATTTTATATAACTAATTATATCTCATATAAAATATCCATAAGTGTTACCTCTTGGTTATATATTGCATTACATTTAATAATTAAGGTCTCATCTAAGTATGAAATGAGTGAAATTATATTTTATTCATATGTGATATGTTGTTGATTCTCTATCTTTTTATTTGTGTCTAACTTAGATGAAATGAACATAATTTTGCATAAAAAGATACATACCTATGGTGGAATCATTTTTACAAGTCATCAATAGTTTTGGAAACACCTTTTTGGCAATAGTTTTGAATACTCGACAAAGAACACATTAAGCTCTAAAGATCTTTAGTCAAGCTCTAAATATCTAAAGCTTTGAAGATGCTCTAAAGACCTATACAGTCATGCTTCAAAGATACCTAGCTGCACTTCAAATACACCCAACTGTACTCTATAGATCAATATAATAACTCCAAAGATATCTACTATACATATATATAGTTTCTTTTTTTATATATCTTATTTTAGACATTGATATTCATATTAATGGTCTAAAATGATCTAGATATAAATGTGTTTCTATTTTGTAAATCCGAACATAATCTCTTCATATATATGTTAGTTATACTTTATCTATTGTTAGTTGAATTGGTTCCAATGCCTCCCTATAAGCATGGGATCTAATTCTTAGATATTCTATTTTGAATAAGTGGATTTGGATATTTAGATTACCAAATTTTGTATTATGAGAATACTTGTTGAGATGTGATTTAAATACATGTCTCCTCATTCTAGGGTAATCAGATATAGATAATAGATAAAAAAAATAGAGAGAAGAAACATTCAAGTGTAATTTCAAAAAATCTATATGTGTTCCTTTTTGATAATGAAGTATTAATAAATTTCAACAATCCATTCCATTACTAAATAAATGTTGATCCTGTTCTAAAGGAGTAAGGTCCCACTTCTTTTTGAAGATCAAGACAATTGGAATTTCTAGTTTATTGTTTAAAAGCGTATTTCTTTTAATACAAGTATATTTCATTCAATGCAAAGTGTGATTTCCCTTTTAATGCAAGTGTGTTCTCTTTTAACGTAAGTGTGTTTTCATTAAATGCAAAGTTTATTTTAGTTCAATGCAAGTGAGTTTTATTTATGCAAAATGTGTCTTTCAATTTTCATAAAAGATAAAGTTTGTTAACTCATATCCATTTTCAAATTTTTTTAGGAATAAATTTAATTTATAATAATAAATAAACATTCTCACATTCTAAAATATAACACTATCCTACCTAGTTGAGTCAGTCGAGTGAGGATATTGTAGTGTCTTATGCTAGATGTTTAAGTTCTAGATGTTGATGGTGTAAACCAAGAATCATTTTAAAAATGAATGCCATAAGGAATATTTTGTTAGAAAAACTTTCTAGATTTAATTTTTCTACAACATAAAATTAAAATCTTATTTGTTGTCCTTAGGATTTAGACATCAATTGCAAAGTAAACACCCCCAAATAATGAACTAACAACTCAAACATCCAATAGCTCATTGCATATAGCCTTGGACACTAGACCTAGTATAAAATTACATCATTCCATTGATTAGTTAAATGAAAGGTATAATGATAGCTTATCATTTTTGGCATCATTACCAGGGACTTATTCATCAATAAGTGTTAGTGAGATCCTATATTAGATTTATATAGGCAGAATTTAAAAACACTTATATACCCAAAAAACACAAACACAATTAAGGACTCTTTATATTTATGAACCACCCAAGAGATTCTCAATGATGGTTTATCTCTAAAGATTCCCAAATAAAACAAGAAGAAGAGAGGATCATATCCTTGCTAGAAATATCAAGAAGTGAAAGAAAGACAATTGAAATCCATATACAAACTTTTTATAATTACTCTCCTAAAAAAGATCCTTCCTTACAAATAGATCCTCCAAAAATAATTATATTAAGGATATCTTCCCCCATAGGGAGAATTGATCCTAAAAATCCCCTTTCTAGAATAGTCAGATTTGATCCACAATCTCTACAAGAAGATCTAATCACCAATGAAGATTCTCCTCCTGAGGTAGACAATAGGTTGAGAACCCATGAAGATAAATTAGATTGGATTGATAACCAAAGTTTGGAATAAAATGTGGGAGATGCACATGCACATGTATAAAACCCTAATCAATAGCCTCAATAAGATAGAACTTTTTCCTATCTAATCAACTTGGGTCCTGATGACAGAACCTCCATAAAAAATATTTTGTTATCTTTTTTACCTAATTTTAGAGGTAAATCCTCAAAGGATCTATATCAGTTCCTCTTTGAATTTTAGGTTCTCTACCAAACATATGACTATGTCAGTGAAAATCAGAAGTTGAAGTTGTTCACATCTATACATAAGGATGTAGACATGAGATGGTTCATGGGCCTTGAGGGTAAGTCTATAAGTACCTGGGAATAAATGGAAGCTACATTTATTGATAAATATCAAGATTATTGTAGAGTCAAAGAATGAAAAGAATATTTTTTCAAGATCAAACAAAATGAAGATGAAACCTTATAATATTACTTTGATAGGTTTATATTTTCCCATAAGTAGAGTGGTTACCAACTCACAAAGGAGGTCATCAATATAGTCTTTCTCAAAGGCCTAGATGATGATGCATGTGATTATTTGAACATAATGGAAAAGGGTGACATTGACAAGTTGACTTTTCCTCATATTTTAGCATTATGTACTAGCTATTCAAGGAAAAGACCTAAGATAAGGAAATAATAGTTAGAAAAATCACCTAAATTAGGCCAATTAATGGAATAATTTGTTTATTTCCAAATAGATATTCTAGTACAATCGACATACAAATTATATGGTCTCAAATTAAAATTCAATGCCACCAATTCTAAACAATTGTCTAGATATTATCCTACAAGTAGGTTTAAACATGCGATAAAGATTGTCCTTTAGATAAAATAGAGGTATGTGGTATTTGTGACTTAGACCATGACACCAAGAACTAAAATCATCTTCCTACCATGAAAAAATAAGTAAAACAAGTAGTATATGTAATTGAGGAAGTGAACTTTATTTGAAGATAAGGAAACTTGTAGTCCCAACCTTAAAATCAATTTGGTCTAATATTTTCCCCCAATCCATGGTAATGGGTTGGCTAAGTCACACCAAAAATGTGGGGAACACCACCAAAACCACAACTATGGTTACTCAAGAATACATGCCATAGATGTGGGTAATGCCTCAAAATCCTTCACAAACTTAGGCACAACATCAAAACCAACAACCACATTATATAAAATAGTCACCACCTCAATGGCCAAATCAAAAATATCAAACAAAAATAACATTTCCTCCATAGTAGGTTTTGATGCCTTCATAGCCTCAGCCACCACCGATTGAGCAATAGGTTAACCAACCATAGTTACCCAACCAGTGGAAAATCTTAAGAATAGGCAAAATAATCTTATTTATGGAGCTAATCCATAAATTAATGTTGTAAGGAGTTCAATTGAGTGTAATAATGTTTAGCTTAGATCATGAAAGGTATTGTGAGATTCACCCATTACCATAATTGAAATTCCCAATGATGAAAACACTCTTGAGTCACCTTAGTTAAAGAACCAAATGAATACAAAGAAGAAGCTACCATAATTCAAGATCCACCTATTGTTCCATTTCCTAAAATACTTAAGGAAGAAAAACCTAATGAGGGTTCTAAATTGATGCAAGGATTAAGAGAGATGAAGATAGAAATTCCACCATTATGACCCATTAAAGATATTCCTAATTTAAATAAAATAATTAAAGGATTATGCATCAAAGCACTAGGTAAAAAGAAACAATATCCTAAAATAATTCAGGTAACTTACAAAACTATTATTTTACTAGTAGGAAACATACTTGTTCCCAAATACAAAGACCCTAGTAGTCTAGTGATGACTGTGATAATTGGGAACAAGTCCATACCAAATGTGCTTATATATCTAGGTGATTCCATCAATATAATGGTTTTAAAAATAGTATAGTCCCTATATTTCATAGGGATTCAACCTACCATTATAAATTTACAAATGGAAGATCAATCCAATACTGTGCTTAAAGGAACCATTAAAAATGTTCTAGTCACCATAAAATCTTAGGAATATCCTATATATTGCATGATCCTTCAACATAAACCCAAGTGAGTAGGACATCTAATTATTCTTGGAAGACCTTGGTTAGATACAATTGTAACATGAATTGACTATAGATCTGGTAATGTAACCATTTCAATGGAATTCATTCTAAACAAATATCCCTTTATCTGCCTGCTAGACCTTCAATGGATATTTTTGAATAGATATGGGTTGATCAATTTGATCAAAATTAGAATAGTGTGTCTTCCTTAGCCATAGTTACCATAAAATATTATGTCTAAGAGTTTAAGGAACATATAACAAAAGATTTGGACCAAAACAACCTAGCTCTGAAGTTTGATAGCCTAGCTCTGAAGTTTGAAAGCCTAGTTCCAAAGACCAATAGCTTAACTCTGAAGACTAATAGCTTAACTCCAAGGATAAAAAATCATGAATGGGAAGGATTTAACTCCACTAATGGGAACCAATACAATGTCATGAGTTCTCTAAACATGTTATCTAATCCATAAGATATCCTTCAAGCCATAGTTGACTAGACTTGAAATGGGGAGAATTCAGTTTTAAATGATTGTCATTGTCCACTAATCAATCTGCTATCCAAAAGTGAAATATTTTACAAAGATGTGGATACATTTCACATGCTAATACCACATACATGTCCATTTAATGATTTGATGAGTGAATACAAATAATTAAATTCCATTATTCTATGTACTAAATAAATTGTAATCCATTTTGGTAAATTATTGAATATCAATAGCTGGTTAACTAATCAAAAAGAAAGTAAAGTGTTTGATTTATTGGTATGACACACACAAGCCTTCACTTGGGATTATCGTGATATGAAAGGAATACATCCTAGTGTTTGTATCCATCATATCTACACCAAATATGTTAGACCAGTTAGACAATCACAATAGAGAATTAACCTAGCCTTGAAATAAATTGTAAAGAAAGAGATAGAAAAACTATTGGAAGTTGGTTTCATTTACCCCATATCTGATAGTCAATGGGTTTTATCTCTAGTCATTATGCTTAATAATAATGAAAAATGGAGAATATATGTAGATTATAGATAATTGAATAAAGCCACTATAAAAGACTAATTTTCTTTGCCTTTTATTGATCAAGTCTTAGATAACTTGGCAAGAAAGTAATACTTTTATTTATTAGATGGGTTCAATGGATACAATCAAATCATAATAGTCCCTAAATATCAAGATAAAACTATATTTACCTACCCCTAGCGAACATTTTCTTATACAATCTATTGATGCATGTAAATATATCATAGGGTTATCATAGTGTTGAAAACACTTCTCATTTCAGTATTTAAAGAATCTTTTGCATAACTTTTTGGTTATGATCTTCCTAAGATCTATGGTGGATTAGTAGCCAAGCTATTTGACTATTTGACAAAATGAATATGTAAATGGTTGTTGGGAGAAACCATGGTCTTAAATCCTTTTGTGAAAGATGAAAATTATTCTTGCTAATTCTAATGAAAAATGATCAAACTCTAAATTCTAAACCCTAGTATAGAATGAATATTTACAACAAAAAATTAAGCTACAGTGATTTGATAAAGAATGAGAAAATAGGTAGGGTAGGGTAGAAAAGAAGGATGTTTCTATTATGAGTTTAGACATCATGGTATAGCTTAAATTTCATTAAAGACATGCAATTCAAACTAGTACATGACATGAAATTCCCAAAAGTATAGATCCTATAATACACCAGGGAAATATCTAAGGATATTTGAAACATGCAAATTAAAAATCAGATTCACTTTAAATATTTACTTCCACAAGAAAATTGCATTATCACATCTTCAATAAAAGCAATGGAATTGAAATAAACCTAAAAAAATTTAGTCAACCTTACATAAGCTCAAATTAACAACTTTGTATTAACACATACACATCTAGAATTCATAAAAGTAATTCAAATATACAAATCAAACTAAAAAACTAAAAAAACAACCATAATAACAAGTAAATAAAAAAATATGAGATAATCCTTGTAGAATTCTCTTGCTTGCATTACTTACTCTAAAGTTTACATAAAAGTTTTTCTCTAAAAAATTCCTCTTCTTTTCCAATGACAATACCTCCTTTTATAAGCAACATATGAGGTATGTCAGTTAGCCACTATCAAATAAGAATTAGACAAGTGTCAATGATATCTATCCTATTAAAACATTCTAGAACTAATAACACTTTTCAAAAGTAACTAACCTACAAGTCATATGCATTACAAGTTGTACATGCTTTTACAAAATAAAATATTCTTTCAAATGATTTACATATTCCTTATACAAAAGAATATTCTATGTCAACTCATTATCCTTGAGATACCCTTGTGGCTGCAACTTTTTTCCTTTGTGCCAAAATCTTCTTGGTTTTGTCATATTGTCCATAAATCAATCTAAAATTGATAATTGGTTCCATGAAAAACTCCTCTTCTTGCCATGTTATATCCTTGAAGACTTCATCACCTCTATACATAGATTCTTTGATGATCTTAGCCTCACCAGTATCCTCATTTGCTAATAGGATCATGTCCAAGATATGTTAATTATTAGCCCTTGTAGTGTCTTGGCTTTTATTTTTGGCCTCTTAGATAAATTGAGTAGCTCTATTGGAACTCTTCATTAGTTATTAATCTAGTAGGACTAAGGATGGTTAGATCCCTGATCAAACCTCCTAATATATGCACTAGTCTACTTTCCAATTGATTGAAAGCATTTAAATGTAATTCGATGACTCTAGACTATTATTTCATGTCCTTGATCTTATCTATTAAGATAATCATATCCATATTCAAATGTGATAGGCTAACTATTTTAAGTTTAGGAACATGGCCTTCCATCAACATTTTTATCAATTCCTTTACCTTCTTATCTAAAGTTTGCCATTGGTTAGCTTGATTCAGTGACATAACATCTTTTTTGTTCACCATATCCAACTTATACCTTATTATCTTCAAGGACATGACTGTATAGATAGTTGTCTCAAAATTATTGACAATATATAATGGATCAAATAGAATGGACTACTCTTCCAAATTCTTCTTTTCTTGATTTAATCCTTTGATGGTAGATTGAAACATTTGTACTTGAGATTGAGCTAGCTCTAGTACATATTATTCAAATATAGGGTCCTCCCCTAGTCTTTATCTTTTCTTCTAAGTTAAATGAGTCAAAGGTTTAACCTTTTGGTGAATCACTTATTGGCTTCCTTCCATGACCACTGTCTCAATGGCTCTTTGTAAACCTATAATATTTAGATCATATATAACCCCAATTGAAGATTGGCTCATTTCCTTACTTGGCACCCCTATTTTTATGTCAAATCACTGACTTGCAGTATATAATCTCTTTTCCTCTTCTTCTTGTAAAGCTATGATCCATGGTTTCAAATCTTGTTACATAGATATGCCCATAGTATTTAATATATCCCAAGGATGATAAGTAGGGATCTTTTCCAACCTTGGTTTATATTTGAACCATATAGGAATAGGTGGTTTATATATTGGATTATCTTCACTAAACAAATTGATGTTCTCCAAAGGGGGAGTGATGACCACTTTTGGTTACTTACCTTTTGAGACAACTGTATTCTCAACTTTCCTTTTAAGAAGATTGACAATCACCATATCCAAAGACTTTTCTTTTTCCTTATCCTGCTTAGTTTCCTTAACCTTCTCTTCATCTATATCTAAATTTAATTCATATGTCATGGAAAGCATTTTGAGTGCATCTTCACTAGATTCATGGGGATATAATGCTATCATGTGAACCTCTTATTGAGGTAAATCTTACTCTATTATTTTATATGATTTAGGAGTTGAGGAGCTTGAAGAAATATCACTTGGTTACCTTTCTTCAGTCTTATGTTCTGATGATACATCTACTAGTGGAATCCATGAAGAATCAACATCTACTAGATGATATTGCCTTGGACCTAACACCATCTATCTTCCATATTTTGGTCTCTTTGCAATCTAGACTCAGGTTTTATATTGTTCTCTTTTAATTTTATAGAAACTTCTTCGTAAGAGGCTGCCTTGGTGTATACAAAGTCAAATGCACTAGGTTCATTCTCATAGGGCATAACCAAAATACCTTTGATCCTCAAATTTTCCTTTACTCTACCATATGGATCCCATTGTCTATGTTTATCTACTTTAAAATTGAAAGAGAGTCTATGATTTAAACTAGATTTAATGTGTTCCCACTATTTGAAAAGAGTTTTGCCAATTTTTAGGAAAACTATGTAAAATTCCCTTCCTCTTAGCCTTGAAAATGCCATCTATCCCATTGAACAATAGGTAGGCTACTTCTTGTTCTATCAACTTGTCAAGTACATAAAATAGTAGTTTGAGAGGGGAAGTTTGAGTTCCTTCAATTATTATAATAGTGTAATTAGGATAAATCCATATGTCCCCTATTTCCTCAATTGACTTCTTGATTAAAGGGATTATTCTCATCATAGGAATACCATCAATAGCTTGGCTCAATGCAAGGTAAACATAGTCACAAATGAAATGGATATGGTCTCTATACCTATAAATGTGTAATTTTAAATTGTACTAAGACATAGTTTGGGTACCATTATGGGGCCATTCTATTTGATTATGTATTTTTATGGTAGCACAAAGGGCATCTAACATATAGGACACCATGTATAATTCAATCCTCTTCTTATTCTTAATCCCATATATTTATTTGCTTAGGGAAATATTAATTATTTTACCTACTAGAGGAACCACCACTTCTTCAATGATGAAATATAACATAGGGACCCACATTGGTTCTACATGTGTTGTATGTGCACATCTATACAACTTATTCAACATGGTAATGACCATCCTAACTCCAAGTCTAAATTGATTCACTAGGATATATAATGACCTTATTACCAGTTTCAACCACTTTGCCAAAATGTCCATCAAGGAAAGTTTTTGGGCCCATGAATTAATGGAAACTAGGTCTATTTGGGCCTAGGTAAATTATAATAAGACTCAAAATCAACATGAGAGATGTCTCTAATTTTATTAAGACTAGGTTCATGAATCAACATACCTTTGTCAATTCTAGTATCTTTGAAAATTGGACCAAGGACATCGATATAGTGTAGTACCTTTGGTTTAGTAGTAGCATAATGAAGTCTAGTCATCTAAATGGCCACAATATCATCATAGAGTCTCTTTACTGGGAGTAACTTCTCCTCTTCCTTGGTCAGCACTCCCTAGTTCTCAATTGTCCATAATAACTTTAATAAACTATTATCTCCTATGTTTAATGAAGCAACTATGAATTATGTGTCTTTGAAAAATTAGCCCTTTATATCTGATGTTAGGTGTAGTTCAACCAACTTATTTTAAGTATCTCCATATGTTACCAATGCTATGATCTTGATTGATTTATTATTTTGCAAATGATAATTCAACTCTCTTGGCCCAACACAATGATTCTAGGGATAATTTAGGGATTTTCATACATTCTAGGTATTTTTGGAGGTTTAAACAGAGCTTTAATGATGGAAATTAAGTTTAAAGTATGTGTTTTGGTGACTTAGATTCAATTTAGATCTTACATTTATATGTTCACATGCTCGGGTCCACCAAATCTTTAGATTTGACTTATACACCTATATGGCATCATCTTGTCATGTAGTTTATTTCTTTTCAAAGCTTGACAATTGTCACCTTGGACATGTGTCATCATCTCATGCCTCCTAAATATTTGATTAAATTCACTCTATCAATCTCCATATATACTATTTTAACATGAGCCATTGATCTTTGATCTGAATAATCAAACACACATTATTGATCTCTTTGGGAGTCTTCTAGCCTTGACTTGCTTTGTGGCTATTGATATTTAATCTAGGCTTATGAGATTTTGCCACTTTGTAGCATTATGTGCCATATATATACCTTCTAGTTAGTTTCCATTGCTTTAATGCTCTTACGCCATGTGGCAACATCATGTGCAATCTAGGATCTTTGACTCCATGACTTGCTTCGCATCATTAGTCTTCATCTATAAGATTGAATGCGTTTCATTAGATTTATATTTGAGTGATTAAATACATAAAATTGATGTGTTTAATACATGATTAAATACATACCATTGATCTATTTCCTATTCACTTGATTAAACATAGACTATTATTTGCATCTGATTCACCATGAGTGTGACACTTGTCACCTTCACATTCAATCTCTAGATCCTTTGACATTTTGACTCCAAGGTCACTTTTATATCTTCATTGCATGATAAAACATGCCCCATCAATATTTGATCTTGAATTTTTTACTTGGGAGATCATTTGTATATAATTGATCTTGGATTTGATCTCCCAAGATCTTTCCACTTATTAGTCCCATGTTTAATTCATAACTACAAACAAACAAAATCAATGAATAAGTATTTGGGATATATAAAGACTTAGGGTAATTTTAGACTAATATTTTAATGAACTAATAAACTCAATTAAAACTTAGGTTAAAATTAGGCTAAGACTAAAATGTAATAAAATGACTCATGGAAAATATGAATCATTTCAATAAAAACTTAGGCTAAAGTAATTTAGACTAAATTTTAAACATTATTTAAACTTAGATTCAATTAATCAATTAGGACCAAAGGTTAACATAAGGTTTTGAATGTGACCATATGAATTAATTGACTAAGGGTCAAATTAACATTAAAGATTAAGCCATGAACATTTGTTCATTCTAATGGAGATCTATGGATCATGTAACATGAAAACGTGAGTCAAATGTTAGCAACATTGGATAAGGTTAAATATAGCTTATATACTAACATGTCAATGAAATCTAAAGAAAAATATGATGTTTAATAATGCATTATCATCAAGCTAAATTCCAAATTTAAATCACAATTTGTAAAATTGAATAAGGGTCCTCATTTTTTAGAAATGGGGGTATGTTTACCTCAATAAATTGTGACTTTTGGGGAAAACATTGTAAAATGTTAAAACTCAAATATTCTTGGTTTAAAATAATAATCAAACCAATCATCCCACATGATCAACTACATTTATTAAGATCAACTCATGATTAAAAAATGTATTTAAAATGCATAATTAGATTCAAACATCAAATCTTAGTCATGTTGTGTGTGTGCCTTTATTCATTTACTAATTGCCATGGGATTCACAAGACAACTGCCATATTTTATGGCCTTAATCATTAACATAAACTCATAGCATGTTTATATATTCATTATGAATAATGATTTATGAAAGGGTAAGGCTTGGGAATTGCTTTGCTACTAGCCAGGCATCCATATCCTCAATAGAGATACCTTTGGTTTCACTCAAGGCCTTGCTTCACTACTAGCTAGGAGTCCATAGCCCTGATGGAGGTTACCAGAATTGCCTTTGTTCAAAAAAAATTTATATTTTTAATAAGGCTTTTATTTTTTCATTTTTCAGATATATTTAGTTTTTCAACATTTAGCCAAGTGTTTGGGATTTTTGTCCAATTTTTGATTTTTAGACAATCATCTTTGGTTATAGACTTCATCCCAGGTAATAGTGTTTTTTACATGCTAACATGACTTTGTTATAATAATTCAAATTTTCACTCAAACATATACAATCCTTATTAAAATCAAACTTAAATTGAAATAAGGTTTAATATTTTTAAGGAATAACTAATCTACTTATTAGTCTTTACCAATTTATCAAAATAACGACATTAAGCTCAAAATTTCCAAGATCCATGATCAACCAATTTTAAAGAGTCATATCCTCATTCTTGGTTCATGAAGTTATATTGAGAATTTAGATGGATTTGGAGCTAAAATATCTATCTTAAAAAATACTTATTGAAATCCAAAGAACTAAATAAAGGAAAAAAGCATACAATAAAAGTAAACAAATATTCACAAACACTATTTACAAACAAGGAACAAGAAATGAAGCTAATCTAAACCTACCTACAATAACCCCAACTAATCTTAACAATTACTCTATGTAGACTTGAGGTGGGATAGTAGATAAATAATAATTAAGATATTATCCATTGGTTGGTAGAGTAAACTTGACTCCCTTTAAGTCTTTGAGCTTGAAAGTGTTGTCTCCCCATGTTTCAACAAGTTGGTAAGGGCCAATCCATAAATGAGTGAATTTCCCATGTTTTCATTTTGGCTCAGATGCTTTGTACCATAGGAAAACTAGGTCACCCTATCTAAACTCCTTAAACTTTGAACATTTGTTAGACCATATTTTGATAGTAATTTGATGTCTATTGAAGTTATCAAATGCTTCCTCTCTTGCATCTTCCATTTCTATGATATCAAGTAACCTAAAACTGCCACATTCTTGATCTTCTTCCATATACTCCTACATAAACTTATACATTGGAAATTTAAGAGTGATTGGAAAGATTGGTTCTTTTCCATATACTAGTAGAAATGGTGATGCTTTCAGATATTATCTTACTTTAGTTCTATTTGCCCATAAAGCATACTTTAGCAATTTATGTTAGGTTCTAGGTTCTTGAGCTATAGATTTCTTAATAGATTTAATCAAGTTCTTGTTCATAGAATCTAAAACTCCATTACTCTATGGATAATTATTTGATGAAAACTTAAGATCAATTTTATTATTATATGCCCACTCAGTCATCTCTATAGATGTAAATGCTGATATATTATCACAGACCAATGATACTAGTGTTTCAAACCTGGTGTAAATGTTTTCTTCCAAGAACTTGTTGACATCTTTAGTCCTACATTATTTTATTGTTATTGCCTCTATCCATATTGTACAATAATTAGTAGCATTAAGAATATATTTGTGTCTAGATGAATAGTTGGGGTTGATAGCCCCTACAAAATCTAAACCCCATTGAGTAAATGGTTTGTTAATTAAAATTGGCCTCAAGGGCATAGCTACTTTAGGTGCCTTTGTACTAAATATTTGGCATTGATGGCATTCTCTAACGTGATTATGAGCATCCTTGAGAATGGTGGGCTAATAATATCCTACCCTTAGGATTTTGTAAGCAATTGTTTTCCAATAGGGGTTTCCACTCCCAAGTTTTTCATGAAAGGTATTTAAGATTTCAACTAATTCTTCTTTTGAAACACATCTCAAATATATTATTTCATAGTTCTTCTTATAAAGTATCCCATCCTTAATCAAGAAGTGAGCTACTTTAAGACTCAAATCTCTTCTTTGTTCTTTGTTCATACCTTCTAGATAAGAACCATTGACCAAGAAATTAATGATTGCATCATACCATTCATTTGGTTGAAATGTGTTGTTGGTCAACCTGTATAATGCTCAATTTGGGATTATTGTTAGAAATCATTTGAATTAGTCCCTAAAACTTCAGAAATTTAGCAGTTTTAATTTTAAGATCATATTATTAGAGTATAGACATCCACTTACCTCTTTTTTCTCCTAACTCACATTTACTTAGCATTATTTTGGTATCAAGGTTTAGCAATATAACATGCACTTTATTCCTAATAATATAATGTCTAAACTTTTTAGCTACCTTAACCAAAGCAAATGCATGTTTATCAATTAGGGAATAATTTAAATTAATAGTTTTGAAGTTAGTACTTATAAATGCAATTGGATGATCATATTTATCATTTTTTTGAGTTAATACAACTTCCATAATATGTTCAAAATAAAAATAATAAAGATCAAAATATCTTAAAAAAATAGGACTTATTAACACAGGTGCCTGTCCTATTGCTTCCTTGATATCCTTGAAGGATTTATTCATTTCTTCATTCCATTCAACCTTTACATCCTTATTTAGCATGTCATTGAGTGGTTTCACAATCTTTGTAAAGCCAGAAATAAATTTTATTAAAAAAATAATCTTCCTAAAGAAAGAATTTAATATTTTTCTACTATTTGGGGGTTCTATCTTAGATATAACATTTACTCTATCTGGATCTATATAAATCCCATATTTAGTTATTATATGTCCTAGCAATTTCCCTTTAATTACACAAAATATGCTCTTATTAGGGTTAAGGGAAATTCCATACCTATGATAATGTTCAAATACTTGTTGTAAATGCATTAATTAATCTTCCATATTTTTGGAGGGCATATTCAGATCATCCATATGTAAAATGATATATTTACATATGAGACCTTGAAAGGCATGGTCCATAGCTCTTTGAAAGGTATCTCCTACATTGATGAGCCCAAAAGGCATTCTTTTGTAGGTAAAAGTGCCCTATTTCATTATGAATGTAGTATTCATTCTATCTTCCTTATTAACAAGTACCTGATTGTAACCTAAAAAACCATCTAGGAAAGACATCATGGTAGAACCACTAACAATTTAAATCAACTAGTCAAGGGATGGAAAAGGATAATTATCCTTTTTAGAATATTTGTTCAAGTTTATAAAATATATTAATAGTCTAATCTCTCAAGTTTTATTTATAATTTTTATTAGATTAACTAATCAGGTAGAATGTCTAATTGAAAAATCTATTTTTGCATCTAATAGTTTCTTGACCTCTTTATAGATCAATGTTTCCAAAATAGGATTAACTAGTTTGTGCTTCTGCCTGAATGGTTTACAAGTTTATTTTAATGGAATGGTAAGGGTGATGACTAAAGGATGAAATATCTTCAATTCTTCATAAGACCATGCAATAACATCCTTGTACTTGGTCAGCAAGTCTCTAGTCTTTTTAGACTATTCATTTGTGCATGATGTACCAATGTTTACTCATTGAGGTTGATCGTGAATTCCTATGTCAATTACATTATAATATTTCCCATTTAACTTGGGATATTTAGTAGTTTCAAATATATTATATTTATCAAATAGTCTTTTTAAGGAAATCATGCCTTTGTGAATCTTGTTATCATTCAATTATATTACCTTGTCATCAATTTTATCATCATCAAGAGAGTTCTCATTAACCTCATCAATAATATGAGACTCAAACACTCTTGAGTTTTTCATTAATTAAATGATTTATTGGTCATCACTAAATACTTGTAGATGATTAACATTATTAGGTACAAAGGGACATGGGATTAATTCAATGTTAAGCCTTTAAGAATCTTGATTTGGCATTAGGTTACCTGTAGTTGAAGCTAGTTCATCATTAGATTGGTTTACTTCTCTAGGGATTGAAAGAATATTGAAAGAATAAAAATACTCAACTATCTCCCTTAATCTAAACTAGTATTTCTTCAGAAAAGACAATTTGCATTGATACTTGGTTTTACCCTGATTGACTACTAGTTCAGAATCAACATATACTAGTAGTTCTTTAACCTTGAGTTTAATAGCAAATTCTAATCATAAGATTAATGTTTCATAATCTACCAAATTATTTGTGTAAAGAAACTAAAGTTTATAAGAGGCATTAAATTATTTTCTAATGAAATTGATTAAAACTATTCCTACCCTAGATCTAGATTTGCATCTAGCACCATCAACATATAATTTCCAAAGTCTAGGCATAACATGAGAGTCTTTAGACTTACATACCTATTAAGTGTCAATAGTTTAAACCCATAAATCATAATTAACCAAATTGAACCTTTTGTTGGCTACATTATATTCAGTGATCTATGCTTCATCTTTGGCTCCCTTTTAATATGAATTTGATTAGGAACTCCCCTCCATGGTAACCACATGTGAGAGAAATCAGTTGACATGTATCCATTAAAATATATGATAAAATATATGTAAGAAACATCAAATAATAATATGGAATGTCCACCACTTGAATATTAATAAATTATTTCACTCTTGGCTCTAAAGAAAGCTGCATATGCACATTCAATAATTCACCAATCACTTTAACTCTAGATTTGTCTAATTGAATCACTACACTATTAGAATTAATAAGATTTAAGCCAAGTTTTTCACAAATACCTTTTGGCATGATATTTTCAAAGGAACCATAATCTAACAAACAATTATGAATTTTTTTACCAAAAACTCTAATCGTTATTAAAAAATGTGGAACCTTTGTTTTATTCTTAGACATTACTACATTTGCATTTGCAAGTTTTTGTGATTTACTAGGTTTTTTGGTTAAAAATTCTAGCATAAAGTCTCTTTATTCATTTATATGAGTTTATTAATGTAACATGATATTAAATTTAATATTTTTCATACCCTATACAATATTATATCCACTCCTAATAGAAGAACTAGATGAATCAGCATTATTTTTAGTGTTACTTCCCTTTAGAGGTTCTGGATTGTTATCTATTTTGGGATCAGGAGGAGTATCAAAGTTGTTTGGTAGATTAGAGCTTGTCATTGGTTGCTTTTGTTCTCTATTCCTAAATGGATAAGTCTTACTTAGATACTATAAAAAAGCATAAATAGCCTTTGGAGTATCTTTAGGTTCCTTCTCATCTTGGAATGGAAAATCAAAGGTCTCCACCATAAGAGTTATTTTGGAAGATTTAAATGTCTATAAAGAACCAGATGTCCCTAAAAAATTATCTTTGTTAGGCACAACTTCAAAAAAATCCAATTCATCTTGAAATAATTCAAAAGCATTAAAAAATTCTACACAGTCTAACTCACCATGTTTTGCAATATTATGTACCCTGCAATAATTGGTTAAAGCTACATCACAAATATTTATTTCAAGAATGTTCTTATTAGTAGATGAATCTTTATTATTAGTGTTTTTTATATTATGAAATCTATTCATAGGTCTATTAAACTTCTGATAAGAATAATTTATGTTGGAAGTTTCTCTAGTGTTACCTACTTGTCTTTGTAACTGAAGAAAATCAATGCTCAAATTTTGAATCATTTTCAATATGAAGTCATTTTAATTCTTAGGTTCCTATAAATTATGGACTATTACTAATAATATATATATGAACCATAGTTTTTTGATATTGTATATGGGATCCAATTTTAGTTTTATTTACAATTCCTAGGTTCTGACTAGGATGAGCATGACATAAGGATAATTGGTTTAAAACTACAGTTTGATTAAAAGAAGGCATATTATGATTATAATTTGGGATGATATTCAAAGCATGAAAATTAGGATTTATTTTATGAATAACATATGTTAATTGACCTTAGGGTTGCATTTGACCACTAATTTGTATAGCTTTAGCAGAGGCTAAAGTTAATGTATCTATGACTAACATATTTTCTTATAAATAAAAAAGTCATTAGATCTAAATCATCCTTATAATTCTCCAAAAATAAAGATTCATTAATCATATAGGGATTTATGGTTCTACTAAACATGTTTTAAAATCTAGCATTAAAAAGCTCAAATGGTTTCTGTTGGCCAATTTTTGCCCACATATATAAATTTGCCTAGATCGATCAACTTATGGATATTTCAAGATGGAGTGACAATATGAATAGAGTTCATAATTCATTTGGTGACCAAGTAATGAATAAAAATATCAAATGTAAATTATATATATTTTGAAACAATTTAAACAAGCTTAAAGTGTGTTTTATTGATCTTTTAGAAGGAAGTTGAAATAGGTCTAAGATTTCAAGGGAAGAAGATCCAATAGGTTTTCATGGTGTTTCAAGAATTCAGGGGCATGAATCATGTTTCAAAAATTATTATAAGTTAATTATAAGCCTCCTAAAAAGACACTAATTTCTTATGCAATCCTGGAGAAACTAGACCATCATGAGCACATAATGTAGAGATGAACAAATCAATCTAGTTATGCATTTAATATATTCACTTGGGAAAGATTATCATGCAAAAAGACCTCATGGACATGGTTTTTTTATGCCAATATCATCCTCTATATATTTCATGTCTTGATGTCTTTTCTATCTTAAGATATAAATCTTCAAAGTTTGACTTTCAGAGTGACACATGCATGGGAATATCAAGTTAAAGCTATGATAAATAGTCATTTAAATTCAAATGTTCCTAGGTTGAATGCAAAGCTAACAAGTTTCCAAATCTTGGTATCTAATACCAAATCTAATGGTGAGTGGCAATTTGATAGATGTCAGTAAGTCCCAAAGATCCAATGATGTGTGTTTGATCATGCATCAAAGATCAATGGTGAGAATCAAGTAAAAAAGTCATCATAAACACATTGATAGAAAGTGTCAAGATATTAGATACCTTAACAAATATCTAGTGGTGCACATCAATTGACAAGGTTAGTGGGTCCAAGTAGATCAATTATATACATGTAATCATATAAAGCAGATCATTGATGAGTAATGGGTCAACAAGTCAATAAATCTCAAAGAAAAATAAGAAGCTACCAAGTGTCTCAATTATATTAAACTAGAAGAACATATATGGCTTGAATTTATTCATAAAGAGATAGATCTACGATGTGCATGAAGTTAAGAAGTCAAAGGGCTGATAGTAGGGCCCTACAAAACAAATGTGAAACTGATAGTTGGAATAATATGATAATCCTAAATCAAGATCGATGGCCAATAATGAAGGTTGAAGGTGTCATAATTTCAATGCCTAGATTGAGATCTATGAATGATATCAAAGGTCAAAGTTATGAGACTTTTATTGGAGGTTGAAACATGATCCAAAATGAACTAAAACAAAAAAAATTAGGATCAAATGCTACCATTAAATCTTAGTAAAGTAAAAATAGGTATTTAGGGCCTAATAAAAAGATCAAATATGGACTAGCAGTTTTTGAAACAGGACTAAACATCTATGGATATCATTGATATACTGATTATATGAAAACCAATCATTTGGATTGGTTTTCAAATCTATAGTAAATATCTATTTTTAGGTTGGAGTATGGATAGATGTGTAATCATGGATAAGTGTCTCATCTATTAACATGATTATATCCTTAATAAAGTAGTACTTACCACCACTAAAAATAAACCTAGGCATGGCTCTATCAATTCTATGGATATAAGGACCTTGTCCTTATAATGAAGCAAGTAGAGATGGCATAGACTTCCAAGATGGAGATATAGTGGTTGAAGGAAGTAGTTATAACATTTAATAGATTTTTAGGGTGCCTAAGGGTTTTCATTCATAATCATGATTATGACTCACAACCTTTGAAAACTATTGTCTTCTAGTATATTTTTCTTATTCAATGAGAAGATTCGAGGGTTATTGGGACAAATAAATAGTTAACTTATCAATAGAGAATTGGTGTTGATTTGATTAAAAAGGTGGCATCTCAATTAATGATTTTTATACTCATGATCCCTCTTCTCTCTCCCTTTCTCGTATATTACCCATTCTTTCCATTTTTTAAGCTCTCTCTCAATTTTTAATTAAGGACTCTCTCACTTTTGATAAGAATTCTCTCTCAATTATGAAGAGCAAGAGATTCTCATTTGATAAGGCTAGACCCTATCAAAACTTGTATGAAAAACCTCTTGAATAAAATACAGACTTTCTTTACCTATCTCTTTGTTTTGAACTATGTTTATTAAGCTTGTACATAATGGCATTATGAAGGAGACTCTTCCATGCCCATTGTCCTTCTTTCATGATTGTTTTAAGATGTTTTCTAGTTAATTATAGGTTTACATTTGTGTTATTTCTTCCAATAATGTAAGCTTGGTGTGAGTCTTAGAGTTCCTCTTGGCTTCATTCATTGTTTCTTAAACCTAGTGCATGAAATACTTATGAAATTAACTAGATTTTAAGATTATGTGAGATAGTACCATCTTATGCTTCTTTAATGTATATTTCATTCTTGTGTGAGTTATCACTTAATTTGGTGCATCACCTTGTTAGATTTATTAGGATCCCTATTTCCCAAATTTTAACCCTTTTCTCAGTGAAAACCTTAGTATAGGTGATCCATCAAGAGGCAACCAGCCTTCTCCAGAGGCCTAAACCCACCATAGGTGACCCATAGCCTGGGGTCATTCCCATATTGTGGTTCAATTGGAAAGAGCTTGAAGAACACTCTCCAAGGGTGAAATTGATGCCATAATAATTTATGGCATGCTCAGTAGGACACATAGTTAAAATAATATTGGTCAAATTTTGATGTTGGTTTCATCAATTTCTAGTAGTTATAGCTTCTAAAAAATAACATCTAGAAACTCCAAAAGAAGATTCAATATTTTGGTAGCAGAGTAATGACTACATCTCTTTCCAAAAGTGACTACAAGGTCAGCTTCTAGAGGTATTCCCTTTGAATTTGTTGAATTGTTATTGAACTCATTAAAAAGATTAAGATTTACTAATACACACCCATATAAAAGAAATTTTATTCCTAAATCACTTTTAAGGCCTACCCCTACAAGAAGATATTTGTTGAACCCTTTCATTTCCATGCTAGCCCCTAGAGTTTTTCCCTTTATGGTCTTTAATGGCCAAATTCCTCTAGACCTACCTCAATATGATCATATTCTAGTATTAGCTATTAAAAGTGTCCCTTATTTTACTAGAGACCAAGTTAAAACCCTTTCTAAACACCTCATAGATATAGCCAAATTATGCAACACCCATGAAATCAATGAGGAAAATGTAACAATTAGGTTATTATCCATCTCTTTCAAAGGTAAAGACCTATACTGGTATATAATCCTTGATGTTAATTCTATTACATCATGGGATTGATTAGGAGATGCATTATGTAAAATATTTGAAGATATAAGTAAGCATTTGTCACTTGTAGAGAAATTAACCACAATTCAAAGATCCCCTCATGAAGTCATACAAGACTTCAATACAAGGTTTTATAAGACTTGGGATAAAATACTAGTCTCTATTAGGCCTACCCCTAACTTTGATTTCCTATACTATTTTAAAGACATTAATAGTGACATTACACTAATGATCCAGTCTAAGGGAGAGAACACATTGCCAAATGCATATAAGGTGGCAATCAGAGCATAAAATTATCTGGTGTAGGCTGACAAGCTTACACTTAGACCACCAATGCCTTTATTCCTTGAGATCACACCACCCCTTGTTTCTATTCCTCTCCTTGCTATCATTCATCCTATGAATAATATTGTTGATATACTCTCACCTAAGAAAGAAAAGGCTTCTACTAGTGGATCTAATGATTTCCAAGAACAAAATAATTTTCAAGAGCTTAATAGCATGTTCCAATGTTTGGGAAATCAAATGGTGAATGTTAAGAGGCAAAAAGATTTTAATAGGCTTTACCAAGCCTCATATCAACCTTAATCAAAATCTTATAATCAAATAGGCCACCCTATAAAGGAAATTTCCAAGGTCAAGGCCAAGGTCAAAGCCAAGGACAAGGGTAGCCTAACTATGATAGTCAAAACAAATATAATCCAAATATTGCAAGAACTTCCAACACTTTGGTCCCCATTCAAAATAATGTTGATAAAAAATTTGAGGGTACCATGCCTTAAAATCAATCTTTTAGGAAATCCATTATTCCAACCACTAACTTCAATCAAGCCTTCAATGATCAATGACAACAAGATACTAATTATGGGTACAATCAAGCTCTTATGGCTCAAAACATAGAGGTACCCATGATGACAAAATTAGAAGAGCCTCAACAAGTTCAAATCCTTGAATAAGGACCAAGCCAGTTGGGTGATACAATGGTGAATTATGAGCAAGAAGAGTGTTATGTACTCAATCAATAGGCTAGTTATAGCTAGGCATACATTTTAGTGGTAACAAATACAAGGTTCAAAAGAATAAACATGGATGGTAGTCAAGCAATAACCAAAGAGCCTCCTACTACTAATCCACTATTGTTATAACTCTAAAGTTTCTAAGTGCTCCCAAAAATTAGGGGAATGCCTTTGTTCCCCAAAACTCACAAACTCAAGGTGCAATTTTATCTTCCAAAGCACAACCAATGGTTGGTCATTCACCCATCAACATTATGGAACAAGTGAAAAAGTCCAATGTGAGTGTGCCAATATGGGATATACTCCCCATGCCTAGTCAGGTATACATACTCCAAGAAGGGTTATCAAGAATCAATGTTTTTGAGAAACCACCAGTCAAGAAAAATGTGGTTCTCACTAATGCAACCAAAGGACCTAGTGAAGGGAAATCAGGTAAGGTGGTCAAACCTTCTCCCTTCTACATTTAAATAATCATTGGTGACTCTTTAGTACATAATTGCTTGGTAGACAATGAGTCTAGCACCTTAGTAATGCCAAAGTCCATAATTGATTAGCTTGGTCTGAAATATGAACCCCAGTCTAAAGGAGTTATACAACTTGATAGTTCTTACACCAAGCCATTTGGTATCATCAGGGACTCAAATTCACCATGCATGCTTGTCCTAGTGTCTCAGTGGTTCAAGATGTATTGATCCTTGATGTGCCTCCTTGTTTTACACTATGCGTATCTAGAGAATTCACAAAAAAGATTGGAGGTTATCTTGAAAAAAATTGGTCATACATGGAATTCAAAATAAGATGTGGGACCAAAGAATCAATCAAATTTGATTCTATTGCATAATTACACATAGATCCTTATGGGCCAAACAACATAAACCTCAATTGCACCACCCTTGATGAGGATGAATTCATAGTTGGTCAAGAATTAAAAACTCATCTTGAGGAAATACCATACATGTTCTTAGATGAACTATGGAATGATAATCATTTGGTTGATCCCTTAGAAGGAGTTAAAGAGAGGGACATGGGTGTTTATTACTTACATGAAGAGAATCAGTCCATGCCATCCCTCATTAGACTTCAATAAGATCCTAGTGGATTATGGAAATTGTTCTTTGATGGTTGAAGGGGAAAACATGGAGTGGGTATAGGTGCAATGCTAATATCCCCTTCTAATGACAAGTATTTCTCTTCTTACAGGGTCTAATTTAGTTGCTCTTGTAATGCAGCAAAATATGAGGGTTTTATCCATGGCCTTCAATAGGATAATAACAGAGGAATCAAGAAATTACAAGTTTATGGGGATTGTGAGATGATAGTGCACCAAGTTAGAGGCTAGAATATCACCAAGAACCCTTTGATGAAGTCTTACAAACATAGGGTGTCAAACTTAATTAAGGATTTTGAGGCTTCAAAATCCAAGCAATGTCAGAACCAAAATGCACATGATGATAGATTAAAAGATATGGGAGTTCAATTTGATATACTAAATGAGTTAAAAAAAGACCAAGGTATAACCACATGTCAAAGTGGTGGTAAGAGCATCAATGCTAGACAATGAAACTCATTAATATGTCTTTGAAAATGATAAGCAAATTATTTATTTTTTGTAGTAGAAAGTAGAGTTATCCTCCATAAACCAAGAGAAGTTTCAACATTAGTATGAGGAGCAAATAATTTAGTTGAGATCCAACAAGATTCTTAAAATGCTTGTCACCCTTGAAGGTATTTTCCATGAAGGAGATCATATGAGAAAAGATGAGGTAGTGATGTCAATAAGTGAAGAGAACTATGAAAGAGTCCTTATATTTAAAGACAAGCTCCTCAAGCTTGGAAAGAAAAGCACTAAATCTGAAAGGCATGCTTTCATAGAACTCTATAAATAATATGTAGACATATTTACTTGGGAATATAGTGACCTAATAGGCTTTGATCCCAAGCTAGCCCAATACACTATAGAACTAAAGGTTAATGCCAAGATTTTCAAGTAGAAGAAAAGGCTTATAAACCCTAAAATTAAAGAGCTTATGAAGAAAGAATCAACCAAATTAATTTAATCCATGATCATCTTTCCCATTAATCACTCCTCATGGGTAGCTAATTAGGTACCTATGAGGAAGAAGAGTGGGGAAATCAAATTGTGCGTTGACTTTAGGGATATAATAGGGTCTATTTAAAGGATCAATATCCTTTTCAATCCATGGAGAAACTTATTTAGATAGTTGTTGGGTTAGAACACTTCTCCCTTTTGAATGGGTATTTAGGTTATAACCAAGTGATGGTAAGAGAAAAAGATCAGTATAAGACTACCTTCATCACAAAGTGGGGCACATATGCTTAAAAAAAGATGCCTTTTGGATTGTCAAATGTTGGGGCCACTTTCCAAAGAGCCATGGGAATGGATTTCTAAGTGTTTCTAAATCAAATGGTATTAGTTTACTTGGATGACATCATAGTTTTCTCCACAAAGGCTAGTGAGCACATGGACCATCTAAGGTTGATCTTTGAAAGATGTAGAGAGTATGGGATCTCTTTAAATCCCAAGAAATATGTGTTTATTATTCATGAAGGAAAACTTTTAGGTCACATTGTTTAAAGGAAGGACTATCTATTACCCCTGATAGAATAAGTCTTATCTTAGCACTATCTTTACCCAAGCACAAAAAAGTATTCCAGAGCTTCCTTGGGAAGATAAAATTTGTGAGAAGGTTTATACCTAGTCTTTAAAACTTGGTCAAACCCATCACTATCATGATAAATAAGAGCCAAGTGTTTTCTTGGTCAAATGAAGGTAGAGAAGCATTTGAGGCCATCAAGTAAGCCATTTCCCAAGTACCCTCGCTCATGAATCCTAATTTCCCAAATAATTTTATATTTTACACCTTTTCAAATATTAACAACATATCAGCTATGCTGATGTAGAAAAATGATGGACTTGAGTATCCCATTTCATTTTTTAGTCAAGGGGTAGAAGGGTATGAGTTAAAGTACACTTTTATAGAAAAGAAGGTTCTTGTAGCTTTGAGAAGCTTAAAAAAGTTTAGGCCAATGATTTATAACAATAAGATTCATCTTATGGTGTCTCATCCTGAAGTGAGGGACTTTTTCCTCAACAAGGATTTGAATGAGAAAAGATTAGGCTAGATTACCAAGTTTATGGAGTATGAGGTGGAGATCAAAGTAACCAAGCTGGTAAGAGGAAAAGGATTGTGTGAGCATATGGTAGATTATATTTAAGAAGACAAATAAGTTGTTTTGGTAATAGAAGATAACTCATAGATAGATGCACCTCCACCTCAGAATAGTTGGCTCCAAGATATGACCACTTTATTGATGATAGGAGAATTCGCTCAAGGTTTGGATAGAGCAAAATGAAGGTACTTCAATATTTATTCCATATTATATGCATTAGTTAATGGTGTTCTTATCAGAAAGGAACTCAATGGGTTACTTCTTAAGTGCATTGATGATAATCAAGTGACAAAGCTCTTGGAATACTTTCATGATGGACCTATAGGAGGCCATTTTGTTCCAAGAACAACAACAATAAAAATAATGAGGGTTAGTTATTATGGGCTGATCCTTTTTAAGGATTCCTATGCATGGGTTATGAAATTTTAGAAGTGTGCTCTATTCATAGTCAAACAAATATTAGTATCTCTTTCACTCGACCCAATCTAGGTGAAACAACCCTTTATGTAATGGTGGTTGGAATTAATAGGGATGATAAATCCACTTTCAAGTATAGAGCATAAATGGGTGCTTACTAAAATTGAATAATTCACTAGGTGGGTGGAAGTAATTACCTTGAAAGAAACCAATGAAACAATAGTATTGGACTTCTATGATAGCATAGTGACTAGGTTTGGTGTCCCAGCTACTACAATTTCAAATAATGCCTTAACATTTATGGGCATAAATACAAGTGAATTAGAACTTAATATGGGCATTTACCTTAACACATCCTCCAATTAATACCCTTAAGGTAATGGACTGATAGAGTCGACAAATAGAAAATTGATAAATATTATCAAAAGGACCATGGAAGTGAATCAAATAATGTGGCATACAAAGCTAAGGATAGCCTTGTGGGTTAACAGAGTGACTCCCAAAGCTACCACTAGTAATTCTACATATGTCCTTATATATGGAAGTGAAGCCAAATTGCACATTTCCATTGAACTAACTACCTTGGACATAGCCCATTAGTTTGAGTTGATGAAGAGTGAGTACATGAATTGAGGATTGTAGAGCTCATGAAGCTTGAATAAATCAAGGACCTTGCAATAAAGACATTGGAGTCACATCAACCTCAAGTTAAGAAAGCCTTTGACAAGAGAGTCATTGAAAAGGACTTCAAGGAAGGGGACCTAGTCTTCAAATGTGACTCAAAATAAGGCCAAGCTAGTTAGCCATACCAAGTTTGACATCTTTTAGATTGGTCCTTATTTGATCCATGCATGCAAACAACATAATGCTTTTTAGCTTGCCCAGCTAGATGGAGAGGTATTACCCATCACAGTCAATGAAATTCATTTAAAGCCTTATTATTATATGATTTTGCATCTATTGTATGATATTCTAACAAATTAGAGTATTTTTATATGATTTCTTCTAAGTGCCTTGTGCACTTTTCCTTTCAATTGTGTATTTCCCTTTCAATAATTGCTTGTGGCACATTTATTTATTTTGCTCTTTTGCTCCTTTTGCTTCAAGAGAATGTTTCAAAAAGGGTCAGTATTGAGTTAGTCTCATATAATTTGAGAGAAAAGACTATGACTCTGTGTACCCAATGGATTAGTTTAAGGCCACTAGTATTTTCATAGAAGGCATGCAATGTCAGGGTGTTGCCATAAATTATGGCCCACATATAGAAATTTACTTAGATAGATCAATTTTTAGAAGTTTTGGGATGGAGTGACAAGATTAATAGAGTTTTTGATTAAGTGAGTGATGAAATAATGAAGAAACAAATCAATTGTCACTTACAAAGCTTATGAAACACTTTAAGCAAGCTTAAAGTTTATTTTATTAATCTTTGAAAAGCAAGTCTTGAAATAGGTTTAAGATTGTAAGATAAGAAGATCTAGTAGGTTTTCATGGTGTTTCAAGCATTCAAGGGCATGAATTAGGTTTCAAAAAGTCTTAGAAGTTCATTAGAATCCTCCTAAAGAGACAACAATTTATTTTGCAATCCTAGAGAAACCATACCAGCATGAGCATGTCACACAGATACGAATAGATCAATTTGGTTATGCATTTAATATATTTACTTGGGGAATCCTCTCAAGACAAAAGACTACATAGACATGGTGTTTTATATGCCAAGATCATCCTCTATAAAATTCATGTCTTGATGTCTTTTCTTTCTCAATATATAAATCTTTAAAGTTATACTTATAGAGTGAAATGTGCATGAAAACATCAAGTTAAAGCTATGAAAAATAGTTATTTAAATTCAAATGTTCCTAAGTTGAATATGGAGCTGACCAGTGTCTAAATATTAGGAGATATGATCAAATCTAATAGTGAGTGGTGATCTGATGATGTCAGTGGGTCCTAAAAATACAATGGCACATGTTTGATCATGCATCAAAGATCAAGAGTGAGCATCAAGTCAAAAAGTCATCATAAATGCATCGACAACAAGTGTCAATTTCTTGGGTACCTGAACAAAGATACAATAGTGTGCATTGACTGATAAGGTCAGTGGGTTTAGGTAGATCGATGATGCATATGTAATCATGCAAAGTATATCAATCATGAGAAACGGGTAAACAAGTCAGTGAATCTTGAAGGCAAATAAGAAGCTTTTAAGTGTCTCAAACATGTTAAACTAGTAAAATATCTATGGCTTGCATTTATTCATACAAAGAGAGATCGAAGGTGCACATGAACTTAAGAAGTCAAAGGGTTGATAGTAGGATCCTATGAAACAAATGAGAGTTGATAATTGGCACAATATGAGAAGCCCAAAACAATATTGATAGACAATAATGAAGGTCCAAGGTGTCATAATTTCAAAGTCTAGATTGAAATCAATAGTCAATATCAAATGTCAAAGTTGTGAGACTTTGACTGGAGGTTAAACATGATCCAAGCTGAACTAGAGTGGATTTTTCAAGATCAAACATCACTATTAAAGCTTAGTATATGTAGAATAAGTCTTTTAGGTCATAATATAGAGATCAAAGATGGACTAGTAGTTTTTTAGGAAAGACTAAATATCTATAGATTATTTTGATATATTGAATATATGAAAATTAATAATTTGGATTGGTTTTCAAATCTATTATAAAGATCTATATTTAGGTTGGAGTAGGGGTAGATGTGTAATCATGGATAAGTGTCTCATCTATCAACATGGTTATATCCTTGATAAAGTAGGTACTTACTACCACTAAAAGAAGACTTTGTCATGGCTCTATTAAGTCCATTGATATTTTTGAGGTTAACACACAACTATTTCTAAAAAATTGGAACCCATATGTCAAATTGTGTAAATTTCTACCCTAAAGCTGAAAATTTTATTGATAAGAGTGTCATTAACATGTTTGTACATTATTTTTTATTTGAAGATCATCCACACCATGGTTTGGCTAATTTATTTATTCATGGTTCTAATTTGACCTTTTCTAAAGTGTTGACATTAGATATTTGTGTTTTAGGTTGCAAGTTTAATGGAGCCCATTTAGGAATGAACATGCTTAGGGTTTTTGTGCTTCAATGTTTAATTGATCTTTTACTAGCCTTAGTCTATAATTGATTAATATTTTGAAACACTAGCCTGATTTCGTACCTAGACCTCTTAATTCAAATTTAATTTGGTAAGATCATTTATTTAAATTTAAGTGGGAGATCTTAATTATGCCATGGACTCAATTTAATTTTTATAATAAGTCTAGGTCATGGTTTTTCAACACAACCAAACTTTAGGCTAAAATTCCTATTCTTTGTCTCCTTTATATCCCATGACCCGTTGGTATATTTTACTATTAACATGGTCTAACTAATTTAGGGCCCTCTTTATTATCTTGGACTTAGCCTAAAGTTTTACATTGCATTTATGCTATAAAATAATTATGCTAAACCTTATGCATATGTTCGAGGAATATGATAGGAGACAAGAGTAAGTTCAAAACTCTAAAAAAGATCAATGGTGGCAAAGTGAAATTTGGAGATTAAACCACTACTAGGATAGCCAGAAAAGGTACTTTGATTTTGGATAATGGTAGAACCAAGACTAAGAATGTTTTGTATGTAAAAGGTTTTAAGCATAATCTATTGAGTGTAAGTCAAATATGTGATCAGGGATACACATTAAAGTTTTATGCAGAAGGTTGTGAGATTATAAGAAAAGATTCAAATGAGTTGATTGCAGATGCTCAAAGGACATGTAATGATTTATATGTATTATCAGATATATTCTCAAAGTCATGATTAAAGGACACATTCAAAGATCTGCAAGAGGACTTGGGAGTAATTTATTTTACTTCTTCCCATTGAAGTTTAGCATCAGTTGAGGGGGAGCTAAGTGTTAGCTCCATGTAGACCCTTTGCCATTGATGTTAAAGGGGGAGAATAATAGGTATAGGTACAGGTGCAAAAATAGGTATAGGGAATAGGTACAAGTTACTATAGTAAGGGGGAGTTACTGTATGTTTTCAGATGACAAGATGTGGTAGTTTCAAGATTGAGGTTGCCATTAATGACAAAGGAGGAGATTGTTGGAAATATTGTCATTGATTTCAAAGGTCTAGCATTATTGGTGATAAAGTCCCTATTACATTTAATGATGTTGTAATAGTTATATCTTGGCTAATGTGTGTTAATATTTATTTAATATTAATGAATATATTTTTTGTTTCATATAAGACAAAAGAAGGGCCCATGGAGAAGTCAAAGAGTCATGGGGTAAAGACAAAAGAATAATGGGATGTATTTTCCCATGAAGAGTCATCTTGGGGAATTCCAAGAGTCACCAAGTGAAGACAAAAGAGGAAGGGCATAATTTCTCATGAAGGGACACTTTGAGGAATATGAAAAGTCACCAAGATAAAGACATAAGAGGAAAGGACACTTTTGATTATGAAGGGTCACCACATGAATTTTTAAATTCAAGGATATGAAGGGTCATACAAATTTGGCACCATTTTCCATGAGGATTGAAGGGTCACAAAAGGGGAAGGCCAAAGGTCATTTGGAAATCTATAAATAAAGGCTTGAAAAGCCATTTGTAATGTGTGAGATAGAGCATATTTTGTAATTGTTATATCTAGCTTAGAAGAGTATAGGAGAGAGAGAGAGGAAAGAGATATTGTAATGAACTATCATTTATTGAGATAGTAACATTAATAAATAGTTGTGTGGTATACACAAAAGGGGTTGGTGCTGCTATGGGTTGGTGATCATGAATAATTGTTGTGTTGGTGCTCAACAAAGGGGTTAGTGCTTCTGTGGGTTGGTGCTCATGATTTTTTTCTATATTGGTGCTCAACAAAGGGCTTGGTGATCTTATGAGTTGGTGCTCATGATTTATTACTGTGTTGGTGCTTAGCAAAGGGGTTTGTGCTCCTATGGGTTGGTACTCACAAATAGTTGTTGTGTTGGTGCTCAGTAAAGGGGTTGGTGCTCCTACAATTTGGTGCTTGAAAATATTATAGTTTGAGTTGGTGCTCATTCATATACTTGAGATTGTTCTCTATGGTTTTTCGCATATTGGATTTCCACATTAAACTTGGTGTCTCTCTCTATCTTGTGTGGTGTTTATTATTTTAGTTTTATTGCATATCTTGAATGTATGTTAAAGTGGAATTTGATTAAGGGAAATTTTATAAGAGTTATGATATATTGATTCATGCCCCCCCCTCAGTATATCTCATAATTAAAAATTGGTATCAGAGTAGGTTCCTTCAGAAAGGGTTTAACAACTTGAAGGTAGATCAAGGAAAAGCACAAGATGGCCAAGCTGCTAAAGAAGGAGAATCAAGAGTTGAAATTTGTGGTTGAGGCTCTTAAGGAATAGGTGTGTATATTGGACTCTAAGGTGGCTATAGAAGTAAAATAAAATAAGATATTTATTCAAGATCTTAAGAATTAGCTAGAGGTTGCAAATTCAAGTTTGAAATCAAGAGAATAAGAGAGTAATCAATTGAAGGTTGAGTTAGGTTCTTTAAAGGATAATCATGAGAAGCTCATAATCAAGGTTGAGAAAGATCATGAAATATTAGTCCAAGGTAAGAAGGATGCAAGTTTTAAAGGCAAATTAAAGAAGCCAATCAGGAAGCCCAATGCTTTCTAGTTTTCAAATTCTTTCCATGGTCATTGTTTTGTTTGTCATCATGTTAGTCATAGGGCAAGAAATTGTATGAGGAGAAGCAATCAGTCAAAGGGAGATCTCAATCACATTCTAGAAGAAGGTATGAGAAATGTTGTTTGCTTTTATTGTCATAAGGTTGGCCATATTACTAAATTATTTCCAAAAAAAGTAAAGGGATCTTTAAGGTATGTCAACGGATGCATAGCCCCTAGAAGATATGAGAAGAGCCAAATTCAAGTTTGGAGACCTAAAATAGTAAAGGTTGATCAGGTTGAGTTGAAGAGTAAGAATAAATTACTTGTTATAGTAGATAAAGAATCAAATAGGAAGGACTATGAAAAATATCTTGTTACATTTGAACATGAGCCTTGTCAAGATAAGATAGTTATCAAAGTTGAGAAGATGAAAAAAATCATAAAAGATGAGGTTAGTAAGTCAAATAAGTTAGACATGCTTAAATATATTCTAAGATAAAAACACAAGGAAGTAACAAAGGAGATGTGGGAATCTCCTGAGATTTATTTCTAGGACCCTTTGTGTGGGGTGTCTCTTTTAGGCTTCAAGGAGACACTTTATAAAAAATTGAAGCATGGTGGATGCTATTGGCTCTTGTCTATGTTGCATGACAAGAAGGTGAGTTGGCAAATTAATTTGTATATCATTTGAGGGAATAGATTTTGAAGAAAATTTTGCACCAATGTTAAGGGTAGAGACTATTAGAATGTTTATTGCATATGTAGTGTTTAAAAGTTTTAAAGTGTTTCAAATGGATATGGTCATAATAAATTAAAATGCTGAAAAAGAGCTAATAGTTTTAGAAATAAGGAGAAGGAAAGTCATGTAGATTCAAGCAGAATTTACAACTCTCTTGCTCCTCTATCAAGCTTTGATGAAAAGGCCATAATATGTTACAAGTGTAATAATTTTGGACACATAGCTCGATACTATAGAAGCATGTTCAAGTCATTCAAGAAGAACTAGAGTTTCAAGGCTCCATTCAATAAGAAGAAGGTTGAGACATGTTCATGGCAAAAGAAACAACCTAAAGATTCTATGTTGGTACAGACAGCTTTGCATGTAAGAAATGAAGATCATCCATGGTTCATTGATAGTGGATGTTCGAGGCATATGAAAGGATACAAGATTAAGTTTAAAACTCTACAAAAGATCAATGGTGGTATAGTGAAATCTAGAGATAAAACCACTACCAAGATAGCCAAAAAATGTACTTTGAGTTTGGATAATGGTAGAACCAAGACTAAGAATGTTTTTAATGTAAAAGGTCTTAAGCATAATCTATTGAGTGTAAGTCAAATATGTGATCAAGGATACACATTAAAGTTTTATGTATAAGGTTGTGATATTAGAAGAAAATATTCAAATGAGTTGATTATAGGTGCTCAAAGGATAGATAATGATTTATATGTATTATTAGATATCTTCTCAAAGCCACGATCAAAGGACACATTCAAAGATGTGCAAGAGGAGTTGGGAGTAATTTATTTTACTTCCTACCATTGAAGTTCAACATCAGTTGAGGGGGAGCTAAGTGTTAGCTCTAAGTAGGCCCTTTGCCATTAATGTCAAAGGGGGAGAATAATAGGTATAGGTATAGGTGTAGAAACAAGTAAAGGGAATAGGTATAGGTTACTATAGTAAGGGGGAGTTACTGTATGTTTTTATATGACATGATGTGGTAGTTTTAGGATTGAGGTTGCCATCAATGACAAAGGGGGAGATTGTTGGAAATATTGTCATTGACATCAAAGGCCTAGCATTATTGGTTATAAAGGTCCCATTGCATTTAATGATTGTTGTAATAGCTATATCTTGGCTAATGTGTGTTAATATTTATTTAATATTAATGAATAAATTTTTGGTTACATATAAGACAAACTAAGGGCCCATGGAGAAGTCAAAGAGACATGGGGTAAAGAAAAAATAAGAATGGGATGTATTTTCCCATGAAGAGTCATCTTGGGGAAATCTAAGAGTTACCAAGTGAAGACAAAAGAGGAAGGGCATAATTTCTCATGAAGGGACACTTTGAGGAATATGAAAAGTCACCAAGATAAAGATAAAAGAGGAAAGGATGCTTTTGCTTATGAAGGGTCACCACATGACTTTTCAAATGCAAGGATATGAAGGGTCATGCAAGTTTGGCACCATTTTCCATGAGGATTGAAGGGTCACAAAGGGTGAAGGCCAAAGGTTATTTGGAAAGATACAAATAAAGGCGTGAGAATTCATTTGTAAGTGTGAGATAGAGCATATATTATAATTATTATATCTAGCTTATAAGAGCAGAGCAGAGAGAGGAAAGAGATATTGTAATGAACTATCATTTGTTGAGATAAAAACATTGAGAGATAGTTGTGTGGTATACACAAAAGGGGTTGGTGCTCCTGTGGATTGGTGCTCATGAATAGTTGTTGTGTTGGTGTTCAATAAATGGGTTGGTGCTCATGTGGATTGGTGCTCATGAATTGTTGTGTTGGTGCTCAGCAAAGGGGTTGGTTCTCTTATGGATTGGTGTTCATGAATAGTTGTTGTGTTGGTGCTCAATAAAGGGGTTGGTACTCCTACAAGTTGGTGCTTATGAATATTGTAGTTTGAGTTGGTACTCATTCATATACTTGAGATTGTTCTCCATGGTTTTTAACACAATAGGTTTCCACGTTAAATTTTGTGTCTCTCTCTATCTTGTGTGGTGTTTATTATTTTAGTTTTATTTCATATATTGACTGTATGTTAAAGTGGAATTTGATTAAGGGAAAGTTTATAAGATTTATGATATACTGATTCACCCCTACTACTCTTAGTATATCCCATGCTTAACAATATCATACAAAGATAAATCTCAATACAATCTACATAGTTTAACCATAATATATATGGGTTACCTTTAAGAAGATACACATTTTAAACAAGGCACTTGTAGCTCTTATAGGTCTCATGGAGACCTATTCACCCATTAGCACTCCCTTGAGTAAAACAATAACGCAATACCACTTTCAAATACATAGGTCCACTCCTTATGTCCTCATTGACATCCTCAAATGATCTTATTTAACTTAAGTCACATCTACATATGCTCAAATAACTTAAACATATACCTTATGCACATAATCACCATGAACATACATATAGTCAACTTCTTAAGCATTGTTTATACTCAAAATATATTAATCACACCTCCAAAATCCACATAGATAATCCTCATGGAATTTAAAATATTTTCCAATATCTAATTCATCATGAGACATCAAAATAACATCAATATAGGATCAAATATCCTTCTCAAGTCATTTGTAGAATAAACTTGGACACATAGTAAACTTCTAGGCTCAATATCTTTATCTGTACACACTTTTAGATCTTTTAATTTTATTTAATATATGTACCATGGATTAATCTACCAATTTATTTTTTATTGCATGAGTAAATTCATCTTCTATCAAAATATATGATCAAAATATAGATCTCTAGTTTTTCTTTTGTTAAATTCAAATATTTGAATAACAATGGTCATAGTTAACCTTTGAAAACAATGCTTGAATCTCATGGACTCTCAGCTCAAGATCAATATCGCATCGTCAATCTTGTTCAAGATTTAATGCATATACCACTAAATCCAAACATCAAACATCTATCATGTTGACCTCATCTCATGCAATCTAAGAACTTTGATTTCACGTGCTCTATAAATCTCTATGAATCAACTAGGACCTTATCAATCAACGCTCACCATTGATCAAACTATATGAATGCTTGCTCACTATTGGATCATTAACCTATAATTTTGCTCAGATGTTAAAAATTATGTGCCTATCCTCATCTCTCTACCTTTTGACTCCTTGGAATTAATATACACAATTGATCTTTTTTGAGCTTTAACACATTAAAAAATGACTAGGTATGGAGACCTTGTCAATATGCATTTGTAGCAACTTTTGTACCTCAGTAACTTCTTCTATGCTTCGATGCATGATCTTAAATTTAGACCAAATGATCTCCTTCCATAAAAAAATCTATCCATATGACCCAATATTCCTATAACTCTCATGTTTGTGATATATAATGCCATTAAAGTGCCTACTCATAAACATCTGTCACAAGCCAACCATGTCCAAATTTGCCTAAGAGGCCAATTTTGAGCATCCATAACTTTTGTCATGCTTTAGTGCATGATCTAAAATTTAGCACAAATGATCTATGCTCAAAATTGAACAAACCCATATGATCAATTTTTCTTGACACCTTCACACATTCAATATATAACATCATAAAAATACCCACTCAGCTCTTTCTACCACACTACAAAATTGGCTATGGGAAAACACAGTCAATCTACATGGGAGCCAAACTTTGCATATGCATATCTATGATGTGCTACATTGCATGATCTAAAAATTAGTGAAAATAAACTAGGTCTAAAATTAAACAAACCCATATGATCACCTTCACCTAAACCATCCATATGTGTGAGATATTTCATCATCAAACTACTTACTTGGCTCTTTCTGGACATATTAAAAATTTGGCTAGGTATGGGAAAATAGTGAAATCTATCTTAAAAGCTAACTTTACACCCCCATAAATTTGACTACACTTTGATGCATGACTTGATATTTGGCACATAAATAATAGGGACTATTATGATCACAACCATATGACCCACTCCCCTTGACTCCTTCCCACATGGTAATGGTGACATCATCAAACTGCCAACTTAGATTTTTTACCAGTTAACCCAAAGTGTCTAGATGAAAACTATGATCAACTAGATGAATTCTTCTTATGCACACAAGTTATTCAAGAATATATAACATCTTAAAGACCTCTTTTACAAGCTCAATCCTCCATATCATCCTTGAATAATTATAGCCATGTCAACACTGAATATCAACCAATCATCCTTCAAGCATATAAGAACAAATACATTACACACTTTGTCATACAAGAACAAGTACATTGCATACTTTATCATTATCACATATACTTTCAAGGCTCTTCATCCACTCAATAGGACACCTCCATGATACCATCATGGCATCATCATGATAACTCTCCAACTCTTTTTACATGTTGCAAACTTAGCTTAAAAACCTTAGACTAAAATATTCATATTTATTAATACGAATAAAACATTGGTCCAAAGGATTATGTATTTCCCAGGCTTACGTAATTAATTTTTACAATTTAAGGGATGAATCACATTCAAACCCATATATTATAACCTATGGCTCATGTTTTCTCATATATCAAGATCCAACTAAGTGAGGTTAATGTCGAAAAGTCAAGGCATAGTCCGAGAAAGTTCTAGATAATCGATAGTATGCATTACAACATACACATATGATCAATGGAGTGTAACAAGTTAAGACTTCAACATATTCATGTTAAAGTTTAATCATTTTTCATAGATTAAAGATGTGTGTTTACTCACCCAATCAAGATCTAATAGTATAAGGAAAATCAAAGTTTTTTAATGAAGATACAAGCAAATGCAAGATTGCTACATGGTACACTTAAGAAGAAGGATGAACCTAGAAATGACAAGTGGCATACTTAACAAATAATACCAAGGATGTGCTTAAACTTAATGGTCATGTGCTTATTAATAATTCTCATGTGGACGTTAAACTTAAAATAGTAAAAAGTCTTGAAGATGATCTTAAAATTGATGGTCACACGACCATCAATGATGTTCATGCAAATGTCAAATGATATTCATGTGAATGTCAAATGATGGTCATGAGGAAATCATTTTAGGATAACAAAGATCTTAGATGATATGTTTAAAATTGGCAGTTATGTAAACAGCAATGATTTTCATGCAAATGTCATTTGATGGTCATGAAGATGTCATTTTTAAGATAACAAACATCCCCAATGATATGTTTAAAATTGATGGTCATGTAACCGTCAATGATGATCATGCAAATGTCAAATTATGGTCATGAGGATGTCATTTTTAAGACAGCTGCTTGGATCTAAATTCAAAGGTAATGTTCATATTTTGAATAGGCATGAGAAGAATGCCATGAAGATGCTATAGAAATGCCACATTAGAGACACATGGGTGCAATGTGCCAAATTAGAGGCCTTACAGGCTTGGTAATGCAAAGGAGAGATGGAATTACCATCTTTCTAAAGCATAGTTCAATCCAAAATCAAAGTATGATATACTAGGGAGCCATTTAATGAACTCACAACCATGGTAACCTAAATAGGTGTTTTAAGGGAAGATATAGATCTCTATGTGACTTTAATAAATAGGAAATTAGGAACAAGATCCAAAGAAGGACTAAAGGGGATAATGATAGGATCATGGATATGATTACTAAAGTTAGGAGTGAGAGGTGACAAAAAATCTTAGAGGCTTCGAATACTGAGAATATGAAATTTTAAGAAGGCCATGGTCAATTTGAAGTTAATAAATGAGAAGTATCAAAGGGAAATATAGATCTTATAATAACAATAGCTAAGCACTTCAACAACAAAGAGACCTCAAGATCAAGCTAATTAAATTAGAAATATTCCCTTTGTAGTTTAGTTTGTATAATGTCTTGAAAAAGAATATTCTTTTAGGCATGTGTAATTAGTAATACATCTTGCCTATAGATCAGACTATTAAAATATCATTTATTTTTGAAGGGGGTAGGAAGGACACTTGTCCTATACACATGTACCAATGCAATGGGAAATAACTGACTGACATACCTAATGATTTGTCTATATAAGGAAGTATTATCATTTGTAAATAGGAGGGAGTTCTTAGATCCAAAATTACTTTGTAAACTTAGATCAATTAATATACACAAGGAATTCTACAAATATTATCAAGTATTTACTTGGGTTCATTTTTTAACATGGCTTCTCTCTCACTTGGTTGTTCTAATTTTCAGATTTGAATGGTTCTTATGAATTCTTGGTGTGTACATTTAATTGTAGAGTGGTTAACTTGTGCCAATGTTAGGTTGACTAAAATTTCATAGGTTCATTTTATTTTCTTACTCTTATTATATTTAGGCTAATGTTGTTTTCTTGCAAGGGTAAATATTTAAAGTGAATCGGGTTCTCTTTTTGTATTATTTATACCTTCTTTAGAAGCTTGCCTAATGTGTAATAGGATTTAAGCCTATGATACTTAATGTTACACATTGGTTAAGTTCATGTCTAGATGAAATCTAAACTTTTTTGTGATGTTTGGAATGAAGATCAGCGACATTTCTTTCTACCCTGCCATTCTTTTTGCCTTTTTTTTAACCGAATCACCTTAGATTAATTCTCAATGTAAATATCCATCTTATATTAGTTATTAGTTTAGATTTTGATCATAATTCACTATTATTAGCATAGACAATTCATATTTTTCATAGATCAACTATTTGGCCATAGTGGCTCCCAACCACCAAACAATATAAATATTTTGAATAGTCCACTTGCTTTGCCTCTATTCCATCAATAGATAATGGGATCATCACAACCTACAACTCATGCACATAATTCATAGAATTTTAAAATGAGAAGTGTTCTTAAATATTATGGGAAACTATGATACATATTTAGGACATCAACATGAGGAGATTTGTTGGTGTTAGGAGGCCTTTAGTTAGATCTTTGTGAATTTGTAGAATCTTTACTAAATTTGGTGCGTTTTGAACAAATATTTATTTATTCTTTACATATTTGTGTTTCTTTGAGAATAATTGTGTAAATATCATCGATATTTATGGTCTTAGACCAATCTTTATACTTCCTCTAGACAATGATTGATATTCTTTGGAGATCCATGGACATTCGAACAAAGGTAGTTCATGCTTTGTGTATTCCCCATGTTTAAGGTTAGTAATAGCAATTTTGTATAAAGATTAACTTTTTCTTTGAAAATATAAGTTTATTTAAGCTTAGTGGTGTAAATATCCCTCTCATTCATCAATTTAGATGTATCTTTGAACTTATTTAGTTAAATATAGTTGTGCCTTATATGTATTTATGAAAAATTGGCTTAATGTGCAAAATAAACATTGTACTTTGTAAAGATCAATTTGATGCTTCATATTTTTAATAGGTTTCAAGGTCACAAGCTAGAATTGCCCAAGGTGAGGCTTAGGTGAGTGAAATTATCAAAGTTTCAAACACTTCACTAGTTCAAGGTACTCATGTGTTGAAGGTATGGCTTGGCTAGGTGGTTCTCCAATCAACATGCTAGGTATTGTATATGACTTAACAAGAAATATTGAAATGCATTTTACTTCTTTCAATCCTAATGATGTTTTCATAGCTGAAGAACATATTAAAATTTTCAAATCTATTTTAAGACTTTTGAATGTTGTTCATAAAAATATAGCATATAGATTATTTCCATTTACTTTCAAATATGTTACATATGAATGTTTTCTCAACCTTTCGAAGGATTGCATAACTAATTGGGATGTTTTTAATAGAATATTTATTAATCAATTTGGTAAAATCATTAGTCCATGCATTTTTTATCCACAATTCACCACTGTTAAGAGAGATTCTAGTGAGACTATTAGAGCCTTCAATGCTAGATTATATAAGCTATATAGTAGGACCATAACTCCTTATAGACTTGATGAGGCTTTATATTTTGAGATTTATATGGATGCTTTGAATCCCATGACTTGTATGTTCCTTAAAAGGTCTGTTAAAATCATAAACACCTTGGCATTGGTTTATGATAAAGCTATACTAATCAATGATAAAATGAAGCCTCAATGCCAACTTGTATACAATATTCCCAAAGTCAACCCCAATTTACCAAAACTAAATATTAGTCCTAATGCTAATCACAATGCATATCCCTTTAATCATACATCATTATTAAATTGATTTCCCATAAGCCATGCCTATCCTGGCCAAAATTTAGGGCTATTTGATGATAATAAAAATGGATTTCATCCACAAGGACATATAGCTTTGGTTCCCACTAGTAATTAAAATCAAGTTCATAACTCAGAAGCACTAAATAATGAGGATGAATCCATATTTAATATGGTTCAAAAGTTGAACATTAGGTTTCTTCAATTTTAAAATCAAGTGGGTAGTTTTGGGGGAGGCTCCAATAGAGAATATGCTTCTCAAAGGTTCAATAGGTTTCATGATAAAAACTATAATAAGTCATTTGAGGACATGCATGAAATGAACCTTTGTGATATAGATTTGGCTAATCATTGTAATTTTTCTAAAGCATTTCTGAAAGAGATATAACTAAAATTATGCCTAACTAAGCCACTATTACAGGGACATCTAGGTTTGTAAGGACATCTCAAGGTTTCATGATAAAGGTCTTTGATTTTCCATTTAAAGATGAAGATTAAGATGAGATAATTGAAGAAGGTACATCTGAGATGACTTGTATTCCTGAAGATGTAAAAGGGATTGTAATTAAAAACTAACAATCCATTATCATTAGAACAACTTTAGATGAAGAAGAAGAGTTGATATAAATGGATATGGATCAAGTACAAGATGATATTTCTTCAAAAGCTAGATAGAAAGATAACCCACGTAGATTTATTTATGAAATGGAGAATAATCCTAAAGAAGATGATTAGTGGCATAAGTAATAACATGATTTCTTGAATGGAATTAAAGAGCTAGAGATGATAGATGATGGGATAAAATAACACATGGATTATTCATCTAAGGATTTTACCAATGATATAGATTTCCTATGAGATGATATTATTTTGGAGGCCCTAAACCAAGATAAGTTGAAGCTTGATTGGATATAAGAGCTACTTTTATTCACTACAAATGGAGATGAAGTGAGTGTGATGGATCAATAATTGTCATATGAATTCATCAAAAGGTCAGGAGTATGGGACCAACATGTTTCTAATGATGAGATTATAGATGAACTTCTTTCGTTTGATCAGGATGAAGAAGCCTTATGGGATGACTTGGAAGATTTATTTACAAATATTAGTAGTCCATTTCCACCTAAAAAATAACCTAATGAAGATGTCAATATAATTATACTAGTAAAGATACCATTATCAAGTGAATATGATATAAGCCACTATATGTCTATGGATGAAGTAGAAATAGTACTCCTATTACAAAGTAGAAGAATTTGGGAGGAAGATGATTGAGTCTTAGATTCATATATTTGACCCATGCATCTGAGAACGTTGATAGGAGACCAAGCTACATCACCTACAAGACACAAGTATTCAAGTACTCCTATCCACAAGAAGAGGCCATTGAATGGAAGTAATCATGGTTCATGGTTTTGTAGTAGACTAAATAATTTTGCATTTGTTTTGGGAGGTAAGTACTTTATGTTGTTAATGTAGGGCTTAATTTAGTTTTTTTTCCTATTCTTTGTGTCTGTCTTTTTTATTTCCTATCCATTATTTGTATACAATGCATTTTTATATTTATTTATTTTCTCTTGCATTGTTCCTTACTTTTAAATAATTCTTTTTAGATAATTCTTAGCTCATGTTTATCTAGTTGCTCAAGAAACTTCACAATTTAGAAATGTGGTATGACTTCTCAACTTTGGTTGATCATGGATTGTTGAAATAGGAGTTTGATGTTGTAATTTAGAAAAACTAGCAAATACTAATGGATGAGTTAATTGTTCCTTGAGATTTTAAAACTTGTTATGATCTAATCTTGGTTTTAAGAATAATTACACATGTAGAATGAAAGAATAAACTATTAGACATAATCAAGCTTGCACTTAAAAAATATTAATTGCTTATGATAAAGTTTACAGCCAAGGATGATTATCTGAAAATCAAACACTTGTCCAAATCCCTAAACCTGGCTAACCTAGTTCCCAAACTTTTATATAAAGTTAAAATTACTTGAAAAAATACAAAAATAAAGACCTTATTGCAAAATTCAAAGAGTTTTCTAAGTAGATTTGATTCAATTAATCTCCACCAAGGCTATGGATTCTTAGATAGTAGTGGATAAAGGACTTGAGTGGAGCCAAAGGCATCTTTTTCAGGGTTATGGACACCTGGATGGCGGTAGAGAAATGCCTAAGTCTTTCTTGAGCTAAGAATGGTCCTTAATGAATATCCAAACATGTTGAAAGTTAGTGTTAATGATTATATCCTTAGAAGTTGTTCTCTAAATCATGTGGAAATCAATAAGTGTAATCAAAGCACACATACAACATGACTAGGTCTTAAAGTTTGATCTTAATTCTACATATGCAAGACTTGTTTAAACCATGAATTAATCTTAATAATAGTTCTTGATCAAATGGAATAATTAAATTAATTATTATTCTAAACTAGAGTCTCTAAATTCTAACATATTGCTATGTTTCCCCAATAAGTCGCCATTTATTAAGGTCAACATACCCTTATTTCTAAAAAATGGGGACCCATGTGTCAAATTGTGCAAATTTATACCTTAAAACTAAAATTTCTCTTGATTAGAGTGTCATTATCATGTTTTCATATTATTTTTTATTTGAAGATCATCCACACCATGGTCTAGCTGACTTATTTATTCATGGTTCCAGCTTGACCTTATCTAAAGTGCTGACATTGGATATTTATGTTTCAAGTTGTGTATTTAATGGAGCCCATATAGGAATGAACATGCTTAGAATTTTTGTGCTTTAATATGTAATATATCTTTTACTAGCCTTGGTCTATAATTGATTAATATTTTGAAACCCTAGTGTGATGTTTCACCTGGACCTCTTAATTTAAATTTAATTTGATAGAAAATTTTATTTAAATTTAAGTGAGAGTGATTAATTATGCCATGGACTCAATTTAATTTTTATCCTAAGGCTTGGTCATGTTTTTTAAACACAACTAAACTTTAGGCTAAAAATCCTATGCTTTGTCTCTTTTATATCCCATGACCCGTTGGTCTATTTTACTGTTAACATGGTCTAACTAATGCAGGATCCCCTTTATTATGTTGGACTTAACCTGAAATTTTAAATTTGATTTATGAAATAAAAACCTTATGATAAACCTTATGCTTTGACATTTATTATTCTAAGTGTCCTTTCTACATGTTGTAAACTTAGCTTAAAAACCTTAGACTAAAATATTCATATTTATTAATATGAATAAAACATTGGTCTAAAGTTTTATGTATTTCCTAAGCTTACATAATTAAATTTTATGATTACAAGGACCAATAATATTCAACCCCATGGATTAAAACCTAGAGATCATGTTTGATCATAAATCAAGATCTGATAGAGCGAGGTTAATATTGAAAATTCAAGGCATGATCCCTAGCTTAAAGCCCAAGCAAGTTTCAAATGATCAATGGTATGTGTTACAATGTACACATCTAATCGATAGAGCATAACAATACAAGACTTCAATATAATCATGTTAAATATTGAGCACTTTCTAGAGATTAAATATGTATGTTTACTCACCTAATTGAGATCTAATGGTTTAAGGCAAATCAAATTTTTTCAATGAAGATATGAGTAAATGTGAGGCTACCACATGGCACACATAAGGAGAAGGACAAACCCATAAATGACAAGTAGAAAACTTGACAAATAGTATCAAATATATGCTTAAATTTTATGGTCACATGCCCATCAATGGCATTCAAGTGGAAGTCAAATGATGGTCATGTAAATATCAAATTTAAGATAGCAAATAGTCGCAAAGATGAGCTTAAAATTGATGAGCATGTGATTCTCAATGATGTTCATGTGACTGTCAAATGATAGTCATGAGGATCTAAATTTTAAGACAACAAAGAACCTAATGATGTAATTAAAATTGATGGTCACATGACCATCAATGACATTCATGTGAACATCAAATGATGATCATGAGGACATTAATTTTAAGATAGCTGCTTGGATCCAAATTCAAGGGCAATAGTCATATTTTGAATAGGGATGAGTAGAATGCCACGAAGAGGCTATGAAAATGCCACAATAGAGTCATGTGGGTGAAATGTGCCAAATTAGAGGCCTTATAAACCTGACAATGCAAAGGAGAGCCTAAATTACTATCTATCTAAAGTATAATTCAATATGGAATCAAAGTATGATCCACTAGGGATCAATTTAATGAACTCAAAAGCATGGAAACCTAAATAGGTGTTTAAGGGAAGATATAGAGCTCTATGTGACTTCAACAAATAGTAAATCAAGATCAAGAGCTGAGGAAAGACTAAAGGGGATAATGATAGGATCATGGATATGATTATTGATGCTAGGAGTGAGAGGTGACAAGAAACCTCAAACGTTTGGCATAGTTAGAAGATGAAATTTTAAGGAACCCATGGTCAATTTGAAGTTAATAGATGATCAATATCAAAGGGAAATAAAGATATTATAACAACAATAAATAGACACTTTAACAACAAAAAAACCTTAAGATCAAGCTAGTTGAATTAAGAATATTCCCTTTGTAGTTTAGTTTGTATAATGCCTTGAAAAATAATATTATTTTAGGCATGTGTAATTAGTAACACATCTTGCCTATAGATTAGACTATTAAAAATATCATTTATTCTAGAAAGTGGCAGAAAAGATGTTGTCCTATACACATATACCAATGCAATGGGAAATAAATGATTGACATACTTAATGGGTTGTCTATATAAGGAATTATTGTCATTTTTAAAGAGGAGGGAGTTCATAGAGCCAAAATTACTTTGTAAACTTGGATAAATTAATATAAGCAAGGAATTGTGCAAAGATTATCTAGTTTTTACTTATTTTCATTGTTATCATGGCTTATCTCTCACTTGCTTGTTCTGATTTCCAAATTTGAATGGTTCTTATGAATTCTTGGTGTGTACATTTAATTTCATAGTTGTTAAATTGTGTTAATGCTAGGTTGATTAAAAGTTATTAGGATGATTTCATTTTCTTACTCTTCTTGCATTTGGGCTAATGTTTTTTACTTGCAGGGCTAATTTTTTAAAATGAAACAGGTTCTTATTTATATTATTTATACCCTCTTTATAAGTTTTTATGATGTGTGATAGGATTTAATACTATTATCTTCATGTTATACATTAGCTAAGTGCATGTCTAGATGAAATCTAAACTTTGTCATGATGTTTGGAATGAAGATCAACAATATTTCTTTCCACCCTACCTTTTCTTTTGTCTTTTTTTTAACCATATCACCAAAATTGGAGGCCTTATAGACCTGATAATGCAAAGGAGAGCCTAAATTACTATCTATCTAAAGTATAAGTCAATATGGAATCAAAGTATGATCCACTAGGGATCAATTTAATGAACTCACAACCATGGAAACCTAAATAGGTGTTTAAGGGAATATATAGAGCTCTATGTGACTTCAACAAATACGAAATCAAGATCAAGAGCTGAGGAAAGACTAAAGGGGATAATGATAGGATCATGGATATGATTATTGACGCTAAGAGTGAGAGGTGACAAGAAACCTCAAAGGTTTGGCATAGTTAGAAGATGAAATTTTAAGGAGCCCATGGTCAATTTGAAGTTAATAGATGATCAATATCAAAGGGAAATAAATATATTATAACAACAATAAATAGACACTTCAACAACAAAAAAACCTTAAGATCAAGCTAGTTGAATTAAGAATATTCCCTTTGTAGTTTATTTTGTATAATGCCTTGAAAAATAATATTATTTTAGGCATGTGTAATTAGTAACACATCCTACCTATAGATTAGACTATTAAAAATATCATTTATTCTAGAAAGTGGCAGAAAAGATGTCCTATACACATATACCAATGCAATGGGAAATAAATGACTGACATACTTAATGGGTTGTCTATATAAGGAATTATTGTCATTTTTAAAGAGGAGGGAGTTCATAGAGCCAAAATTACTTTGTAAACTTGGATAAATTAATATAAGCAAGGAATTATGCAAAGATTATCTAGTTTTTACTTATTTTCATTGTTATCATGGCTTATCTCTCACTTGCTTGTTCTGATTTCCAAATTTGAATGGTTCTTATGAATTATTGGTGTTTACATTTAATTTCATAGTTTTTAAATTGTGCTAATGCTATGTTGATTAAAAGTTATTAGGATGATTTCATTTTCTTACTCTTCTTGCATTTGAGCTAATGTTTTTTACTTGCAGGGCTAAATTTTTAAAATGAACCAGGTTCTTATTTATATTATTTATACCCTCCTTATAAGTTTTTATGATGTGTGATAGGATTTAATACTATTATACTTGATATTATACATTAGTTAAGTGCATGTCTAGATGAAATCTAAACTTTGTCATGATGTTTGGAATGAAGATCAACAATATTTCTTTCTACCCTACCTTTTATTTTGTCTCTTTTTTTAACCATATCACCTTAGTTTAATTATTAGTTTAAATATCCATATTATATTAGGTCTTAGTTTATATTTTGATCATAATTCATAATTCTTAGCATAGATACTTCATACGTTGCATAGATCAACTATTTGGCCATGGTGGCTCCCAACCACCAAACATTATAAATATTATGAATAGTCCACTTGTTTTGCCTCTATTCCATCAATAGATAATGAGATTATTGAAACCTATAATTGATGCACATAATTCCTATAATTGTAAAATGAGAAGTTTTCTTAAACACTCTAGGCACCTGTGATACACATTTTGGCATCAATAGATATAAGGGCCTTGCCCTCATAATGAAGCAAGTGGAGATGGCATAGAGTCCCAAGATGGAGATTTGGTGGTTAGATAAAGTAGATATAGCATTTAATATATTTTTATGGTTCCTAAGGTGTTTCCTTCATAAGAACGATCATGAATCACCAACTTTGGCAACTATTGTCTACTAGTGCATTTTTCTCAGCTAATGAGAAGATTTTGGGGCCATTGGGACAAATAAGAAGTTAACTTGTCAATAGAAAATTGGTATTGATTTGCTAAAAAATGTGACAAATCAATTTATTATTTATATACTCATGTTCCCTCTTCTCTCTCCCTTTCTCATATATTACCCATTCTTTCCATTTTGTAAGCTCTCTCTTAGTTTTTAAAGGACTCCCATTTTTTATAATAATTCTCTCTCAATTCTGAAGAGCGAGAGACTCTTATTTGATAAGGCTATACCTTGTCAATACTTTTATTAAAAACCTCTTAAAGTAAATAAAGACTTTATTTGCCTATCTCTTACTTTTGAACTATGTTTAGTAAGCTTGTGCATGATGGCATTGTGAAGGAGAATCTTCCATGCCCATTATCCTTCTTTCTTGATTATTTTAGGATGTTTTCTAGTTGATTATAAGTATGAATTTATATTATTTATACCATTAATGTAAGCTTGGCATGAGTCTTATAATTCCTCCTAGCTTCATTGATTGCTTCTTAAACTTAGTGTATGAAATACTTATGCAATTAGCTAGATTTGGAGATTGTGTGAGCTAGTACTGTCTTATGTTTCTTTCGTGTATATTTCATGCTTGTATGATTTATCACTTAATTTGGTGTATCACCTTGTTATCTTTCTTAGGATCAAAATTTTCCCCTTTCTAACCCTTTTTTCAGTGCAAACCTTAGTATAGGTTATCCATCAAGAGGAAGTCAACCTTCTCTGTAGGTCCAACCCCACCATAGGTGACCCATAGCCTAAGTTTGTGACCATATTGTGGCTCAATTGTAGAGAGACTAAATAACCCTCTCCATGGGTGAAAATTTATGCCAAAATACTTTCATTTAAATCTCTCTTTGTAGAAGTGAATTGTTGATATAGAACATAGGGACCGATGACCTTTCCAAACTAATCAATGAAATAACTATTAAAATCATTCCAATTGGTAATGTAATTTTTAGGAAGGTTGAGAAACTAACCATATGCTACATATCTAAAGTTAAAAGGAAATAATATACAAGAAACATCTTTATGAATAAAATTTAACAATCTTAAGGCAACTTTAAAAGACTTGATATGTTCTTCAGTAGTAACACTGCCTATAGGACTAAATAAAAGTAAACATTTCTCAAGATTTCTTGGTAAGTCATGTACCTGACCAGGCACATTGATAGAAGATATAGCTAACCAAGCCATACCTTGATGAGTATTGAACATAGTAACATTAATAGGTGAAGTAGGTTGAGATTTAAAAACTCTTTGCTTAGCTTTATCCACACTTATTTTTCCATGAATTTCTAATGAAAGAAGAGGCAACCTTGTCTCAAAACTTGACCTATTCTTATTCATGGTAGTTCTAGCTTGTAATATTCAAAACCTATTCAAAATATGATGTATAAATCCTACCTTCTAAAATACAAATGATCTTTAGTTCAAACTTCATAAATAACAGTTCAAATCTCACAAATAAGTAGTTTTCATGTTTAGATTTCTAAGTTCAAGCAAACTTTGCACAAATTCATACAAATCTTTCAAAGAATGAATATATTTAACTAAATTAGCTTAAATATACCTCTAACTTGTGAATATAGATGATATTTGTTGGGTGAATATTTTTTCAATCAGCTAACTGATGAGCAAAATTGGTCTCTTCAACCACAACATAGGGAAATTGGTCAACTAGATGTGTAGGTTTACTACATCAAAAGGGGACAAATCTCTCCTCTCATCAAGGGGAGGTTCCCTGTAAATATGCAAGAGCTATATAAGTAGAAAATAACACTTAGGGGTAGGATAAACCATCCATCTCTCTTTTTTTAGAGATGATGTTTAACAAATCAAAGGAGAAAACCTGATGAAATGATAGAAGAAACTCTTCTTTTAGAAGTGATGTTCAGCAGACAAAAGGAACCTTTTGGGTGATGACAAGTAACTGTAACAGAGCATAGTAACATAACAGGATGAAATATAGGACAAAGTCTTCACCTCAATCTACCAAAGAGTGAAATATGAAGGACAATGAGGGCACAAAGTCATCACAAGGTCCTTTACATAGAAACAAAATACGAAGGATATTGAGGGCACAAAGTCATCCCAAGATCCTTTACACAGGAATAGAAATAAAACACACTAAAGGCAATTGTGGGGGCACAAAGTCTCTCCACCACTGGCTTCAAGACACCTTCTTGATTATTTTCACTAATCTTCTTATTCAATTAAATGGACAAAAAACATATTAAGGAAATAGACATAAGAACAATTTCCCCAACAACCAAGCTATTTTAGCACAAAGTCTAAAAAGTCACTTGTTTTCTTATTCAAATAATGAAATATGATCAACAATCTAAGCTCAAAGTCTTAGTAATGCCTTTCAATTTGGGTAGAGTTTTGTTTCTGATAACACAGAGAGATCCCCCAAAACAATAAGAGAGAATCCAATATATAGTGCTCCAAAAAAGACTTGGGCACTTTATTTAACAAAAATGTGTTATGATGTATTCAATGCCTTTAATGCACTTTAAATTTTGTCCATGGACTATTCTGGAATCAAGCATCAATTTTTAATATGTGCCACTTAATGTGTTTCCTTATGTGTGCGCAGCTGTTCACTCTACTCAATGCAGAAAAATAGGCCACACCATTGAATATTTGTGCTCTTTGATGTCCACCTAGTGGACTACTTTACCTTCTAGAAACATATGCCATGCATGAATATTTCTGATCCTTATTCATCATTTCCCCTTTCTTGGCTGTATTTCATCCTTATCTATGTGATCTGAGCCCTTAGGCTATCTCTTTAGCCGATTGCTAAATTTATTCACAGGGTCTATGCTTAAGCCTACAAGGATCAACATTTATTTCATTGTAACAAATTTGATGTGTTTTGGTCTGTCATTGTTTGAAAGCCAACGGCTACTTGGTTGCCCTAAATTTGATGGCTACAAGCCCATCATCCTCCTTAGCACTTCCTTCATGTCTTTCATGTTTGCCTTAGCCACTTTCCACTACTTTTAACAAGTGACACATGGTGTGTTCTACTATGAAATAGGCAAGGATACATGGTAGCATCTATTGATATTTGTAGATGACATGTGGCACATTCTACTACTTTGAAAGTTACTAGAAACTATCTCAGTAGATGACACATGGTAGCTTCCACTATACTTTATAAAGGACACGTGGTGGCTTCCGCTACACTTTGAGGTTTGATCTTTCTCAGAGGGAACTTGCCCTTTAAGGTCTTGAGAAATGGTCCACTTTCCCTAGTGAGAGCCTCTCGCAAGGGTACCTACCCTTTGAGTGGTCTTGGGATGGCCTTCTGGCTTTAATTTTCTTAGTGGGATTTTGCTCCTTCGACAGACTTTTATAGCTCTTTTCCTTTAGATAAAAAGTACAAAAGAATTCCTTCAAACAATTTGTTTGAAGGAAATCTTCCTTCACTTTGCCTTAGTCAATTTTCCACTGAGATCTTACTTTTGAGCTTTATTTTCAAGTGGATTCCTTCAGACAAAAAGTCCAAAGGATTTTTGCCTTAACCATTTTGTCATGTTCTTTTCCTGAAAGAGAACTGTGCCCTCTGAAAGGATTTGTTCAAGCCTATAACTATCCTTTGGTTTTTTGCAATGGTCCATCTATTCCTTACCTACCCTCCACAAGGGCTATTTGTCCTTAGTTTACTTTTTTTAAGGAATTCTCTTTGTCCACTTTTACTCGCTACCCTCCGCGAGGGCACTTGGCTTAGTTCATTGCCCTTTGCAAGGGCACTTTTTCCTTTGGCTTTGGGGCAGCCCCTTGAACCTACTGATTGAAATTACTAATTGAACCAACTTTGGTTCAATGGTTCAATTGCTTTTGAAGCCATCTTTTTGTCTAAGTCTTTTGATCGCTTTGAACCGATTGAACCCGTTGAACCATTAAACCCATTGAACCTTGTTGGTTTAAGGTTTAAAGGTTTAATTATTCAATGGTTCAAATGCTTTCTTATGCTCCACTCAATCACTTGACTGCTTGAACCAAACCATGTTGAACCATACACTTTGAACATTTTGAACCATTGAACCAAAGTGGTTCAATGGTTCAATGGTTCAAGCCTTCTTCTCTTTGATAAGTGTTTTGAAGTCATTGAACCTTGAAGCAGTTGAACTTTAAACCTTGAAAAATGTGCTTAACTCTTACTGATGACATTGAACCTTTGAACCTGTTGAACCTGCTGAACCAAAATGGTTCAAGGTTCAACGGTTCAATGGTTCAAACATTGCATAGAAGCTTGTCGATGAACTTTTTTGGTTAAACCAAGGCATTGAACCAATCTTGAAAATGACTAAGTGTTGGAAACTTGTTCTTTTGATTGAACTCACCTATAGAAGCCTTTGAACCTATTAGACCTATTGAACCTACTGATTTCAAGCATGTTGAGTCTGTAGAAACATATCTGCAGAGTTCATAGATTTAAACCTATGAAGTCCATAGATATGAGTCCATATATTCCTTCCTGTAGAGTCCATAGTTTCAAGCCTACAGATTCCATAGATTTGGGTTCATAGATTCCTTCCTACGAAGTCTTTAGAACTGAGTCCATATATTTAAGCTTGTAGAGTTCATAGATTCAAGCCTGTAGAGTCCGTAGATTCAAGCTTGCAGAGTCCGTAGAAATCTTAAAAAGCTTGAATAATGAAGAATTTGAATGCCTAGAATAATTTTTGAGAAGGGGAGAGAGGATTTTGGTCTGTTGGACCAAAATAGTTCAAATGTTGTCCCAAAAATGAGTGATATTTTTGGGGGACAACAGCTGGCTCCAATTGGGGAACTTCCTTCAGTTGAAAACTTTGAAAAAGCTGAGGGGAGTAGAAACTAGAATCTCCAGTGCCTTAAAGTATGCCATTGGGCTATGGAGTCATGCTATCCAAAAAGGAAGGCAAAAACAAAACAAAAATGAAAGCATAAAAATAGAATTAAAGACTATACAAATATACATATGTACAAGCTAATCTTATCTGATACTTCAAGAGTTGAAGTGCTTCAGATGCTGCCCATTGTAAGGCAAAGAAAAGAGCATGCTATCTTGATATTTCAATAGGAAGCTATTCTCATCATTGAGATGATGGATAATAAATGGGCCTCTCTAAAGAGAATTATTAGATTAAACAAAATACAGAGGAAAAATGAGATTGAGAATAGCAGAGCACACATTCCACGTTCAACTAAGCATGAAGGCCTATTAAATAGGCAAACAAATGAAATACCCGTGAAGCATGAGATGAGTATAATAAAACTAACCTATGTCGGCTTGCATGAAATAACAAAGGCCGAATAAACAACTAACCTCTTAACCAAAGTGGTTAAGGAAACTAACCAAAATAAATTACCTTAGTAAATAACCTAAGGTAAATACAATAATATGCTAACACCCTCCCTTAATGACTAAACCAGAAACAAGACCAAGTTTATCTCTAAATTTTATGAACTTGTCTGTACCAAGTGGTTTGGTCATTATATCAGCTGGCTGCTCTGCAGTGGGGCAGTAGAAGAGACTGATGTCTTCATTTGTAACCAACTGTCGGATGTAATGATGGTGAACCTCAATGTGTTTGGTCCTGGCATGAAATACTGGATTCTTCACCATCTTCAAAACACTTTGGTTGTCACAAAAAATTGGAGTAGGCTTTGATGACTCAAACTGAAGATCCTCCAAAATTTTCTTTATCCACATGGTTTCACAACCTGCACTAACCACAGCTTTATACTCTGCTTCTGTTGAAGATAATGCTACTGTAGTTTGTAGTTTGCTCTGCCATGAGAAAACTCCTGAACCAAAAGTGAAAACATACCCTGTTGTAGATTTTCTTGAATCAACTGAACCTGCCCAATCAGAATCAGAATATCCTAAAAGTTCAAAATCTACAGACTTCTTATACAGTATGCCAAAGTCAAGAGTACCTTTAACATATCTTAATACTCGTTTTGCAGCTAACCAATGGACTTCCTGTGGTTTAGACATGAAGCGAGATAGAAAACTCACTGCAAAACAAATATCCGGTCTAGTGGTAGTGAGGTAAATGAGACTACCCACTAGCTGCCGATACACTGTTTCATTGACCGGAGGTGAATCAGTGTTTGTTGAAATTTTAGCTCCTGTTTCCATAGGTGTGTGAGTTGGATTACAATCCATCATTCTAAACCTTTCTAGCAATGAACTGGCATACTTATTTTGTGACACAAATATAGTATTACCACTTTGCCAAAACTCAACACCTAAACAGTATTTTAGTAGTCCTAAGTCTGTCATGTCAAAAGTACAACAAACATCAGCTTTCATTTGCTGAATGAGACTAGTACTACTCCCAGTGATGGCTATATCATCAACATATATAATGAGAATCAAGATATCATCACCAGACACCTTTACATAGAGAGTTGGTTCCGAGTTACACCTTTTGAAACCTGACTCCCTAAGATATGAGTCTATTTTTGTATACCAAGCTCGAGGAGCCTGCTTAAGTCCATACAAGGACTTGATCAACCTGCAAACAAGATGTTCCTTACCAGGAACCTGAAAACCCTGTGGCTGAACCATGTAGACTTCCTCCTCTAGATCTCCATTCAAGAAAGCACTCTTTACATCCATTTGGTGCACCTGCCATCCAAACTGAGCAGTAATAGCAATAATCAAACGAAAAGTTACCATCTTGGTGGTTGGAGCAAAAGTCTCCTCATAATCAACCCCTTCCTCTTGTGCATAACCTTTTGCAACAAGTCTGGCTTTGTGTTTGTCCAAGGAACCATCTGCTTTGTATTTTACTTTATAAATCCACTTACAACCAATGGATTTCTTTCCTGGTGGTAGTTCCATTAACTTCCAAGTATTATTTTTCATCAAGGAATCATATTCCAATTGCATAGCTGATTCCCACTCAGACTTCCCTTTGGCCTCTGAAAAAGAATTAGGCTTAAATACTTGTGAAACATCAGTTGTTAGAGCAAGATTAACATGCTCACCTCTATTACCAAACTCTTTTCCCGATCTCAATCTTCTACTTTCCACATCTTGTGGCAAGTCTCCTTCTTTTAGTGCTTCAATTGTGGCAGTATACCACTTTGGCTTCTTTGGTTGTGTTGATGGAACCTCACAATGACCTGTATCAATTCCCTCCCTGGAATGTGATTCCACTGATGAACAAGAATCCTGCTCATTTTTCACATTATGACTAATAATGGAATCATTAGATAACAATGACTCAATATCTGAAACTTGACCAGTTGCTGTGAAGTATGGCATTTGTTCATTTACTATGACATCTCTATTTACCACAACTTTGTTAGTAGAAACATCAAGTAATCTGTAGGCCTTTGACTGATCACTGTATCCAACAAACATGTATGTTTTGCTTTTTGCATCCAAATTTTTTCTCTTTTGACTAGGAATAACTGCAAAAGCTACACAACCAAAAATTCTGAAATCACTTACATCTGGAGTTCGACCTGACCAAGCCTCCTCTGGAGTCAAATTCTCCAAAGCTTTTGTAGGACTTCTGTTGAGGATGTATACTGTTGTATTCACTGCCTCTGCCCAATACTTGTATGGGACATTTCTGCTTTGGACCATACAACGAGCCATGTCCATCACCATCCTATTACGCCTTTCCACAACTCCATTTTGCTGTGGAGTGTAAGGTGTAGTGTATTGTCTGTGTATGCCTTCAGTGGCACAAAAGTCCTTGAACTGTTTTGAGATGAATTCACCCCCATTATCCGTTCTAAGAGATTTCACTGGCCGTTCTGCCTGTTTTTCAACCATAGCTTTCCAAGTAAGAAAGTTAGAAAAACAATCAGATTTCTTTACTAGAAAGTATACCCACTTTTTCTTAGAGAAATCATCAACCAGTAACAGGAAATAACGGGCACTAGAAGGGGTAGGTGTCTGCATTGGACCATGCAAATCCACATGTACCAAATCCAATACTCCGTTTGCTCTCGAAGCTTTACCAACATCAAATGAATGTCTAACTTGCTTCCCCAACTGACATCCACTACATACATGATGATTATGCCGAATAGAAGGAATCCCGTTAACCATCTTAGTCTTACTCAATGTAGTCAAATACTGAAAATTCAAATGCCCATACCTTTCATGCCATAGTGAACTTGTGCTATCAACTGCTGCAAGTGCACTTTCTTTTGCTTTGATTGGATCTGCAAGCTTATACAAGCCTTTCTCACCGATCCCAACAGCAATAATCTTGTTATCTTTAGTGGTGACTAAACATTGTTGTTCTTGAAATTTTACAACAAAATCAGATTTTGAGGTGATCTCACTGATTGAAAGAAGATTTTTGTTCATATCTGGTACATACCTAACATTCTTGAATGTATAATTTACTGTACCATTAAAACTTATATGAACATTACCAAATCCTTTCACAAAATATGTTGTACCATCTCTTAAAGATACAGATTCATTACTACTGTTATCTTCAACAAAATCCACATACCAGTCCTTATGGCATGTATAATGGCGAGATGCCCCTGAATCAAAGTACCAAGCTCGATCCACCACAGAATTACCACTGGAAGCCATGAAAGCAAAATTTGGTGATTCCTCGCCTTCACCTTCAGCTACATTCGCATGATGAGCTTTCTTTCTGGGGTTAGCCATATCATGTTGTCTTTTCCTACAATCTTTCTTAAGGTGACCAGGTTTCTTACAGTAAAAACATTTCCATTTAGATCTCTTATTACCACTTACTTGTGAAGATTCTGATGGATAGCTATTTTTATCAGACTGCTTACCCTTTTCCTTAATAAAGAATGCACTCTCTATGGAAGTGGATGTAGACAACACTGCATGCTCCTGTCGTCTCTCCTTTTGCAATAGCAATGTAGACAATGTTTCAAAATCCAAAGTCTGCATCTCAGCAATCATGTGCAAGGACTCCACAAATGACTCAAATGATGGTGGAAGATTTTGCATAACAAGAGCAATCAAATCTTGCTCATCAACAGGTTTCTGCACTGCTTTCAACTGGTCACTGATGTCCTTGATCTGCAATAAAAACTCAGAAATGGAGCCACCTTCCTGCATCTTAGTGGAAAACAACAAATTCTTCAAATACAACACTCTACCGGCTTCAGAAGCCTGATATTTTGAAGATAAAGTTTTCCATAAATCTGATGCTATAGTCGCATTTCTGACCTCTGAGATTAGATTATCTGCTACTGACAATTTTAACAACATGAGAGCCTCACGATGACGTTTATCATAGTCATTGGTAGCAGTGGCAGGCCTTTGCTCTTTACCGAGCACTATTTGATCAATATTCAGATATTCACATATTGTCAAAACCTTGTGACTCCACAAACTAAAGTTCTTGCCAGTCAATTTCTGAGAATCTGGTAGTAACAGGTGTTGAATACTAGCCATTTTACCTAGTTTTTCACGAAAATGATAAAATCGGAAAAACTATAATGACTTTTTTTTTTTATTAAAAAAAAAAAAAAATTCCTTCTACACACTGATTCTATATTGACACTGAACAACCTTATCCGGTTTTTGGCAATAAATTCAATACCGTTTGCAAGATCACAAAAAATCTACCACTGAAACAATTAAATCAGGAAAACTACAATTCCGATTTAAAAAAATTCTTTCTCCGTTGACATCCAGATAAAAAACCCAGAAAACGGTAAAATTTTTAGCTTTTCAGACGCTTCCGTGATTATTAGTCAGCGGTAGGTCCCCAATAACCCTTATTGGCTAAAGTTTTGATTTATTTCAATTAAAAAATAAAAATAATTGAAATATTAAAAACTTTAGGCTAAAAATTTTATAAAAAAATTCAGCCAATCAGAAAATTGGCCTACCTCTGAAACTTCAGGCGAAGATTCTGAGCCCGTTTCTCAACCAAATTGCAAACCGTTTTCACCAGTGTCTTAGTTTTGATTTAACTTGCAATTTAGACTTTTGTTTCGCTGAAAAAGATGAAGAAATGAATTTTTCTGATTTTGCCGAATCCGTACGGCGCCCAACACAGAGATAAATTCAACAGAGGCTTTTGAGCCTCTAAAACAGCTTGTTTTTGCTTCCTTTTGGTCTTATTTAGCCTTCTGATGGCAATTTTCAGACCTTCTGGTTGAGTTTTCCAAATTCTGTGATGCTTTCTCTCTCCTCGGCTCTCCATTGGGTGCCTGAAGCTCCTCCCTGGCAAGACACCGACCTCTCTCTGGCTTCCACAAACCTTCACTCAGGTTCTACAAACCATAGGCTCTGAAACCATATTAGATTAAACAAAATACAGAGGAAAAATGAGATTGAGAATAACAGAGCACACATTCCACGTTCAACTAAGCATGAAGGCCTATTAAATAGGCAAACAAATGAAATACCCATGAAGCATGAGACGAGTATAATAAAACTAACCTATGTCGGCTTGCATGAAATAACAAAGGCCGAATAAACAACTAACCTCTTAACCAAAGTGGTTAAGGAAACTAACCAAAATAAATTACCTTAGTAAATAACCTAAGGTAAATACAATAATATGCTAACAAGAATCAAATCTCCCATGCATCCCCTTTGGTTCTCTTCTCTTGTCCCACAATAGGACTTGATCTCCAACCTGGAAATCATGATTTTTCACCTTCTGGTCGAAGAGCTTCTTCACCAGACTTTGATGGGCAGTAATTCAATCCACCACCATAGTTATTTGCTCATCCAGCTCAGTCAAGCACATGATCCTCTTATCAATGGAGCTTTCATATGTCTGATCTTCAATTGCCTTAGCCAATTTTAATGCTGGCAATTCCAAGTTAATTGGTATCTCCGCATTGATACCATAAAGAAGTGGGAAAGGAGACATACCAATTTCCCTTTTTGTTGTAATTATATCTACCCAAAAAGCATCAACCAATGCTTTATGCCATGTCCTTTGGTTGTCATCCATTAGCTTCTTGATGATAGTCAGCAGGTTCTTGTTACTTGATTCAGCTTATCCATTCCCTTGTGAAAAGTAATTAGACGAGTGAGAGAGGGTGATCCCATAGTAAAAATAGAACTGAGTAATTTCTTGGGAAGTGAAACAAGCTGCATTATCTGTGACAATCTTGGTTGGGACTCCAAAATTGGAAATGATATTCTCTTTGAGGAAATTGCACGCTAATTTTGAAGTAGCATGCTTGGTTGGGATAGCTTCCACCCACTTGGTGAAGCAGTCAGTTACTGTAAGGACATAATCATGTCCAACACTTGAAGATGGGTTTACAGCTCTAATGAAATTAATTTCCCATTACTAGAATGGTTCTTCTATGACCACTGGTTTGAGAAATAGAGCAACTAACTTGTGTCTTCCAACAAACTATTGGCATAGTTCACATTTCCTTACCCACTTGTATGCATCTTGGAAAAGAGTTGACCAATAATACCTGGCTCACAAAATTTTATGGGTAGTCACAGGAGTAGAAAAATGTCCTCCACAGGATAAATTATGGAAGGATTTCAAAAGGTGGCTTTGATGCTCCTTATCCACATAGCAAAGGAACACTCCATCAAGGCTCCTCTTATACAGGCCATTATCCCAAAGGACAAAATTGGCAGCTTTCAACTTGATAGTCATCCTTTCTTTGTAAGATAGGTGAGCAAGACACTCACCATAAGTAAGGAAATGAGCAATATCTGAATACCACTCATTCATGGTGGAGACAAAGAGGACTGTCAGTGTGTCTTCCACCTCTACTTCTTCATGCTCTATTTCTTCTGGTTTGTTATCAATAATTAATTAGCATAGGCCTTTTCCATATACTAGATTTGTTGGCTTGATGATTAGATCAAACTCTTAGATATTTGCAATCCAATTACCTCTTTTCATCCCAAACTCCTACTGAGTTAGTATGGATTTGACTATGGTATCAGGAATCAAGGTAGTAGTGTGAGAATTTAGAATGTAAAAGTGAAAATGCTTTACTACCTTCACCACTTCATAAGCATGCTTCTCCATGTTCGAGTATTTTAGTTCATGAGATTTAAGAGGGTAGCTCATGAAATAAATGAGACATTCCATACCTTCTTTATTATGTTGAACCAAAATTATTGAAAGTGTGTGTTCAGAAGCATAACTATATATGATGAACTCTTTGTTGTAGTCTAGACAAACTAGAATTGGGGTGTGGGCAATGGCAGTCTTGATATCCTCAAATGCTAACTTGCCTTCTTCAATTCAGTTGAAGGTGGTCTTTCCCTTCATCATGTTAACAATGTGTCAAGTCTTCTCAGCAAACTCAAGGATGAACCTTTGTAATAAATTCACCTTTCCAAAGAAAGAGTGAACAATAGTCTTACTTGTAGGCAGGGTAAGGTCTTGGATAGATTTGACTCTGTCTGAGTCAATCTTTATGCCTCCTTTGTACAAAATGTGTCTAAGAAGTTTCCTCTTTGTCACTCCAAAAATTGACTTCTTGGGGTTCAAGGAAATACCATTCTAGCGGCAGTGCTCTAGCACTTATTGCAAGTGGTGTATATGATCCAGGCGATGCTTAAAAAAAATGGTCAAGTCATCAAGATAAACTACAATGAACTTACCCATCTCATCTTTAAAATCAAGGTCCATTGCTCTCTAAAAAGTGGTGCCAGCATTTATCAGGCCAAATGGCATTCTTCGATAAGCAAAGGTGCCCCAAGGTGTGGTGAAGGCCATCTTGTGTTGGTCTGCTTCACTAACTTCAACTTGATTATATCTTGAGAAGCCATCTACCATGGATAAAATCTCTAAGCCGGTCACTATCTAAAGCACTTGATCCATGATGGGCAAAGAATACTTATCCTTTAAATATGACTGATTCAGATTCCTAAAATCCACACAAATGCAAATTTTGCCATTCTTCTTCCTCACATGGACTATGTTGGCAATCCATGTGGAATGATGGATTGGGAAAATTATCCTAGCATTCAACATTTTTTGTATCTTAGACATAATAGTACTTGATATCTTTGGATTATACTACCAGGATTTCTGCTTGTAAGGCACTAAATTATCCTTGAGAGGAATTTCATGATAAATTTCCTTAGGTCTGAGCAACTCATAAGAGTATGCCAAAACATCCATGTAATGGTGAAGTAGGTTAGTAAATTTGAGTTTCTCCTCTAGAGTACAACACTTCCCAATGTTCACCGTCTTGGGTATTTCCTTGGTACCTAAATTTATCTGATCAAACCCCTGGGAGGAGCTTGAATCCAATTATTACTATTTGATGAACCTGTCGTGCTTGTCAAATAGTTTCTCAAGAGAAACCAATCCTTTGGGAATTTTATTCCCTTTTAACTATAGGAATTCTTCCCCTGCATCTAAATTCATTTCTTGAGCTAATTCAAGTTTTTGGAGTTTACTGCCTTCGAAGTGAAGATGTTTGAAATTATCTTTTTATTCTAGGAAGGCAATGATTTAGTTGTCACCATTGAACACTTGCCAATTATTGACATTATCGAGCACACTTGGTTGAAAGAACAATTCAATAGTGTACCTATCTCTTTTGAAGTCTAGATGAGGAACTAATAGGGTTGCTAAAATAGCCAGTGCATCAACTCAGTCATTAAATTCCCTAGGTATGGTAGAGATGTTGAAAGCATCAAAGCTTTCAATTTGATCCCAGACTAGATTGCGGTAATGGCATAATCTCTCATTTTTGGTTTGATACAAGTTCCTTACCTGAAAAACCACCAGTTTAGCATCTCCTTTAGCATGAAGGAGTTTGATGCCTTTATCTTGAGTAGCCTTCAATTCAAGCAATAGAGATTTTTACTTAGCTATGTTATTGGTGTTGCTAAATTGCAACTTGTACAAAGAAGGAAAAATATCTTCTTGAGGAGATATAAACACAATCCTAGCTCGTGAGTTGGTAGAAGAATTACTACCATCAAATTTTAAGATCCAAACATCATCAAAAATTGATCTTTCTTTAGATTTCTCCTTGCTTGGAAGGGGGAATTATTCTATGCTTTCACTGTGCTCTCTCACATCTTCTATTGTTCTATCTAAACCAATTTTCAGACTATCATTTTTAGAAGTTTCATTAGCTAAAACATGAGTATCCTCTATGGTTAAGAAGTAATTACCCATGTCTAAAGATTCAAACAGAATTTGAGCTTCAGGGGCTGATGTCTGAGTGACAACATATTTTGATTCCTTTTCAAGAAGCAGCCTCTGCATGATGCCTTTGATAGGGATCCTTGTTTTAGATAGGCCCATGCTCAACTTGCCACCAACATCCTTGCAAAAAAAATTTCCTAGAAGAATGTCGTATGAGGCTAGGACGTCGGCCACCAAGACTGTCATCTTGATTCTTTTGTCTGGGAATACTGCAAATGCAAATTGGGTATCCTTGATTTGTCCCAACAAAGGTACTTATTTTTTCTCCATGAAGAAACATCTTCTAAAATTTTTGGTCAGTGTGAGTCCAAGAGATTCTACCACTTTAGCTGGCATGATGTTGTCAGATGCACCTAAGTCTATGATGCAATTGCTCAGTTTGTGACCATTTATCAATAGGGAAACATAGAAAGGCTTTATTTTTGTAGGGGTAGTAGGAGGTGTAATGAAAAGATTATTTGGGATGGATATGTTCATTGGGGGATCATGAGTTATTTTTTAGCATCTTATCCTTTAGGGATGGCTTTATTCTTCACACATTCTACCAACCTGTCCAACTACTCAAGATTAGATTAAAAGAATTTAATTTCAGACATTTGAATTTTGGTTTTCTTGACATGGTCGATTATGTCAAATGACTGAAATGGGCTAGGAATAGAGGAAGGCAGTTCATCTTTCTAGTTTTTATAAGGGGGAGGACTAATCTATGGAATTGAAGTTGAAGATGGAGGAATGTTTGATGTACTTACCTTTTTATTACTCACTGGGTCCTTTGGCTGGAAAAGGGAGAGAAGTTCCTCATTTGGCAATTGAAATTATAGGCTAAGAACTTTCCCCTATTTTTCATTTATCAGCTTGTTGGGCTAACTGGTTCTAGGACCAGGTGAATACAACATATGATCCATCAACTAATTCACCTTTACCTCTAGGTTCATCCTGGTAATTTAGGAAACCAATGTTGGAGTTGCCAGCTAATTCTTCCTAGCCTTCTGCAAGGAGATTAACATCATTTTCTTGGTTTAATTTAGACTGGAAAGAGAAATTAGATTCTATTTTGAGATATCCAACTGCTGAATTGGTTGGGGGTGTTTCAATGGCAAGTTCCCCCTGTGGGGGAGGAAGATGATTTGACTATCCTTGATTTTTGGTAGCATTGCCTTGGTATGACTGATTGGGGAATGTCCTTGGCATATCTCTGTATGAAGGAGCTAAAGATATCCCTTGTGCCATTCACTTCCTAAGAGCTAGCAACTCATTTGCCAGCTTTTGCACCATTGGATCAGTGGTACCTGTAGATGGATATTCAAAAGATGAAGAGGATTTACCTCTGTTTGAATCTCTCCTTATCTTTCCTACCAAGATAAGTTCATATTCCACCTCAATGGCCAAATCTTGAGCTGTAGCAAGGTCTATTTGGCCAACATGTCTCAGTAGAAAACTTACTTTAGGCAGTTGAGAGTTGATGAAGAAACATTTGAGATTCTCAAGTATAGGCTAAGTAATTATAAGAATCTTGTTCCTCAACTTGTCAAACTTGGATATGAAATCTCTCATTGGTTCATGAGGCTCCTTCATTTGTGTGAGTTGAGCCAGTAGGGCATGTGCATCTTCTACAAGCTTGAATCTGGCTTCAAACTTGGCTTTGAGTGTGTTTCAGTCAGTCACAGTCTGGGCCTGCAGATGATAGAACCAGTTTGCAACAACACCTTATAAATTTTTCACAAACATCCTGACTACTATATCCTCATACTCCACACATATTACACCAGAGGCTATGCTGAAGGCTACAATATGTTCATCAAGATGAACTTTCCCATCACCATAGAACTTGGGGAAAATTTTCTTTGAATTACATGGTAGCTCATGTAGAGGTGGAGTTAAATTGAGTGGGCCAAAAGAGTTACCCCAAGGACCTTGAACTGCCATAGTATGACTAAGGAAAGGTGGAATAACAAATCTTAGAGGGGTAAGTATTGACAAAGCTTTATTAATAGTGGAAATAGAGGATTTGCTCGATAATGGAGACTTGACTTTAGTAGGAGGAAAGCTCCTAGTTTTTTGGAAGTGAGATGGTGAAGGAAACAGATCAAAATTACTTTGTTGTACCAAATCAAATATAGGATCAACAATACCTTTAGCCCTTTGGCTTCATGTATACTATGGATCTACCAGATTGTGAAAAAAAATGGTAAAGAACTGGCCCTGCTTCAGCTTGAAGCTTGAGGCTTCAAACTATGCATTATATCCTAGTTGGAATGGAGGTGGAGGGAGATGGTAAGGCTATAATGATAATGGGTAAGACACATAATGGATTCGCTAGAGTCTATAATGGATAAGGGTAGGGACTGGTTTAATTTGAAACTTGAGACTTCAGATTGCATGTAACTTCCCCAACAGAGTCTCCAAAAATTATTGGGTGAATATTTTGTCAATCAACTAACTGATGAGAAAAATAGGTCTCTTCAACCACAACATAGGGAAATTGGTTGGCTAGATGTGTAGGTTTACTACATCAAAAGGGGTCAAATCTCTCCTCTCATCAAGGGGAGGTTCCCTGTAAATATGCAAGAGCTATATATATATATATATATATATATATAAGTAGAAAATAACACTTAGGGGTAGGATAAACCATCCATCTCTCTTTTTTTAGAGATGATGTTTAACAAATCAAAGGATAAATCCTAATGAAATGACATAAGACACTCCTCTTCTTTCAGAAGTGTTGTTCAGCAAATAAAAGGAACCTTTCGAGTGATGACAAGCAATTGTAACAGAGTGCAATAACACAACAGGATGAAATATAGCACAAATTCTTCACCTCAATCTGTGAAAGAGTGAAATACAAAGGATAATGAGGGCACAAAGTCATCCCAAGGTCCTTTACATAGAAATAAAATACAAAGGATAATGAGGGCACAAAGTTGTCCCAAGATCCTTTACATAGGAATAGAAAGAAAACACATTAAAGGCAATTGTGGGGGGACAAAGTCTCTCCACAGCTGGCTTTAGGATGCCTTCCTAATTATTTTCACTAATTCTACTTATTCAATTAAATGGACAAAAAACATATTAATGAAATAGACATAAGAACAATTTCCCCAACAACCACGCTGTTTCAGCACAAAGTTTGAAAAGTCACTTATTTTCTTATTCAAATAATGAAATATGATCAACAATTTGAGCTCAAAGTCTCAGTAATGCCTTTCAATTTGGGTAGAGTTTTGTTTATGATAACATAGAGAGATCCCCCAAAATAATAAGAGAAAACCCAATATATAGTGCTCTAAGAAAGACTTGGGTGCTTTGTTTCATAAAAATATGTTACGATGCATTCAATGCCTTTAATGCATTTTAAATTCTATACATGGGCTATGCTAGAATCGAGCATCAATTTTTAATATGGGCTGCTTGATGTGTTTCCTTATGTGTGCACAACTATTTGCTCTACTCAATGTAGAAAAATAGGCCACACCATTCAATATTTGTGCTCTTTGATGTCCACCTGGTGGACTGCTTTACCTTCTAGAAACATATATCATGCACGGATATTTCAAATCCTTTTTCATCATTTCCCCTTTCCTAGTTGTATTTCATCCTTATCTATGTGATTTGAGCCCTTAGGCTATCTCTTTGGCCAGTTACTGAATTTATTCATAGGGTCTATGCTTAAGCCTAAAAGGATCAACAATTATTTCATTGTCAAAAATTTAACATGTTCAGGTATATCATCATTTGAAAGCCAATGGCTAATTGGTTACCCTGAATTTGATATCTGCAAGCCCGTCATCCTCCTTAGCACTTCCTTCATGTCTTTCCTATTTTCCTTGGCCACTTTTTTGCTACTTTTAACAAGTGACACGTGGCATGTTCCACTATGAAATAGGTGAGGACACGTGGTAGCATCTGTTGAGCTTTGTAGATGACACATGGCATGTTCCACTACTTTGAAAGTTACTAGAAACTATGTCTCAGTAGACGACATGTGGTGGCTTTCACTACACTTTGTAAAGGACACATGGCAGCTTCCACTACACTTCGATGTTTGATCTTTCCCAGATGGAACTTACCCTTTGGGGTCTTGATAAATGGTCCACTTTCCATGGTGAGAGCCTCCTGCAAGGGTACCTACCCTTCAAGTGGTCTTGGGATGGCCTTCAGGCTTTAATTTTCTTGGTAGGCTTTTGCTCCTTCGGTGGACTTTTGCCACTCTTTTCCTTCAAACAAAAATTTTGAAGAAAATCTTCCTTCACTTTTCCTTAGCCAATTTTTCATCAAGTTCTTGCTTTCGATCTTTCTTTCTAGGTGAATTCCTTCAGACAAAAAGTTTGAAGGATTTTTGCTTAACCATTTTGCCGCATTATTTTCCCAAAAGAGAACTATGCCCTCCGTAAGGATTTGTTCAAGCTTGAAACTATCCTTCGAGCTTTTACAACGGTCCATCTGTTCCTCACTTGCCCTCCACAAGGGTTGTTTGTCCTTGGTTCACTTTTCCAAAGGAATTCTCTTTGTCCACTTTTACTCGCTACCCTCCGCAAGGGCACTTGGCTTAGTTCATTTCCCTTCACAAGGGCACTTTTTCCTTTGGCTTTGGGGCAGCCCTTTGAACCTACCGATTGAACTGACTGATTGAACCAACTTTGGTTCAATGGTTCAATGGTTTAATTGATTTTGAAGCCAACTTTTTGTCTAAGTCTTTTAATCACTTTGAACTGATTGAACCCATTGAACCATTGAACCCATTGAACCTTGTTGGTTCAAGCTTCAAAGGTTCAATGGTTCAATGGTTTAAATGCTTTCTTGTGTTCCACTCATTCACTTGATTGCTTGAACCAAACTGTGTTGAACCATACACTTTGAACCTTTTGAACCTTTGAACCCGTTGAACCTTTGAGCCAAAGTGGTTCAATGGTTCAACGGTTCAATGGTTCAAGCCTTCTTTTCTTTGATAAGTATTTTGAAGCCATTGAACCTTGAAGCGATTGAACTTTAAACCTTGACAAATGCACTTAACTCTTACTGATGACATTGAACCTTTGAACCCATTGAACCAAAATGGTTCAAGGTTCAATGGTTCAATAGTTCAAACACTGCATAGAAGCTTGTCGATGAACTTTTTTGGTTGCACCAAGGCATTGAACCAATCCTAAAAATGACTAAGTGTTGGAAACTTGTTCTTTGATTGAACTCACCTGTAGAAGCTTTTGAACTTGTCGAACCTACTAATTTCAAGCATGTTGAGTACGTAAAAACATATTTACAAAGTTTATAGATTTAAACCTGCACAGTCCATAGATATGAGTCCATAGATTCCTTCCTATAGAGTCTATAGTTTCAATCCTATAGAGTTCATAGATTCCTTCCTGTGAAGTCCATAGATTTAATCCTGTAGAGTCCATCGATTCAAGCCTACATAGTCCATAGATTCAAGCTTGTAGAGTCCATAGAAATCTGAAAAAGCTTGAATAATGAAGAATTTGAATGCCTAGAACAATTTTTGAGAAGGGGAGAGAGGATTTTGGTCTATTGGACCAAAATAGTTCAAATGTTGTTCCAAAAATGAGTGATATTTTTGGGGGACAACAATATTTATGAAAAATCACTATCACTAACCTTAAACACATCAAATTCATGAAAATTGAGCAACCTTTACAATGATTTTACATAAATCTTCAAAGAATAACTATCTTTAGATAAATAAGCCTAAAGAATGGTTTAAAACCATGAATATCAATGATATTTACAAATTTAATTTAATAAAAACACAAATATGTAAAGGATCAACTAATCTCTAGATAAAATTCACTAAAGTCAGCTAAGGATACTTCAAATTCACAAATCTTTAGCTCAAGGCACTCATTCTAGCACCAATGAAACTAGCCCATTGATGCATATAAATGTATCATAAGGTTCTCATAGTGTTGAAAACACTTCTCATTTAAATATTCAAATGATCTTTTCCATGATTTTCTAGTTGTGATCTTCCTAATATCTATGGTGGAGTAGCGGCCAAGCTATTTGACTGTTTCATAAAATGAATATGTAAACAGTTGTTGGGAGAAACTATGGTCTTAAAGACTTTTGTGAAAGATTAAAGCTATTCTTGATAATTCTAATGAAAAATGATCAAAACCTAAATTTTAAACCCTAATCTAACATGAATATTTATAATGAAAAATTAAGCTGCAGTGATTTGATCAAAAAATGAGAAAATAGGTAAGGTATGGAAAAAAAGAAGGATGCTTATGTTTTAAGTTTAGACATCATAGCTCTAAAAACTTCCTCCTCTTTTACAATTACAATACCTCCTTTTATACACAACCTATGAGGTATGTCAATTATCCACTATCAAATAAGAATTAGACAAGTGTCAATGACAATTGTCCTTATACAACATTTTAGAACTAATAAAACTTTTCAAAAGTAGCTAACATACAAGTCATATGCGTTACAAGTTGGACGTCCTTTTACAAAATAGAATATTCTTTCAAATGATTTACATGTTCCTTATACAAAATAATATTCTATGTCAACTCAATTGTCCTTGAGATACCTTGTGGGTATAGATTTTTATATTTGTGCCAAAATATCCATGGCTTTGTCATATAATCCATAAATCAATCTAAAATTAATGATTCATTCTATGAACAACTCCTCTTCTTGCCCCACTAAATCCCTGAAGACTTCATCACGTCTATCCATAGCTTCTTTGATGATCCTAACATCACTATTCTTCTCATTTACTGTTAGGATCATGTCTAAGATACATTTATTATCAACCCCTGTAGTGCCTTAGATTTTATTCTTGACCTCTTGGATAAATTGAGTAGTTTTGTGTTGGAACTATTCATTAGTTATCAAGCTAGTATGACTAAGGATGGTTAGATCCTTGATCAAACCTCATAACATATGCACTATTATGATTTCCAATTGATTGAAGTCATTTGAAAGTACTTCCATGCCTTTGGACCACTTATTCATGTCCCTGATCTTCTCTATTAAGATAATCATAGTCATATCCAAATGTGATAGGCTAACTATTTTAAGTTCAAGAAATTGGCCTTCAATCAACATTTTGATCAATTCCTTTACCTTATTATCTAAAGTTTGTCATTGGTTAACCTAATTCAATGCCATAGCATTTTTTTGTTCATGATATCTAACTTATACCTTATTATCTTCAAGGAACTAAATGTATCATAGAAAGTTGTCTCAAAATTATTGACAATTTTTAATGGAATAGATAGAATGGATTGCTCTTCAAAATTCTTATTTTGTTGCTTCAATCCTTTGGTGGTAGCTTGTGACATTTCTAATTGAGATTGAGCTATCTCTAGGACATGTTCTTTAAATATAGGGTCCTCCCCTAGTCTTTGTCTTTTCTTTTGAGTTAAATGAGTCAAAGGTTCAACCTTTTGGTGTAGCACTTCTTGGTCTCCTTCCATGACCACTATCTTAGTTACTCTTTATAAACCTATAGTATCTAAATCATATTTGACCACAACTAAATATTGGCCCATTTGCTTACTTGACACCCTTATTTATATATCAACTGACTAACTTGGAATAGCCAATCTCTTTGCCTCTTCTTCCTGTAAATATATGATCCATGGTTTCAACTCTTTTTGTATAGGTATGCATGTAGTCTTTATTATAGACCATGAATGATAAGTAGGGAGATTTTACAACCTTGGTTCATATATGAATCATTCAGGAATATGTGGTCCATATATTGGATTACCTTCACTAAAACAATTGATGTTCTCCAAAGGGGGAGTGATGGCCACTTTTGGTTTATTGGATTTTAAGATAGCTACAGTATTATCTTTTCTTTTAAGATGATCAACAATCACCAGATTCAAAGACTTTTATTCTATCTTATCTTGCTTGGTTTCCTCAACCTTCTCTTTCTCTGTATCTAAATCTGATTCATATGTCATAAAAAGTATTCTGAGTACATATTCAACAGATTCATGGGTATCTAATGTTATCATGTGAACCTCTTATTGAGTTAAATCTTTCTCTATTGTTTTAGATGATTTAGGCGCTGAGGAGCTTGAAGCAAGCTCACCTGGTTTCCTTTCTTCAGGGTTATGTTCTGATAATACATCTGCTAGTGTAAGTCTAAAAGAACCAACATCCTCTAGATGATATTTCCTTAGACCTAACTACCATCTATCTTCCATCTTTTGGTCTCTTTGCAATATGGACTAAAGTTTTTTATTTTTCTCTTTCAATCTTATATCAACTTCATAGTAGGAGATTGCCTTGGTGTATACAAAGTCAAATGCACTAGGTTCATGATTATAGGGCACAACCAAAATACCTTTGATCCTCAAATGTTGCTTTACTCTACCATATAGATCCCATTTTCTATGGTTATCGACTTAAAAATTGAAAAATAGTCTATGATTTGAAGCAACTTCAATGTGATCCCACTATCTAAAAATCGTTTTGCCAATTTTCATGGGAAAACTATGTAAAATTCATTTCCTCTTAGCCTTTCAAATGAAATCTATCCCATTGAACAACTAGTCAAGCAACCAAATATATCATGTCTTTTCATATTCCTTTTCATAGGAGACTTTGACTGGAGAATATGAGCCTTCTTCACACTAGCCATGTCTTTTATTTTACTTATCTTGGTCTTTTTTCTTGCATGAGTCACCTTTTTGTCCATAGGTAGTCATTTAGAACCTTTTGACTAGCCATTCCACCTCACCTAGGTAGTGTTCCTCATGCCAATCTTGTACTCCTAGGTCCTGAGATTGTAGGATGGGAGTGCTAGAATTGGAATATAGTGCTAGACCCTAGCGTGTCCCATTTTCATTGTTCCTATCCTTTTGCATTTTGAGTCCCAATGGTCATTTCTCTTCACTCAATAGGTTCTAAACCCTTATTAACACCTCCATTAATATTTATTTGTCATTTGAATGTCAGCTAATGTGAATAAAGCTCCCAAATTCAAAAAAAAGAGTTTCCTATATAAATGAATTCACAAGGTATTTTATATCTAGCACTTACTACTTTGGCATAATAAATAATTAAAATTAGTCAATAGTATATCTTAGCATTCTACATCACACATATATTTGGATGCTTGATCAAGGAAAGGCCTAGGTGAAAGTTAATTCTTACATCTATCATGCATGTTGATTATGAATGTTCCCTAAGGGAGAACTACATTTGATCTGAGACCCTAGCTTGAGGGTTAATGTAGGTAGCGATCAGGATAATAGGGGTTCTAGATCATGCGATCATACTTCCCTTAACCTAGTTTTTTCCATTTTGATTTTGATATGTTTATTTTTTTATGTGTGTAGATATACCTAGGGTTTTTAGAAGAAAATGGGCTATACAGTGGTACATACAGGTGATTGCATATAAATAAAGACACCTACAAGACCTAGGAACCAAACTGCATAGGAATTTAGAACCAATATTTGATTTGGACAATAGCACCAGAAATGGACTACAATGTCAGACACTAAAGTGTCTTATTTTTGGCAGTCATGTCTTTTCTCTGAATGAAAACTAGATTCAGTGTTTTGACATATTCCTAGTCCTGCACAATAGTTTTAAGCCTCTAAATCATCTGTTTCAGCCTATTTTTCTAGATAAGTCTTTTCTTTCCCCTATGTAATTGATTTGATTAAATTGATATAAATCTATTATTTTACTATAATTGATTACATTTTTCCTCTTTATCCATCCCCTTTATTTTTTAGTAACTAAACATTCATGACTCAGATAATTTTTATTTCATATGAATGTTTCATTGTATTTTTTTAAATATCATTCTTCCATGTCATTAATTATCTGAGTCATAGGGATCCCTAGTCTTATTTCTCATTCATATTAATGTATTATTATTTTTAGATAGTTTACCATATTAGGACTACCATCCTTTGTTAGGTTGTCTAAAAGGGACGGTCTTATCCAAGATGTGTTTTAGAATTATTTCCAAAGCATGTTTCATTTGGGTCTCTTTTTATGACTTCTTTACCCTTATATGAGTTGGTTGTCATATTATTAGGTACTCTAAATTCAAAATCTGGAGTTTTTTATTTCCCTAAGGAATTTTACATCTAACACTTATCTACCTAATAAAATCACAGTAAAGGAAAAATAATATTGCAATTAAGTCAACATCCACATAATCTAAATTTTACATTGTAGTTCTTGATTGCATATTTGGATCAAATATGCACCTAGGCAAAAGAGCATTTAGAATTTTAGTTACATATTATTTTAATCTCTCTCTCTCTCTCTCTCTCTCTCTCTCTCTCTCTCTCTCTCTCTCTCTCTCTCTCTCTCTCTCTCTCTCTCTCTCTCTCTCTCTCTCTCTCTCTCTCTCTCTCTCTCTCTCTCTCTCTCTCTCTCTCTCTCTCTCTCTCTCTCTCTCTATACTTCTATGTTCAAATTACAACAATATAAATGCAATATAATAAAAATTCCAATGCATAGTTCAAATGCTCCATCTCATGTTCTTAATTCTACTTTGATAACTCTCTTACTCTTACTTCTCATATTGTAAATGAAAATAATGCATACACTCCATCCTAAGATAACATAGATGCACATAGTATTCCAATTTCACATGACAATTTATTGAATATAGGAAAATAATTAACATCTTCTTTTACCCCTATCCTTAGTGATAATGGAAGTGATAATGAGTATGATAGTGAACATGAAAATCAATATGAAAATGAGAGTGAATATGAACAAAATTCTGATTTTGATAATGCATGGAATAATGATTACTATTATGCACATAGTGAAGAAGAAAATGCATTTCATGTTTATAACATTTCTCTCACCCCTTCTCTCAAAAATAATGCATTAAAAAATGTTTATTCTACTTCTATACATGATTCTATTTAAAATAATGCACATGTCAACGATAAAATCACATCTAATATTCAATTAAAATGTATTTTACTAAATACTAAAGATACCAATGAATCTCCCAAGCCACCCCCTACTACAGTAGCACCCATTTTTCACTATTCACCCAAAGAAAATGGTATCCCACATCCCTATACTAAGGTCCAAGTTAACATTCCTCCAAAGGTTCAAGTGAGCACACCCCTTCTCTATGATCCAATTTCTAAATGTATCATTCCCATGGCTAAAATAAATGATCAAATTCAATAATTAAATGAACCAGTTCAAGATACTAATATACCATCCCAAGAGATTATTTATTTAATTCATATCATTGGTGAATTACAACACTAAGTACATCTTATTACTTTCAAAAACAAGGCTTATAAGTCTTGGATGGATGCTAATGACTTGCATGGGAATCCTCTTCTGAAAACATTTGTCAAAGCTTCATTACTTAAGCATTTCTAGATACCATCATTGCCTCAATTAGATGAAACTAGAGGTCAATTCATACACCTTAAAGCCTTTAGAAAGGCTTTGCCATCTCATGTGACCCCTTTGATCCTACTTAAGTTATTTCAATAAGCATTATTGGGTAATTCACAAAATTAGTTCTTTCATCTACTCCCTATTGGTTCCTTGCATATATATGATGATTTAGAGAAGGCATTTCTTAGATATTGAATAGTAAACATAGGCCCTTATGTTACACGTGAGAAAGTTGCTACATTGCATCAGAATAATTTAGAGCTAGTTAGTGATTATATATTATGATTTAAGACTCACATGTTAAGATTGATCTATAAACTGACATATTTGGATATTCAACATATATTTATTAAGGAGCTTCACCAACGCCTCCTAGAGCATATATTATATCAAATAGAGTCCTCTTTCAAGAACTTATGTTATATAGTTATATCCCTAGAGAAGAAATTGGGATTGATTGAGTCAGATTTGATTGATCAACTTTCTCTAGAATTCACAACATTAACTCCATCTACATCTCCTAGAACTCAACATCTACCATGTCCAAAATAAGACAGGAGACCATATCTAGAAAAGCAACCAGTTAAGAATAGAGAGCTAGTTTCTAGAGCACCACCTATAGTATGCACTATAAAAAATAGCAGTAGGGAATAACTATAGTTTGATTCAAAGTGAGATAGCCCATATGTCATATTATCAGCACTAATAGATAGGATGTTAATCATATTTCCATTTACTCATCAACAAGATCCATAACTCTTACATAGACATCCATATCGGCCCTTTTGTAACTATCATTGTATCCATAGATACAAATATAATGATTATTATGGACTCAAGGATTGCATTAATAGATATGTTGATAATGGCATCCTAATATTCACATAAGGCAATCGAGATCTCCTCCATCATGGATTGATAGACCTTATTCCCTCCATGACTGAGTCATCCCATGAATCACTTCATAGGAATCATCGATTACTCATTATGAGAGTAATTTAGTTTCTAGGATAGATCCTCATAGGAGATCTCTTATCCCACATACTCAAAGGATTTGGAGAGAAGTACAGTGAGAGTAGCCTACATATAACAATTTAGTCCATGGAGTAAATAATGCAGCTCCATATACATATCCAACATAGTCACAGGCATTGTAGTAAAGTTTTTAGGGTCTTATCTCATGTAGCAACCTGCTATGGTCAAGATTAGATGAACCCACATCATAGAGTACTTTTCTAGATAGATATTCACTACAATTGAGTTTTTAGGGACCTATTTCACATAAAAACCCTCTATGATTGAGATTAGATGAGCCCCCATTATAGGTTACAACTCCATCTCAATATATTACTCAATCATATGCATCATATCAGAGGCCATAGGGTGTTATTTCATGTAGCAATTTAATACGATTGTAGATAGATGAGCCTCCTTCATAGCACATAGTTTTAGTTATGAATCCATTGATATTAAATCTTATAGAGTCTCCTCATACAACTATAGTTAGTACACCATAGACAACATCAGATATAAGGCATGTTCCTACACAACATGAGTAGTATGGGCACTTGTTTAATTAGACATTAGGGTTCAGATAGTGATATAATAGCTAGGGGGATGATACACACAAAATGATATATTACATCCCCTTATAATAAAAACTAACATTCCTAGTTCCAAATAACCATTCCTAGCCAAACCAAATTATCCAAATCTCAATCTTACTAATATCTTATTTTACCAATCTTAAACCAATTCAATTTATCAAATCAATTTACTAATTACAAAACAACAAATATTTTACTCACATATGATTCACAATCAAATCACATCCCAAATACCATTTTACCAAACATTTACAACTTCAAAATCAATTCCAAAAAAAAAACTATTTCTAATCAACCATTTACAAAAAAATATACCAATATACTCCAAATTCCATAACCAATATACCCAAGTCAAAATAAAACAAGTATTAATGTATATATAATGAAGTTTTTAATACATATAAACTAGTATCAAGTATAATTATTCATGAATGGGTATCATGCCTTCACTCTCAATCTCAATCTCCCCACTAGTACTAGTCCCATAATCCACCTTAACACTCAATGGCCCCACACCTCCTCAAATTATCGCATGACTCTTGAGATAACTATCTCTCTCTAGATTAGCTGACCATGCTCCTCATTGAAGTTCACATATATTCTCTAAAGATCTGTATACTCATCCATGATCCTCATGCTAAAGATCCAAAATCTAGTGGGGATATCCTATGCCTATCTAGCTTAGCTCTCAACTTATCTCTCTCTTTTTATTGTCCTAACATATGCAACTATCACTATAATAGCCCTATTAAACAAATGAGCATGAATACTTGACATGACCTTTTCTCACTCTATCAAACCCTCCTCTACCACATCATCAAGTATATGTCATGTGAGCTCATAAAGTGTCAACTTAACTATGGTCTCATAGTAATCATCATCTCCACCTCCTACCTCAACTTGTGCTCCATCCCGAACACCTCCCACTTGATCTACACATAAATTATGACACTACATTAGTTATATACTTTAAAATTAAACTAAAAAGAAAAAAATTATATGCAAATAAAATATAATTATTACTTACCTCCCATCATGTGGATCAACTCAAGATCCTCATACTTGTAATAATCCCCCACTTCAATGGGATATAATGAATCCCATCGATCCTAATGCACTATACCTAGGTCACACACATGACCCAACCCCGCCCTATCCATGAAAACCCTTTCATCAGTAGATAATGGTAGCAACCTTAATGTCTCAATCACCTGATCCCTATGGAACTCTCTCATCTATACCTCACCCTAAAAAACACTAGAAATAACACATATCAATTAACAATGCAAAATCCAAAGCCAAAATAGAACAATAATCAACAACAAAGCAACATCATTAAAAAATTATGCATCCAAGACAATAACACTAGATACAAGATAACAACATTGGATAAGAGTGTTGAAACTTAGATAGGAGCACTGAAACCTAGACAGGACCATTGGATATAGGATAAGAGCACCAAAATTAGAAAAAAATTATAAATTACTTTTAAAACCCTCAAAAACACCAAAATATGCCAAAAAACTGACAAAAATCTAGCATTTGAGCTACTCACTAGGGTCAAATCACCACCAACCTAAACCTGGGCTACCAACTACTTGAATTAGGTCATGGAAAGTACTCATATCCTCAAAAATTTTCTTACTCTTGAGCTTAAAATCTCAACCTAGTCGATGCACAAATGAATCTAGAATCAATCCAATTTCATATATTAGCCAACTTTTTCAATTAATAAAAAATACCATTTTGCCCATAACTTAAACCTCGTAACTCCATTTTCCAAACCATTTTCTTCCACAAAATCATGACAATGATATCTTTGATATCACTTAGGATTTACTCTCTTACTACCTCATCTACCTACTATGACATGAACATTTCTATATTTCTCTTATATCTAGACACACACTATGGACCTCAACAATCCATACATGTTCCACTTTCAACAACTCAATTTAATCAATCCAACAACCTTTTGAGTTATTCATAACATACCAGCCTTGTTTCTATTATCATGCCACTAGTAATAACTTTTGGATCAACCTTTTCTATAACAGATTTCATCCCTCTCCCCAAAAGGGGGGCATCATTCATATTATTCCCATTTTTACACTTACCCAACATACCCATCCACTATCATAAGTGGATATACCATGGTTCTTACACATCCAATAGTTAGATTATCAAATTAATGTCAAATTAGTTGAGATATATAGTGATTCATATTATATGGGTCACTCAACATTACTTAGGACATTTAGAGGGATATATCTTCAGTTTATAAAGACACAAATTATTCATTTATAGTTTTTCAAATCATATGGATCCATAGTGATTTCAGCTTATAAGCACATAGATTATTCAGATATAGTGGTTTAGATTATATGGATTTATAGTGATTTTAGTACAAATACAGACTCAAATACCATATTTGGGGGACATGTACATACTACATGTCTCACACATACAACTTCATACAACATGACATAATTACATAATTAGATAGTAGATTATAGGCATAGTGCAGAGCACAATGTTTTGATCTCTAGTTTTGTACATGAGGCATGGAAATATATGTCATATCATATGTGGTTATACAAATTAATAGATTATATAGATGCATCAATCACATAACAAATTTGGGGGCATCGCATAGATGTTCATGTTCTTCATCATTCAAGATTATATATATGGAATGGCTAGACAGGCTATTCTCTTCTTGCTCATTGACTAGAGTTTTAGATTACACCCAACTATACCCATGTTGTAACTAGGTTTTACTACATAAATATCTATAATAGTTGGTCCATTGTATTATTTAGACTCAGACTACATGAGTTTGTGCAAGACAGAGGATAAACATTGGTTTTGGGCCTCCAAACATTTCTCAGTTGCAGTTTAGATATTTAGTGTGGGGGCATGAATTTTTTTTCTCTTCATAACATACATGTTTTTATACAAATATTCTAGATTACATTATTTTATATGGGATAGAGGACATATATTGGTTTTAGGACTCTAAGCATTCCTCATTTTTGGCTAGATTCAACATAGGGGAAAACATTGCCCTCTTCCATGTTACATAGATTATGAATTCATATTTATTACAAGGGGTATCCACTCTATGGATTCCTTCTCTTCCAATCACTATTCATCTCTCCATCCACTTCACTAGCCAAGAAGGGATTTAGATCCTTGCAACACATTCATCTCCATGTAGGTAGGTTCAGGTATGCATTTTCTTTTTCTTTATTTTACTATAGTATTTCATTTCATTACATAATTATAATAAAAGGGGGGAAAATGTATACACCCTAAATTGGTCAAGAAATCACACATATCATGTCTTTTCATATTTATTTTCACAGGAGACTTTGACTGGAGAATATGAGCCATGTCTTTTATTTTTCTTATCTTGGTCTTGTTTCTTGCTTGAGTCACCTTTTTATCCATAACCAATCATCTAAAACCTTTTAACCAGTCATTCTACCTCACCCAAGTAGTGTTCCCCATGTCAATCCTATTTACCCAAGTCTTAAGCTTGTAGGACACGAGTGCTAGAATTGGATTATAGTGTTGGACCCTAGGGTGTCCCATTTTCAGTGCTCCTATCCTTTTGCATTTTGAGTCCCAATGGTCATTTTTATTCACTCAAGAGGTCCCAAACCCTTATTATCCCCTCCATTAAGTTTTGTTTATCTTTTAAATGTTAGCTAATGTGAATAATGCTCCCAAATTAAAAAAGAGTCTCCTATATAAAGGACTTCATAAGACATTTTATATCTAGCACTTACTACTTTGGCATAGTAAATAATTAAAATTAGTTAATAGTATAGCTCAATATCCTAAATCACATATAGATTTTCATGATTGATCAAGGAAGGGATTAGTGAAATTTCATTCTTGCATCTATTGTGCACATTGATTATGCATGTTACCTAAAGGCGAACTACATTTGATCTGAGACCCTAGCTTGAGGGTTAATGTAGGTAATGATCAAGATAGTAGGGGTTTTAGATCAAGTGATCATACTTTCCCTAGCCCAATTTTTTCCTTTTTACTTTTGATATGTTTGTTATTTTTTGTGTCTAGATAGACCTAGGGTTTTGAGAAGAAAATAGGTTATACGATGGTACATATAGGTGATCCTAGAGAAATAAAGACAACTATAGGACCTAAGAACTAGACTCCATAGGAATCTAGAACCAAAATTTTATTTGGACAATAGCAATGGAACTAGACTACAACACCAAATAACAAAGTGTCTTATTTTTGGCACTCTTATCATTTCACTGAACAAAAGCTAGATTCTAGGTTTTAACATCTTCCCAATACTGCATAATAGTTTTCAGCCTCTGAATCATTAGTTTTAGCCTATTTTTTTGGATAAATATTTTCTTTCCCCTATGTAATATATTTTATTAAATTGATATAAATATATTATTTTACTATACTTCATTAAATATTTCACTTTTATCCATCCCATTTATTTTTTAGGAACTAAACCTGAGTTTCCCAAAAGAATAAAATAACTAGTATTTTGAGAGGGGCAATTTACATTTATTTAATTCTTATAATAGTGTAATTAGGATAAAGACATATATGCCCCCCATTACCTTAATTGACTTATTTATTAAAGAGCTTATTCTCATTATAGGAATACCATCAATAAATTGACTTAATGCATGGTAAACACAGTCATAAATGAATTGGATATGGTATCTATACTTATAAATATGCAATTTTGAATAGTACTAAGGCATAGTCTGGGTACCATTAAGGAAGCATTCTCTTTGATTATGGATTTTTTTGGTAGCACATAGGACATTTAAAAGATAAGACATTAGGTATAATTCATTCCTCTTCTTATTCTTAATACCATATATCTGTCTGCTTAGGGAAATACTAATGATTTCACCTAATGGATGAACCACCACTTCTTCAATGATGAAATATACCATAGGTACCCACATTGGTTCTACATGTTCTATATGTGCACATCCATATAACTTATTCAACATGGTCATAATCATCCCAACTCTAGGTTTAAATTGACTCAATGGGATGTTCTTTGCAAGATATATAATGATGTTATTACCATTTTCTAACCACTTTGAAAAAATGTCCATCATGGAATGTTTTTAGGCCCATGAATTAATGGAAACTAGGTTTATTTGGGTCCTAGGTAACTTATAATAAGACTCAAAAGCAATAGGAGAGATGTATGTAATTTTCCTAAGATAAGGTTCATAAATCAACATACCCTTATCAATTATAGTATTTTTGAAAATTAGACCAAGGACATTGATATAGTGTAGTATCTCCAGTTTAGTAGTATAGTAATGAAGTCTAGTCATCTGAATGGCCACAATATCATCATAGAGTCTCTTTATTGGGAGTAACTTCTCTTCCTTAGTCAACACTCCCTGGATTTCAATTGTCTAGAACAAATTTGAGTAATTATTATGTCCTATGTTTAATGAAGAAACTACAAATTCTATGTCTTTGAAAACTCAGCACTCTATATCTAATGTTATGTATAATTCAAAAGCCTTCTTTTAAGTATCTCCATATGTTTCCATTATTATGATCTTGATTGACTTATCCTTTTACAAATTATAATTCAACTTTCTTAGCTCAACGTAGTGAATCCAGGGATAACTTAGGTCTTTTCATATATTCTAAGGTTTTTTAGAGGTTTAAACAAATCTTTAATGGTGGTAATCAAGTTTTAAGAATGTACTTTGGTGACTTCGATTGAATTTGGATCTTGCATTTATACATTTGTATCCTCAAATCAACCAAATATTTAGATATGAATTATATGCTTATGTGGTGTCACCTCATCACATAGCTTAATTATTTTCAAAACTTGACTATTATCACCTTAGACACATGTCATCATCTTGTGCCTCTTGGAGATTTGATTAAATTCACTCCATCAATATACATCTATATTATTTGAATGTGAGTCATTGATATTTGATATGAATGATCAAACATGCATTATTGATCTCTTCAAGAGTCTTTTGGCCTTGACTTGCTTCATGCCTATTGATATTTGATATGGGATTATGAGATTATGTTATTTAGTAGTATTACTTTCCATCATTGTACCTTGTAATTAGTTTCCATCACTTTAACACTCTTATGCCACATGGTGACATCATGTATAATTTGGGATCTCTGACTCCTTGACTTGATTCACATCATTGATCTTCATTTGTAAGATTGAATGCATGCCATTGATTTTGGATCTGAGTGGTTAAACACACATTATTTATGTGCTAAATACATGATCAAATGCAAGCTATTTATCATTTGCGTATTCAATTGATTAAACATGGACCATTGATCTACATCTAATTCACTATGAGTGTGACACTTATCACCTTCACATTCAATCTCCAAATCCTTTGACATTTTGACTCTTAGCTCACCATTAGATCTTCATTACATGATCAAATTTGAACCATCAATATTTGCTCTTGAATTTTTGATTTGGGAGATCATCTATGTACCATTGATCTTAGATCTGATCTCTTGAGATTTTGCCACTTGTTAGTCTTGCATTTAATTAATAACTACAAATAAAAAAAATCAATGAATAAGTGCTTGAGATATATAAAGACTTGGGGTAAATTTAGATTAAGGTTTGAGTGAATGAACTAATAAACTTAATTAAAACTTAGGTTAAAATTAGGCTAAGACTAAAATGTAATAAAATGACCTGTGGAAAATATGAATATATTTTAATAAAAAATTAGGCTAAAGTAATTTAAACTAAAATTTTAAACATTGTTTAAACTTAGATCCAATTAATCAATTAGGACCAAAGGTTAACATAATGTTTCAAATGTGATCATATTCATTAGCCAACTAAGGGTCAAATTAATACTGAAGCTTAAACCATGAACACTTATTCATTCTAACAGAGATTCATGGATCTTGCAACATGAAAACACATGAGTCAAATGTTAGCAACATTGGATAAGTTAAAATAAATCTTATATACTAACATGTGAATGAAAACTAAAGAAAAATATGATGTTCAATAATGCATTTTGATCAAGCTAAATACCCAATTTAAAGCACAATTTAAAAAATTGAACAAGGGTCCTCATTTTTTATAAATGGGGGTATGTTGACCTTAACACAACCCTTCCTTTTGGATTGTGTAATGCACCTACTACCTTTCAGAGAGCAGTGTTATCCATATTTTCTGATCTTATAAATTATTATATGGAATTATATATGGATGACTTCACTATCCATGGCACTACATTTGATGAAGCATTCTACAATTTAGATAAAGTACTCAACATATGTAAAGAATATCAAGTATCTTTGAGTCATGAGAAGTGTATAATAATGGCTGATGAAGGGATAGTCTTAGGCCGTCATATCTCTTCTCAAGGAATAAAAGTAGATCCTAAGAAGGTTGAGTTAATTTCTAATATTACCATTCCTCAAACACAAATAAATATTAAAATTTGTATCATCGTGAAGAATATTATAAAATATTTATTGAAGACTTTAGAAAAATAGATGCACCTATGTTTTCCTTGATAAAAAAAGATAGTTAATTTTTATGGAATGACAAGTGTCAAAAATAATTATAAACATTAAAAAACAAATTCATGATTTCTCTAATTTTGAAAGAACCTAATTAGGAATGGCCTTTTCATATTTATACTAATGCTTCTAATAATGCACTAGGGGCAGTTCTAGGATAAATAGATGAGGAAAGAAAAATGTATTGCATTTATTATATCAACAAGAATATTACTCCTAAAGAGGAAAAGTACACTACCACAAAAAGGAATTTTTTTTTGTTGTTTATGCCATAAACAAGTTTAGGCATTACATTACTGGTTATCATATATTTATGTATACAAATCATTCAACTATCAAGTAATTAATGAATAAAAAAGTAGTAGGTGTGAGAATTATTATATGGACACTATTGTTCCAATAATTTGACATTACCATTATAGACAAACTTGGAAAGTATAATGTTATTGATAGCTTTTTGTTTAGATTGATCACTATAGGTGAAGATGAACCTATGGAAGATTCTTTTTTAGATAAATATCTATTTTCTATATCTACATACTCCTCATGGTTTGTAGACATGGAAAATTACTTGGGAATAGGGAAGTTTCCTCATTACTTTACTTCTAAATAAATAAAATATTTTATTAGAGTTAATTCTCATTTCAAATGGTTTAAAGGTATGTTATTTAAAAATGGAATTGACCATGTACTTCATAGGTGTGTTAAAGAATATGAAATATTTAACATCATAAGAACATGCCATAGTGAACCAAGATGACATTATTCATTAAAAATGATCATTCATAAGATTCTTGGTGCAAGTTATTATTGGCCATCTCTTTACAAGGTTATAAAAATATTTATATGGAAATGTGATCCTTGCCAAAGGATGAGTAAGCCTACTCTATCCTCATAAATGACTCTCCATCCTCAGATAGTTCTAGAACCATTTGAGAAATGGGGTTTTGATTTTGTTGGACCAATCAACCCATCATCTCAAGGAAAAAATTATTTATTAGTATGTACTATTTATGTTACTTTAGTCATATAAAATGTCCAAATTGGTAGTTTGAGTGTGGCTTGCAACACCCCATCCATTGGTCCTTTTTGCGTGCTCTTGAGACCATTCTAGACACCTTTTTGCTCATTACTAGTCCTTTAGAGCCTTAAAAATGATCATTCCATCACAACCAAAAAATATTACCTATGGCAATCCTATTCCCATAGGTCCCAATCCTATAGGATAAGATCACCCCATTTGGACTATAGCATCAAACATCAAAGTGTTTCATTTTTGGTGGTCTTACCCATTTACACTTTGAGCCCCAATGATCATTTTCATCCAATCCTTATCCTTAATTAGGTCATCCTAGGACAAATACATTTGACCCATGATCAAAATTTCTCTATAAAATCCCACTCAAATCTCATTTACAAGAGAGGTGACAAAACTTACAAAACAAGAAATAATACAAATAAAGCACTAAGGTAAACTTCCCTATTCTTTGCACATAGTCACCCAACACAACTACAAACATACTCAAATCCTCATACTAGTCCTTAGCCACCTCAAAAATTATAAAATTGGTATTTGAATCCACATCACACTATTGCATAAAGCACATTAGGTGGGAGAAATACATATGGCTTGATCCCTCTTCAGAGTATTGGTACATAGGCAACATGCCCACATTAGGGGTGTGAATTATACGTTCAGTATATCTTACACACTAACTCCCCTCTTTATCAAGTGACTCTAATATCATTTTATCAATCATGATGGAGGGTTAGGGGTTGAAGACAAAATCAGATCCATATCAAGTTATGTCAATAATCAATGCTCAATTTTTCACAAGCACACTCACACAGGCACAAAGTAATTACCCAAAAGTTTTTAGGTCTCTATGATCAATTTGGACAATAGTGATAGAAACATACAATAGTTCTAGACACCAAAGCATCCACTTTTTTTATGATACTATCATTTTATCAAATGAAGGATAGATTCAAGTTTATGATACCTTCCTAGTCATGCACAATCATTTTTATAATCTCTATTAGCCATCTCAATCTATTTTCTAGCTAAGTTATATTTCTTCCTATTTATTGTTATTTTTAGAAAGGTGAAAAAGACAAATAGTTGCATAAATTAGGACTATATTTATTGCTATATTTTGTACTAATTTATTAATCCAAACCCTTAAATAAAATGGGAATAAAAATCCATTATTCCTAAATAAGTTAAATCATTTTGTGAACCCAACTTACTTCGAACAAAGCTCAAACCCTAGGTACCCCTAGGGTTTTTCCTTCACATTTTTGTGTAAAAATTCAATTTCAAAATTTTGATTTTTGTATAAAATTTTGTAAATTTATTTTATTCAAATTTATTTTAGAATTTAAATTATTTTAATAATTTCAAAATTATAAAACTCCAACCCAAAACCCTAGATTTCTAAACTAGGTCCTCAAACCCCAAGCCTTCCTCTCTTACAATTTTTAGATATTTTTTTTTAATTTTTGAAAATTATTTGGAGTGTACAAAATATTTTCAAAATCCCTATGTTATTAATCATTATTGCTTTTATTTTATTAATAGTACTTTCACATACTCTCTTTGGTGAAATTAATAAAATGGGCACTAAGGCACTTATTCTCTCTCATCCTATAGATAAATTTATAAAATTTTCTCATAATTATGACAATGAATGAACAAATTTGAAAAATTACACATTAGCCAAAAATGAGGAAAATGATTTGATTTACAATAAAGATAATCATTATTTTTTAATGAGGAATATGATGATGCATATTAAAGTGATAGTGAAGAAAAAGTAGATGAATCTTCTTCTCTCAAACCTAACTCTTTTATTTCCTCTTCCAAAGAAAATAATTTTGATAAGTGGGAAAGTTAATTTTCACTTCATTATCCTATGCACAATACATCAAATGTACAAATTAATCATGCAATTTTAATTGAATCTCTCATTTGTGATATTTTCCTTGCATTTGAACCTAGTTTTTCCCTCCTTTTACTACTTCTATGTTCAAATTACAACAATATAAATGAAATATAATCAAATTTCAAATGCATAGTTCAAAGGATCCATCTCATGTTCTTAACTCTAATTTATCATCTCAAACAATTGCAAAAGAATGTTTAAATGGTAACTCTCTTACTCTTACTTCTCATGTTGCAAATGAAAATAATGCTTCAAAGATAACATATACATACACAATATTCTAATTTCACATTACAATTTATTGCATATTAGAAAATAATTAGCATATTCTCTTACCCCTCTCCCTAGTTATAATGAAAGTGATAATGAGTATGATAGTGAACATGTAAATGAATACGACAATGAGAGTGAATATGAAAGTGATAATTCTACTTCTCTTTCAAATGAACAAAATTATGATTGTGATAATGCATGGAATAATGACGACTATTATGCATATAGTGGAGAATATAATGCATCTCATGCTTATAACTCTTCTCTCACTCCTCTCAAACATAATGAATTACAAAATGTTGATTCTATTTATATGCATGATTCTATTCCAAATGATGCACATGTCAATGATAACATCACATCTTATATTCAATTAGAATGTGATTCACTAAATACTAAAGATACAAATGAATCCCATAAGACACCCCCACTATAGTAGCACCTATTTCTCACTCTCCACCGAAAGAGAATGGTATCCCACATCCCTCTACTAAGGTCTAAGTTACCATTCCTCTAAAGGTTCAAGTGAGCACACCCCCTCTCTATGATCCAATTGCTAAATGTAGCATTACCATGTATAAAATAAATGATCAAGTTCAACATTAAAAGAACTAGTTCAAGATAATAATATACCATCCCAAGAGATTATTTCTTTGATGCATGCAATTTGTGAATTACAACACGAAGTACATCTCCTTACTTTGGAAAACAAGGCTTTTAAGTCTTGGATGGATGCCAATGACTTGCATGGTAACCTTATTCCAAAGACATTTATCAAAGCTTCATTTACTAATCACATTAAAATACCATCATTGCCTCAGTTTGATGGAACTAAAAATCTATTCATACACCTTAAAGCCTATCAGAAAGCTTTGACCTCTCATGTGAGTCCTTTGATCTTACTTACGTTATTTCAACAGACATTAGTGGAATACATAGAATTGGTTATTTCATCTACTCCATATTGGTTCCTTGCATAAATATGATGAATTAGAAGAGGCATTTCTTAGATATTACATAGTAAACATGGGCCCTCATGTTACATATGAGAAAATTTCCATATTACATCAGAATCCTTCAAAGCTAGTTACTGATTATATCTTATGATTTAAGACTTACATATTATACTTGATCTATAAACCAATAAATTTAGAGGTTAAATAAATATTTATTAAGGAGATTCACCAACCCCTCCTAGAGTATATATTATATCAGATAAAGTCCTTCTTTAGGCACTTAGGTTATAGAATTTTAGCCTTGGAGAAGAAAGTGGGATTGATTGAGTGAGATTCAATTGATCAGCTTACTCTAGATTTCATAGCATTGCCTCCATCTATATTTCCTAACACATAGCATCTACCATGTCTCAAACAAGATAGGAGACCACATCCAAAAAAACAACTAGTTAAGAATAGAGAGCCAATTTCTAGAGCACCACCTACAATATGCACTACAGAGAACAATAATAGGGCACCACTACAATTTGATTCATATCAAGATAGACCATATGTCATATTATCAACACTACTAGATATGAGGTTAATCACATTGCATTTTACTCATCATCAATATCCACATCACTTACCTAGACATCCACATTGGCCTTTTTGTAACTATCATTGTATTTTTGGATATAGAGACAATGATTGTTATGGACTCAATGACTATATTAATTGATATATTGATAATGAAATCATAGGATTCAAATCAGAGGCACTAAGATATCCTCCATCATGGATCTATAAACCTTATTCCTCCATGACTGAGTCATCCTAGGACATTATTTCATAGGAATCATGGGTTACTCACCATGAGAATAATATAGTTTTTAGGACAAAGCCTTATAGGAGATCTCCTATCCACCTACTCAGAGGGTTTGGAGACTAGTACAGCAAGAGAAACATACATATAGTAGTGTATTCCATGGAGTACATAATGTAATTCTATATACATATCCAACATAGTCACAGGAACCGCAATAGAGTTTTTAAGGTCTTATCTCATGTATCAACCCATTACGGTTAAGATTAGATCAACCCACATCACATAACACTGCTCCAGATAGTTATTCACTACAACAAATTTTATAGAGACCTATTTCAAGTAGAAACCCACTATGATTGAGATTATATGAGACCCCATCATAGGTTACAGTTCCATCTCGATCTATTACTTAGTCATATGCATCATAGTAGAGGCTACAGGGTGTGTTTTCATGTAGCCATCCACTATAATTGTGGATAGATGAGCCTCCTTCACAACACACAATTTTAGTTACTCATCTATTGATGTTGAATCTTATAGAGTCTCCATTTATAACTATATTTAGTGCACCATAGACAACATCAAATACAGGGCATGTTCTTACACAAAATGAGTAGTATGGCCACTTGTTCAATTGGGTATCAGTGTTTAAATAGTGATACAACAACCATGGGGTTTATATGCATAGAGTGATATCTTACATCCCCTTCTAATAACAACTAAAATTCTTAGTTCTTCTTATAGTTGAGATTTAGACATAGTTAAGGCCTCCCTCATCATCAAAAAGAGTTCATACACTTCCACAGAGGCATCTATTAGAGCGACCACTACATCAATGACAATTTTAGGACTCTAAACAATTTTTATCTAAAGTATTCACACCCAAAGTAGTATCATTGAGGTCTCATGCCTCTATAAATATATCACATTTTTAGAGATCTTATTCTACTAATAGATGGGTCCCTAAGAGCCCCATAGTTGCATCCACTTGTCAAAGTTATAGGGGGACCCCACAATCATTTTTCCCTATAGAGATTTCAGAGCACTATAACATACACAAATTTCAAAGGCATAGTGTCAACCCTTCCATCATGATTCATGATCATGCACCGTCCCTCTCCTTGATATATGACACCATGATAGGGATTCTCTTATGAGACTCATTAGTTAGTATCATTTCTTCTCAATATTTTTTGTACATAATTTCTCAGCTTACTTGTACATAGTTTCCTTATGATTACTTGTATATAGGTTATTTCCAAATAACAAAAATAATATAATATTTAAAAATACAAAAACATTCAAATAATTTAAAACACCAAAAACTTTTCAATTGCATGCATATCCATGTCTTACATGTTTACTACCATGCTATACTTACAATTTGCTATTCTATGCTATTATTTGTCAATTTATCTATGTTACCATGCTTCACTTGAGCTTATTTTAGTGTGTGCAGTGACACCCAGATCCTTGATTTTTTCACTCTACCCATCGAGGGGGCATCTTACATTTACATTCAAGACATGAATCAACATATCTACCCATTGGGGGCATATTTTACTTGACCACACCATTCAGGTTATGTCATTCCTACACCACACACTCTAGTTATCATGTTGATGTATATTCCTTATTATCTTACATAGATTATTCTATTGAAACTCACTATTATCTAACACTTATGTATTTATTAGAATCTACCTAGTCTTTCACTACATGTTTTGCATACTTTCACTTCTTTCTCTGATTAGTTAGATGCAACAATATTTCTAGAATTTACATGCCTTCATTCTTTGCTTTGAGTAGATATATGTGATTGCATTTCTTAGTTCCTTTTTTGTTACTTGTGTGCCTTAGGACATTTACCAATGTCCTTTGTTTGTAATCTTGTATGTGTTTATGGCCCTTATGCCAGTATTTCTTATTTTCAATTGTATGTGTATATGGGAATTTGAACATGCCCTGCATGCTTTCTTTCCTAGTTTGAGTGATATGTGCCCATGTCCCTTTATTTTCTTGGCCCCTTAGCCTTTTTTATATGTTTCTTGACTTGCATGCTTGTTTACTTCTTAGTTGTTTACAATGCCATGATCTACATCATGCATTATCTTTCCTTCTTGAATGCCATGATGGACATCATGATCCATCCATCCTTGAAAAATAAAATAATTTCTAGTTTCATTTCAATACACTGCACATACTATTACATTGTTACATATATCTAGGGATACCCCTGTTGATCTAACAACCTCCAATACAAACTACGATGTATCTTAAGATATATTTTTGGATTATGATTATTATACCATGTATTTCATAGCATAACACACCTATAAGGCTCTTACTTTTGAGGGAGGTTATTACAAGGTCTTCATTCCTACCCTCAAAAAAGGGGGAAACAAACAAGGGTTTTGTCATAGAGATCAAAGCCCTATATCGATAAAAATCAATTTTCAAGAAAACTCAAATCATAAATTATAATTTAAAACATAAAGAAAAAAACCTAAAAAGTAGTGATGAATGTTGTCCCCCAAAAATATCACTCATTTTTGGGACAACATTTGAACTATTTTGGTCCTACAGACCAAAATTGTCTCTTCCCATTTCAAAATTTGTCTTGGGCATTCAAATTCCTCATTTTACAGGCTTGAAGCTATGGACTCTATAGGCTTGAATCTATGGACTCTACAGGCTTGAATCTATGGACTCAGTAGGAAGAGAAATCTATGGACTCAGCAAGAAGATAAAATCTATGGACTCTACAGGTTAAGCTCAACGGGCTTCATAGGTTGATTTCTACAGACTCTGCATGAAAGAAGCAAGATTTCAACACTTAGGTGATCTCAAAGTTGGTTCAATGACCAGGTTCAACCAAAAGAGTTCATCGGCAAGCTTCTAAGCAAGGATTGAATTGTTGAACCTTGAACCATTTTGGTTTAATGGGCTTAACAAGTTCAAAGGTTCAACATCAACAGCAAGAGTTCAACCGCTTCCAAGTTCAAAGGCTTCTACAGTCAAGTTTAAAGTCTTTTACAAGCAGGTTCAATCAAAAGAACAAGTTTTCGAGGCTTAAACCATTGAACCATTGAACCACTCAGGTTCAAGGTTCAACAGGTTCAACAAGGATCAAAAGGACTTAGCCAAATCAAAGAGAATGAACCGATGAACCATTGAACCAAAGTTGGTTCAAAGGAGTGGTTCAATGCTTCGGTTCTCTTAGTCGGTTCATCAAATAGTTCAATGGCTTTTGGTTCAATCAAAGGGTTCATTGGCTTGGTTCAATGGTTGGTTCAAAGCTTGGTTCAATGGTTGGTTCAAAGGAGCAGTTCAATGCAAAAATTCAAGAGAGTCTCCCAAAGGATAAGTGCCTTTGCAGAGGGCACTTGGTAGGCAAAAGCACCCTTTGGAAGGGTCATTTTCAAAGAAGCTACAAAAGTAAATTATTTTAGAATTTTGTTTAAGACAGTTGAAAGACAAAGGGATTTCCTTTAGGAAAAAGACTAAGGCATAATTCTTTGGAATTTTTGTCTGAAGGAATTCTTTTGGACAAAAAGTCTGAAGGAATTCAAGAAAAAAGCTGTGGGAGGAAATCTTGAAGGAATTTATAAAGGCCAAAGACAAAGCAATCAAAATAATTCTTGCAGACTTTTTGTCTATAGGAAAATGTCTACGGACTTTTTGTCTGTGAGAAAATATCTGTGAGAAAGCTTCAAAGGATTCTGAAGACAAAATGGCTGCCAAAGGACCCTGAAGGGTAGGTGCCCTTGTGGGGGACTATCAACTACCAAATTAAATGACACTTCCCAAAGCCAAAGGGCCACCTTCCCTTTGGGAGGATGCAAAACAAGAAAGCCAAAGAAAGTCCAAGGGGTGATGCGCCCAAAGACATCAAAGTCAAGAACAGTGAACTAGCCACTAGAATTTCAAATGTATTGACTAGTGTGTGAACGTCAATTTTAAGGTTTGTAAAATAGCCATTGATTTTGAAAAGCCTTAAAGAAGAGCCAAAGAACTTAGTGACCCACTGAAAGAAAGAAGCCCAAAGGCCATCCAAAGACCACTTGAAGGGCAGATACCCTTGTGAGGGGCTCTTCCTGACCCAAAGTGGATCATTTCTTAAAGCCTGAAGGGTAGGTCCCCTCTGGGAAAGCTCAAATGATAAAGCCAAAGGAATTACTAAGGAAAGTGACGTGCCTGCGGATGTCAAAGTTGTGACAATAAAAAAGCCATTGATCCTTGTATTTTTAAATCTATGGACCCGAATGCATTCAAAGGCTTTAAGTCCAAGATCAGTAAGAAGCGACTAAGGAACAAAGCATCAAATTGAATCAAGGACCTAATTCAATTAACTAGAAAAAGATGAACAATGAAGAAGGATCAGATCACCAGGTGGACATTGAAAGATGCAAACTTTTAATATCATGACTTATTTCTCTGCATTAAGAAAAGCAAATGGGTAGGTGCCCCTAAATTCCAGCTTGTCTTCTTAACAAAGTTCAATGCAACATGATGTGTTACTATCCCCAAGTCCATCTTGAAGAGGCTATATAAGGGACTCTCTTGTTAGTGTAAAAAGATCTCTCTCTGACAATTAGAAATAAAACTCTGCCCAAATTGAAAGGCATTACTGAGACTTTGATTTTAGATTGTTGATCATATTTTATTATTGGAATAAGAAAGCAAGTGACTTTTTAGACTTTGTGCTATGATATCTTTGTTGTTGGGGACACTATACTTATGTCTTTTTCCTTAATATATTTTTTGTTCCTTTAATTCAATAAGCAGAATTAGTGAAAGTAGTCAGAAAGGTGTCATGAAGTCAACTATGGAGAGACTTTGTGCCCCCATAATTGCCTTTAGTGTGTTTTATTTTTGTTTTTGTGTAAAGTACCTTGGGATGACTTTATGCCCTCATTGTCCTTTGTATCTCACTCTTGGGAAATTCAGGTGGAGATTTTGTGCTACACCTCAATTTGTTGGTTACTATGTCCTTGATTACATTTTGTAATTACTACCAGAAGTATTCTTGTGGTTTGCTGATTAGTACTTCTGAAAGAAGAGGAGTGCTTTCTGTCATTTCCCTTGAGTTTTTCCTTTGATTTCCATGCATCATCTCTGAAGAAAGAGAGATGGATGGTTTATCATACCCTTGAGTATTATTTTATGTTTATATGTATATATATATAGGGAACCTCCCCTTGATGAGAGGAGAGATTAGCCCCCTTTTGATTTGGTAAACATGCACATTTGGATGACCAATATTCCTACTTTGGTTGATCAGACCTATTTTGTTTATCAGTACGCTGATCGACAAAATATTCAACCAACATTTTTTGGTGACTCTATTGGGGATATAGTTATGTGCATTTTGAAACCTCAAGTTTTAGATGAAATTAGTCTCTACCATTATCCATTATAGATAACATTCACCTCCACACTAACCAAGAAAAAACATGCAGTTTAAAGCCTCAAGCTTCAAACTGAAGCAAGGTCAATTCTTTTCCATTTTTGTTTCACAATCTGGTAGATTCAAGGTATACACAAAGCCAAAGGGCTAAAGGTATGTTGACCTTGTATTCGAGTTGGTATAGCAAAGTGATTTTGATTTGTTTCCTTCACCATCTCATCTCCAACAAACCAAGAGCTTTCCTCCTACTAAAGTCAGATCTCCATTGCCAGATGAAGTATCCACTTCTACTATTGATAAAGCTTTACCAATAATTACCCCTTTGAGATTTATTATTCCTCCTTTTCATAGTCATATAATGGCAGTTCAAGGCCCCTAGGGTAATGATTTCAATCCTCTCAATATTACTCCATCTCTGCATGAGCTTCCATGCAGTTTAAGGAAGAATTTCTCCAAATTCTATGGTGATGGGAAAGTTCATCTTGATGAACACATTGCAGCCTTCAGCATAGCCTATGGAGTAATTGGAGTAGAATTTGAATATGTAGCAGTCAGGCTATTTGTAGAAGCATTACAAGGTGCTATTGCAGATTGGTTTTATCATCTACAGGCTCAGTCAGTAATTGATTGGAATACCCTTAAAGCTAAGTTTGAAGCCAGATTCAAACCTGTAGAAGATGTACATGCACTTTTGGCTCAACTTACACAGATGAAGAAAGAGCCTCATGAACTAATGAGAGACTTCATAGCCAAATTTGACAAACTAAGGAATAGAATTCCTGTAATTGCTCGACCTACAACTGAGAATCTCAAATGATTCTTTATTAATTATCAATTGCCTGAAGTGAGTTTTCTTTTGAGACGTGCTAGTCAAATAGATCTTGTTGCAGCTCAACTTTTAGCCACTGAGGTAGAAGATGATCTCATCTTAGCAAGGAAGATAAGAAGAGATCCAAATAGAAATAGATCCTCATCATCTTTTGAATATTCATCTACATGCACCACTTATCTAATGGTGCAAAAGCTAGCAAATGAATTGCTAGCCTTGAAAAGACAAATGGCACAAGGAATGTCTTCTACTCCATACAGAGATATGCAAAAGACATTTCCAAATCAGTCATATTAAGGCAATGCTACTAGGAATCAAGGGTAGCTAGATCATCTTCCTCCCCCACAAGGGAAACTTGCCCTTGAAGCTCCTCCAACCAACTCAGCAATTGGATATTCAGAAATAGAACATGCTTTATATTTCCAACTTGAGTTTGAGCAAGAAAATGATGTTGATCTCTTCATAGAGGATCAAGAAGAATCAGCTGGTGACTCCCACATTGGTTTCTTGAACTACCAAGATGAACCCAAAAGCAAAGGAAAAGTTATTCATTGATCATATGCAATGTTTACCAGGTCCAAGAATTAATCAATCCAACAAGATAATAAAGGGAAGACACAAGAGCAACCTAAACCAATAATTACAATTGCTAAGCATGGAACCACTTTGCCTTTTCATTCAAAGGATCCAGTGATCACCCAAAAGGTAAGTACATCAATTTCACCTTCACCTTCTACTTTAATTTCACAAACCAGCCCTCCTCCCATCCCTCGTAAAACCTAAAAGGTTGAAATGCTTTCCTTTATTCCTAGTCCAATTCAGCCATTTGACATAATTGATCATGTCAAGAGACCAAAATTCAAATGTCTAAATTTGAATATTTGCAATCCAATCTTGATCAATTGGATAGGTTGGTCCAATGTGTCAAGAACCAAACCATCTCTGCAAGACAAGAGGTTAAGAAAATAATTCCTAATTCCCCAAAGAATATACCCATTCCAAATAATCTTGTCATTACTCCTCCAGCTACCCCTGGGAAAATAGAACCTTTCTATGTTTCCTTATTAATAAATGGTTATCAACTCAACAATTGCATTATTGATTATAGGGCATCTAACAATGCCATGCCTGCTAAAGTAGCTAAGTCTCTAGGTCTCACATTGACCAAAACCTTTGGGAGATGTTTCTCCATGGAGAACAAGCAAGTACCACTATTGGGGCAAATCAAAGATGCCCAATTTTCATTGGCAGCCTTTCTAGACAAGAGAATCAAGATGACTGTCTTGGTGGCTGATGTCCCAACATCCTATGGCATTTTGATTGGATGAAATTTCTGTAAGGACATGGGAGGAGAACTAAGCATGAACTTGTCTAAAGCAAGGATCCCTATCCAAGGTGTAATTAAGAGATTGCTCCCTAAAAAAGAGGTAAAATATGTGGTCACCCAAACATCGACCCCTCCAGCACAAATTCTATTTGAGTCTTCAGGCAGGGGTAATTATTTTTTGACCACAAAGGATGTTCATGTTTCTATAGATGAAAGTCCTATAGTTGACAATTCAAGAATTGATCCAAACAAGACTTTAGGAGAATTGATAGGGCACAGTATAAATAAGGAAGGATCTTCCATCTCTAATGAAGAGAAATATGATAGGAGATTAGCTTCTGATGATGCTTGGATCCTGAAATCCAATGGAAGCAATTCTTCCACCAATGATGGAGTTGGGACTATGTTGATATCTCCTCAAGGAGATATTCTTCCTTCATGCAATTTGCAAGTCAGTAACACTAACAACATAGCTGGATGTGAATCTCTATTGCTCAAATTGAAGATTGTTCAAGATGAAGAGATCAAACTCCTCCACATCAAAGGAGATGCTAAGCTGATAGTTTGTCAAGAGTTTGATGTGGAAAATCCAATCATGTGCTAGACTGAACCAAAAGAACAACTAATTATGGTAATGGACCATGCTCCTACAAATCAAAATTAGGCAAAGGAACCCTTCACCAAGAAACCAAGGAGTTATGGCTTTCAAATTGAAGACCATATCCTACCATGGGATAAGAAGAAGAAAAAGCCAAGAGGAAGACATAGAAACTTGGTTTCCTGGTGGAAATTTCCATTCACCCGTCACCATTTCTAGGGGCAAAATGGTTTCCTACTGCTTTACCAAGATGGCACACTATTTTCACTACCTCTCAAGAAGCAACATCTGAAACACTTAAAATATTGAAGTATCAGATCATTACATCTGCATATATGTATATTTGTATAGTTTTTAATTTTATTTTGTTTTGTTTGTTTCCATTTTTTATGCCTTTCATTTCTAGGTAACATGACTCTGTAGCCCAATGGTACACATGAAGACATTGGAGATTCTAGTTCCTACTCTCTTCAATTCTTTTTTACAATTGATAGAAGTTACCCAATTGGAACCAGTTGTTGTCCCCTAAAAATATCACTCATTTTTGGGACAACATTTGAACTATTTTGGTCCTACAGACCAAAATTGTCTCTTCCCTTTTTGAAATTTGTCTTGGGCATTCAAATTCCTCATTTTATAGGCTTGAATCTATGGACTCTATAGGCTTGAATCTATGAACTCTATAGGCTTGAATCTACGAACTCAGCTGGAAGAGAAATCTATGAACTCAGCAGGAAGAGAAAATCTATGGACTCTGTAGGTCAAGTTTAATAGGCTTCACAGGTTGATTTCTATAGAGTCTATAGGAAAGAAGCAAGCTTTCAACACTTAGGTGATCTCAAATTTGGTTCAATGACCAGGTTCAACCAAAAGAGTTCATCGGCAAGCTTCTAAGCAAGGATTGAACCGTTTAACCTTGAACCATTTTGGTTCAACAGGCTCAACAGGTTCAAAGGTTCAACATCAATAGCAAGAGTTTAATCGCTTCTAGGTTCAAAGGCTTCTACAGTCAAGTTCAAAGTCTTCTACAAGCATGCTCAATCAAAAGAACAAGTTTTTTAGGCTTGAACCATTAACCATTGAACCATTGATCCACTCGGGTTCAAGGTTCAATAGGTTCAATGCATTTGGTTCAACGAGGATCAAAAGGACTTAGCCAAATCAAAGAGAATGAACTGATAAACCATTGAACCAAAGCTAGTTTAAAGTAGTGGTTTAATACTTTGGTTCACTTAGCCAATTCATCAAATGGTTCAATGGCTTTTGGTTCAATCAAAGGGTTCATCGGCTTAGTTCAACGGTTGGTTCAAAGGAGCAGTTTAATGCAAAATTTCAAGAGATTCTCCTGAAGGATAAGTGTCCTTGCAAAGGGCACTTGGTTAACAAAATCACCCTTTGAAAGGGTCATTTTCAAAGAAGCCACAAAGGTAAATTCTTTCAAAATTTTGTTTAAGGCAGCTGAAAGACAAAGGGATTTCCTTCGGTAAAAAGACTTTTTGTCCAAAGGAATTCCTTTGAACAAAAATTTTGAAGGAATTTGAGAAAAAAGCTGGGAGAGGAAATCCTGAAGGAATTTCTAAAGGTCAAAGACAAAGCAATCGAAACAATTCTTGAGGACTTTTTATCTGCGAGAAAATGTCTGTAGACTTTTTGTCCGTGGGAAAATGTCTGCAGACAAAGTCTGTGGGAAAATGTCTGCGAGAAAGCTTCAAAGGATTTTGAAGACAAAATGGCCATTGAAGGACCCTGAAGGGTAGGTGCCCTTGTGGGGGACTCTTGGCTGCCAAATTAAAGGACACTTCCCAAAGCCAAAGGGTCACCTTCCCTTCAAGAGGATGCAAAACAAGAAAGTTGAAGAAAGTCCAAGGGGTGACGCACCTGAAGACGTCAAAGTCAAGAACGGTCAAATAGTCATTGGAATTTCAAACGTATTGACCAGTGCACGAATGTCCATTTTAAGGTTCATAAAATAGCCATTGATTTTGAAAAGCCTTAAAGAAGAGCCAAAGAACTTAGAGACCCGCTAGAAGAAAAAAGGCTGAAGGCCATCTGAAGACCGCTCAAAGGGAAAATACCCTTGTGGGGGGCTCTTCCCGACCCAAAGTGGATCATTTATCAAGGCCTATAGGGCAGGTCCCCTATGAGAAATCTCAAATGATAAATCTGAAGGAATTGCCAAGGAAAGTGACGTGCCCATAGATGTCAAAGTTGTGACAATAAAAAAGCTGTTGATCTTTGTATTTTTAAATCTACAAACCCAAATGCATTCAAAGACTTTAAGGCCAAGATTCGTAGGAAGAGATTAAGGAATAGAGCATCAAATTGAATCAAGGACCCACTTCAATTAACCAAAAAGGAGGAATGATGAAGAAGGATCAGATCACTAGGTGGACATTGAAAGATGCAAACTTTCAATAGCGTGACTTGTTTCTCTGCATTGAGAAAAGCAAATGGGTAGATGCCCCTAAATTCCAGCTTGTCTTCTTAACAAAGTTCAATGTAACATGATGTGTTATTATTCCCAAGTCCATCTTGAAGAGGCTATATAAGGGACTCTATTATTAGTGTAAAAAGATCTCTCTCTGATAATCAGAAACAAAACTCTGCCCAAATTGAAAGGCATTACTGAGACTTTGAGCTCAGATTGTTGATCATATTTTGTTTTTGGAATAAGAAAGCAAGTGACTTTTCAGACTTTGTGCTGTGATATATTTGTTGTTGGGGAAACTATTCTTATGTATTTTTCCTTAATATATTTTTTGTTCCTTTAATTCAACAAGCATAATTAGTGAAAGTAGTTAGGAAGGTGTCTTGAAGTCAATTGTGGAGAGACTTTGTGCCCCCATAATTGCCTTTAGTGTGTTTTCTTTTTATTTCTATATAAAGGAACTTGGGATGACTTTGTGCCCTCATTGTCCTTTGTATCCCACTCTTAGGCAATTCAGGTGGAGACTTTGTGTTACATCTCAATTTGCTGGTTACTACATCCTTGATTACATTTTCCAATTACTACCAGGAGTATTCTTGTTGTTTGCTGAATAGTAATTCTGAAAGAAGAGGAGTGCTTTCTATCATTTGCCTTGAGTTTTTCCTTTGATTTGCATGCATCATCTCTGAAGAAAGAGAGATGGATGGTTTATCCTACCCTTGAGTATTATTATATATATATATATATATACATATATATACACATATATATATATATATATATATACATACATATATATATATATACATACATATATATATATATATATATATATACATACATATATATATATATACATACATACATACATATATATATATATATATATATATAGCATATCTATATGGAACGTCCCCTTGATGAGAGGAGAAATTAGCCCCCTTTTGATGTGGCAAACCTACACATTTGGATGACCAATCTTCCTACTTTGGCTGATCAGACCTATTTTGTTTATCAGTACATTGATCGACAAAATATTCAACCAACAATGAACACAAAATATTCATCATAAATAGTAAAGGACAAGAACACCCCATTTGGACTACAGTGCTAGATACCAAAGTTTTCACTTTTTGGTGCTCTTATCCAAACAGCCAAAAACCTAAAATTTTCAAAAACAAATAGAAAGGTAAGGTCAATTATAGTTTTTTAGATACAGTCTAGTTTAGATTGGGATATTTTAGTATAGTTTACTTAGGTTATCTAGATATAGGGGCATCATGCATGGCATGATTTCTCTCACTTCCAATTTTAGATTGGGTAGTTGGTATAACTTCCAGATCAAAATCCATGTTACAAGCACTAGTGATTAAGGGAAATGTGCATGTCACATTTGCCTTATTTTATTTATAGTTCATTGTATTACCTAGGTATTCTCAGTAATGTCATTCCTTATTCCATCTATAGGTGGTTGGCATCATTTTAGAGTGGCTTTCATATAAGCCTAGTTCTTATTTTTGGAGTGGCTTTCATACAAGCCTAATCTCCACCTTTTGGAGTGGCCAAGATTGACCTCGTTTTTAGTACACATTTAGTTATCCATGCCACATTATCAAATCATAGAGTAATCATGGGCTTCATGAGCCATCTTATATGACACACATTCATACTGGTATTAGTTCATAGTTCACACTTAGTGGGTAACAATGTAGCCAAAGGAATAGTTAGCCTTTATATTCTTCAGCCACCTACTTAGAATGATTGGACACATAGTCCAAACATTGATTAATACATGCATGATTAGATAGATTCACTACAAAGTGGGTGATGATGGATCCAAAGGACCAACCTTTGTATTATTTAGCCACCCTTGAGGAATTGAGCACTCAACTCTATTCATGATATTACTCTTAATACAACACATATTGAGCATTACTTAGCATCACTAAACATCAATCAACATCACAATAGGTTTTGTATTAGTTCACATACCTAGTGAGGTGTATTCATTCCTTTCTCTTCCTATCTCTTTTACCTAGAATTTGTAATTTCTTATTTTAGATATAGTTTATCTAGTAAAAACTGAACTACTCCTTGTTTTTTCTTGTAAATTTATGCTTCATACTATGCTCTCTATGCACACTTAGCAGCACACATCTTCATGGGCTTTACCCTTATAGATAAGTTTAGGTACAGTTTCTATTTTTATTTTATCCTACTATTTCACTTTACTGTATCAATAGAATAAAAGGGGGCAAATGTAGTCATATAAAATGTCTAAATTTGTAGATTGAGTATAGCTTATGACACCCCATCTATAGGCCCTTTATGCATGCTCTTTCAACCCTTATAGACACATTTTTGCTCGTTTCCAGTCATCTGGAGCCTTCAGAATAATCATTCCACCTAAGCTAGATAGTATTCCATATACCAATCCTATTCTCCCTGATCTCAAGCTTATAGAATAGTAGTACCCAATTTGGACTATATCATCAAACACCAAAGTGTCCCATTTTCATCAGTCCTATCGATTTGTACTTTGAGCCTCAATAGTCATTTTCATCTAGTCCTTATCCTTAATTAGGTCATCCTAGTGTGAATACATCTGACCCATGATCAATTGTTCCTTATAAAATCCCACTCAAATCTCATTTATAAGAGAGGTGACAAAATTACAAACCATGTAAGAATAAAAACAAAGAACTGAGGAAAACTTCCTTATTCTTTGCACATAGTTAGCTAACATAATTGCAAACATACTCAAATCCTCATACCAATCCTTAACCACATCAAACAATATCAAATTAGCATTTGTATTTACATCACACTATTTCACAAAGCACATTAAGTGGGATAATTACATATAGCTTGATCCCCCTTTGAATTATTGGTATGTAGGTAATGTGCCCACACAAGGGGTGTGGATTACATGTTTAGTACATCTTACACACTAACCTCCCTCTTTATCAAGTGACTCAAATATCATTTTATCAAACATGATGGAGGGTTAAGGTTTAAAGAAAAAATCATATCCATATTAAGTTTTATCAACAAAAAATTCTCAATTTTTCATAGTTGCACTCACACAGGCATAACACAACTACCCAGAAAGTTTTAGGTCTTTGTGATCAGTTTGGACAACAACGGCATAAATAGACAACACCAAACACCAAAGTGTCTACTTTTTGGTGTTCCTATTCTATCACCCAAAAAAATCTAGATTTAGGTTTATGACACGTTCATAGTCTTGTACAACCATTTTTAACATCTCTATCAGCCATCTCAGTCTAATTTATAGCTAAGTTATATTTCATCTTATTTATTACTATTTTTAGAAAGGTGAAAAAGATAAATAGTTACACAAATTAGGACTATATTTATTTATATATTGTGTAATAATTTATTAATGTAGATCCTTAACTAAAATGGAATAAAAATACATTATTACCATATAATTTAAATTAGTTACTAAGTGGGATGAAGTGTAGGCACTCACCTTTGCCAGAGAAGAAATAATTGTTGATTTCCTATATCATAAGATCATGTTGAGATTTGGAGCTCCTAGATCTTTTTTTTTCCAAGGGACCTAATTCATGTCTAACATGATCAAGGATTTTATAGAACTATACCAAATCAATCATATAAAATCCTTACCATGTCACCCCCAAGCTAATGGGAAAGTGGAGGTCACCAACCAAGAGCTTGAAAACATTCTAACCAAAATAGTGAATAGTAGCATGAAATATTGGGTAGATAGAGTACCTAAAGTAGTTTAGGAATATAATACAACATGGAATACTACCAAAATATTCTCTCCATATGAACTTATGCTTGGAAATAAACCTTTTTTACCAATAGAGTTTGAACTACAGACATTGAAGATAGTAGTTGATATGGGAATTAATCTTGATTAAGCGTAGAAGGAAAGAATCATGCAATTGAATGGGCTATATGAACTAAGAATGGATGCACTCAATCAAAATAGCTTGATACATAACTAAAAAAAATAGTGGCATGATACTCACATTAGATAAAAATAGTTTTAAGAAATTGATTGGGTGCTTTTATTTGATTCTAAATTCTAGCATTTTAAAGGTAAGCTCAAGACAAGATGTTTGGGGCCATAATTGATCAAAACTTTTCATAAAAATGGATTTATCCACATTCAACCAATTGATGGTGACAAAATTAAATTTTTGGTCAATGGTTATAGACATAAAGTGTGTAGAAGACCTCTCAATAGGGAAGAATTCATTGAGCATAATCAAGACCAATATGACCTTATGTAATAACCTAGTTCTTCCACTATGGCTGAATGATCTTTGTAGTAGACATCTAATAAGGAGGAGATCTGAAAACAAAAAATTGGTGGTTCTCTCCATTAAAAAATTCAAAATTATAAAAATTATAAAAATGAAAAAAAAATTAAAATAAAAAAATAAAAAATTACTGAAAAGTGAAAACCAGAAATAACACTCTTTAGAAGAAACTTATACAATAAAACCTGAACTATTATCTTGTCATCTAACTTATCTTCTCAAAATTATTTATCCTTCAAGGACACATGATAACTTTAGGAGATAAGCATGGATCCTTATAGTATAGGTATAGTTTTACTTCCTCCCCAATAGGTTAGACACTTTCTATTTTATGTTCCTGCATGTATGACCATTATGTGAACAACACTTCTACATATGGATAAGTTTTTTTAATGCCACATGGATGTGACTGAAGCTATTATCATCTTTTAATTTCAATATTTGATGTGATATTATTCTTAAATATGTTTTAAAAAAGATATGATCTAATGCAAAAATCATTATGAATATTATTTCGAATGCTACCAAGTATGATCTCTCATGCCACGTCATTGATATTGACTCCAAAAAGTGATCCCTCATTAAAGTTTTCTATGATCTAAAGTTATTGGAAATCATTTATACTATAATTTCATGATACCCCTTCATTTTTATTCATTATCGTATCATATCCCAATTTCCTTAACCTATTTAGTACTTTGTTCAATTTCAAGCTCAGTGTTTCATCGTGCAAGCATGCTTTTGAGAATACTATGAATAGATCTGAATATGGGAGCTAAGAATAAAAGTGAACTAGAGTCATTATAAGCTCTATTACAATATGAATCTACTAGGGTTATTTTTGAAATAGTGGGATGGCTCAAATTTTTGGAGACATTTTAGGGTTTTTAGGTGAACATTGTTCATAAATTTTTATGAAATTTTGATAAAGATCATTATGTAGTTTGAGGTGAGCATACTCCTATTGATTCCTCTATTATCAATAAAATTTCAAGGATTCCTAAAGAAGGTTGGTTTTTACTAAAAAAATGAATTTTGTTGATTTAATTCAAATGTTCATTGATGGAAATGAACCCTATCTCAAGATGGCCAAAAATCTATAGGGCATGGCCAGAGGAATCGTTCAGGACAATCTTCCACCTCCATGACATACTATCACATATTAGATCATGAAATACCTCACTTGTGATGGAAACTTCACTATTATTGGTGGTAACACTATGTGACTTCTCATTCATTTGAGGAAAGGAGACACTAGACCTAAATACCACGTAAACCTACCATCTTTTCTTCATCATGATATAATTAATGTAGCATATAAATTAAAAAGGAAAACTGGGTCAATCAAACACATGGTTTGATTTATCTCATTTGTCGGCACCATTTTTTGAAGAAACATAAGGGTGAGAAATCTTGGTCTTCATTTCTAAAAAAATCACTCCAAATTAATACTAAGAAATAACAATGCCCTATTTCTCCTCCTCCCATGATAGGAAGAACAAAGGAAGGTCCATCTTTGGTGCCTACAGCTTTAAAAGATGTTATGCCAAAGGCCAAAAATAAAAATTAGGGTTTCATCAGAAAAGCCTAATCCATCAGAAAAGCCTAATCCATCATTCAAACCCTAGTGAATCCATCATTTAATTCTCTAGGAGGAAGAAGAAATCAATGTACAAGTAGCTAAATTTTTTGGAAATTTAAGCTCTCTTAGAAATTATGGATGTTGAATAGATAGTTGAAGAAGCACAAACCCCTACATAAGATATTTCAACTAAAAAAGAAGAAATACCCTTACCTTTCACAGTTGCCAAGGGTAAAGTTCTACTTATATAAGAAGCTTTATCTTCTCCTCATCTTGTTCATAAAGGCAAAGAGTTTTAGCACGTGACGACCCTGTGATGGCATGAAGAAACTATTCAACAACAACACATAGAGCTAGATTTTCTCTAATTGATATTCCAAGGTAAGGACCAAAATTTTTATAGTTTGGAAAGGTGATATGAAGATTTTTTTTCTCAATCAAGCAAAAAGAAGTGATCATCGTAGTAATCAATACTAAATAGACTAAAATTCATAATCAATTATTTTTATAATCTCATAAACTTAGCACCTTACAAATTATATTGCAAATAAGAATGATCAAATTGATAGTCTACAAAATTCTATTTCTAGTAAAGATGCTCAGATTAATAACTTATAACACTCTATTGATGGTAAAAATGCATTTATTGGTCAAAAAACTACTTGCATATAGGAGCTAAAAACTCAAAATGCTAAGTTGTAAGTTTCCATACAAGCTATGTAGAGGGAAATAAGGGAAATAGTTGTACAAATTGAAGGACCCATAAGGGCCAATCCTTACTTTCCTCTACCCCTTCATGAGATGATTTCAATTTGGAATAAAGTTTAGCACAATATTTAGAATTTATAAGTAGAGAATGCTAGGATCAAAGCAGAGTCTTAGCAATAGTTGCAGAAGGCTTAAATTTCTATTCAAACTATTTGTGAAATTAATAATAAATTTATATCCTACAAAAAAACTTCTTCTTTCTATGTTCTATTTCTTCATGAACACTTTTATAAGTGGAAAATTCAATTTATTTATCATGGTTTTCCACATGTTATTGAAGATGAACATATGTTCATGGATGTCTTTCTTAAAAGTACCACAAAAAGACAAGATCAAATTTGTGAATGTTATCTTTGTAACATGTTATTGGGCCACCAATCAAGATTTTTGGTTAACTTATTTTTGGGGAAAACACAATTACATAATTTCCTTTCCACTATGAGAAACTAAATTTCTTGGGAGCAAACACAATCAATTTCCTAAACTGTATAACACTACAAGTATATGTATGACACCTCAGTTTCCATAAGCCCACAAACTTCTTGTTGCCTTCCAACCTATGTATCATATGTACATGAAAAAAAGTATCATGACTCTCTAAGATAAAATGTTGTATCCTTTTGATTTTTTATGAGCCAACATTCCTCTAGCTCTATCAATGAAAATATGGCTAGATGGGAGACTTTACCTATCACCTTGAAATACAAGGAAGTTATGAGTCCCACCACCATCATTTGGAGTCTTTGGAGAAATCAATAACTTGCAAAGATTATTAATCAGATTCTAGATGAAGGAGGGTCAAATGTTTGGATTGGCATAAGATTTAGGCTAGCCATTCTTATTTGTCCCATGTCTTTTTGACAAAATTGGCACAATTAGGCATAAATAAAATTTCAAGCATGGTCACCTATAGTAGTAAGAGATTTGGATTTTTTTCTTTGAAATCATTGTGATTGGGGGCATCATTTTCAAATCTATGATCTTAGTTAGTGGTTGGAATCTGAACTCCTAAATTGAATACTAGTTTTCCCATTAGTCTGTAAGAGGACTCGTAAAAGGTAAAGTGTGGGGGGAAAATGATGAGAATTCTATATAGATCATTATATCTCATATAAACTATCCATAAGTGTTTCCTATTGGTTATATGATTCATTACATTTAATATTTAATGTCTCATATAAGTAGGAAATCAGTGTAATTGTCTTTTGTTCATATGTGATACATTGTTAATTTTCTATCTTATTATTTGTGTTTACCTTGGATAAAATGAGAATAGATTTGCATACAAAGATACATCCCTATGGTAGGATCATTTTGAGAAGTCGTTAACATTTTTTGCAACACATTTTTGTCAATAATTTTGAATAATCATCATATAACACATTGAGCTCTAAAGAAATTTAGTCAAGCTCTAAAGATATGCATCTTTGAAGATGCTCTAAAGATATACAAATCTGAATATTCTTTGAAGACACTCTAAAGACCTATCCAGTTGTGCTCTAAAGACACCTAGCTATGCTATGAAGATTCCCAACTGTACTCTATAGATCAATATAACAACTCCAAATATATCTATTATACATATACATACATACATGGATGCATGCATACATACACACACACACACACACACACACACACACACACACACACACACACACACACACACACACACACATATGTCTGTGTGTGTGTATATATATATATATATTCCTTATTTTGATATCTTCTTTTAGACATTTATATTCATAGTAATGGTCTAAAATAATAGGGATATAAATTTATTTTTATTTTGTAAATCTGGACATTATCTTTTTAGATCTATGTTAGTTATACTCAGTCTATTGTTAGTTGAATCAATTACAATGCCTCCCTATAAGTGTGGGATCTGATTCCTAGATCTTCTATTTTGAATAAGTAGATTTGGCTATTTAGATCACCAAATTTTATATTATAAGAATAATGATTGAGATGTTCTTTAAATATATGTCTCCTTCTCATTCTAGGGTAATAAGATAATAGATAATATAGAACATAAGAGAGAGAATAAAAATTCAATTTTAATTCTATAGAATATGTATATATTCCCTTTTGATAATGAAGTATTAATAAATTTTAGCATTCTATTCCATTATTGAGTAAAATTTGATCTTATTCTGAGAAGGAACAAGGGCTCACTTCTCTCCAAAAATTAGGACAATTAATATTTCTAGTTTATAGTTTAAAAGTGTATTTCTTTTGATACAGGTATATTTAATTTTAATGAAAAGTGTGATTTCCCTTTTAATGCAAATGTGTTATCTTTTAATGTAAGTATGTTTTCATTAAATGCAAAGTTTTTTTCAGCTCAATGTAAGTGATTTTTATTTATGCAAAGTTTTTGATTTTCATAAAAGGTAAAGTTTTTTAATTCATCTCCATATTCAAAATTTGTCAAGAAGTAGCCTAAGTGATAATAGATAATCAACATTCTCACATTCTAAAATATAACATTGTCCTACCTAGCCAGGCAAGTTGAGTGAGGACATTGTAGTGTCTTATGCAAGATGTTTAAGTTTTGGATGTTGATGGTGTAAACCAAAGAATTGTTTTAACAAGGAATACCATAGGGGATATTTAATTAACAAAACTTTCTAGATTTACATTTTTTGAAACATAGAATTAGAATCTTATTTTATATCCTTAAGATTTAGACATAAAAAATAGAGTAAAAACCCCCCAAATAAAGAGCTATTAACTCAAATATACAACATCTCATTGCATATAGCCTTGGACACTGGATCTGGTAGAAAATTACACCAATCCATTGATTGGTTAAATGAAAGGTTTAACGATAGCCTATCATGCACCATGAAAATTATGTTTTTGACATAAGTAATTTTTATTGGACAAACCTTTGTTATAAATTATGTTTCATTCTTGAGCATATAATGCCATAATTTTTGTGCAGTAAAAAAGAGGGCTAAATAAAAAATTTCCACAAAATATTAATTAATCTCATCATCAATAATTTTTAGATTGATTTAATAGACAAATCTCTCTTTGGTCATCATTATATTGTGCCAATAAATATCCTAAGGCATGATTCATAACTAATATGTATAATTTTTAAGGTCTATGTGGTGTTAGAGGCATGAGAATGGGTGGATTAAATATATATTATTTACTACATTGAATCTCTATTGACTTTTTGCATCCCATTAGAAAAAAATATATTTTTAAAGTATTCATGTGAAGATTTTCATCTTATCTATGAACTAGGCCAAAAAATGCCTTCTCATTTGATTTTTTTTGTAATGATTACAACTATGAAAAATATTTTGGCAAGGCATGTTTAAAATGGTTTTAACCTTTTTTGATATATTTCAATGCCTCATTGAGATATTATGTATCTTGATAATTTTTTTGAAGATAACACAAATACACATTTATGTGGGTTTAATTACACATCGTATTTATATAACCATTAACAAAAAATTGAAAATTTAAAGCATGATCCTGTAGTTGATTTGATTTTACAATTAAATCACCCACATAGTCCTCCATTATTTTATTATATAATAATGAAAACTATGGGCCATGGATCACTGATAAGTATCCTCTACATTTTTTAAGCCACATAACATGACTACATAACATAATTTTCCCCAAGGTGTAATAAATGAAGTTATCTCTTGATCTTCTAGATTTATTTTGATCTGGTTAAATCTTGATATTCCATCCATGAATGATAACATTTGATGACTAGCATCAGAATCAAAAATCATGTCAATATTTGAAAAAGGAAATTTATCATTAGGATAATATTTAGTTAACTCTTGGTAATCCATATAACATTAAAAAAAACCATTAGGTTTTGTAAAATTTAATAATTAAAAACCCTCTTTGGGTAATGAATGGATTGAATAAATCATGCATCCATTAATTTATATATCTCTTATTTTACCAATGATGTGAAGTTTGGATGCATTTTAAAAATATTATATTGTATTGGATTTACATCTAGATAAAGTAAAATATTATGTAATTCAATTTTGGGATCAAATCTTGGCATATCTAACTAAGTCCAAGCAATTGTTTTTGGGTAGTCATGTAGAACTTGTTGCAGTGTTTTTACTTTGTGATTTTGTAACATAACTACTAATAATATAGATCTATAATATGTATCTATTTTATATAAATATTAGATTGTCTATTCATTAATTAGAGTTGATTTATCTTACATATATAGAGCTGTAGGAATAGTATCTAGATCATCTACTTTAATATGGACATTAGTGTCTTCACTTTCTCCAAAATATGCTTAGGCAAAAGTTGAGTGAGGAAACATATTATTATTATAGAAGGAAGGAATTTCATCATACACCCTAAGCTATTTTAAGAGGGATCTATCATTTGAAAAAATATTTAATGTCTAAATCTCTAGGGAAACTATATTGTTAATCATCTTAGGGTATACTAATTTTAATGTAGATGTTTTATGAACTACTTGTGCTGGTTTAGGTTCAAATTTAAATAAATTTGTATAAATATTAATAATTTTAGGTGTTCCCTCTCTTAGGGTTTTCTAATTTTTCTTTGTAACCAAGGCCTTGTCTTCTATTTTTAATAAGATACTTAGATGGGGTTAAAAATGCCTTGTACATGTTTCCCCAATACTTGTCATGTATATCCCATTTTTTGTAAATATTTAAGCCCATAACCATATTAAATATAGTCTATTGATGATGATGTAATTAGAGTGGAGGAAGATATTGGTAGTTCCATTTATTTTTATTCTTGTGAATATGGATGCATATGAGGAATGTAATGATCCTCGAGTTGGGTTAATACAAAATGATTGAATGGTTTTTGATCTAAAGGGAATGTTTATATGTATCCTTAATTACTAAACTTTAAACATGCATGTTTAAATATAAAATGAATTGCATTATAGGCATGACATGGAAAATTATGGTTATCATTTAAGGGCCTATAATGACATGTATTGTATTTTGTCTATACATTTATTAGAATATTTTAAAATAATTGAATATTCATATCTAAATAATTAGTATCTACTACCTTAATTTCAATTATATTAAGAAAAATATGTTACAAAGGTTTATCCCCAATCCATTTTCCACCAAAACTCTCATGATAATATTTTTTTACTTCAACTTTAATACATAATGGTAGATGTTAATACATAATGTTATTCAAAGGTAAATACTATTTTTAAAAATGATATGATTTCCTCCATACATAATAGTGTATTGATAATATAAACCATGTAATTTGGTTCCACATGATTCGGTAAAGTTTTAATTTATAACACTTCATAATATGTGTGTGTGTGTGTGTGTGTGTGTGTGTGTGTGTGTGTGTAAACATGTAATTTTTGAATTAATTATAATAGATAAAATTTAGCATGGGTATATTTGATTTGATCCATGATTTCATACCCCTTTAGTTGATTACATTTTTTACAAGTGGTGGTGGGGGTCTAGGAGGGATATGGTAAGGTCCTTTGGTTTGTACCACTGAACTAGTCACCTTACCCCTTCATGTTGTAACAATGTGGATCACAGGATCCAACATAAACTAAGGCTCAAAAAAATAATAAGGATGGTAGTTTTTTGTAGTCTAAGAATTAGGTGGAGGAAGAAGATGATTCATGCAAATTTTATACCATTAAATTGTAACAACAAGCATCTCAGATTCAATATTACAATAATGATATTAGAAGAAGGCTTGAGATTTTCCATTGTTAAGCTTAGCCTTATTAGTGAATTTGGATTTTATTTATGATGCCCAATTGTATACATAATTTATCCACTAAATATATATTATCCACATAGAACAAAATGAAAATAGAAATTTAGTTAGTTGTCTTAACTAATAATGTTCATTCAACATGGTCATGAGTAGTGTGTATTACTAGGTGAAAATTAGAAACCCTAAGACTGAAATTTGAGACCCTAGAAAGATAAAACCCTAAGGAAAAACCTAGGGTTTTGCAATATTTGATATGTGTATGGGTTCACCAATATATTTTATCCTAATTTGGATTAATGAGTTATATTAATATAATTAATATATACCTTTGAAATGAAATTTAGATTAATATATATTACATTCTATCATACATTTGAATGTAAATGATTGGCAATTGATTCTTTTGATTTGATAAGGCCATATGCTAAATATAGAAACTGCTAAAGAGATCATGATACTTATATTTTTTGGTTTAGTGTCTTAATGTGTGTATATTCATGAAGTGAAAATAAAGGAAAAACATGCTTGTGGTTCACTTAATTTAAGAACTAATCTGATGCTTGTACTCGGTTAGTTATGCAGGATCATGTTAGTATCATAGGTTGATATTGACCTATTGGTTGAAACTGACCTATTGGTTAGAGTTGACCTATGTATAAGTTCACCACAATGACTATATAAACATCTATAACTATATTTTATTTCTATGTGGTCATAATACCAAACACTAATGTTACATGTAGATATATAAATCAACCTCCTTTGTCTTGAAACCATAGATGTGCTTATGAGGGATAAAAACCTATAACAAAATACGAGATATGAAATGGACTAAGTTTACCCCAATCACCCTTGCCTGACAATTTCATGTTGCCTCTGTATCTAATAATATAAGGAGGTAATTCATGTCAGGTGTAGTTCTCCCACTTAGTGTTAATGTGTAATTGTGCTCCTTCACTATGTAAATTCAACTAATTATTAGATTTGGTACTTGAGAATGCTTATTTTGACTTGGATTTTGAATGATTTAGGTTTGGTTTCTAGTTGATCCTAGAGATAGGTATGCAAAATGTGAATAATAGGGAAGATTTGACTAGTGTACAATAGTACATAGATGTGCAATAAATAATGCTAGATCCCTTATGAATGAGACATTGATTTTTTTTATATAGAGATTCATTTAAATAATTATTCATGCCATTGACATGTTAGGATTGTGTTTTGACAATAAGGATGGGTTTTATTTTAGAAAATAGTCATTATTGGGAGTGGGATAATTCTAACCATTCCATATCACTATCAACTAGTGATAATGACCCTAACCATTGGAAATGACCTATGTATAGGTGGAGTGCTCTTAGAGTATAGATATTTTTATGAAATACATTTAATAGGTTTGAAACATACATCGAGGTTCTTGTAGGTTTATAACAATATAATGAAAGGGCTGACTCATAACATAAAATGTAAGTGTGAGAGGATGGTGAATTAAGACCTTGTTTGGGTACTCAATTCATGCATGGTGAATATGTTTCAATCTTTCCATTTTCAAGTATTGAGTACCAAATTTTATTAGCTACATTACTCAAAAAATTTATATACTCAAAAAATCATACTAGATGTTTTTAAAGATGTAGGGTAATACATTCATAATTTTCTGTTACTAAAAAAAACACCTAAGGAAAGTATATAGTTACTTCCATCTAAATAAAGGAGAGTTAAATAATAATGTTTTCCAAAATGCCTCAAACTAAAGTAAGACATTTTCTTGGGAAAGAGTCTTTAAAAACTCACACAAGGTTCAAGTTAACAGTGAGGGCTTACTTCAACCCAAACCTTTATGTTCTGATAGGAGGTTACCTTAGATATTATGATATGGGAAAAGTCTCCTTCCAAGGTTTCAAATTATGTAATTATATTATAAAAATAAAGGAGTATGATAGAGTCTCATTCAAATCACAAGGTTAATAAAGTAATTACCACCTACTATAAAATCAAGAGGGCCTTTTGAGATATTATACATCATATAATATCTTACCTAGTTTTGAATAAGTATACTAAGTAATATAAGTATTTTTAGCCTAATTTCATTTTAGGACAAGAACCATTAAGTATTGGTTGGGTGGTTTGTATCTAACATCTCTTACTTTAGACAAAAGAGTAACTCTAGTAATAAGGTAGACCACTAGATTAGGGTAATTATTCTTGCATGATAGCAATGATGAATAACATTAGATCTATCCATATTCTAGATAGAATATGACCACCACAATTATTATTAAGGATAGGGAAACATCCTCTTGACAAAAACTAGTCTTTTCTAGTAACAAAAGTCAACACACAATTAGATGGGTCAAGGAATCATTAATGTGATTAAAAATCCAAGATTCTCATGTATAGAGTAAAAAAACCATTATGACATATATGGTTCATGATTGAGGAATTAATGTTAATCTTAAAATACGTCATCTTTGATTTCTTTAATTCATCCAAAAGTGCACAACTAATCCTAACAGAGATAATGTAGTATGAAATTATTATTTTCACAAAAGAAGTTATCCCTTATTATTCCACTCTATCTACTAATTCTAAGAATTAATCCCTGATCTCTAATAGAACATAAAAGGCCTTAAATTTCACCTTAATGTCTCCATCTCCATAAGATAATAGAAAGGTACACATGAAAATATATTTAGGGAGCAAAACATGAAGCACATCACATGAAATCATATTAGGCGGTATAGCCTTGGAATCAAGCCTCGCATGGAATGAATCAAATTGAAGATATAAACCATGCACTCTCCTTTTTGGTACACCTATGACATGCATCATGGTCACTATATCATGAGTAGAAATGATAAAATGATTAAGGGGTTCATTTAGTGGAGAAAATTTATTATTTATTGAAACATGGGCACACTAAAGGAGATACTACTTGTTGGGGTATTTTCATTTAATCTGACATTTTTTCTCCTTAGTTGCATGCCTAAGAAAACAAGAGTTCTAAAATTATGGTGTGTTGGCATATCATGTGAGAAATGGTTCTCATACACTCACCCAAAACATGTAATTTAAGACTAATTCCCATTGGTTTTGTTTTTTGAGGGTGTATTCATCTACTTTCCTAAACTAGGGTACTTGAATAAGCACTTAGTCTTAAACTCATCCTTAGTTATGTATCTAACTCAGCTTAATTGTTTATCACTTAACATCAATATAAAAATAAGTTTGTATAAACTGATAATAGACAATATCAACTCCTTTATAATCATAGAGAAATGAACACAAGAATTTAATCAACATAGGATTCTTTCCATTATATTCATAAGTTATGTCAAAGATTATAGTGATTCTAGAATTACAATGATAACCAAATCATCAACAATAATACAAAGTAGAAAAAGGGGGTATTTATACTTGGTTTACCTTAACCAATCAGTTATAAAAGTAAATACAAATAATATGAATCACCAACTATCACCAATAAAATTGAGTTATGGTAAGCCATTTATAATAAATTACTATAGACTCAAGCCTAACTACCCTGATATTCTCTCTCTATGATGTATCCTTATCACCAAACTCATATCTTCTTATGGGCTAGTGTTGGATTCACACTTGGCTTAGTATTTTCCAATGTTCATATGAACCATTCCATAACCATCTTCACTTTCAATGCTTTACCCAAGTTTTCTACTAATATATGAGTCCTACATTCTCAGGTCTCCATGTATCATGCTTCTTTGCTCTATGGAACTTGATTCTTCCATGCCATGATCTTTTATGCCATAGTTTTTTGTGCAATTTCTCTCTACACTGCTTATCATCAAAAGTACTTAGCCAAGATGTTCTTCAAAATTGGGGGCCCAATATCATCCCACACTATGCTAATAGTCTATCCTAGTATATGCAATTTTTTTAGGTTCCTCTAAAACTTTAGTTCCTAACTGTTCAATCTACCTCTTTACACCTTCCCAATGGTTTAATGTATTTTGGATTTTGGACATGAAACTCATGGTGGTTGTTGAGGTCAACATACCCCCTTTTTTGAAAACTAGGACCCTTGAGATATTTTTAAGATTAACCTTGAAACCATCGCTTGTTTTGAAAATTATTAGAATTTAGATGATAAGATCATCCACTTTGATCAATTTAGCTTACTAGTTTATTGTTTTTCTTTGAGATTACTTAATGTTGCTATAATTGCTATTCATGTCTTAAATATATAAGTTTCATGGAGCCCTTGAAATGGATCATGCTTTAGAAAACCCTAGATTAAAACCCTTGGTTCAAATTTGCATTTGGTAGGAGCATTTAGCAATTATATTTTATTTATTTATTTTCGACTTAAACCTAATTTTTTTGTTAAGACTTAGTCATGTTTTTTTAACACAACCAAAATTTATCCTAACAAGTATGATTAAGTCCCATTTATTTTCCCCTTTTGTTCTTTATATTTCTAATTGAGTCCAATTATCTACTAGTAGGGTCCTTTTATTTTCTAGCTTGGTCCCCTTTAGTATTATATATTTAGCATAAATTTTTAATTCTAAGGACCCATTCATGTTTATTAACATGAACAAGACCTTAAAATTAATGATTTAGCCTATGTTTCTATTTCCACCTTGAGCCCTGACTTAATTACCTTGCTTCTTCTAGGATCCAATGGTCCACTCTTCATCATAGATTTTGATTAGATGATGTGAAGAAAGCAAAATAGAACTGAGAACTTAGTCCTTTCAACCAATCATGTTCAAGCATTCAAATCATGATCAATGGCTCACACTTATCATAGACTAAAGATCAGATAGAGCAAAGACAACATTGAAAATTTAAAGACCCAAGAAGCTCTATAGACTCACCATGCAACACTCCCACATTCAAAGTTAGAAAGCAAAGGGTCTTGCATATTAAATTGGACCAATGTTACACAAATACTCAAATCATTATTGGATGGCTCTCACTTCATCATGGATTTTAATCAGATGAAGCAAAATGATTTTGAGATCTTGAGAAGCCCTGTAGATTTGCCACATAACACTCTTGCATTAATATAGAGGAGTTTGACAAGGTTAAATTTGGTGTTTGTGAGACCATCATTTGATGTCTCTAAGGATGTATTTGATGCTCACACAACCATCAAATTTAATCCCATAAAAACTAAGAACTTCATGATCTTAAATTTTACATTCAAATGACCATCATTTGACATCCATGAGGATGTATTTGATGTCTATGAGGCCATCAAATTTAAGATAATGGATCAGTTTAGATCAAGACCAAGATATACTCCAAAATGTTATTAAAAAACTCATTAATTGCATTACAAATTAATGAGACCCCTCAAAGGATTTTCAAACACTTAAAATTTTTGAACTACAAATAATGAAATGATCTCATAGTCTAAATATAAGAAGAAATGAATTTAGTCTAAGTCTATATCCTAAGGTCCCCAGTATATTTTTTTGAATAACATGAACCTTAGGCTAGAGACTTATATTAAGTGTTTTTTTAAAAGGGTCCTTGTGACCTAAAACTTAGCCCAAATGCTTTTAACCAAAGATTTTATCATGTTTATTAATACAATAAAGCCCTAGGTCAAAATATAGAATTTGGTCCTTATATCACTTTGACCCCTTTGGGCATGTTCTAAGAGCTTAACATAGGTATTTTAACCTAAAGTATGTGTTGTGTTTATTAGATACACTATAAACCTTGGCTTAAAATATTTAGCCATGGTCCCATTTTTGTATAAATCTAAAAAAAATTAAGCATAAGAATCTTAGCCTAACATCTATTTCATGCTTAATAAACACAAAATAAACCTTAGCCTAAGGTATTTAAACCTAAGTCCCTACCTAAATAGTTATGTACTGATTAAATCTCATGCATCTTACAGGATCTAATGGCTTACGCTTCATTATGAAGGATGATATAATGACATGAAATCATCGATGACTTTTCAATGAAGCTCTGAGAGCCCACAAGCATGACACATAGAGGATGTACATTCAATATGTGATTGATAAAGGTGTTAGAGCTCAAAAATACTATAGAGGTGCCAAGTGGTACAACCACATGGATCAATACCAAAAGGAACCTATGACAAGCAAGGGCCCAGATCATAATCAATGGTCCACATTGATCTTTGAATCTTGATCCAATGATGCGAGACCAAAGGGTAATTTTCAAAACACAACAGCTAGTGCTTAGAGACATTTATGAAAAATGTTGCAAAAAGTGCCAAATAGATGCCAAATAAGTGACACATAAGCACACAGTGATAAAATATGAGATCTTTTGTGCTCAAAATGCAAATGTATAAAGGAAAAGGTCAAAATCAAATCTTAGGCACATATAAACCTAGGTATGAATAAGCTATTTCCATTAAAGCTTTGAATCCCTAAAACTTTCATAAAAGGCCTTAAGTGAACTTAGATTGATTATAGTAAATCTAAAAGAAGTTTAATTATGATTTGAGCACAAAAGAACTAATCTAGAGACCATTTATAATCTAATTATGAGTAATTCTCAAGTGCTAAAGCCATGAAATCTCAAAGGAAACAATTAAGGGATGAGATAGAATAATATCTATCTTCAGACAATGAGGAAAGGGTTTTTAAAAATATTGACTTGGACATTATAGCCTTGAAAATTGACAACAAGAATTGGTTTGATCTCTTTTGGACCATTGAGGAGATGCGGGCCATCACCAAGGAAGAAAAAAGGATTACCATAGTAAACAAGAGGTACTATGAACTAGTTGTAGTCCATATGGCTAGTCTCCAACATGTTGTAGCCAATCTAGAGGTAATCCATTATATCAACATCTTTGATCCCATTAAAAGGACTGTAAAATTGAACAAGGTTGGATTATTCATGAAAGGAACTTTATGATAATTGAATTTTTATCCCTATTGGCCTTTGAGAATTATTACAATCTCTCAAAACTATAATGTATTTACCCACTATTAAGGAATGGACTGGCAAGAATGATCTTGACACCATCCTTAGGCCATGGTTGTTCCAAGGGAGCCATGTGATTTGAGACCCTGATAGAAACATCCTAGTTTCCAAATTTACAGAGGGAATTAGGGTAATTATGACCCTATTGAATAGAATATATGGGGCCCTTTCAACCTCTTATGTAAATAAGAGTTGGGTATCCTACATTTACTTCATGGTAGAGAAAGGGATCACTCATCTAAATTGGAGAGATGATCAGCATATATCTAGAAAAACAATTCACAACCATAAAGAAGAAGAACAACACCCAATTTCCCATGATGTCTTATCTATTGGATGCCTTACTATCCTCCACATAGATCCCTCATATCAAGAATTGGTCACCTGAGGGAAGATTCATAATTTCCCACCATTACTCAAAGCTACATATCTTCAAATATAGACATCACATGTAGTTCATTTGTGATTGTGTCTATATTACTTCAGTATAATCCATCACAAGGATCCCAATGCTCAGGGTAATCCCTCTAATCAAGAAGTATGTGGAACTAATGGGAGACATTTCATTCTATCTAGATTGTATTATGATCGAAATTAAGGGGATTCTGACTCAACCTTATAAGCTACCTATATGTGTTCTAAACAAGCTAGAAGAGAAAGAAATTTCATGTCAACTTCTTCATGGTGTTAATGGAGTGTGAAAGGATAAAAGAAAAGGCATCCTCCATCCCTTTCCTTTAATAATTAGTAGGACTATTTTACAAAATTAGAAACATGTGGACATCATTGCCAGGCACAAAGATTCTTATGGCTTTTAGATGGATGATCTGAGGCATTGGGACACTTATGATAGTGTAGACAAGCATTTGAAGATAAAATATTTTCCTAAATTAATTTATGTACATCAAACTAATCCTGATGATCCTCTATACATCAGGGCCAATAGTTTTTAAAAAGTACTGGCTAGTTTCAAGAAACATAACATTAGACTTGAACATAGATTAACTACTAATGAAAAGCCACTAAGGGACATATGGAAATGGGAATTATGCAATACCATTTTCTACTTGGACCCTCTAGGCCACCTCAAGAGCAACCAAAAATGGAAGGGAAATAACCCCAAGCATAGACTACACAAGGTCCTGGTAAGGAAAAGTTGGAAGAGAGACCTGGTGAGGTCCCATCATCCTTGGCCCCTCCCCAAAGGCTAGAGTCTATATTGGAATACTTAGAAATGATTTCCATGGATCCAAATGAAATAGTGGAGGATGCCCTTAAGGTCCTAGCTAAAGCATATGGCTTTGAAGAAGAGGAGGAACAAGCTCAAGAACCCTAGGCTCAAATTGAAGAGGATGATATAGATAAAGGAAAAGAGGTTGCTTTGGATTTAGTTCCAATAACACACCCATAGAAAAGAAATGAAAAATTGGTAATTGTCCCTATTGGATAAAAGAGGCCACAGTTGACTTTCAATTACCCTATAAATGAAATCAACTTATTTAATGAGGAATACCTTATTCATGGATCAATCATCCTTGATTGGTTCATCTATGGAAAAATACAAAAGATTCCCACTTTGTCTCACTCTGAGGCCTTGACCAAAAATGTTAACATTGATGTACATGATGATATCAAGCCATGGAGAAGGGATTTGATGAAGGAGGAAGACAAAAGAAGAATATTGGTCACTATAGGGCCAAGTAGCAAATAGATGGATGCTCCAAGAACATCAAGTAGTAAGACGATGGAGGATATTGAACCTCCAAAGTACACTAAATCATATACTACTATGCAATTCAATCCAAAAATAGTTGGATTACAGAGAGTAACAATAAGAAAAGACATGGTGGGGACTGAAGAATTCACATTCTAAAAGGTTGAGGCATTTGCACGCTTAACTCCAATGGGAGGAAAACAACTTGGTGAACTACCCATCCATGAGGAAGATATAGAAATCTTAGCTAAGGCTCATTCAACTCAAGTTAGAGCTTACATCAGGGGGATGAAATAAAGGATTCATAACTTGGAGAAAGAAAAGAAAAATTTAGAGACCCAGGATATCTTGTCCGCTCTTAAGACTATAATAATGATGTTTGAATCATCCTTTTTTGACATGTTTGACTCCTTAAAATCAATGAAGCTAAGACATGATGCATTGAGCCAACTAAGTGAGGTGGCCAAAGGATTGATGATAGAGTGGAAATATGTAGAGGATAAAATAAGGGATCTCATCAGTATAATAGTTAGGAATAAAATTATTAAATTCAAAACCATTATCCTAGCCCAATTAAATTCTATATTAGGGATAGTGGTGGATAAGATCCAAATTTTAAGTGCTTGGTCAACAAGCTTGGATAGACTTCTGAGGGATGATGAAGAGCTGATTTCTTAGATCAAGTAACTCCTTGGCACCATGTTAGATAATATTACAAAAGTTATATCCCTGAGCATTATTGGTGATGAAAAATATAAGAATAGAGTCACTTTGGTGATGCAGAAAGTGAAAATCAAAAACTAGGGTCAATCTGGTAGTGATAACAATAAAATTATGGGCATGATCTTCACTATTTAAGAAAAGATTGCAAAATTCAAGAGCATAAAATAAGCTATGGCAAGGGATTATAGAGAATTTGATGACCTATTTGATCAAGAAGATGTATGTCTCCTAAAGCCAGTTATGGATTTATAACTTATCAAAAAACAACATCAAAGAGCTATGGAGCTTTTGCAAGAGAAATAAGGGGAACCTTTGACAATGGGCCCACCAATTAATTCATATTATTTTTTTGTAAAAACATTGTAATATTTGAAATAGGAATATGCTTTTGTAAAGGCATATGTTTTTCTATTAGCATATTTGTCTCTAGGTCAGTTTAATTTGGAGAAGCAAATGTATTTTTAGAACTTTCTAAAAAGGACAAATGTCCTTACTTATTTTATATTTATATCTTGTATCTAGCTGGTATACTATCATTTTTTATAGGGAGATATTTTTGAGCAAAATTTATATTATTTGAGTAGTTAATACAATCAAGGAATTTTGAAAGGATTGTCCAAGTTTGTTTGTGTCAATTGTTGCATGATTTTCTCTTAATTACTAGTCTTAAGCCTTAAATTTGAATAGTTTTTATGAATTTTGAGTTGCATCTTTTATTTCGGGGTCGTTAATTTGTGTTTATGCTATATTAGTTGAAGGATCTCAAGTTTTATTCATTTATTTTGTTTTGTATTCAGATGTGTTAATGCTATAAGAGTGTGGTATCAAATCTTTAAAGTAAATTTAGTTCTTACTTGTAATTCTTCATATCATCCTTCAAAATTTACCTAGCATGTAGTAAGATATGAGTTTATGATATTTTTCACTATATATTGGTTAAATGTATACTTAATTGAAATTGGAACTTTGTTATAATGTTTGATGCTAAGATCAGTAATCACCTATTCTCTTTCTGCCTTACCCTTATCTTTTGATTCTTTTTTTAACCAGATCACATTAGTTCATATTTCATTATAAATATGCACTTAGATTAATCTGTGGTTTAAAATTTGATCATAATTCACTAAGTATTAGAATATATGCCTACACTTTGAAAATATTTGGTCCATGATGGCTCCTAACCATCAACTATTATAAATTTTGTGGAACAAGTTAAACATTGCTCTGCCTCTATTTCACCATAGGTAACATAAGTTGCTAAAACCTACTACTCATGCTTTTAATTCCTAGAATTCTAAAATAATAAGTGTTATGTGAATACTAAGGACACCTATGATACATTCAGAGGCATCAACAAGTCCCATTAGCGCTAGAAGGAGGGCTTTTCTTTGTGAATTAGTTGAATCTTATTTTAGTGTGTTTTGATCTAAGATTGGTGTTATATTTGCACTTTTGTGTAATTATTTGCTTAGAAGTGTAAATATCATCGATATTTTTGGTCTAACATATCTTTGTGATTTATTTAGATAAAGATCAAAGTTCTTTGAAGTTTGATGCTTAGTTTTGGTAAAGATGGCTTCAGATTTGAAAATCTACACTATTTGAGGTAAGAATAGCTTGTTTTGATTGAATATTGGTATATATTTCATAGATCTATGTTTATTTGATCTTAGAATCATAAAGATAGACTATATTTTCACAATTGGACACATCTTTGAGCTAGCTTAGTCAAAGATTAATGTCTTTTACTGTTCTTTATATAAATTTTTACATAATGAGCTTAATGTGCAGGTTTAATCCTTGTTATTTATAAATATTAACTTGAGACATTGTATTTAAAATAGGATATTCAATATTCAAGATGGAATTACCAAGGATTCAAACAATATCACATTCAAAGACAAGAGAACCTTTGCTTGATCTTGAGGTCCATAGAAAAACAAGCCCAGATAAAGGTAGATGTAGATGTTCCAAATCTTTTCCAACCTCACCACTTCAAGGTAACTTTGCCATTGACCTTTTTCTAGGTATGGATTGGTTGGGAGAATATTCAATTAATGTGCCAAGTGTGGTACATGATATCCCACATAACCTTGATAAATAATTACCAATATTTATTCCAACTGATGTTGTAACTATGGAAGAGCACATTAAATATTTTAAATCTACTTTAAGGTTGATAAATGTCATACATGGAGATGTGGCATGAAAATTTTTCCCATTTAATTTTAAAGATTCTTCATATGAATGGTTTATGAATTTTCTTGACAATTATATTACCATCTAGGATGATTTCACTAATGTTTTCATAGACTAGTTTGGCAAAATTGTTAGTTTGTGTGTCATATACCACCAGTTCACCACCATCAAGAGGGATGCAAGTGAGCCCATAAGGTCCTTTATTTCCAGATTTTAGAAAATGTATAGGACCATAGAACCTTATAAACCTAATGATGTTTTGGCTCTAGAAATCTACAAGGATGTAGTAAATCCCATGACTTCTGTATTTTTGAAAAGATCTCTTCTAGCTATAACTTCATTAGCTAGGGATTATTCTAAAATATTGATCATTAATGATCAAATGTATCCCTAAGGACAAATGTCATACTCTATCCCAAATACTAATCCACATATGCCCATTCTAAACATCTTCCCCAATAATAATCAAAATATTCCAGCATTGAATCAACTCCCAAATATAAATCAATTGCCTTTGAGTCATGCTATTCCCAATCAAAATTTAGGATTCTTAAGTCATCCTTATACTAATGGATTCAATACAAATGATCAAAGAAATTTAGTACCAGCTATCGATACTAACAATAACTAGATTTATAATTTAGAAACTCCCAAGAATGAGAATTAGTCTATTTTGAAAATGGTCTAAAATTTAAGCACTGATTTCCTTCAGCTATAAAAATAAGTTGGAAACACTGGAGAAAGATCTAGTAGGAAATTCTAATTTCAAAGGTTTAATAGGAAAATCAATAGGTTTTAGAATGATAGTTTCCACAATATTAAGAATAATGAACCATCTTCTGAAAAGAGGACTATGAAAATTAATCTTGCTAACATTACTTTTCCTGATTATTGTAGAGTGTATTATAAAACTAAGCATGGCAAGATTAATTGTATTGAATTTTGTAAGGAATTTAAAGATTTCCAACAGGAGTTGGATACATTTGAATTGGTCCCTAACAAATATGGTGGTATAGGTACTTAAGGGTCTAATCTTGTTAATCAAACTTTTATGGTGGAGACTTTTCCCTTTTTAAGAGGACAATGACCCTAATGATGTCCCTGAGGAGATCTAGGCCTCCCAATAATTTTTGAAGAAAACTTATCCTTTGAGGAATAGAGAGTAGAGGCAACCCTTGAATACCTCAATGCCTCCAAATAACTTTTGAACTCCTCCAGACACTTTTTCAAGTAATGATCCAGAACCACCCAAAGGTAATACCTCTAAGCCTAATGTTGATGTTCCTAGTTATTCCAATAAGACCCGTTATAATATTTTTGAAGATATGAAGAAGATAAAACCTAACATCACATTGCATGAATTGATGTAGATCACAAAAAAAAAATACCTCTTGCTTGAGTCATTATCAAATAAATCCAATAAAACACCCAAAGTTGATAATGATAATGTGATTGTGCACAAAGCTAAAGCATAATCTCCCCCTTTCTTGCACACAGTTAGGATGTTTGGTAAGAATTTGCATAATTGTTTATTGGATTCTAGTGCATCACCAATATCATGCCAATAGGTATTTACAAATAACTTGGCTTGACACCTAATAAGTCTGATAGGTTTGTTACTCAATTGGACAAATCTAGAGTCAAGGTGATTGGGGAATTATTAAATGTTCATATGCAATTGGCCTCTAAGCCTAGAGTACAATAGTTTATTGATATCCAAGTTATTGAAACTCTTGATGTTTATGGAATCTTGTTAAGTAGGGAATGGATCAAAGCTATGAATGGCTACATGTCCACAGATTATTCACATTTATGGCTACCTTGGAAGGGATTTCCATACCAAATCAGTGTTAAAAGAGAGATGAGGATGATGCACATGATCATTGAGTAAAATGTTATGAATGAAATGGTGTTCACAATTGACTCAAACTTATGGGTTTTTACCCTAAAGACTACAAAAGTATGTGATCCTAAGAGTACTCATGTTATTCCTTGGCTGTAAAAGCTATATTTTGATGGTGCTAGGTGTAAGGTTGGATATAGGTTTGGTATTATCCTTAACGACCTTGTTGGTAAGAAATACCATGCTTCCTATCAAATACAATTCCTGTGCACTAATAAACTTACTGAGTATGAGGCCCTTATCTTAGGTTTGTAATTTTCTATAAAGAATAATGTCAAAAAACTACTAGTCTATGGTGATTTAGAACTAATAGTCAACCAACTGAGAAGCAAATATCAATGCAAGCTATCATACCTTAAGAGGTATAAGTTTAAGGTGTAGCATCTAATTGAGTGTTTTGACTCCTTTAGTATTATTTCTATCCCTAGAGAGGAGAACCAAGCTGCTAATGAGTTGGCATCTATTGTAGCCAACCTCATGCCTAACAAAGACCCCCCTAACTTTAGCATTGAGTTGATACCTTGCCTTTCGATCCCTGATATTGTAAATGAGTTTTATATATTTAGTGATGATCAATATATATTGGACTTCAGGACTAATTCGAGAGCATTTGAGGCTCACATCATTGATGAAACTGATGAAAATTCACCTAAGGAAGGAAAATTTGATGGTAAGGTCATTTAACTAAATGATAATAAGATCCCTAATGGCCCAATTTCCTTAGAAAGGCTATTTGATCAAATAAATATGGTTGAAGTTTCTAAAATTCCAAAGGTAAGTGAAAAGGATCATAATTCTATTGATCTTGGCCCTTAAGATCACCCTCAGTTGGTTAACATTGGTAAATCATGCACCAACATTGAGAACAAGAAGGCCAAAGAGTTGCTAACCAAGTATAATGATGTCATAGCTTGGTCTTATTATGACTTGAAGATCTTTAATCCAAGATTCATCACCCATAATATACCCCTTAAAGAAATTTGTAAACCTTTTAGGCAAAATCAAAGGCTTGTGAACCCTATCCTAGAACCAATGATCTTCAAAGAGGTCAATAGATTACTAGATGCTAGAATCATGTTTCTCATTAGGCATTCTACTTGGGTGTCCAATTTGGTGTCAGTATAGAAGAAAAATGGTTAGATTAGGCTATGAATTGATTTTATAAATTTGAATAAAGCATTTGAAAAGGATAACTATCCTCTTCTTGACAAGGTGATACAAGTTGTTTTAGGATCAGCCATTATGTCTTTTCTCGATGGATTTTTAGGATATAACTAGGTGTTGGTTGACAAAGAAAATAGGATGAAGATGGCTTTCATAACTACATGGGGGATCTTCACCTACAAGAGAATGCCTTTAGGGATAATAGATATAGGAGCTACTTTTCAAAGTGCCATGGGCCATGCCTTTCAAGGTCTGATTGGTAAGTGTATCATTATATATATGGATGATCTAACCATTTTTTATAAAAATATGGAAGATAAATTTAGACATTTACAAGTATTTGAGAGATGCAAAAGGTATGGAATTTCCCTAAACCCCCAAAAAAGCATCTTTTGCATTACTGAAGGCAAATTGTTGGGTCATGTCATAACTAATGATGGGATCTCCATAGATCCTAAGAGAGTGGAAGCTATATCTAAGATAGAGCCTCCAAATAGTAGGATAAAGTTAAAATCATTTTTTGGTAAGATAAAATTTGTAAGGAAGTTTATTTTTGGATTTGTAGAGATTGTTAAGCCATTGAATGACATGCTAAATAAGGATGCCAAGGTCTCATGGAATGAAGAATCTAAGAAGGCATTCAATGACATTAAATAAGCAATTAGCCAGGCTCTAGTCCTAATAAGTCCTAACTTCCTAAAGGACTTTTATCTCATTCCTTTTGCATTTGGCCATACTATGGCCAAATTTTTAACTTAGAAGGTTGATGGGTGTGATCACCCAATAGCTTTCATGAGTAATAACCTAAAAAATGTTGAATTGAATTATTCATTGATTGATAAATAAGTATATGTATTACTTAAGGTAGTGAATAAATTTAGACACTATATCCTTAGAAATAAGGTGCTTGATATTCTACCTAACCCTGCCACAAAACTTATGTTGAGCTAGAATGAACTATGAGAACATAGAGGTAAATGGATGTCAATTTTTGAAGAGTATTACATAGAAATGAAACTAAAAAAACTAGTAAGGTGCTAAGATCTAATACAAATGATTGCTAATACCATCCCTAAGCTAAGTATTATGCAATTTGATCAATAGAAATTTTAATCTAATGAGTGGTATGATTCCATCATTAATTTAGTAATTGATGGTACCTATTCTATAGGACTAACCATGGATAAAAAGAGGACCCTAAGGCTAGAAGAAGCCCACTATCTGATCAAAGATGGGGTCTTATATAGAAATAACTTTGAAGGGGTCTATCTTAGATGTGTCTCAAAATAAGTTACCCAAATCATGAGCACCTTCCATGAGAATTTTGGCCATGGGACATATTTGGGAAGACTACAACCCATAATATCTTCAGAGATAGCTAATATTGGCTAGCTATTTTCAAGGATGATCACAAGCACGTGAGGGAATGTTACTCCTACCAAATCTTTATCACCAAGGAGCTTAAAGCAACAATGCCTTTGTAACTAGTTATGATTGATAAACCATTCACATAATGGGGATTGTAATTTATAGGGGTGATCAACCCCAATTCATTTGAAGGTCATGAACTCATCTTGACTACCATAGATTATTGTACAAAGTGGGCTGAGGCTGTAGCCACCAAACAATGTAGGATGGAAGAAGTCATCATTTTCTTAGAAGAGAGCATTTGTACTTGATTTGGAATCCCAGTCTCCTTGGTGTGTGATAATGGGTCTAAATTTATATCCATTGAGATGATGAAATGGGTGTATGATAATGGCATTTGTCTCAAGTTTTTATCCAACTATTATCCCCAAGGAAATGGGGTGTCTAAGTCTACCAATAAGAACTTAATGAAGGCAATCAAGAAGTTTTCTATGAATAAGATTAAGACTTTGCACATACTCCTTCAATATGCATTATGGGTAGATAGGATAAGGATCAAACAAGCCTTAAAGGCATCAGCATTTCTATTGGTGTATGGCCAAGAACCTATCTTCCCTATCACTCTCAAGTTGCCTACATATAAATTCATGCAAGAATATATGGAAGAAGGCTAGGAGCATGTAAATTCAAGATTTCTAGACATCATCCAAATGGAAGATACACGTGATAAGGATTTTGTTGACTTTAGTAGACATCAAACCATAGTGAAGAGGTGGTTTGACAAAAGATCAAAGATCAAGGTGTTTAGACAAGTGGATTTAGTTCTCCTTAGGGATAAAGCATTTGAGCCTATGGGAAAACATGGTAAGTTTACACCTTTGTGGATTGGTCCATATCAAATTGTGGACACATTAGAAGACAATACTTTTAGACTCAAAGACTTGCAAGGAGCAGAGTTCACATTTCCCACCAATGGGTAATACTTCAAGCATTACTTCTCTGCTACTCCCCCTGAGGTCTTTATGGAGTAACTCTGTAAGATGTTTAGACTTAGTGTAGGTAGGCTAGTTCATTTCTTTCAGTTCTTTCCTTCCTATCCCTTATTTGTATATAAACATGTATATATATATATATATATATATATATATATATATATATATATATATATCATTTTTTTCTTCCTTTACTACTTTATATTGTGTGTTTAATTTTGTGGCCTTGTTCCTTGTTTCTAATAAGTCCTTTTGGAAAACCCTGAGCTCATAGTATATTTAGTTTTCTTAAACTCCCAAAGTTCAGGAATTTGGGTTTGAACTTTACACATATGCTGACCATGGATCTGAAATGTGGGCCTAATGTTGTGATTTGAATAAACTGGTAAAGACTGATGAATAAGTTAATTATTTTATGAGAACTTGAACATTATCTAGACCTAAAATTGGTTTTAAGAAGATTTACACTTTTAGGATGAAAGCTTAATATATTGAGACATAGTCATACTTGAACTTAACAAACAACCTTGCCTGGGATAATGGTTACAACCATAGGTGATTTTTTTAGGATCAAATACTTGGCAAAATCCTTAAACTTGGATACCTTGGTTCCCAACCTTACTGAAAGCATTAAAGATATAAAAATTCAAAAAATAAGAATGTAATACAAAATTAAAATCTTTCTAAGCATAGGTGATTTTGGTAATCTCCATCAGGGCTATAAACTCCTAGTTAGAAGTGAAATAAGGCCATGAGTGGAGCCAAAGGCATCTTTATTAGGGTTATGGATGACTGACTAGAAGCACAGAAATGCCCAAGCCTTCCTTGAATTAGAATCATGGTTCTTAATGAATATCTAAACATGATCCAAGTCAGTGTTAATGGTAAAAGATATGAAACCTGGAAGTTGTCCCCTGAATCCCATGGTAAAAAGTAAATGGAATAAAAGAACACACACAACATGGATGTCTTAATGTTTGATCCAAATTATACAATTGCAAGGTTTATTTCAACCACAAAGTGATCTAGATAATGGCATTGATCAATTAGAGTGGATGACTTAGTTTTTTTTTCTGAACTAGAGTCTCTAAGTTATAACATATAACTATGTCCCCCTAGAAGTTGTCATTTATTAAGGTCAATATACCCCCTTTTTTGAAAAATGGGACCCTTGATATATTTTGAAGCTTAACCCTAAAACTATGCCCTATTTTGAACATTATTAAAATTTGAAGATCATCCACTTTGATAAATTTAGCTTACTAGTTTATGGTTTTGCTTTGAGCTTGCCTAATGTTGCTAATAATTTGTATTCATGTCTTAAAGACACAAATTTCATGGACCCCTTGGAATGGATCATTCTTTAGAAAACCCTAGCTTAAAAACCTTGGTTCAAATTTGCATTTGGTGGGAGCATTTAGCGAGAATATTTTAAATTTATTTTAAACTTAAACCTAATTTTTATGTTAAGGCTTGGTCATGTTTTTTTAACACAACCAAACCTTAGCCTAAAAATTATGCTTAATTCCCCCTTATTTTCCACCCTTTATTCTTTATATTTCTAATCAAGCCCAATGTTATGCTAGTAGGGTCCTTATATTCTCTAGCTTGGTTCCCTTTAATATTATCTATTTAGCCTAAAGTTTTAATTATAAGGCATCATTCATGTTTATTAATATGAATGATAAATTAGACTTAACACTTTAGCCTAAGTTTTTATTTCCACCCCAAGCCCTAACTTAATTACCTTGATTCATATAGGATCTAATGGTTCATGCTTTATCACAGATTTTGATCGAACGATGTGAAGAAAACTTGATATAACTGAGCACTTAATCTTTTTGACCAATCATGTTTGAGCATTCAAATCATGATCAATGTCTCACACTTCATTTTGGAATGAAGTTTGGATGGAGTGAAGAAAACATTGAAAATTCAAAGGTCCAAGAAGCTCCATGAAGTTGCCATGCAACACTCCTACATTCAAAGTTTGAAAGAAAAGGGTTTCGCGTATTAAATTGGACTAATGGTGTGAAACTACTTGGATCATGATCAAACGAATCTCATTTCATCATAGATTTTAATCATATGGAGTCAATTTAGTTTGAGATCTAGGGAAGCCCCACAGATTCACCACATGACACTTTCACATTGGGATACAAGAGTTTGATAAGATCAAATTTGACATTCACATGACCATTTGATGTCTGCAAGGACATATTTGACATCCATGCAACTGTCAACTTTAAGCCCATCAAAACTAAGAACTTCATGAGCTTAAATTTGGCATTCGTGTGATTGTTTTTTCACATATGTGAGGATGTATTTGACATTTTTGAGGCCATAAAATTTAAGCTAATGGATTATTTTGGTTCAAGACCAAGATATACTCCAAAATACTATTAAAAAATCATGAATTGCATTTCTAGACCCCTCAAAAGATGTTCAAACACTTGAAATATTTGAACTTCAAATAATAAAATGATCTCATAGTTTAATTATAAGTAGAATTGAATTTAGTCTAAGTCTATATCCTAAGGTCCTGATTGCATTTGTTTGAATGCCATGAATCTTATGCTAGAGAATTATCCTAAATCTTGTTCTAAAAGGGTCCTTATGACATAAAACTTATCCCAAATGCTTTTAACCAAATATTTTATCGTGTTTATTAATACAATAATGCCCTAGGTCAAAATCTAGCATTTGGTCCTTATATCACTTTGACCCCTTTGGGAATATTCTAAGAGCTTAGCATAAGTATTTTAACCCAAAGTATGCATTATCTTTATTAGACTTAATTTGGAAAATTAGATGTATTATAAAACTTTTTGAAAAAGGACAATTGTCCTTCTTGTATATTTATATCTTGTATCTGACTGATATACTGCCTTGTCTTTCTATAAAAGGTAGTACTACCATTTTGTAAAGGGAGAGATTTTTGAGAAAAAATTGTATACTTGAAGCAGTTAATACAATCAAGGAATTATAAAAGGATTGTCTAAATTTTTTTTTGTCAATTGTTACATGATTTTCTCTCAATTTCTAGTCTTAAGTCTTATATTTGAATAATTTCTATGAATTCTAAGTTACATCTTTGATTATAGGGTTGCTAATTTGTGCTCGTGCTAGACTAGTTGAAGGATCTTGAATTTGGTTTATTTCATTTATTATGTATTCAGATGTGCTAATTCTATTTGAGTGTCATAGCAAATCTTTAAATTAAATCCAGTTCTTACTTGTAATTATTTATATCATCCTTTGATGTTTTCCTAGTGTGTAGTGAGATTTTAGCTTATGTTATTTAGCACTATACTTAGTTGAAATTAGAACTTTGTCATAATGTTTGGGGCTAATATTAGTAATCAATTATTCTCTTTCTACCTTACCCTTCTCTTTTTATTCTTTTTTAACCACATCACTTTAGTTTAGACTTCACTATAAATATTCATTTAGATTAGTCTATAGTTTAATCTTTGATCATAATTAATTAGTATTAGAATATATACTTACAATTTATAAATATTTGGTCCATGGTGGCTCCCAACCACCAATTAATATAATTTTTTTGGAATAGGTTAAACATTGTTCCACCTCTATTTCACCACAGGTAATGTAAGTTGCCAAAACCTACTACTCATGCTCTGAATTCCTAGAATTATAAAATGAGAAGTGTTATTTGAACACTAAGGACACATGTGATACATTTAGAGCCATAAATATTGGTGATAGCTTATTTTATTCTCTATAGCCTCTACATATTCAAATGCTTTTGTGAACTAAGTGTGATATTTTATTATTAATGTATTTTTGGCCAACTACTAGCATTGAAGCTCCTCTAATTGAAGTCATGCTTTAAAAATATTTTCGGCCACATAAGCTTAGAAAAAAAACCCATGTAAGATGGGAAATTTATCTCCAACCCTATTCAAAAATATATTAAAAACCTAGATGGCTTCAATAAATTATTTAGTCACCCATGTTTGTTCAGGTTAGGGACTAGTCTGACATTTGCATTTCTTCAACAAAAGTTCTACTAGAGTTTCTAACTTATAAATTACCCCTATAATAAGAGATAATTCATCTAAAAGGGCCATATCCTAGTCAAAAATAGACTTATAAAGTGTTAGGGTCTTTACTCTATCCATTATTGTTGTTTCTAGTGGGCTCTTGGGCTCTCCCAATTCCTCTTCAAGTTTTATCCTTTTGGTGCACTATTTGTGATAGAGAGTAACCATATCTTGATGTCTATTTTAGATCTTCTTGACAAAAAATTCAATCAAGTCATTCTAACTTGTCACCTCATGAGTAAACTTTAGGAGTGACATACTCACCTATGATATGGTGCACATCTAGGGATCTACCCAAAGGAAGCTCTACCTCTCTTGGTGTTAAAATTAGGATTTTTGAGGGTAGTTCAAAATGGTGTTATTCATTATATATATCATTATTTGAGTCCTCTTAGTAAAATAATCCCACATAAACAAGTGTTTATCTAGCACTCCCTACTGGTATTAAGTGTGAAGCATCATGGCTATATTGGTAGTCCCCTGCCTTTGTTATGTGGATTTTTCAAATAGATCCTTCATTTTAGAGGGATCTCACTCAATTATTTTGACATTTAAGTCTTCTTTTTGGTGATTAAGACCAATATCAAGACCAATCATTCCAAAGGCTATGTCCTAACCATCCCCATATTTGCCTATGGGACTGTCAATATCCACTTATGCTTAATCAAGGGTGGATTATTCACATCATGTTGGTGAGGGCATATTATCCTATGTTGGGGTGACTTATTTTTCCTCTTATTCTTATTCAAAGGTTTCCTTTTTTGGTGTCACCTCTAGGGTTACTACCTTTTATTCCATGTCACCATCTTTGGGCTTTTTAGTTTCTTATTCTGGAGGAATAAATTACATCATAGGATTATGGCCTTCTAGTTGACCTAAAGTCACAATATCCTTTGGTGGTTAAGGGGTAGTCCTTTGTCTCTTATCTTGTTTAGGATGAGCACTGGTGTTAGCATTATTCCCTTGCCTCTTTTATTTTGTATTCTTGATAATCTCTGATGGGTTTGGAATAGTTTCCTTCTGATCATCTGCACTCCTTGATGCCTTCTTCTATGGTTATAAAATATAAAATAATGAATGAATATAATTATCAACCAAAATTTGTTTAACCTTAATGTTAGTATTATTCGAATCTAGATTATCTCTATATGCCTTTTTTCATGGATAAACATACATTTCATGGAGAGTATGAGTCTCAACCTCAATATTTTCAACATTGATTTTTATAAGGCATGCATCATATATCCTATTGATGGATTTCATGAAATAGCTGATAGTGAAGACATATGAAAACTTGAGCCATCTTGAAAAGTCACCTAAGGGGCTTATTTAGATGTGCACTAGAGAGAAATGTTGTTTAACCACAAACCAATCTTGGTCTTTGAGATGAGTAGTCAAGTATTTTGGAATGTGCCACTCATTTCCAAAGGCTTCCTTCATTTTTTTTGTACCAACCTTTCATCTTAGCTTTATGGGAATGGATTATAGTGTCAGGGAAATTAAATGCTTTAAACCATTATGTAGGAGACTTATGCTCAAGGGGTAATCCCATTTAACATCACTAATTGTGTACTCTAGTACACCAATTTCATCAAAAACTAATAATAAAATATAGCACACCAAGTAAATTTCTAGTTTGGCAAGTGGTGGGCCTTTTTACATCTATAATAATTTTCTTAGCAAAATATTATGACTAGTTATATTTAACACCAAGAGTAACCTGATAGACAATATAAAAGTGCACCATGTCCACTTACTTCCACCTATCCACACCTCTAACCTTGGTCATTATCAAGTGTGAAACCACTCTAAGGGTAGGCTCTTGAAGACTTGTGATATGCATTACATGGCCTTGCTTCCTATATTCAAGAACCATCACAATCTTCTCAATTTCCTCTTGGTCTTCCATGTCTCCATTGAGTTCATTGCCCCAACATTATAAAATTATAAATTTTCTCACCCTTTGGGACTGATCCTCATCCTACACCCAAAAAAATATAAATAATTCTCATGTAAATTTGAAATAATAAACTTCACGACCTCTATAGGTTTCCCAAAGTATGATAGCTTAAATAGCTAAAAAATTCAAGAATTATTAAGTCTATTAAAAATATTTAGGTCATAAATGATATCATTCTAGGTATTCTATCCCTCCACCTAGTATTCATGTTATAACTCCACCTCATTCTTTAGGTAGTGATGATTATAGTAAAAAACATTATAGGTTTGCACATTTGACTCCCACTTATCTACATATAACACCACTTCATGATATTTCATATCCTCAATTACCAATGGGGGTGGAGGTGGTGCTATAGATTTATTATTTTCCTATAATGACATCACAAATTTTGTCTTGTCTATTTCCTTGGCCTGCTATGGTAAACTTTCCTCATGCATACCAAACTCACTAGGTACCTCTTCCCTTATAAAAACTAGTTGTACTCCTATGTTCTCAAAATCCTTTTCCTCATGAATTATAGGTAAGGGCTTGTTGCATTGGGATTTTTTATTTGGATACATCCTTCTTTAAATAACCTAAAGGTTGAGGCATGATCATTCAACCCTCCCAAATGAATACATGATTACTTCTTTAACTTGCTCAACTTTCCTACTTCAATATCCTCCAATGGTAGATGTTGACACCTGAAACATGTAACTCCTTTAACCTACACTTCCAAAATCACTATTTTACCACTTTTTCAATTAAACATAATCACTTCACTCTAAAAAACTTAAATTTGTCAACTATTATTGATATTTACTCTTCTAGAAGCTTGAAAATGCTCTTCTTGCATCTTTAAAATGCTCCTCTAGCTTTGTAACATTGTGAATTGATAATAGTAAAATGAAAAAATGATTAGTGTTTAACCTTTTATTGCCTAAATGGTTGATCCTAATTTAATTCCCCATTAACTCATTTATCACTTCATGTAATTAATTCCTCTAATGGTATTTCCATGATTCACATTTGGCACACTTACCATTACAATTAATTTTCTCGCATTAAACACATTTATCACATCTTGAAATTTTCCCAAAATGCATTATAACTATAAATAATTTTAAAAAATTCCATCTCCAAGGTAGGAACCTTAATTTTTTACCTTGACTCTTCATAGTGGTTATGCACCACATCTTTCATATCCACATGTCCTTGTACACTTACACTTATTCACACCTTTTTCCCCATATGCATTCCCTTTCACCATAAAATTTCCACCTCTAAGGTGGGAATCTTGTTTCTTTACCTTGACTCTTCATATCAGTTATGCACCATATCCTGCATATCCACTTGTCCTCATACACTTCCACTTATGTGCCCCTTTTTCTTGCATGCATTCCCTTTCACCATTTCCTTGGGACTCTATAGTTTTACTTATTTCACACTTGTTAGCCCACACTAAAATTTGTTCATGGTCCTCCATGACATTGCATAGAAAAATAAAAGTAAAGAGTCAAGTTTTGATCTAAAACTAAGGAAGAACATACAACCAATATCATACCTTATTGAAATACAAACCAAAATTCTAAACTAAACTAGTGACATATGCCTTATTAAAAAAGAGGAAAACACTACTTAGACTAGTAGGGGTGAAGTTGACTACCATTGAAATGTCTTGGAAGGAAATGGACATCTAACCAATTTGATTTATATGCACCTATGGTAAAGATATAATGAACAATAAATGAACCATCCCAATTGATTTAATTTTTTTCTAAATGGCACGAAAACTTGGAGTCATAAACCAAAACCTACATACCTGAGGAAACCATCATGTTCTTAAGATGACGATAATTCCAAGCCTTCTATTTCTTCTTATCCTCTCCTTAAATCCAGTTTTCTATAAATTGGGTTTCATTCAATTAAAGTAAAGCATCCATGCATGATTTCAAATATTCCTCATCATCCAACCAACCAATGAATACAATATGTAGAGAGGGTGCAATGAACTCAATTAGAAGAATGAATTTAGTACCAAACATAATATTAATTGGTTTACTCTTATTTAATCATTTGTATGTGGTATGATACACCTATAATACCATAGAAACATGATCATCCTAGTCAATATAACCAATATTAAAAATCTTAGTCAAGGTATTACCTAAGATCTTATTGAATGATTCAACTATACCATTGGCCTTGGAATGGTAAGGTGTAGTCTTTTGGTGCACACTCATGAAATCATCTAAAAGGACGTGGATGGTGTCATTAAGGAAATGAGTTCCTCAATCACTAGTCAAACTTAATAGACATCCATACCTTATAATAATATTATCTTAGAGAAATATAGTAGTAGTGGTAATGGTATAATCATAAGTTGGCACTGCTTTAGCCTAATGAGTGAGTTAATCAGTGGTGGTAATGACATAACATGCTCCAGTATACCTCCCTAATAGAGTAATGGGGTCAACAAAATAAACATCCAATTTCTCAAAGGGTTCATGTGCTAGGATTGGATGAAGGGCATAACATCCCTTTATTTAAAATTACCCACATGTTGATAGATATCAAATTAACATGCATAAAATTTAACATATTTAAATAGAATAGGTCACCACAACCTAACTAATAGAATATTTTGTATCATAACATCACCAACATAATTGCCTCTAATGACACCATTATGAACCTCCTAAATAAACTTAGTTCACTCATGTTGCATGATGCAGTGGTGTAAAACTTCATCCCATCCAAGCTTATAAAGATCACCCCTATGAGCTGGAAGGGATTAATATGAATATCCAGCTACTTCTTCTCTTGAGTGCTAAGATAGAATGGTGTTAAACATATATTTAGAAAAGCTCTGATATACTCCAACTCTTAGAGCATGTTCATGACTTGAAAATTTGAATATTAGGTAAGTCATCCTCAATGGCATGTGCTAGTTCACTAGATTCAATGTATGATAAATTATTACGGCCATAATTAGCCTTACCTAGTTTCACCATCACTAAGAACTCAAAATCTTGGAAAAACACAATCCATTAAAAAATATATCCATATAACACTAGATTATTCAGTAGGTATTCCAGTGCTTCATGGTCCATAAAGAAAATGAAGGGGGAGGCCAAAAAATACGAATGGAATTTTTGAAATGAATATAACATGGACAAAACTTCATGTTTTCTATAGTCGAATAATTCCATTCAGCTAAAGTGAGCTTCTGAATAGCAAAATAGAAAGGATGATCAAGATTGCCCTCACAAGGTTGAACAAGGATGGCATCTACTACCATGACTGAAGCATCAACATAAAGATGAAGTGGATTTGTATAATATATAAAATAGAGAATGGGGGTAGTAAGAAGCTTATCCTTGAGTGTGATAAACACCTACTAGTGAGAATAGATCTAGATGTACTGCCCATTCTATTTCAAAAGTTCCTCTACTGATGCAATAATTTTAGCATAATCTTGAATGAACTTCTAATAGTATCCCATATGTCTAGGAAGGAACAAACCTATCATTGGGTGGTCAATACTAGAAGACAAAGAATAACTATAATCTTGGATAGATCCACTAAGAGTCCACCCTGATAAATAACATGACCTAGTAAAATTCTAAATGGGGTATCAAAAACACATTTATTTAGATTTAAAGAAATATGAAGGTTTCAAGAGAGCTCAAGCATAAGGCAAAGAATAGTACAATGGTCCCACACTAAACTATAGATGGTTCAATCATCTAAGTAGACTTTAAGGAACATATGAATAAAATATTTGAAAGCCTCGACCATAATACATGAAAACACAATAAGAGAATTCTTTAACCTAAAAGGCATCATGTTTTAAGCAAATGAACCCCATTTAGTTTCAAAGGTGGTCTTTAGTATATATTCTTTTATAATCTAGACCTGATGATATCTAGAGAATCCATCAATAAATGTATAAATCTCACACCCAAAAACTCCTAATATCTCCTCAGTGAAGGGTGTCAAAAAGGGTTTGTTTATGTAATCAACATTGAGTATTTGATAGTCCACACAAAAATGAATAGAATCATGATTATTGATATTGATGACCATGGGGCTTAACCATTCAAAATCATCAATAAGAGTGATAACTCCAGTTCATACCCTGCTATCAATATCCTCATTAACCTGATTATGCAAGTTGGGATTCATATGATAAGGACTCTTTCTGAGAAGTTGATCACCCTCTACCAACTTGATGTGCATCTTGCTCAATGAAGAGTGCAATCCTTTCATTTTGGTGTAATTCAGTGGAAAAACATCCTGATACTCCTTTAATAGTTCAAAAACCTTTGAGATATTAGTATCATACCAATAATTCCCCAAATGGCCATCTTGGTTGCATCCTCTATGCAAACGTTATGATAGATCATATCAATAGGTTGTAAATATGGTTGTTGGTAATTATGTATGGTTTCTCAAAAAAATTCCATGTTATACTCAATATGTAAATCCAATTGATCAATAGATGGATTGCATGAATTAGAATATGTACGTTCATTAACCTAACACACAACCATATATTTGCCTTTCCTAATATATGTTCTCTTAATGGATGGTCTAATTGGGTTTCAAGCAGTGAAATAAATGATGCTTATATATCATGCTCTTGGAAAATGTTCAATCTCTCCTCCCATGTGCCATGTATGTTTCTGATGTGATCTTCAACTAACATTAGATCACCTATAATAGCTTGAGACATGAATTCCAAGGTGAGGTGTAAATCCATCTAATGAAACAAGTAAGAGAGCAATGCAATCATATTACCTTTAAGGACATACCAAAAATGTCTCCATATGCCATTATTCATGTACATACCATGATCTAACCTAGGTGTGTACAGTACCATAAAATGCATGAACCCATATATGCTCAGGAAAAACATCTCATTCACCTTCTACATGTTTTTATAGGCCTCAATATGAGATTCTAAATCACTGATGCCATCATAACTTAAGGTGTCATGAACATGATTATCAGGATCAAAATGATGGTGCATAGTAGAGAGAACTCAGTCCCAAGTGAGAAAGTTATGATGGTGTGTTCTCCACAACCAAGTAGTTGTTCCATAAAAAATATGGATAATCATGAATATTTTTTCATCTTCAAATACATATAAATCCTCCAACCACTAAAACAACTCTCAGACTTTCATATGACTATGAAATGTATGATCTTCATCTAACCACATCGGTGGTGTATCTATAATACATGCATGAATAAGGTGAACAAACTTATGGCATTTATTGTGCTTTTATAGATCATCCTCTTGACTACTAGTAGTTCCACATATCATTCTAGAAAGATCATACTGTAGACACTAATTTCACATACATTAATTAATAAGTGTATTTATATGGTATAATCTTCCTTCATTTATATTCACTATCCTTATTTACATTTACTCATGGTAATTACTTTGTTAATTATTAGTTACCCTTCCCAACCTCCTAAATATCCCAAAATTTATTATAAATCCATAAAATCACAATTACCCCAAATTCCAACAACCTACCCCAAATAAAAAACCATAAAACAACTTAACAAACCCCTTCCTCAAAATTACCCATAGTTAGAACCTCCTAATACATGTTTTCCTAAGAAAAGGTAGTATCATTAGCAATTCCTTGTAATTGGCATTGATTCAGTTCAATCAGTGTCCATTAATTATAGATGGCTAAAACTCACCCAAACAAATATTAAAACTATGATACAAGGTGGATAGAATGCTTATAAGACAAATAATGTTTAAGATATTTTATAGTACAAAAATTACGCTACCATGTCGAAGCTCTAAATATTTGGAAGGACTCCATGGAAATTATAGCACATCTTTGAATTGTAGCAATATCCTAAGACGTTTCAAAGGTTAGTAGCATCTTTTATTTTAGTATAATTTCATTATTTATCTTATTATGTGTATTTATATCATTATTTTACTTGTTATACCACCCCAATTATCTTCTCAATCCATTTTCTTAAGATATAAACCAACTTATTAGTTTTCCAAGGAAACTTACAAGAATCGACATCAATCATACTAATCAACACCAATCCTAATAAAATAAATACCAAATCTATGAATTAACATTGATCCCTATCAAAAATATTAAGTTATAGAATTCAAACCCATCTCCATATATTTTTGCCTCAACCCAGGTCTATTTTGATCATTATGTTTTACTATAAACATGGACCTTGCATTTAGATGACTATTTTAGGAATAACTCACAAGATAATTAGTATTTTTGATTTATTGATTATTACCCAACCCATCTTCATTGATTAGAGTGACATTATGCATGATTTGAGCCTTTGCACCATTACTTTCACTCCAAACATTGATGATATTTTAACCCAACTAGAAATTATCTAGGAAGATATAGATGCCACATATGATTATTAGCTTGATTAATTTGATTGCATTAATTATAATAGAGGAAGAATATATTTTCTCCTTATCTTGTGTTATCTAATTATCAACAAATATTTTTAATTCACATTATTATTGTTTATCAGATTTATTGCTAAATAAGTGGATTGACATCCGTAAAAGGAAGCTAACCCATTCTTGGAATTGGTATTTTACCAGGCAATCCATAGTCTTATTTTATTAATCTATCTTGTCTAGTTTTTCACTTATGTTCAGGTAATCCTTCCTAGCCAAAAAAGATCACTCAAAATAGCTTGGTCAACGGTGTGCATTCGATCCTACACGTATGCCTCATTTTGGCTAAGACCCTACTTTTCTTTTAAGTCTTTGTTAGTTCATATTATAAAAGAAAACTACATAAACATGCTGACATGCCTATTTGAACCCTTTGGGCATCCTAGTCATTGATTGTTATTTTAAGTTTTATTTTTTTGTATCTTTAGTAATTTTTTCACTATTTTTTCATCAAAAAAGGAAAAAAAACCTCTTTCTTTTGGGATTTAAATAAAATTACATTCATTGTATTGCTTTCTTGGATTATTCACATAACATTATTAGGTGAATTAATTTATTATCATATTCAAACTTTTGTTTCACACATAACCAAACCATAAAAACTATAAAAGAAACAACAAAACAATCCTACCCAGATGGACCTACTTGGATTTCATCATGAAGGAGAAAATTGACTCGGTGTTCTGACTAAGTAAAAAAAATTAGTTAATGGTATATCAACTAAGTTTCCAATACCCTTATCACTACGAGGTCATCAAGTGAAGGGGTAGGCCCTAATATCAAGACACATACCATCAAAAAAATAGAGTTAGGCCTCATGCACCTTCGGTATATCAAGGATACCAGCCTTAAATAAACCTGAAACCAACCTTAGCATGTCATTTCCTAGGTATTGTGTCCTAATAGGGATATAGGTTGTCCTTGAAGCTTCTACCTCTTATTAGAAGAATATGTTGTCATACAAAAAAATATATAATGAACCTATTAACCTGGTTATCCCTATTAGGACATATCCTTCATAGTGGGAACTTCCTAAGTTCACAAATTTTCAAAATAAAGAGGACCCTCAATAACACATTAGGGCCTTTAGACATGCTTTCTACCTTATATCCTATGATGAAACTCTCCTCCTAAGAATGTTTACCATGTTACAAGTTCAATTAGCTTTGGATTGGTATAATTCGCTACATAACACTTTCTATTCTCTTTTCTTGAGATAGCCCAAATATTCCTAAGTGCTTTTCAATCCATATCATAAGAAGGGTAAACATCATTGATTTATATACCACTAGACAATTAAAAGATGAATCAATTGTTAATTTTATTATAAGATGGTGAGGACTTATAAACCAGTTATCATTTTCCCTACATCAGACAGAGTTAATCAATATTTTTTCTAGGTCATGTGCCAAGCACATATCATCCATTCTTCTAGTCCAATCTTTCAATAATTTTTATGAATATTTTACCATGGTCTGTAAGTTATAAATATGAGCCCTAGAAGAAGTAAAAGTTAAGTTACAAAATACAAATTTAAAACCCCATCCTTCCAAGGGGTCCAACAACTATATACTAAAAGGCACATAAAACTTTGTCATCTTAAAATCATTCCCTCCATTGGTAATAAACAAACCAAGTTCTTCTACCTCTAAGACACAACTTTAAAAAAACTTAACATGATTTCCACCCAAAAAATACATGCCCTTAGGAGAATCATATGCTTCCATAATGGAAAAGCATTTGAAAGCATCAATTATTGAACTCCCTCTTATTAGGTCCATTGATTCCTCTTATCCTAAACCTAATTGGTATAATGAAAGTGATTTTTGCACCTACCATCACATACCTAATCATGAGATCAATAAATGTCAGTATTTCAAGATATTAGTCCAGAACCTTATCGACTGAGGGTAAATGTAATTAGAAAATCCAAATGCTCCATCAAACTAATCCCTTAATTTATTTAGATAACCATTCCCAAATCATCCATATTCATACAATTATGTATAAATAAAATCTAGAAACACCAAAGATCAAGAATCCTAAGTAATAAATACCATTCAAATTAAACTTCTACCTAAATAAGTTGGTGGCACACCTAAGTTCTCTTCCAAAGTAATAGAACCTATACCTCCTTACAAAGGATATCTTGGAACAACCTGAGTTGATCAAGCCTATTTCTTCCATTCATCAAACCTCTCTAATCTCATTACATGGGATCCTCTAGAGGAGGTGCTATCCAAACATGCTCAAAACCACTTAAAAACAAAGGAAGGTAAAAGGGTCACTCCAACCACATGCAATAAATTGCTTGGTATGCCAAATGGTAAATCCCTACAACACCCACCTATAAGGTTTTAACTCCCTCAGACATTTAAAAATGAAAAACCTCATAAAGACACCCATATAATCTCTAACAATGTTAAAAAAGGGAAGATGACTATGTCCCAGGTTCAAACTAAGCCATCTATATTAGGACCTCATCCTTCCTCTAGGCTAAAGATCACAATTATAAACCATCTCTCAAGGGACCTAAGTTATCTCAAAAAATTCCCCCCATATTACCAACACTGATACCCCATATCAATCCCTCAAGTTTTTATTATCCCTAAAACTTATCTAAGACATCTCTACCACCCATTAATACCACTCATACAATCAACATGAAAAATGAATGTGCGAAGGTAAGTACAGTCTAAAAATTGATACCCTAAAGAATGATAAAATCCCACCAAGACCCATTATGGGGATCATATTCTACCATCCTTAATAAACTTATGGAAATATCCCTCATTACATTACCATCCATTAAACCTATTAAACATCATATCAAAAAATTGGCATTGTATAAGGGAGATAAGATATTTTCTTACCATAGGATACCTAGACATGATACTGAGAGCTAAAATGCTCTCAAAGCCATGATCTAGGATCTCTTGGAAGAAGATGACCTCTTAATTGAATATCCTTTTCCTAATCCTTTTTTAAAACAAAACACTAACTCCACAACTTCCTCTCAGACTAACATGGTATATGACTTAAATCATTTATGAGAAAAAATGAAACAAGCATCAAAAGGCATGGTTAATATCCTTGACTCCAATCCTAACCAAATCTTTTCCAATAGCCTTGTGAGTCTTCCAAACATGAATGACTTACAAACTTTGACAAACCAACCACTATTAAAAATTGACATGATAAACATAGCCATATGGTCTAAAGTACAAGGTCGTATAAATTAGAATCCAAACAAAGTCAAAATTTGCATTGTAAGGACCCATGCCTCTACTATAGAAATCCCCAAACCATCCAATCCAAAGCCAAAAGTCTCTATTTTATGGATATCTAAAAATAATAATTCTTCAAAATTAATATAGATATAAATTCTAAAGTAGCACCACCAACTAGCTATAAAAATGTCCTTATACGATCCATAACACTGTTAAGGTATGATAGAGGAACTACAAGCCATCTAGGTACAACTAGATGAACCTCAACCTTTGCCATATTTTATAGGATCATTAAAAACACCCTTATCCATTACCTTTCATGATTCTAAAGTATCCTCACTATCACTTGAAGACCAGGACAAGCCTTTATTTATCATTACCCAAGTTGATCGATCAATGATCAAAAGGGTCACAATTGACAATGTGGGTAGCAGAAACATTATCTCATCACATGCCTTAAAACAACTCTAGTTACTAAAAATCATCATATTTTAAACCTTTGCTATTCTTTGAGCCTTTAATGACACTATAGTTCCTATGTTAGGCACTGTCACGCTCTTTATACAAGTCAGCAGACATACCCTTCATGAGTTATTTTATGTGGTAGAAGGATAATTTAAATATAACATCCTATTAGGGTATCCATGGATATATCCTAGGTGTTGTTTCCCCTCTACCTTACATCTTTTCCTCAAGTAAGAGTATGAAGGCAAAATCCATATTGTCCCAATAGATCATCATCTATTCAAAACATGTAATTTAACCTATTAACCTAATAATGTATTAATCCTTATAAAAGACTCAACCCCATCATTATCAAGAGAGTCATTGTCTATTTAAATAATCCTCTCATCATATATTCCTAATGATTCCCTTGACTTTTTGCTGTAACATATCTCACTAGGGGAATATAAGTTATTGATGCTTAACACCCTATCTACCCCTTAGGAATATGTGTGCCTAGAAAAATATCCCCTCTATTATCCTAATATTAGAGAAGTAATACCCTTTGTTCTTCTTCACCTTAATACACATTTAACATATGGAGGGATCAATCATTCCCATTTATATCATGAAAATCAATCTCATACAAAACTATTTTTCTCATGTTTCTCTTTCCTCGATATGACACACTTTACACAGACTGATTTGCAGTAGTGTGATTTGAAGGGATTTGACATAGGATGTTATGAGTAAGGACCACATGATGTCACACTAAGTGATCTTATAAAACCACATGAAAAACATGGTGTAGGTTTTAAAAAACCCATTTAGGCATCTCATAATCTACATCTTCACACCAACACCTTGCCATCATTAGTTGACATTGCTTCGGATATCCTTGAAGACCCATCATCATCCTCACCTAAATAACCTTAAAAAATTAATAATGTCATAACCATCCCACCTATTTTATCGATAATGTCAACTTGGGAATGCTCATGTGTCGACATAATAACAAAACTAAATTTATTCCTTTAACTATCTTTGACATGATAAAGAAAGATTATCCATCAATTTTGATTCTTTAATGTCAATATGATGAATCTATCTTAAAGTATTTGGAGGAAATATATATGTACTTATGAAAATACCTTCTATTTGAAACTCCTAGTCTCTTAAACAAGGTCACCATTGATACTAATGTTGGGACACAATAAGTCCCACAAAATATCAAAGTTAGTCAATCCTTAGAATCCTAGGAACACTTGGATTTCACTACATTCTAGGATAACAATAGCCAATATTTTTCCCGATAATATAATGAAATTTTAGGTATAAACCCATCTATAGTTATCCATAATATCATCACCAACCCTGAAGCTAAACCAATAAAACAAAAACTCTAAAATATGCACATATGTGTGTATTTCTAGTTAAGGAAGAACTATAACATATTTTATTGGTTAATTTAATTCAACCCATCGATCACCCTCAATGGGTGTCAAATATTTTACTAGTCACAAAACCATCCATGGTATTATGCCTCTGTACTGATTTTCATGACCTAAATCTAGATTATCCTAAAGAGGATTTTCCTCTACCTAATATCAGTCAACTTGTAGACCTCATGACCAATCATGAAATTGATAGGAATATAGAACACAGAACAATGTTAATGAATTAAAGATGGAAATAAAATGTAGAAAACACAACATAATAGAGACACATATTTAACATGGTTCACCCAATATGGGCTACTCCACACAAAAATAACCAGTCCTTATTATTCAATCCAACAAATGAAGGGAAAAATTTGAAATATAATCATTGAAATATCCTCTTCACTCACATACAATGTGCCACCATAATTACAATGCCCTCATATCAAAATGAGGGTTACATATAGGGCAAAAATGCACAAACATAATTTTTACCATTAGATATGTAACCTAATAGTGAACAGTCTAAATTTACTATGAAATTAAAATATATTATAGTGTGACCCCCATGGCAACCCTCGTGGGGGGGCATTGCCCCCCACACCCCCCTATTTGGAACAAGGCATTAAAATAAGATCAGGCTCCACCATCCAACATAAATGTTATCTCTCATGGATGGATTCTCTAGGTATAATCAAATCCTTATCACCCCTAAATATCAACACAAAACTTTCTTTATTACCCCATGAGTAAATTTATGTTATAGGGTCAAGCCTTTTGGTTTAAGAAATTCAAGATAAACCTACCAATGTGTCATGACCTAATCCAAAAAATCATTGAATATTATGTGGATGATCTCCTCAGAAAATACAAAGTCTGTAAGGACAATCTCTCTATTCTCAAGATAATCTTTTCTCATTTAATTAAATAACAAGTTTGTCTCAATCCCCACAAGTGTGTTTTTAGATTATTTTTGGGTAAGCTCTTGGGTTTTATTATTTTCATTTAGGGAATCAAAGTTTATATGGACAAAATTAATTCCATTATAGAAATGCCACCATTATCTACTCTTAAGCATCTTCATAGTCTATAAGGGAAATTATAATCTCTTTTAAGTTTTATCTCATAGTTATCAGATCGATGTCAGCCATTCCATCACCTTTTTAAGAAAGACACTTTGTTATTATGGGATGAAAATTATCAAAAAACCTTTGATACTCTTAATAACTATCTTCTTTCTCCCCTATTCTTATTCCCCTAATGAAGACTGACCATTTTACTTATACATCTCAATTACATATCACACCCTAGGTACCATGCTTACCCATTGAGATGAGTAACATAGATAGAAAGTGGCTTATTACATAAGTCACACTCTCGTTGAGTATGAGACTCATTACACACATATGCATAAACTAAGTATTTCCTTGGCCTTTGTATCTTCTAAGCTCTATCATTATTTACTTAATCAAAAAACATATTGTAATTACCAATACCAACCCTCTTAAGTACTTACATTTAAAAACATATCAAAATTAGTGAATGGAAAGGTGGATTATGTTCCTCACTAAATTTTATCTTGAGTTCCTCAAAAAAATCAATTAGGGGACAAATCAATTCAAACTAGTTAGCATAAGCACCTCTTGCTAATAATCAACCATCTAAATGCAAATTTATGGATGAATCTAAAACCTCCTTATCTTATCTAGATTCAAAATATCAAATGAATTTTATTTGATGTATATAAATGTAAACATTGGTGGGGGGGGGGGGGGGGGGGGGTGGTTTAATACCTCTAGAAGGACCGCCCTATGTCATTGTCTTTCAATTTTAATTTTGATTGCACTAATAATATGGTAGAATACAAAGCCCTAATTATAAGTCTCAATATTGATTTATCCCTAAAATCAAAACACTTAATATTTATGGGGATTCTCAACTAATGGTCAATCAAATAAATGGCATATATCAATGTAAATAATATATTCTTCAAAAATACAAAATCTTGGCAGACCAATTATTGGCATTGTTTACTCGTTATACAATCTAATCCACTCCACGATCAACTAAAAAGTTTGTTGATACCATGGATTCTCTAGCCTCTTTCATCACATCATACTAATAAGAATCTGAAATTTTTTTTCTTATTCACAAAATAAACCAACCTATTATACTAATGCTGGAATCCACTCTCTCTATAGTGTGGAAGAAAGCTAATCAGAACCATGGTACATGTAGATATACAATTATCTTTCACCAGGTCTAATTCATCCTAATATTTCTAAAAATGGTAAATGCACCTTCCAACAATGTATTAATCATTATAGCATACTAGGGTGATTTGTATATAAATGAGGTTTTGATGGCCTTCTCCTTTGATTCCTCTAGGGTCTGGAAGCAACCCTAGCAATCAAAGAAACACATGATGGAATCCATGGAGGACATTTTAGTGGCCTATCTGTAAATAAAAGAATTATATGTTCAGTTTAATATTGGCCCATATTAAATCAATATTACTATGAATATGATAATAAATTTCCTAAATGTCAATAACACATAAACTTGTCACATGTTCCCAGCCATGCTTTTCAAGAGTCTAAAGACTTTTGGCCATTCTCTTAGTGAGGGCTAGATCTCATTAGTCAGATCAAACCTAAATAATCCTAGTGATATAGCTTTATCATTAATGCTACATAATATTTTACTAAATTGGTAGAATTTTTTCCTCTTATTTCAATTAAAGAAGACAAAATTGTTTATTTCATCCATCATCACATTATCTATCATTTCAACATTCCTCATAGGAATATCACATACAATGGAAAATATTTTAAGAATAAGAAAGTCTAACAACTTTGTGATTATTTTAATATCAAACTTCATTTTTCATCACCATATTATCTACAAGCCAATGGAGAAGCCAAATCTTGTAATAAAAATCTCAATAAAACCTTAGCTAAAGCGGTCAATGCAACTAGGAAAGATCGGCATCTCTAAATCCATTTCATATTATGGGCCTATCAAACGAGTAATCACACTCCAACAAGTTCCACCCTATTTTATTTAGTATATAGCATAGAGGATTTTATTCCTCTATAAATTCAAATCCATTCTCTTTGAATTTAACTTAAGGACATCATTTTTGAAGAAGATTACCATCAAGAATGGCTAGCCCAACTAGAACTATTAGATGAACATTGAACAACACTTGATAGTCTACACATCTATCAGGAAAGAATAAAGCATGCATATAATTGATATTTAAAAGAATAAGAATTTAACATTGGTGATATTATACTTAAATAAAATCAACATGTTACAAATATGGAATTGAGTAAAAGAGGGAAATTTGATTCAAATTGGCTTGGCCCATTTAGTATTATTAATAAATATGGATCTGGGACATATTGCTTGGCTTCTCTTGAGGGTAAACCAAAACAAAATCCTCTTAATGCCTTGCATTTTAATCCTTTTTATTGTTAATAATATTTTATTATACATAATCAACATGAGTTTTTTCTTTATCCAAAAATCCATATCCTAAAAATCATCTTATTATCCCCGAAAAAACCCAATAATGATATAGAATCATGTGGTTATCTGGCAGAATACCTATCTCATTCTTAAATATGAACATCCTAGATTTGCTCATACCATGTTATAGTTGGATTATCTCCACATATATCTGTAAGGAGCCTCATATTATTATTTCCTCAATCCCTCATATTGGTTGGGTAAATCTTACTTGGGATAAAAATACCAACTTGTGAGATCACTTTGTTTATTGAAACATAAGAACTCGAGTCACCCTAAGATAATCCATGACAAAAATTCAATATGGGATCAATATAAGAATTAATAAAAGGGCAAAAACACATATTGATCCTGTGAAGGACAATTATTCATCTAAATACAAAATTATATCCAAAAATATAGACTAATCCCTTGAAGAATGGCTATCTAAATATGTATATTATAAGAAAACTTTCCATATTGATAAATTTTTTATAAAAAATCACACACTTCAAAATCATTGAAATCAAAATTAAAAAATATCCCATGAAAGATTATCATATTGATCATCTTTATTAAATTCATAGACTTCCTATATCAATCAGTCTACATAATGCATATATTAACTCCAAAACAGGGTCCAAAGATCATTGATACAAGATTTAGTTTTCATCACAGGTGGGGAATACAATCCTAAATTAAATCCTAATACCTAAATCATGTGAAACTCAGTTCATCTATATTTACAATAAACTTAGTTGCATTAAGGTTATTAAAATTAGAGTTATAGTGGATAAAGGATGCATATGTAAATGGTACAAGATGTCTATCTTTGGTTATGATACAAGTTAATATATGAGCTAATAACCTTTTTTTAACTCATTTATCAACAATAATAGTCAACCAATCATAATTACTATCTAACATTTGACAAAAATAAAATATTACATCATCCAAAAAATGTAAAAAACATATACATTTACATAGCATCATCCATCAACATTAATGCAATATAACATCATAGTCATGATGCATAATCATTTAGACAATCAATGTATAAATATAATCAATAACATAACCATTTGAAAAAGTAACACATGCTCATAATAACCATCAATGCTCATATACATGTAAATAAACTATATACATCATCAAATTATCATATATACAAAATCACATATACAATATCATCCTCTAATCAATAAAACTATGTAGTAAACTCCATGAGGCTCAAATTAATGTTCCCACTTCCTCCACCTCCCCCATCTCCCCCTATCCAAACCATCCCTACCCCATGCTACATTTCCCATACTAACTAACATGGTTTGTGTCTTACATGATGATCTACCCTAACCAGCTATATAAGTTGCACATTTTGGCACCTTTAGAAGCCCCTATCCCACAATATATTCATAGTATCACAACGCTTCCAACACATCCTAGTACTTATCCTAATATAATAAGTTTATCCCTTTAACTCTTATACCTATCTCAAACATCAGTCACCTAATCATATCTAGTATATAATGCAGTTAGTTATCCCTGTAAAGTGGTACACTATGCCCTCAATGTATCCCTCTCAATAATAATCCCCTATACATCTACCTCCTCTTTAGGACTGTCCTCCCCTCCTCTCTCCTCTGAATTTTCCATCTCCTCATCCTTCCCCTGATACCATGGCTGCACTACCCTCCCTCATCAAGTTCCTAGCTAATCTCCTCACCATAAAAAATAATTTGGGTGTGTATTTGGCATCATTCACATCTATCCCAACTACCTCCTCTTCTACTAATAATTGTATACCTATAAAATGAGCCTTTAGCATTTCCACTTCAGAATCCTCTCATCTATACCATAGTGGTTCATAAATTAAATCTTATGTTAGTCCAAAATATCTCCCCACCCTCTGAAACTAAAACAACTCCAAATACTTCAATCTTCACCCACACAATCATCTATCCTACTACCCTACCACCAATTCTCATTGCTCCGTAGGCTAAGAATGAAATCTCAAATAATGTCTCCAAATCACATTCCCCTCATATAAATCATCCATAAATCATCTAGAATAAGCTAAATCATGTGCAATCATGTCACCATAGGGTCTCAATATATCATCCTTCCATCAAAGGAATCCTACAATGTAAGCTGTCTAGTTTCATCTCATCCAAGGAATTCCCAATGGTGGCACTACTCTAATGTACTCATATGCCCAACATTTTAATAAAAATGTAATATATAAAATAAATGTTCACTCTGTCTACCATTCCCATATCTCTCCATACACTTTTTCTAAGAGTGTAGGAACCCAAGAAAATACTATCCAATGCTCTAGCATACCTACCACTACCCCTTTCAAACTCTAAGGAAATATCCCTCCTCTAGAATCTAGTAGTGCAGAATAGGAGATAGTCATCACTAATATCCCCTTTGCATCCTAATCATATATCATCTTGAATGTAAACCCCTTATAATGAAGGTAATGCTTATAACATCTTCATCATATAACTGAGCCAGAGCCTCCCTACATCCCATCTCATCAACTAGTGTAATCACTACCCCTAATATCGATAGTCATAGTATCCTATAAATGTCTTCCACAATAAGGGTCATCTCCTTAGTTGATAACCAAAATGTCCCTATTATTGTATCCCACCACTCTAATAATACCACCATTATTCCTACATCTCTATGAATCCTTTGATAATGACATAGTCCCATGAGACTGATGATGTCCATATGGGCCTAGTCCTCATTGTTCACAACATCCACTCCAATAATGGTGGAACTCAATATCACACTATCAATAAATCTCTCACCTATAAACGGATAACTTAGTAACATATTTTAATTCCTTTATCCTAACACTTACATCAGAGCATTATTGATTCCTTTGAATTGATGACAATCCCCATAAATTGATAATGATCTATCTTGATCAATGTCGATCTCAACACTAATTACTAATGATTGTACTAATCATCATCAATCATGTGGGATAAATAAATAAAAAATAAAAAATAAAAAAATAATACATGAACTCAAAGTACATCCCCTAACTCTCCATGTGACTTCCATCTCCTCCATCCACTTCCACTCACATCTATCATCACATGTCATTTGTTTGTCTTGTATCTCAAGCGATATATTGTATAAAGTTAGAAATGATCCCTTCCAATTGGCTACATTATATATATTATTTTCCTCAATCGATGTTGATTCAAAGAATCTTTAGTGATTCTAAAGATCAATGCTGATCCTACTCAAATCATTGGTGATCCCCTCAGATCATCATCAATCCTTTACTTTGCACTATTTTGACCCATTTCCACACACATCCTTTTATTTTTAAGGTCAAAAAGTTTCCCCATTCACATACACTATTTTATAAAACACTCTAGGTATGTGGGCATGACCCACCATTGGTCCCACACCCTACAAAGGCATATATTTTATTGGGAGTGTATCCCCTATTGATCCTAGGACTATACTTCACCATGCAAACAACTGACTATAGGTCTCACTATTATTTTCACACACTAGATACTTTAGTTGATCCGTCCTATCCTTTTTTCTCTTGGTCACCTTTGCTTACATGTCTTTAAATGTTTTGTATGTGCTTCTCGCAATTGTGCCCTGTATGGTACTCGAATGCTATGGGTGGTACAACTTCCCATACCCTTACAACCGAAATAATCACAACCCTTCTTCACCCTATCCCTATAACAAGTTTCCTCCCTTCCGTCATCCAATTACTATAACGGTTAAGTTTCTTATAAACTTAAATCAACACAATTACTATTTACCCTTCCCAACCTCTTAAAATCTCCCAAAATCTATTAAAAATCAATAAAATCTAAAATATCCTCCCATTCTAATAACCTACCGTAGATAAAAAAAACCTGTGAAGCAACTTAACAAACCCCCTCCTCAAAATTACCCATAGTTAGAACCTCCTAAGATGCGTTTTACCATGAAAAGGTAGAATCCTTAGTGATTCCCCATGATTAGCATTGATTTTATTCGATCAGCATTGATTACTTATAGATGGTCGAAGCTCGACCAAACAAATCCCAAAACTATGCTATAAGGTGGATAGAATTCTTGGAAGATAAACAACATTCAAGAAATTTTAGAGTATAGACATTATACTACCATATCAAAGGTCTGAACCTTTGGAACGACTTTGTGGAAATTGAAGGACATCTCTAAATTGTAAAATCATCTTAAGACATTTTAAATGTTACTAGTGTGTTTAGTTTTATTATAATTTAATTATTTGTCTTATTACACATAATAATATCATTAGTTTACTCACTAAACCACCCCAATTATCTTTAGAATCCATTTTCTTAAGCCTAAATCAACTTTTGAGTTTTCTAAATATTTTTTCCAAAATCAACATCGATCATACTAATTGACATTGATATTGATAAAATTTATATTGATTAAATAAATTGGCATTGATACCTATCAAAACTATTAAGTTATAAAATCCAAATCCATCTCCATGGATTTTTACCTCAGTCCAAATCTATTCTGATCATTTATTTTATTGCAAACATGATCCCTACATTTAGATGACTATTCTGGGAATATCTAATGAGATAATTAGCATTTTTATCTACCATTCATTACCCAAACCCTCTTCATCGATCAGAGTGTCATTATGCATGAATTAAGTCTTTGTGAAATTATTTTCACTTCAAATATTGATGGCATTTCAACCTATCTATAAATTATCTAATAAGATGCATATGCCACATAAGATTATTCGCTTGATTAATTTGATTACATTAATGCAATAGGGTAAGAATAGATTTTCTCTTTAACTTGTGTTATCTAATTATCAACAAATATTTTTAATACACATTATCATTTTTACCATCTTTGCTGATAAACAAGTGGATTGAATTTCATGAAAGGAAGCTAACCCATTCCTAGAACTTGTATTTTACCAAGCAATCAACCATCTTATTTTATTAATCTATCTTGTCTGATTTTTCACTTGTGTGAAAGTAATCCTTCCTAGGAAAAAATGAGCTTTCACAACAACTTGGTTAGTGATGTGCATTTGATACTATATGTATGCCTCATTTTAGCTAAAACCTTACTTTTATTTTGAGTTTTTGTTAGTTCATATTACAAAATAAAATTAATTAGAAACTAAATAAACACATACTCACAATCATTACTGGTAGTGTCAAAGATAGATTGTGCATCTACCCAACATAATATGCCATTTAGACTAGGATCAAGGTGTTCAGTTCCCCAAGCTATGGCATTATAGATATGATTAATGTCCTCAACAACATTAACTAACTTAATATAAGGAGGTCCTTGAGCATGGTCTAAGGGGATTATGATGTTTTGATCATCATTCTCAAATTTGATATAGTACTTTTTGAAGCTTAAGTTAACATTGTTTGCATAATAGCAAGGGAAACCCAAGAGAGTTAGAAAGTCATTAGATTCAACCAACTAAATCATTTCAAAGTTGTATTTGAAAGTGACACTTAAAATATACATGGTGGCATCCTTAAGGACTCCAATAGGGAATACACAAGTCTTACTAGCCATGAACAACACATGAGAATAAATATGCAAAGCAGGGCTTACCATCTTCCTTCAAGCATCCTTAGTGAGTACATTTACTTCAATTTAAGTATCAACTAGTATATCTTGAATGACCCACCCATTAATATCAGCATTTACCAAGATCTACTTATACCCCTCTATAATAGGATGGATATGAGTCTCTTGTTTAATCGACAATCCTATGTAGGCCTAGGTGTTTGATGACTTAGCCAATTTCATAAAAGGGGCACAATCTCTTCTTCAAGGAGTCATTTACATAGCTCATGGAACTCATCATGCACGGAGTCATGAAGATCCATAACTTTATAAATGTCAAGGTGCATAACAAAATATCTATCCTTGAGGAATTGGATCTCTCCTTGCAAATCCTACACAAAAGTCATTTGTCATGTAACACTTCATTTTGTTGTTAAGCATCTGGATAAGAAGTCACATGAGGATCCTCGCATTGAACCTTATCAGTAGGTTAGTTTGACATGGATTTGAACTTAGCACCACTTCATTTATTAATGTTGACCTTGGGACCATTCAAATTAGCAGGGAATGGTCTCCTTTGAGTATTTTTAATTCGTATCATTCTAGTACCCTTTTTATTTTGATCCTTTGTGATAGAAGTATATAGGTCTAGTCATTGTTATGGATGATGCTCATTTTTTACAAAAATAAAATGTGGGATACACTAGAGAGTCATCCTAGTAGTGATATATATACTTGTACTTATAATAGGTTCTATTTGGAAAATCACCACCTCCATGTCCATGACTGTGACCTCTATAAGATTGGCCTCCTCCATTATCTTGGTTATTTGTAACATAAGTATGATGAGTACCATATGTGGGTGCCTCATGAACCCAAATAATAAGGCAATAATGGTTAGTATCATGAGTATATGCATTGCATATTTCATAATACAAAGATACCTTTGATTGTGTAGTGCACTAAAACAAGGGGAATCCATCACATCATGTTCTTCTTGACAAATCTCACAAGATTTCTTTGCCATGGTGTGAATACTCTTTCTAGGGTAGTTATTCTTATTATGTCCTTCAAATTCATAGTGAACACACCACAAACCACTATGAATATCGTGAGTAATATACATAGTGAGTTTTTTCTAGTTGAGATGTCATAACAATAATCTAAGCTTACATAAAATGGACTAATCCTTGTATTTATGCTTCCAATGGATTTGGTGCAAAGGATAACTTCTAAGGTCTCACACCGGTTTATGAAGGTATTTTTTTATAAAGTGCATCAAAAAGGAAGAAAAAAGCCTTCTATAAACCATTGGGCATGTTGAGTGGCATTTATCTCAAAATAAATCTTAGAGAGAAGTGTCTTAAAATGCACATCATACTCCCACATGCTCTTAGTTAGTTATGAATTAATTTCATTTAGGGAAATAATTATATATTATTCAAACTCTAGGATATCAAATTCCTAGAGAAAAGTTGCCTTTAGTTGTTCATAATTCACCATAGATTGCTGTGAATTAAAATTATGATACCAATTATGTGCACGGTATAAAATAGTGGTGGCAAATTGAGTTGCATTTCATTATGTATATAAAATTCCACTCGCTCTCTAGATAAGTTCACACTTGTGAACATGTTCTATTACATTTTCCACACCATGATACTTAGGAAAATAGAGCATCATCTCATAATAAATAGTGGGTGGATGAAGTGCTAGCAATGGAGCTTGTTGTGATGCACTTCCAATCCCTCGTATACCTTTTGGGGGAGGTCCACTAGTGCCTTCTATTCCACCTCTAAAACTTTTGGCCAAGCCACCACTAGTACTACCTCTTATGCCTCCTGTAGTAATAGAAACATCATATATATTGGGCATACAATGAGGTGAATTAGCTATAGATGGGTTGGTACTCTGTCCACTGGCTATGCTTGGTCTACCAATCATTCCAAATTGAGTCATAGAATTATCTTGTAATGGAAAAGAAATCAACAACAAACTACTATATTGGTCTTGTTTATCAAAAGTGTCTCTAATAGATTCAATCTCAATCTTTGATTCTACACTATTTAGATCCCAATTATGTACAAAAACATCATCTAACTCAAGAAGATGAATGTGTGTTATGGGTATAGAACTAGGCCTTTCTAGATTTGGTTCTTTAGTCACCAATGCCTCACTTATTTCTCTTGTGCATACTTGTGTTGGCATTGGGTGTAGTCCTATGGTTGGGGATTCCTTGTTATGACCTTTTGCCTCTTTGTGGATTCTTACGACACTTACTAAATCCTATCACCCTTCCTTGGATTGCTTCTACTCATATCCCTTCGCCTAGCCTCATCATGCTTGTGTTTCCACAACTCCCACTAATTAGCTTCCTTGTTGAATCGACAATCTTACATCAAAGTGTGACCTTTCATTTCCCCACTGATTATGTTTCTCACATAAGAGAAAGTTTATCCATCCATTTAGAATCTTTCAAGTCCAAAATTAACTATAAACTTCTTAATCTCAAGTGAAAAATTATTGAGATACCTTTCGCATGACTCTCAAAGGAAATGAAACTAGGCTTCCTCTGGACATGAGTACATTGATAACCTGTATTCTAAAATATAACTATTCAAGGTTTCACACCACCAAACATCCACTACATGTGTCTAAGGCACTCCCAATCTTGCTAAGGTTGATTGATGCTCTACTAACTAGGTGATCTTTTATCTGTAGTTACTTGCATGGTCTTGCATGTATGCTGAAAGCCAAGCATGAAGGTGAACAAGCATTTCTCCAAAGAATGCTTCATAGAGTGATTTATATACATTTTGTTCTACCCATGCATGTGCATGAATTCTTGGTTCAAGATATGGCAATGTAAAATTATATTCTACTCTAATAACCCATCGTTAAAAATTCTCTATAGATAGTCATTTAAGCATATTCCCACCATCATGAAAACAAGTTCTAGGGATCCTAACAATGAAACCAAAATTTTGGGCTCTTTTCCTTTAATCTGACATATCTTCTCCCTAGTTTCATTCCTAAGAAAATATGAGTTCTAACATGTTATCACACTGGTATATCGCACAAGAAATGGTTTTTGCATGCTCACTTGAAGCACACAGCTTAAGATTGGTTCCCTTTGGTTTTGTTGCATGAGGGTGTATTCATATATGGGGCACTCAAACAATCACTTAGTCTTAAAAACATCCTTATTTCTATATCTAACTCGATGTATTTGTTCATCACTTAACTATCAAAATAAAAATAAGTTGGTACAAATTGATAATAAATAGTATCAACGCCATTATAATCATAAACAAATGAACACAAGAATTTCATCAACATAGGATTATTTCCATTATATTCATAATTTATGTCAAAGATTACAATAATTCCATAATCACAATTATAACCAAGTCATCAACAAAAATACAAATTAGAATAAGGGGGTATTTTATTCTTGGTTTACCCTAACCAACCAGTTATAGAATTAAATATAAATAAGATGAATCATGAACAATCATCAATAGAATTAAGCCATGGTAAGCCATTTATAATAAAGTCCTATATACCTGGGACTAACTACCCCTATATTCTCTCTCTATGATGGATCCTCATTACCGAGTGCCCATCTTCCCATGAGCAAGTGCTGGATTCATGCTCGACTTAGTATTTTCCAATGTTCTTATGAACCACTCCATAACTATCTTCTCTTTCTATACTTTCCCCAAGTCTTTCACTAAAATCTGAGTCCTACATTCTTGGGTTTTTCATGTATCATGCTTCTTTGCTCCTTGGGACTTGATTCTTTTGGGCCATATACTTCTATACATGGTCTTCCTCTCCACGATATTTTGCATCATGTTTCTCCATGCCACTTGTCATAGAAAATACTTAGCCAAAATGTTCTTCAAAATGGGAGGCCCAATACTACTAGAAGGTGATCAATCATTAACAATGACATGGGTGTCATTATTCACATGAAAATAAGAATGTATCTTAACTACTTCATTAATAATTTTCATAATATCAAGAAAAAACAAGGTTTTTGTGTAATGTGTTGTTTAAGTTGTACAAGCATATTCTCGTTAATATTTTTATCACAAGTAAAATAAGCATTTTTATCATTTGTATCATTCATAAATTTTGAGTTCATATCACAAGAGTACATTTTAACCATAAAGTAATATAAGTAAAGGCACATATTATGATGCAAAAATGAATGAGCCGTAACTATAAAGAAAGGGATGAAAAATCTAAAAACTCAAAACTAAAACATGCAAAAGAACCAAACCTAAGGGGGGAAAAGACATCAACCCCTATGATAAATGTAATGATATCAAGATCACCAAAATCTGAGGAGAAAAATTTAGAGGTGAAAGGAAACAAGTATAGATAAATATGGAGAAACCAATAGAATTAGTCAATATCTAAAGCATTAGATTTCAGAAGTCAAATTAGAATTTAGGAAGAAAATTAAAAAAATCAAAGCTTAGAGAGTTGAAGAATAAGTAAACCCTAAGGGTTTATGTGTTCAAAGAGCAAAGGGGTTCACCAAAATAATTTAACTATTTGTGGTTTAAGGGATAAATACCACATGCATAATAATCTAAAATTAATGCATGATAAATGCCAATAATAATATAAATACCAACAATGATCTGATTTGAACTATGCCTAAAAATAGAAATTAAAAAGTACAATATAATAATGAATATTTAATGACAATGTAATGAAATTGAAAGAGAGATAGAAACAAACACACCTAGTCATCATTCTTGGGAAACTAGGACTAGAAACAAGATCTATAAGCTATCAGAGATGAAACCTACAATTTGGACATGCACTATATAAGGGGACATAATCAACACATCATTGATTTTACACTAGATGAAATCGACAAGTCATAGATTGTGTACCTTTGTTTTTTTTTAATAATGTACCTGACTGTTGATTTTTTATTTTTTATTTTTATGATTTTGTAGCTATCTAGACATGTTCACAATGTGATGATGAATAGGGTTGTCTCTTCACTTTGTCAAATCTATGGTTATTTTGTTTTCGTATTCTTCTTCTTTTTTACCTAATTCACCATAATGTGTTTCAAGATGAGTGATAAAATGCAAGGTTAGTAGACTCAGGTAACCTCTTAAGGAGATTAAACTATATTTTACACACATTTGGAATCAGAGCCAATGTAGTTCTAGTGTGCATGAGTGTAATCCTATTCCAAGTGAGATATAGGACTTTACCTTCTCTCCCTCTATAATCAAATGCAAATACATAATTATTCATATTTATTTGATAGAAGTATGTAAGTAATAACTTTTGAGTTTATTTGAAAGTCTTGAAGAGTATAAATATAGAATTTGTAGTGTGCTTAAGAATTTATTCCTCTTTTAGTTGTTATTGAATTAGAAACTTATTCACATACAAACCAACCAAAACAAATAAGTAAAATTGACAATCATGGGTCCACACAATGACAAGAGGAAGAGAGGAGTAGAAGGGCCCACAAAATAGAAAGTGACACAATTGACATGTCATTAGTTGTGTCGAAACATAATTGTTAGATAAATGATTTTATCTCAGAGGTAACAAAGACAAGGGAAAAATAGAGAAGGCCTACATGCATCTATAGAATAGAGAGGAGAGGGAAAATAGAAGAATCATAATAGCATGGGACCACGTGTACAAGAAAAGGGGATAAGGAATACACACATAACAGCCACAATAAAACCCTAATTAAAATCAATGCTCTATATGCACAAAATGACACTAAATTATTTTTAATAATAAGTCTTGTACCAAAATTGGGTGTCTATAACAACAATATCTCTCATATTCTCTAAGATTGTTAGTAATAACTTTCTCTCCAACATAGTTTAGTGTCATTAAAGGATTATCTAAGTATTTTTGATTCCATCAAGATCAACATGTTCTCACATTATCTTCAAGCTTGTGTGTGTCTCATAACCCTCATATATCCTCAGAGATTATGATTGTTGTATATCTAATTAAAAAACAAATGCAAATAGAGAAACCACATCATGGGTTCAATTCTTATTGTTATGGGTTTAATTTTTTGCATCCCCATGTTCAAAATTTATCTCCAAAATTAGTTGAAATAAATAACATATAATTTAATAATTTGATATGTTAGGTACCTTCTTTTTAGATTCCATTGTGTTGTATATACACCCAAATACATTCCATAAACTTATTGGCATAAAAAACATTTGGAGGCCACTAGTTTCTCTCATTGAGAACACGAGTTGAAACTTTACAATGTTAGGGGAGTAACGTGCTTCCACTTTTCCATGTCAAGCTTCATGTTAGCCCTTAGATAAGTGATGTGGCTTTGTCCCAAACACAACCATAGATGTATTGAGCATTGAGCTTCATGGCAGCTCCCTGATCTCATTGAACCTCTTGGACACTATTCACACATGTTTCATGCTAATACAATATAAGGTTAAACAGTGGAAAATGGGAAAATAAGAAAAGTTGAAGATGAGTATTTAACCACCATTGCATATAGTTCAATGCATACTAGATTTCATTGTTGTAAAGTTGTAGAAGGCTGTCATCTTCAGATAGTATGATTCTTGCACATATGCAATTGGCGAATGTAAATCTAAATTTGACAAGAGTTTACTACATAATACTAGGAGTTAAAACAAGATATAAATATCCATCCAACTTTTTAAAAGCAATTTATTCTTAAATGGTGTACTTATGTTTACTGTGTTAGACATGTAGGCAAAATATAAACCGATTCATAGAACACTCAAACGTGTTTGTAAAAATTACACAATAAAACAAGGTCCAATATACAACAATCAGTATTGTGTGTGTATATATATATATGCTAATATTAACCCCATTCCGTGTATATATATATATATAAACCCCATTCCGTATATCATAGCATGGATTCTATCCAACGTTTAAATTCTAGTCACTGAATCCTTTGGCATACTGTTGATACTTACACCCCTACAATAAATTGGGCCTAGTCTCCCCATCTGCGAGTAGGGTCCCATAATATCACAAGGATTTTTTGAAAAATGGCAATGGTTTCGCCCCGGCTTCGTACCTCTGTACTGTTAAACATTCTGGCATGGCTTCCGCTTTATGCTACCCCCTCACACATTGACACCTGCAATGGCTTTACACGAAGAGTACAGGATGGAGCACAATCTGGAAGGCGAAATTCAATGAAAAAAATTGAATTAATTTCCAAGGACAGTCAATAATGTTGTATTGTCGACTCTCATAATATCACCACTCTTCATTGAATGAGAGTTGGTAGCCTACTTGTAACAAGCAGATTTTAATGGAGAATTTATTTATTTAATTTTAATTGAAGGGCAAACAATCAAGTTCTTTGGCTTCATATTCTAACTTCAATTTTAATTTATATCTTATTATTATTATTATTATGGTGAGGTGATTTTTATAAGTTTGTATTAAAAAAGCTTGCAATATAATTATGTCAATTAATTTTTACTATTACTTTACATTTTTAGGTATATATTTTCTCAATTTTAATTTTTTTTTATTGTCATTTATCTTTTTATTTTACATTTCAGTTGATATAATCCCATTCTCAATTAAATTATATATAGTTATCGTGATCTTTAATTTGATTTCTATCTTTATATATGTGTTCTTTATTATTGGTTCATCTTCTTATTTTACATTTTAATTGATGTAATCTCATTCTCAATTAAATTTTATATGATTATCGTTATTTTTAATTTCATTTCTATCTTTATATAAGTATTTTGATTTTATTTTTTAAATGCAAATAAATAGATAAATTTTTTATAATTAAATATTCATTATATTAAACAATGTTTAATTAATTATATCATTTTAGTTATACAAATATAAATAAAATATGTAAACTAATAAGAAAATAAAAAGTTCTTATTCTAATTTTGTATTGTTGTAATTATACTTTTTTACTTATACCCTAAATCTGCAACATATATGTTCTTGTAATATCTATTATTTTCTGTCATTAAATATTAAATAAAACAAAGTGAGTTTAAAGATGTGTTTAATATTGCATTGATTTCAATTTATCAATCATTTATGTTGGAAAAAAAAAGTTTGAAAAACAATAAATTACATAAAGAAAATCATAGAAATAATGACTTCAATAAAAAAATTATGATAGTGTTTTGTAATAGAATATTGGCTCAAAATTACTAATGCTTTAATGTCCACCTTCCATAAATCTTGTGTGTCTAATAGTGAATATATCACTTGTCTATATATATGATATATTTAAACTCCAAAAACTAAAACATAAAAGAGATGAAGATGGGGAAATGGGTACCCCTGATTTAAGAGGGACCTAAAGAAAAAGATAAGTCTAATATAAGATAGGGAATGTACAAATTGAGGGATTTTAATAAGGTGAAATTTTATCGATAACAGAGTATATATTTCTCAATTTAGACCAAATGATATATATATATATATATATATATATATATATATATATAAAATCATTTTTAGGTATTTATATTTCTCCTCAATTAAATGTGTCAAAACATATATTTTTAAGTATAAAAATATATTAAAAAGATATTGTTGCATATATAATTTCTTATATAATAAAATCATAATTTATTGAAACCTAAATAACCAATTTTTTATTCTATATAAACATTGGTGAGTGAAAAATAATAATAAACATTATATTTTGAAATATCATTAAAATGTTTCCATAAACTTTAGTACGATAGACATGTCATATCATTGAATTATATTTTGAAATATCATTAAAATGTTTCCTTAAACTCTAGTATGATAAACATGCCATATCATTGAATGAGATATGAATATGAAGTGGAGTTAGAAACTATATAAGGCTCAATCTTGAGATATATACAAAATCTGGACCGTTGGTAATTGAAGTTAGGAATGCTATCAAATATAAGCCTCCAATTCTAAACTAATTTTAGATTTTGGGAATTGAAGATAATAACCATGTAAGGTAAGGGCCTCCAACTCAAAAATAAATTAAATTCACTTTTGATGAACTAGGAATACAATTAGGCATGAGCATCTTTATTTATTAAAAATACTAAAAATGTGCGCTGTTAAATGACTAAATTAGGTGCACATTAAAGATGAACCCCTATATGGGGAAAAAAAAAATGATCTAAAAATTTTACAATATTAAATATTATAATTATCATACTTTTGGGATTTGATATGATATATTTGTGATGTAAGAGTATATGGGTTTATTTATAATCTCACATCAACTAAAAATGTGTTAGATTAAGAAAATTAGTTAAGATTAATTTTACGTAATTTTTATATACATTTATTTGTTACTTTTGTACAAGTTTGTTGATACACTTATTTTTTATCTTAGTTTGAATAAGATTATGAAGCTTTACATAAGATATTTTGTTAGGTCTTTTGATTAAGTTTAGTAGGGCATAAATTTGTGAGGCATTTCTAAAGCTACACGGTATCTTTTAGAACATCAAAACATTCATTAAAATCACTGAAAAGTCTAATTATTAACCCTAGTAACTAATATAGATGAATTTAAAGAACCTAAACACTAAACTCTTAACCCTAAAACCTAAACCGTAAATGATATACCCTTAGCCTTACATCCTATACCCTAAACCCTATTTATCCAATCTAAAACAACATATCCACTTGCCACCAGGTAAAATGTTATCAATTTGAGCCTCATTCATATGTAATGTCCCTAATTCACTTCAAAATCATGACAAAATGGTGAGATTGGGGTAATTTAATTCACATTAGTGACCCACTCACACCCAACCACCTCTTTATGTCGATTTTAATTGAGATTAGGTTCCTTATAGGCCAAAAATGACTTAACAACAACAAATCCGTCGATGACCAAGGAAAATGCAAAAAAATTGGGGTATATTTGTGATATCATTGAATTTAACTTAGAGTTTAGGCCAAAGTCGCATGATTTGGAAGCACAAGTTGTATTGGTTACCCATGCACACCCAACCACTAATTTATGTCATTTTTACTTACAACTAAGGGTAATATATGCCAAAATAAACACATCAACACAATATGCACTTGTGACAAGATTTTAAACACAATATACACTTGTGACCAGGGAAAATCCTATCAATTTGGGGCACATTCATTCACATTTTATCTAATTCATTTTTAATTTAGGCCAAAGTGGTGTGATTGGGGCAACATAGGTCACTTTGGTGACCCGTGCACACTTAACCAGCCCTTCATGCTAATGTTACTTATGGTTAAGTTTCTTATATACTTAAATCAACACAATAACACTATATCCACTATTAACTAGGGAAGATGCAAATACAATATGGGGCACATTTATGCATCATAACCTTAATGCAATTCACATTCAGGCCAAAATGGTGTGATTGGGGTAATGTAGGCCATAATGGTGACCATGCAAACCCAATAAATGTTCCTTTATGAATTGTTTAGTTGTTATTGAGGGTAGCACTACACCATATCCTCTTGCGACTCAATGTCATCAATCTAGGGCACATTCATGTGTGATCCCCACATTTCACTTCAAATTCATGCCAAAGTGTTGTGATTGGGGAAATATAGGTCTCATTGGTGAAAAACACACTTTAAACCTCCCCTTTATTTTTATTTTACTTACGGTTAGGCCTATTATAGGCTAAAAGTGACACAACAACATCATATCCACTAGCTACCATGGAAAATGTAGATATTTTGGGGTACATTAGTGCATGATTACCTTAATTAAATTCAAATTTACGTAAAAGTGATGTGATTGGGGTAATTTAGGTCACACTTATGATTAGCACACATTTAACCAACCCTTTATGCTAATTGTTATTGCAATTAGGTCCCTTATAGGCTAAATGTGACACAAAAACACCATATCCACTTGCAACAAAGGTAAATAGGGATAATTTTGGATACATTTGTGTGCGTTCTCCCTAATTAATTTTAAATTAGGCCTAAAGTGGTATTATTTGGGAAACATAGTTTAAATTGGTGATCCATGCATACCCAACCACCCATTTATGCCAGTCTTGCATATAACTAGGTCCCTTATAGCCTAAAAGAGACACAAACACATCATAACCACTTATAACCTAGGAAAATGCTAATTATTTGGGGCACATGTGTTTAATATAAATATAATTGAGTTTTAACAATACCCAAAATGTTGTGATGAGACAACGTAAGGCAAATTTTTGACCTCTACACACCATCCACCCTTTAAATGTTAATTTTTATTGTAGCTAGGTTCTTATAGGCTAAAACAAATATAAAAACACCATAACCACTTTAAAATAGAGAAAACATGGATTATATGAGGCACCTTCATTGTGCAATCACCCTAAATTACTTTAAATCTAGGCCCAAAGTCTAGTTCAAGATTAGGGTAACATAGGTCAAATTATTGTACTGCACACATCCAACCACCCTTTTATGTCAACTTTGCATGTGATTAGGTCCCTTATATCACAAAAGAGACACAATAACACCTTTTTGTCTTGTGATCATGGAAAATTTAGATGATTTGGGGCACATTCATGGGTGATGAATCCAAATTGGTTTGAATTTGGGTTTAACTAGTTGTGATTGGATAAGTGTAGGTCAAATTGGTCGCTCACACACATCCAATCACCCATTTATGTAAATTTTATATGTGATAAGGTCCCTATAACCCAAAATTGAAATAACAGCATAGCCAATTTGGTGCATAAAATATACCCAACCACTCATTTATAATGATATTTGATGTAGAAAATTTGACCAACCTTCCAGAGGCCATAACTTTTGACCCATAGCTTTGTTTGAAATCTTCCATGGACCAAAATGACTGTCTCAAAAAACATTATGCTTGCATGATCCACTCCATCCCCTTATATTTTTTTAAATTTTTTTTAAGAGGCCATACATGATCATCTGAGGTCTGAAATTACCATTTAATGATTTTTTGGGGAACTTTTTATTTTTAGAAATTGTATATTTTTAGGAACAAATGTCAAATTCAATTGAATTTAATCCTATAGGATAATTTTAGTGTTTATATTATTTTAAAATATTTTTAAAACTGTGCACGGTTGCATACAAAACTTGTTAAAAATAGTAGCTACTAAAAATAGACGATTTTTTTTTTTTAGTTTTTTCTTAAATTTAATTTTTACATGTCAACTCTAATTCTGAGTTGAGGCTTATTTAAGCATGGTTTGGGTTTGTAATTATTTCAAGTCATTCAATACAAATCAATTCTGAGTACTGTTTCAGATCTTAGCCTATTGATAATTTTATTATCTTGATAGTTTTTGGGTTCATTAATATTGTTTGTAATTAAATCCCTTAGAAATCAACTTATACATCACTAAATAAATGTAAGGATGAGTGTAGTTGAGATGGAGATAAATTAATTTATGGAAAAATGTCACCTAGAGTGTTTTTAAAACCTTACCACTTTAAGAAACACTAAATTTTTAGAGAAACAAAACTAATTACAAGCAAATTTAATTTTTCTTTAGTCCATTCTTAATTTTTTTTTTTAACATTTATTTTCAAGGTTATGAACTTAACATAAATAAAAATAACAAATAATACAAGACATAGAATGCATTTACATACACTTGAGAAAAATTTGGAGCATAAATTAATTAGTATATATATCCTAAATACATTTATCTCAAAAAAAAAGCGAGATTTATCAATTTCGAGGAGTTTAACTTGATTTTTTCACATACTAAATTTATTTAATATTCTAATAAATTATTCAATTTAAATTCACTATTATGCTTGGCTCAAAATACTCTTTCTAAAAAATAAAAAATAAAATCCAAACTCTACCATATGCCAAATATTTTATAAATTTTGGATATAATTTACCTTGCCAGAAAATATTTATGTTGTAAATGGACATCCATTATAAAATGAATATATGATCTAGATAAATATCCATTTTAAACATATATTTGTTTTTTTTTTCTAATCCAGCCCCCCTCCGCCTTCTCCATTTTGAATTTGGATTTTTCTTTATTATGACTTGGCGTACCCGAGTCTAACTATTTTTATACACCCATGAATAGCATAAAAATTCATGGAGTGCCCCTCTCTTCATGTGCATTTTTTATTTTTTTATTTACCTCTGTATTTAAAGTCCCAAATGGGTTTTTATAGTAGTTTGTCTATTTATTATTAAGACAAACATCTATTTTTAGCAACGACTATTTATAGTAAATTTCACATGCAAACATGCACAGCTCTAAAAATTTCTCAAAGTAACCTAAATAGAAAAATTAAACTATGGAATGAAATTCAACTGAAATTGACTTCTTGTTAGTTTTTAGGTTCATTAGAAATGCTATAAATTCTCTTTTAAAACTATGTTTAAATTACGTGGAAAAACCTTAAATCCTCAATCAAAGTTATGTTATGTCTTATTTTTTGAAATTTCATTACCAATTAAGATCCCCTTTTGGCCCACCATTAGCTTGCACTCACCTAGTCATGGATTTAAAATGATATTTTGAAGATCATGCATAGGCAATAACAAAGGGTATCAATGACCTCTATTTGAAGGTGAATGAGGCTAGAAATGTTTTCAGGGTTTACATATGCCCAAGATTACATGGAGGCAAAAGTAATAGAATAAGTAACCACACTTGGAAACATAATGAATCACATGTATGTAGTGGAAGATCAAATAGAAAGGGCAGAGAAGTTTAAGGAAGCCCAAAAATAGAAGATATAAATACAAAATAAACACATGGAATTAGATAATTTATTTAGAAATATTTAGGAGAAGGTATTTAAAGAGGAAACTATTGTGTGCAAGATTTATATGAAGCAAAGAAAATTGATAAAGACCATATCATCAACATATAAAAGTAATTTAGATAATGAAGAAGTGATAAAAATATTGTGGGATGAGGTGTATGAATTAGTACCTAAAATTATGTCAAATACAAACCAATGAGATTAGATTGAGGAGTTAATTGACAAATTAGACAAAGTTTTGGTACAGAAGGTGAGCCAACTACAACAAAGCCAAGTAATAGCTTTTTTGAGGGTAGACAAGAATTGTAGTTTAGGGGGATGTTAATCTTAGATTTTTACTTAAATGCTAATAAAAAATATTATCAGAGGTTTAATGCATGAGCGAGACATGCCAAAAACTCTTGGGTAATTGAAAATGATGCACATGTACAAGAAAAGCTTGCACATGGTACATGGTGTGTAGTGCATGGGTTGCAAGAGGAACATATCAAATGAAACAAACATACATGAAGAATGAAACATAGTAAAGGATAAGTTGACATGTGGCACTCATCCAACTAGGAAAGATGTAAATTTTATGGAATTAATCTAGGTTGAAAAAGAACATGCTAAGATGGAAAAGGAATGAAATAAACACACATGAAGAATGAAACATATTAAAGGATAAGTTGACATATGACACTCATCCAACTAGGGAGGATGCAAATTTTATGGGATTGGTCTAGGTTGGAAAAGAATATGCCAAGAGGGAAAAAGTATATGCCATTGTGCAAATAAGTGGAGAGATCTAGAATGGAATATTTTTAGATGTACAAATAGTTGGCATGATTGTTAGCAAAAGTGATAAGTTGGGGGTAACTGGAAGGGGTCCAAGGGGGTCTAGGAAAAGATATAAATAGAGGTATATTCATTCCTAGATGTGTAATAAATGTGGGTAATTTTCATAATACATACCATATAATTTCCTTTGATTTGAGCCAACATATTTCATGCATAGGTTTTGATTCTATATATTTATTTATTATCATTTCCTAAAAATGTTAAAATATTTACTCACGACTTAAAATATAACGGATTATATCTTTTAAAATAAATTATAAAATAGTTAATACTACATAGTGATAAATCTACCATATAATAGAACATTTCCTGAATTGCTTAAATAGAGACAATCAAGATTTATTAAAATCATTCTAACTAAATTTATATCATAAAACACTATACACATTATCTATAATTCATGATCCTTACGTTGCATTATCAAAGTCAAGTACATTTGCAAGAACAACTAAAAAATATAATTTAGAAATTTCCTATAAAAGCAATTGTACAAATTGAATTATAGCTAGAAAATATAATATCAAATTTAAAAACATACTTAAAATTAAAAGATACTAAAAATCACATATTAGTTATTTTGTAACTTGTCAATCCTAAAATGATAAAATAGAGTTTCTTGTCAATCTTTGTAATTGTGCATCTTTTGTCACTTTTCTTATATCTTTAAGAAATAAAAAATTTCATCTTATTTAATATGGAAAGATACCTAGCTCACAAGAAGTGTGAAATATGATTTATACTCAATCTAATTCTTAGAGATTATAGAAAGAGCATCTCTTTAGAATATTTTCTTAAAACTAAATAAATGTTTAGATATAGTGGTGAGAACACTATGCATATAACTAACACGATACAAAGAAGTTATAACAAAAGAATAAGAAAAAATTAAAACAATTACTTATAAAACTTGGTCACTTAAATATATTTAGGTTAAATTTCTTAAAAAATAAAACAAATCTAATTAAAATTAATTTTGAAAGTTTTAATTCTTAACTAAATCATAAGTATTAAGTTGTGACTATCCCACATTAATAATAATTACTAAACAACAAAATATAATAAAATATTACATACATTAAAAACTTTTTAAATATATTTATAGAAATAATTTAAATATACACATTAAACATCACTTAAAGTCCTTTAAAATTATTGAAAATAAAAAATTTAAAATTTAAGTTCATTTTAAAATGACAAATATATAGAATCCTATTATTGAATTTTGAATTTAACATACGAGTACCATAAATATAGAGACTCCTCCTTGCTTAGAAGACTTCTAACAAACAATGGCATTTTGTAATGTAGATTGTGGCTGGTTGTTATTAATTTCTATCTTCTACCCACCGCAATGTGCGCCGTCCTTTCAATGCTCGCAGCTCAATTTGGAAAAACAGAGCATCGGTATGATTATTATCATCTAGACTTAGAAAGACTTAGGTGAGGTTAGGTTAGGTTAGGTTGTGCATAAAATATATTACGATCCTTGTGAGTGCGCCGCAAAGGAGGAGACTTTCAGTCAGCTCTAAAAGTCTTGAAAAGAAGCGTGGCTATTTGGAAAGAGAAAATTTGGATGTATAATAATACTACTCGCCTGAGTGCTGTTGACCGAGCAGTAGGATGTCTGCTTACCACAAGCTGTGTCAGAGCTTACATTTGATCTTGAAAGGTTTTCAACAATATATTGGGTAATTCGAAACCTGTTGAAAATATAGTTAATATTTAATATAATTTGATTAGTTTTACAGATTATAAAAATATCAAAACTATAAATAAATTTGATATTTAAATGATGATTTATCTATCAATTTGGATATTAATTATTAAAAAAATCAATTCAATGATTAATATCAATTAAATTTTCAGTTTAATTGTAAGACTCTCTTTCTTACTAAATTTTTTGTAAGACCCTTTTTGGGTTATTAATAATTTATTGAATTATTCCAAGTATTTAGTCTTTTGGCATGCGCCCAAAAGGAATATATTATATGATGAATGTAACTAAAGTCTTAATTCCAGAGCATTATAATGGTGCCTTTTTTTTCCAAGTTTATCAGCTGTCAATGCAAGAAAGACGACCTATGGGGTCGGTGGGTTATGGAAAATAATGAACTAACAAAGACAATCTGCACTGTAAAAGGTCGTTGTTTTTATCAGCGCTCTTCACACAAATCGTTCAATTAAATTTCACGTTCGTCTGATAATAGATTCATTTGAATCGGTATTTGATTTCGTTTTTAGTTAATCTACAGACATCGATCACGACCAGCAAAACAAACATGTCTTTAAATGTTTTGTATGTGCTTCTGGCAATTGTGCCCTGTATGGTCGGCGAATGCTATGGGTGGTACAACTCCCCATACCCTTTCTCTTACCACCGAAATAATCACAACCTTCCTCCACCCTATGCCTATAACAAGTTTCCTCCTTTCCATCATCCATATCATACGTTTCCTCGCTCCCCTCCATATTTCCAAGCATTCCCACCTCTTCCACCCTATCTTTAAAATAAATTTCCTCCTTTCCACCATCCATCCCACATATTTCCTCCCTTCCCTCCGTACTTTCATGCATTTCCACCTCATTCATCCTTAAATCATCCTCATCTTCAACTTTATCAATATCGCACTTTTCCTCCATCCTTCTATACATTTCCACCTCGTTCATTCTTAAATCACCCTCATACTTATCCTCATTCTCCTCCTCGACCACTAATATCATCAGCTTCCCCTTTTCCTCCACCGTCTTCTCCCTCCTTATACACTGCTTGGCGCATACCAACACCACCATTGACTCCAGGAATGCCACCTCCTTCCTCATCCACCCCTCCACCTAGGCCAACACCATCATCATAATCATCCCTTAGTCACCACTGCCTTCTACTTTCTTGCCACCACTGCCGCCACCATTATCATTCCCTCGAACTTATTTTCCTCCCTTTTCTTCTCCTCATCTAATATCTTCGCCTCTTATGATCACTCCTCAACCCATACCAATGCTATTATTAACTCTTTCTTCATTCTTGTCAGTCGTGTCATGTTCTCATTTTCTATTGTATTATCCTTAACACTATTCAATCAGATTAATTTTAACCAACACTCACAAACTAATAAAATCATATTCTCATCTTCCATTATATTCTTCTTTCTTAACACCTATTCCACCCTTGCCAATGCCATCCTCTTCTTCTTCGCCCCCTGCTTAGTTAAACTCTATGCCTCGTAAACCTGCAAGAAAATTGTTATGCAGGTATTCTCGCAACATCAAAAACATTAACGTTGGACGCTGTTTTGACAGGACGACGTGAAGAAAACAATATCTAATTTTGTTAGAATAAGCAGAAGCTCTGTCCTCAACTATGTTCTGGTCCTTCCGTTGTCGTTTTTGGTTGAAAAATATATGTTGCTCCGTAGTCTGGAGGCGTCATAAAATGTCATCATTATACGTAAAATGTGTCATTTACGTGTGTTTCATATTGATGTTTGTATTTGTATGATAGCACTAAGATTTATATGGAGTAAAATTATTTATATAGCAGCTATGTTATATCATTATATTTTCATTAAATATGAAAATATTGAGATTTTAAATGCTTTTTAACATTATTTCGAATATATATTTAAGTTGTCAAGGAATTTGAATGAGATGGAAGAGCGTGGAAAGGGATGGTGTATAGTATGTTTTAAACATTTCAGATTCTATATTAGTTAATAATTGTAAAGGGGGATAAATTTTCAAAATAAAATTAAAAAAAATAATGTAAATTTTAATCAGAAATAATTTTAATAGATTATAAATATTTATAAATAAAAAAAATTATAAGATTTTATTTTTAAAGTATTTTTTATTTATTTTTTATATATTTAAAATGTTATTTGTTTAAATATATTCTGTTCTAATTTTAAAAATGGATTTTAATTTTTTCACAGAAATTTAAAAGATTTAAAATATCAACAAAATTTAAATTAATAAGTATGATTAATTTGAAATTTGAAATTTGGTTGTTATTGTATTTTTGATAAAAGAATGTGTTTATTTTTTAACATGATTCTTTAGCTTATCTTATTCAGTGATTATTAGACTTTAAGGAGAAAATATTATAGAAAGTCTTACTTGTTAACTCTTTTTACGACCTTTAATGTAATTGGCATCATTAAATGTGTTTGATATAAATAACTTCATTTTTTAATAAAACCCCAAAAAAATATTTTTTACAATCAAATTTAATATATTTTCAACATTTAATTAAAAAAACGTCAACATTTACGTCAACATATTTTTACATAAATTCAATACTTTTGAATGGAATATTAACTATTCTTAAATTCTAAATCACAAAAACTATACAAAATGTGCATCATGTATATAAAAATAAATTTAAATTTCGATATTTTTATTTTGTAACACCTCCTATGACTCAACTTACTTTTAAAATTGACTAAATAACAACCCAGTTTCATGAAATAAATGTTCATTTGCTTATCTCTAATTTAAAAAGAGCATGTGTTTGATCTTACCCAAAAAAATCTTATATTCAGATTTATATTATTTCAAATTTTAAATTAATATATTATACAATTAAAATTAAAAATATTTTTAATATTAAAATTAAATCACATTAATTAAAAATGATTGAAAAATATTTAAAAACAATTAAAATTGTATTATATTTATTTAAAAAAAGTTAAAATTATTTATAAATTCAAAATTAATTTTTTATAAAAATCTGCACTTATTTAATCATTACATATTTGTATAGATTCACACAAGTTACATTGATTTTTTCAAATGTTTTAAATAATTTCAACAATCGGACTACTCTATATCAAGTTTTTAAGAACCTACAATTGTGATATGCTAATAAATATCCTATCTCTTTTAAAAATAATTAGAACTTCCACTTAATCATGTAAAAATTCTCTCATGCATTATGTGGATGTTGTCATTACCCCACTTATACCCTCATAGATGTGGAAAATAAAACACATAGGTGCCTCAAAAGAAAATAGAGGCATGACATGGTTAAGATGAGGGTTAATAGGTGAGATAGGAGGCATTATGGGAAATAAAAACAGTGGTTAATGTGAAACGAGGCCTATTAAATTTGTGGCATATATTATTAAGGAATTTTAATTATAAAAAATATTAATTTAATTTTAATTTAAGTGACTATTTTTTATTAAATAGTAATATTATGGTTTAATTATACTAAATAAATGGTAAAACTAAGATATAAATGATTCTTACGTAAATATTTTCCAAATATGGTAAAATCAAAATCTTAAGTGTATTAAAATAGAACAAACATAAAAAGCAATTGATCAAGAAAAGTGATATCAATGAAATGATAAAGAGGGTCTAAATTTGTGTAAACACTAATTTTACGTACACTACCTAATAAATATTTTTATATATCATAATCCCCTTCATTTATTATCCACCACCATTATTTACATTTACTCATAGTTATTACTTCATTAATTACTATTTACCCTATTTTCAACCTCCTAAATCTCTAAAAATCTATTAAAAATCCATAAAATCTAAATTATTCCTCTATCCTAACAACTCACCCTCAATAAAAATCCTATTAAAACAACTTAAAAAAACTCTTCCCTAAATTACCCCATAGTTAGAACCACTTTAGACACATTTTTCCAAGAAAAGGCAAAATCGTTAACGATTCCCCATGATCAACATCGATTCTATATGATTGGAATCAATTACTTATACATGGCCTCATCTCACCCAAATAGATCTTGAAACCATGCAAAAAAGTTGATAGAACACCCAAGAGACAAACGATGCTCAAGAGACCTTGTAGGACACACATGAGGCTATCTCATTGATCTACATCGAAGCTTTGAATCCTTAGTACAACTATATGGAATTCAAAATACATCACTAATCCATAGAACCATCCAAAGGCACTTCAAGGTTAGTATTGTACTTCATTTTTAGCATAATTTCATTATCTACCTTATTCTGTGCAGTAATATCATTAATTTTTTCCTTAGACTACCTTTATTATCCTTAGATTCCATTTTCTTAAATCATAAACCATCAATTAGCCTTTTGGTAAATTTTACCATAATTGACATTGATCTATCAATCATCATTGATCTTGTTAAAATCGATACCAATTTTGTGAATTGGCATCGATCCTTATCAAAACTATTTTTGTGTAGAACCTGAGCCTATTTCTATAGATTTTTTACCATAGTCCTGGTCTATTCTGATTGTTATGTTTTCCTATAAATATGGACTCTGTCTTTAGATGACCATTCTAGGAAAATCCCATGAAATACTCAACATTTTAGATTTACCAATTGTTCCTCAACCCCTCTTTGTTGATCAAAGTGATATTGTACATGAGTTGAGTCTCTATGCCATCATGTTCACTCCCAATATTGATGTCATCTTAGCCTAGCTTGAGATTATCTAGGAAGACACCAAAGCCGCACAGGATTATTGGATTGATTATTTTGAATATATTAATACAATATAAGAAGACTTAATATTCTCATAATCATATGTTATCTAAATTATCAACAAGCATTTATAATTTTCATTTTCATTTTTATTAGCTTAATTGCTAAATAAGTGGGTTGGCATCCACAAAGGAAAGCTTACATCTTCCTAGAACTGGTATTTTACTAGGCAACCCACCTTATTAGTTTATTAATCTTTCTTATCTAGTTTCTCACTTGTGTGAAGGTATTCTTTCCCAACCAAAAAGGATCTCTCACAATAGTTTTGTCAATGGTGCACAACCAATCACATAGGTACCCCTCATTTCAGCTTAAACCCTTCTTTTCTTTTAAGTTTTTATTAGTTTATTTTATAAAATAAGTTCACATAAAAACTACTTAAACATTCTAGCACGCCCGGTGGGACCATTTATGGCCTCATAGTCATTGATTTATAGTTATAAGTTATTTTATTTTCCTTTGCATTTTTAGCAAATTATTCATTTTTATTTTCAACAAAAAGAGAATTAAAAAAATCTTACTTTCTTTTGGAATCTAAAAAGAATTGCATTAGTCGAATTGATTGCTTAGGTTATTCACATAGAATAATTAGGAAGGTTAATTTATCATCGTAGTCACATTTATTCACACACAACCAAACCAAAAAACTATGAAGAAAGAAATAATAATAATCCTACCCAGGTGGACCTACCTGGATTTCATCACCAAGGGGAAAAGCAAATCAGTGTTATGGCTGAGTATAAAGAATTGGTTGATAGTATATTGGCTAGCACCCAACACACTAATCACTAAAGGCTCATGGAGTGAGGGGGTAGGCCCCAATATCAAGCCATGTACCATTGCCAACACAAATCTAGTCCTTATGTACCTTCAGGTATATCAAGGATACCAACCTTAAAAAAACTAAAACCAATCATAGCATATCTTTTCTTAGGTCTTTTGTTAAGCCAAATGCCCCATTATTTTGTAAATCATAATTTTTAAAAGAGAAAAAAGAAAAAAATAGGAAATTCTGATTAAATTGTGTGTTTTATTTTCACTAAAGAGAGAAAAAAAGAAAAAAACAATTTCTTGTTTCTTACTTTGTATTTATCTTTGTTTATTTAACATTACGTGGTTTTAACTAGGTAGTAATCATAGAAGAAAACTGATCCACATACATTGTCTTCATCCATAGAACATTCACCAAGTCTTCCTACGTCTCTCGAATGCTTTAGGGAGGGCATTCTTAAATATTATCCACAGGGAGACCCTAACTTTGCCATCATACTGGATAATAATCTAATCACCCTTAGTCATTACCTTAATACATGAGCCATATGTATTCCCATTCTCCTTATGCCCAATGATCTTAATTCATCTATGGTATGCCATTGGAAGGTTTTGAAGAACATTCAATAGCTATGTCATCCTCTTCAATGCATCAACCATCATGAGTATCTCTTGATCCCAATACAGGTTCCATTCCACCTCCTAATACTAATGTGTCAAAATCCATATCTAATCCACCACCACTAGTATCTACTAATCACCCGACAAATGTTGTCCAAACATAAAGTGTTACCATACCTCAACTCACATGCACCCAACCATATTCTTCCTCACTCCAAAATTTAGTGGCCTCAATCCTTGTCACTCTTCTACCTATTCAAACAAATGTGACCACAAACCTAACTCAACCATTAAAATTTTTACGGCAAATTTATTTGTTCAACCTCTTCAACAATAACTTTTGCCACCATCAACTGTTCAATACCTTACCCCATCACAACCATTTACAACCACCTATTTTAATTCATCTCAACAACAAATCTTACCCCCTCTTTCCCTATAGTATGTAACTACATCTCAATCAATAATTACCACCTCAATTGGTTATCCTCTTTCATAACCATTTCCCACTTTGCATCCCCTTCACCAGCATTTGCAATGAAACACTTTGGAGAGTATACCTCAATATAATGCCTAGCATGACCTCATGTGCATTCTCATGGATAGGATGTCAAACCTCAAAGCTTATACCTCTAAGAAAAAGAATATACTCTCATATGAGTAAATATGTAACAAACCTATCAACCCAATTATCCCTATTAGACTCTATTTGACATAATGAGAACTGCTTAAATTTTAAAAAATAAAAATAAAGAGGACCCTCAACAACGCATAAGGGCATTTAGACATGATTTCCATCTTATAACCCATGATGATGTTCTCTTCCTAAGAACATATCCCATGTCACTAGCTAGAGTAGTTTTAGATTGGTATAGTTCCATTCCACAACACTCTTTATTCTCTTTTGTCTAGCTTGCCCAAATCTTTCTAGAGTAGTTTTCAATAAATATTGTAAGGAGGGTAACCATAACTAATTTATACACCATTAGACAATTCAAAGATGAATCAATTGTCAATTTTTTTTCAAGATGGTGAGGACTTATAAATCAGTTATCATTTTCCTTCCCTCAGATAAAGTTGATTTAAATTTTTTCCAGGTTGTGTGCCAAGCACATATCATCTATGATTCAAGTCCAATATTTCAAGATCTATGATGAGGCCTTTACCATGGATATAAGTTAAAAATTCAAGCCCTAGAAGAAGGAAATTTTAAATTACGAAATAATTTTTTAAAATCTGATCCTTCCAAAGGGTCTAATAAATATAAACCAAAAGACACAATAAACATTTTTGTCCTAAAATCATACCCTCTATTAACATAATACCAACCAAATTCTTCTACTTCCTAGACACAATTACAGAAAAAGTTGACACAATTTCTACCCAGGTAATACACGCCCTTAGTAGATTCTTATGCTTCTATCTTGGATAAACTTTTGAAAGTGCTGATTATTGAGCTCCCTCCAATCAAGACCATTGATAACTCTCATCAAAAAATTAATTTCTATAAAGAGAGTGAATTTTAAACCTACCATCGTGTACCAGGTCATGAAATTAATAGATGTCATTATTTCAAGAGCTTGGTCTATAACCTTATCGATTGAGGTAAAATCTAATTAGATAATCCAAATGCTCCTTCAAACCAATCCCTTGATATCTTTAGACAACCGTTCCCAAATCATCTATCTTACCTTGACCACAATGATAAATTTGATAAATAGAAATTAAATTTTTAGTGTTGTCAAGGACATATAGTGCATAATTGATGTGGCCACCCTCAAATTGTATAACACCCTGTCCATTAATAAAAATAAAGGAAGAATATCCAACCTCAATGTTAGAATTAGATCTCAAACCAAGAGATACAAAATACTCCTTAGAAGAAGTCATGTGCAGAGATGCACTAGAATCTATGACCCAACTATCATAAATAGAAGACTAAGATCTCCCATCAAAATTAAGTGTTTTGCCATGTTCATTGGGTGGAGTGGAGATAAAAATATTATGTTTTTGGAATACATCCTCCAAGGCTTGCATTCTCTTAAAACACCTAGATTCTTCATGATCAGTCCCCCCATAAAAAGAGCATGAAAGGCTAGAATTATTCTTGTATTTGGAAGATGACTTAGGTTTAGAGTTAATAGGTTTAGGGGCATTTTGAGATGGAGGAGGAGTGTTCTTGGATTTACTCTTTAATTTTCCCTTGCTCTTAAAATTAGATATTACTAATGATTTTTGAGAGGTGGAAGACTCAAGGTGAGATAATTTGGATTCCTCCATATTAAGTCTTTCACATTTGAAATAAAACACTTAAGGCATCCATGCTGGAGAAAAAGGTAAAATCATAGATTTGGAATGGACCTTTCAACTTGGATAGAATCAGATACACATGCTCTTCATATTTATTATCTCATCCACTCCCCTTCAATTGTGTCAAAACTTTTTCAAACTTAGTGAGATAGTATACAATAGAGGTAAAATATCCAAGATTAAGAAAAGTAATTTTGACTTCAAGTCGCATGGATCTGATGTGATCTATGTTCCCAAATAAACCCTTTAATTTAACCCATATTTTGAATGGAGAATCATATCCCTCCAAATGAAATAAAATACTGTCACTCACATAATGTCAAATCAAATCTATACACTATTTAAATTTACATTGGTGCTGAAATTTTTCATATTCTCTAGTGAACTATGGTTAAAATTTATTGAGTAGTGACCATAATCCTTTATGCTTTATGATTATTTCCAATTCTAGGTCTCCATGTATGGTAATTATGTGTAGTCAAAGGCTTACATTGATCCAAACCAGAAGAATAAGTTATGTTAATAAATAACCAAAGAGCAGAAAGAATACAAAAGGGTGCACAAATCAGTACTGGGACAACCCCCCTAAAAGATTTGTATTGAGGCCCTCCAGCACCCAAATTTGGGACTTTATAAAAGTAGTGTATTTTTATAAATAGATGAAATTAATGAATATAGAATTGAGAACCATATACTTTTAAAAAACACTAAACTCAATTTCAAGTTATGGTTCAAAAGATATAGGCTTTATAAATTCCCATAAATGGGTCAAAATTAATAAAATTTACACTATAAACTAATTTTTGTGACCAAATTTGCAATGAACCTAGCCTTCCAACCACTCATTGGAACTATGAATTCACCATGAATGTTTTCAAGCCCACCAATGTGAAAAAGTAATATGTTAGTATCCCCTATGCATGTGCAAACAAAAGATGCTTCCTCTTAAATAAAAAATATAGCTATTAAAGGTAAATAATTAATAAAATAATTATTTTAAGTAGATGAAATGGTGGTTATAGTTGTCTTTTACTTGGCAAGTGTCATAACCCTAAGTAGGTGCTACCAAAGAAATATCCAAGTTAGATCAAAAAGTGAGATGCCAGTCGGAGGAAGAATGCATAACAGAGAATTGTCAAGACTCCATGCAATTATGCTATGAGGAATAAGATTAGAATTGTATAAAAAAGAGACCATAATAATAGGGTTTAGTTGATTCGATCCTGATTGGAAACCATCCTAGATACCTCCAACGCACATCCAAGGAACAACAATCTTTCAATCTTAGATCTTCACCACGTAAACCTGTAATAAGAAAACATGGACCTCCAAAAAAGCATAGACCAAAAATGAATGGTAAGTAGATAATCAAATAACAAAATAAGTCTCCTTCCAGTGTAATACTATCCTACCAACACATAGAACCAGATCAAAAAAGTTAATAGAATGGCTTGGAATGCCAACTTCAAAAAAAAATGTAGAACAACAAGAAAAAGAGGATGCCTTGCTAGATGGAATGCCACCTTCAAAAAAATCTAATGCCACCTAGTTTAATGGATAGATCTTCCACTTAGGTATCTCTATAGCTCCAAATTCTAGTGCAAAAAATAATTAAAAAATCCAAGAGAAAAAACCAACACATAATAAGAGGCTGCCAAAGTTTAATTCCAATGCAAAAGTAAAATGATCACCTCCAACTCAGCTTATTGATGTTCCTAGCTCCACATAACAAACACCACTATGCAAAATATAATGCAAACCTAAAATAAAGACTAATGCACTTCCACACTGATCTTCAATGCTTATCTTATCCCTCTTGGCTCCTAAGGAAGCTGGTGTGAGTAGAGAGATAGGACACCATAGTGAAACAAACCTGACCTCCAGCCCACCAATGCCATCTCCAATATAATGAAAAAAACAAATACTCTTATCAAATCTATCTTTCAAATGGAAGTTTGCAACAATTTTAGGCTTTGGTGCCATAATAGGAACAATGATTAGATTATTCCAAGCCAAATATCTCAAGTGCTAACACAAACATCACATCAAGTATGCTATGTAAACAAGAGTCATATCATATAATATCCAAAATAAGACATGCAAGTACAACTGAAATACCTTGCATAAGTAGGCAAGGCAAAACAAGAAATGAGCTTAACTAAACAATGTGAGATAAATCCACACAAAAGATAAAACTAGGAAAAGATGAAAAAACTATCTAGAACCTAATAAGCATGATAATAATATACTTTAACATTTTCATATTCAAAAACTTAGCATAAATAAAAATAATAAATAGTACAAGGGATAGAATACATTTAGATACACTTAAGAAAAATGTATAGCATATTAACTAGTATAGATATCATAAATACATTTATCTTTAAAAAATGAGATTTATTAATCTCGATGAGCTTATCTTGATTTTTTCACATACTACAATCATTAACTACTCCAATACCTTCTTCAAAATAAGTATTTTGATTTGTAATAGATTTCTTCAATTCATATTCACCATTATGTCTGGCTCAAAATACTCTTTCTAGTAAAAAATGATCCAAACTCCAACATATGCCAAAGATTTTATAAATTTTGATTACAATTTACCTTGCCAAAAAATATTTATGCTGTAAATGAGCATCTATTATAAAATGAATATATGATCTAGATAGATATCCATTTTTCACACACACACACACACACTTACTTTTAATCCCTCCACCTTCCCCTCATTTTGGCTCTAGATTTTCCTTTGTTATGCCTTGGCAATTTTTATACACCCATGAATAACATAAAAATTCATAGAGTTCCATCCTTCATGTGCATTTTTTATTTACTTTTATATTTAAAATCCCAAATGGGGGTTTTCAAGTATTTTGTCTATTTCTAGAATATGTAATATTATTTAAATATTAATTTCATTTACTAATTAATATTTATTTTTATCTCTAAGTAGGTCTTAATGATTGATAATGACATAAACAAATATTAATAACTTTTGACTTATAATTTATTTATGAAAATTAAAATTAACTCAACATTTTGCACTTCACCATCTATAATCTACCACAGTAATAATTATTACTTTTGTTCAAATTTGTCTTAGTGGACAAATTATGTTTCATTTTTTATAAGTGATTAATTAAATCATTAATAAAAATTAATTTATTAAAAATCAAGATAAAATACACCAACATCCATCATCGAGTCTTTTATATATCCATAAAAGATTATAAAAAATCATTTTATTATTTTAAAAAGGACTTGTTAAATATGTACTCAATTTTCATATTTTTTTTAAAATATAAGGAGTGATACATTGAAATTGACAACATTCTTCAACAAACCTGATTTAATTGGAAAAAATACATATGCTCATAAACTAAACTAGAAATGCTACAAATTCTCTTTTTAAACTATGTTTAAATTAGGTGAAAAAACCTTAAATTATCAATCAAAGTTGTGATGTGTCTTATTTTTTGAAATTTCATTGCAAATTAAAATTCCCTTTTGGCCCACCATTAGCTTACACTCACCTAGTCAAGGATTTAAAATCATATTTTGAAGCTCATGCATAAATGATAACTAAGGGTGTCAATTAAATCTATTTGAAGGTGAACGAGGTTAGAAATATATTTTCAGGGTTTACATATGCCCAAGATTACATGGAGGTAAGAGTAATATAAAAATTCACCACACTTGAAGACATAATGAATCACATGTATATGGTGGAAGATCAAATAAAAAGGGCAGAGAAGTTTAAAGAAGCTCAAAAATAGAAGATATAGATACAAAATGAACACATAGAATTGGATAATTTATTCAAAAAGCTTTAGGTGAAGGTATTTGGAGAGGAAGTTATTATGTGCAAGTTGTATATAAAACAAAGAAAATTGTTAAAAACCATATCATCAACATATAAAAGTAGTATAGATAATGAAGAAGTGTTAAAAATCTTGTGGTATGAGGTGAATTAGTACCTAAAATTATGTCAACTACAGACCAATGAGATTAGATTGAGATGGTGTTAATTGACAAATTGGCCAAAGTTTTGGTTGCAGGCAAAGATGAGCCAACCACAACAGATCCAAGTAATAGATTTTTGGAGGGTAAACAAGAATTTTAGTTTGGGGATATGTTAACCCTAGAATTTTACTTGCAAGCTAATACAAATATTATCATAGGTTTAATGCATGAGGGAGACATGCCAAATTTTTTTGGGTAATTGAAAATAATCCACACATACAAGAAAAGCTTGTGCATGACACATGGTGTGTAGTGCATGGGTTGAAAAAAACACATATCAAATGAAACAAATACACATGAAGAATGAAACATAGTAAAAGATAAGTTGACATGTGGCACTCATCTAACTAGGGAGGATGCAAATTTTATGGTATTGATTCAGGTTGGAAAAGAATATGATAAGAGGGAAAATGAATGAAATAAGTACACATGAAGAATGGAATTTAGTAAAAGATAAGTTGATATATGAAACTCATCCAACTAGAGAAGATGCAAATTTTATGGGATTGGTCCAGGTTGGAAAAGGATATGCCAAGAGGGAAAAGGAATATGCCATTATGTAAATAAGTGGAAAGATTTAGAATGGAATATTCTTAAATTCACATATAGTTGGCAAGATTGTTAGTGAAAGTGATAAGTTGGAGAAAATGGGAAGGGGTCCAAGGGGATCTAGGGAAAAATATAAATAGGGGTAGATTCACTCTTAGATGTGAAATAAATGTGGGTAATTTTGATAATACATACATTATAATTTATTTTGATTTGAACCAACATATTTCATGCATAAATTTTGACTGTATATGTGTATTTATTATCATTCCATAAAAATGCTAAAATGTTTACTCACGACTTAAAGCACAAAAAATTATATCTTTTAAGATAAGCAAAAAGATAAATCAATATTACATAACAATAAATCTACCATATAATAAAACATTTATAAATTGTTTAAATAGAGATAATTAAAATATATTAGAATCATTCTAGCTAAAATTAGATCATAAAACACTATACATATTGTCTATAATTCATGATCCTTACATTGCATTCTCAAAGTCGAGTACATTAGCAAGAACAATTAAAAAGTATAATTTAAAAATTTCCTCTAAAAACAATTGTACACATTGAATTATAGCTCAAAAATAATATAGAATTAAATTTAAAAACACACTTAAAAGCAAAGCCTAGCGCATATTAGTTATTTTTTAACTTGTCAATCCTAAAATGATAAAATAGAGTTTTTGGTCAATCTTTGTAGTTGTCCCTCTTTTGTCATTTTGTTTGTCCCAAAGAAATAAAAATGTCATCTTGTTTAATAGAAAGATACTTAATTTACCAAAAAGGTGAAATATGACTTACAATCAATTCAATTTTTAAGATTATAGAAAAAATATCTCTTTACAATTTTTTTGTTGCAACCGAGATATGGTGTTGAGAACACTATGCATATATATAGTAGTACATTACCAATAAATTATAATAAAAAAATAAATAAAAGAATATTAGAGAAATGATTATTTATGAAATATGACTATTTAAATATATTCAGGTTAATATTCTTTAAAAATAAGACAAATCTAATTAAAATTGATTTTGAAAGTTCTAATTCTTAATTAATTCATAAGTATTAAATTGGGACTATCTCACATTCACATTGATAATAATTATTAAACAATAAAGGGTAATAAATCATTATGTTCACTAAAAGCTTTTTAAATATGTTTATAGAAATAGTTTAAATATATATGATTAAATACCAGTTAAATTTTTTAAAAATTATTTAAGAAATTATCTAAAATTTAAATTCATTTTAAAATGATAAATATATAAAATCATATTATTGATTTTCATAATAATCGTATAACTAAAAGATTCACTTAACATATAAACACTATAAATATTTATTACTACACACAAAGAAAAGTGAATTTAACCAATCAATATGAACTTATTAAAACGTAAATATACAGACTCCTCGTTGCTTTGAAGACCTCTAAACAAACAATGGCATTTTGTGATGTAGATTGTGGTTGGTTGTTAATAGTTTGTATCTTCTACCCACCGCAATGTGCGCCGTCCTTTCAATGCTCGCAGCTCAATTTGGAAAAACAGAGCATCGGTATGATTATTATCATCTAGACTTAGAAAGACTTAGGTGAGGTTAGGTTAGGTTGTGCATAAAATATATTACGATCCATGTGAATGCGCCGCAAAGGAGGAGACTTTCATTCAGCTCTAAAAGTCTTGAAAAGAAGCGTGGCTATTTGGAAAGAGAAAATTTGGATGTATAATAATACTACTCGCCTGAGTGCTGTTGACCGAGCAGTAGGATGTCTGCTTACCACAAGCTGTGTCAGAGCTTACGTTTGCTCTTGAAAGGTTTTCAACAATATATTTGGTGATAAAAAACGGATTGAATCATAATTGATATTTAGAAATAATCTGATCGTTTTATAGATTGAGAAAATATCAAAATTATAAATATATTTAATATTTAAGTGATAATCGTATCTACCAACTCACTTATCAAATCTAAACAATATGATTCAATGATTAATGTCCGTAAAATTTTCAGTTTAAGTATAAGACTCTTTCCTACTGAAAATTTTGGAAGACATATATTTTTTTTGTTATTAAGAATTTTGTGGAATTATTATAAGTATTTAGTCTTTTGGCATGCACTCAAAAGGAATATATTATATGATGAATGTAACTAAAGTCTTAATTCTAGAGGATTATAATGGTGTCCCCTTTTTCCAAGTTTATCAGAGGTCAATGCAATAAAGACGGGCTATGGGCTCGGTGGGCTATGGAAACTAATGAACTAACAAAGACAATCTGCGCTATAAAAGGTTGTCGTTTGTATCAGCGCTCTTCACACAAAGCCTTCAATATATTTTCATGTTCGTCTGATAATAGATTCATTTGAGGCGGTATTTGCATTCGTTTTTGGTTAATCTGCAGGCATCGATCACGACCAGCAACACAAACATGTCTTTAAATGTTTTGTATGTGCTTCTCGCAATTGTGCCCTGTATGGTACTCGAATGCTATGGGTGGTACAACTTCCCATACCCTTACAACCGAAATAATAACAACCCTTCTTCACCCTATCCCTATAACAAGTTTCCTCCCTTCCGTCATCCAATTACTATAACGGTTAAGTTTCTTATAAACTTAAATCAACACAATTACTATTTACCCTTCCCAACCTCTTAAAATCTCCCAAAATCTATTAAAAATCAATAAAATCTAAAATATCCTCCCATTCTAATAACCTACCGTAGATAAAAAAACCTGTGAAGCAACTTAACAAACCCCCTCCTCAAAATTACCCATAGTTAGAACCTCCTAAGATGCGTTTTACCATGAAAAGGTAGAATCCTTAGTGACTCCCCATGATTAGCATTGATTTTATTCGATCAGCATTGATTACTTATAGATGGTCGAAGCTCGACCAAACAAATCCCAAAACTATGCTATAAGGTGGATAGAATGCTTGGAAGATAAACAACATTCAAGAAATTTTATAGTATAGACATTATACTACCATATCAAAGGTCTGAACCTTTGGAACGACTTTGTGGAAATTGGAGGACATCTCTAAATTGTAACATTATCTTAAGACATTTTTAATGTTACTAGTGTGTTTAATTTTATTATAATTTAATTATTTTTCTTATTACACATAGTAATATCATTAGTTTACTCACCAAACCACCTTAATTATCTTTAGAATCCATTTTCTTAAGCCTAAATTAACTTCTTAGTTTTCTCAATATTTTTTCCAAAATCAACATCGATCATACTAATTGACATTGATATTGATAAAATTTATATTGATGATATGAATTGGCATTGATACCTGTCAAAACTATTAAGTTATAAAATCCAAATCCATCTCCATGGATTTTTACCTCAGCCCAAATCTATTCTGATCATTTATTTTACTGCAAACATGATCCCTACATTTAGATGACTATTCTGGGAATATCTAACGAGATAATTAGCATTTTTTATCTACAAATCTTTACCCAAACCCTCTTCATTGATCAGAGTGTCATTATGCATGAATTAAGTCTTTGCACTATTATGTTCACTTCAAATATTGATGACATTTCAACCTATCTATAAATTATCTAAGAAGATACATATGCCGCATAAGATTATTGGCTTGATTAATTTGATTACATTAATGCAATAGGGTAAGAATAGATTTTCTCTTTAACTTGTGTTATCTAATTATCAACAAATATTTTTAATTCACATTATCGTTTTTACCATCTTTGCTAATAAAAAAGTGGATTGAATTCATGAAAGGAAGCTAACCTATTCCTAGAACTTGTATTTTACCAAGCAATCAACCATCTTATTTTATTAATCTATCTTGTCTAATTTTTCACTTGTGTGAAAGTAATCCTTCCTAGGAAAAAAGGAGCTTTCACAACAACTTGGTCAATGATGTGCTTTTGATCCTATATGAATGTCTCATTTTAGCTAAAACTTTACTTTTATTTTGAGTTTTTGTTAGTTCATATCATAAAATAAAATAAAGTAGAAACTAAATAAATAGATACTCACCATGAGCCCAATAGTCACAATCATTACTTGTAGTGTTAAAGATAGACTGTGCATCTGCCCAACATAATATGCCATTTAGACTAGGATTAAGGTGTTCAGTTCCCCACACTATGACATCAAAGATATGATTAATGTCCTCAGCAACATTAACTAACTTAATATAAGGAGGTCCTTGAGCATGGCCTAAGGGGATTATGATGTTTTGATCATCATTCTAAAATTTGATATAGTAATTTTTGAAGCTTAAGTTAACAGTATTTGCATAACAGCAAGGGAAACCCAAGAGAGTTAGAAAGTCATTAGATTCAACCAACTAAATCATTTCAAAGTTGGATTTGAAAGTGACACTTAAAATATCCATGGTGGCATCCTTAAGGACTCCAATAGGCAATACACAAGTATTACTAGCCATGAACAACACATGAGAAGAAATGTGCAAAGCAGGGCTTGTCATCTTCCTTCAAGCAAACTTAGTGAGTACATTTACTTCAATTTCAATATCAACTAGTATATCTTGAATGACCCACCCATTAATATCAGCATTTACCAAAATCTACTTATCCCCCTTTGTAATAGGATGGATATGAGTCTCTTGTTTAATCGACAATCCTATGTAGGCCTAGGTGTTTGACGACTTAGCCAATTTCATAAAAGGGGCACAATCTCTTCTTCAAGGGGTCATTTACATAGCTCATGGAACTCATCATGCACTGAGTCATGAAGATCCATAACTTAACAAATGTCAAGGTGGATAACAAAATATCTATCCTTGAGGAATTGGATCTCTCCTTGCAAATCCTACACAAAAGTCATTTGTCATGTAACACTTCCTTTTATTGTTAAGCATATGGATAAGCAGTCACATGAGGATCCTCCCATTAAACATTATTAGTAGGTTAGTTTGACATGGATTGGAACTGAGCACCACTTTGTGTATTAATGTTGACCTTGGGACCATTCAAAGTAGTAGGGAATGGTCTCCTTTGAGTATTTTTAATTCGTATCATTCTAGTACCCTTTTTATTTTGATCATTTGTGATAGAAGTATATAGGTCTAGTCATTCCTATGGATGATGCTCATTTTTTACAAAAATAAAATGTGCGATACACTGGAGAGTCATCCTAGTAGTGATATATAGAATTGTACTTATAATAGGTTCTATTTGGAAAATCACCGCCTCCATGTCCATGACCGTGACCTCTATAAGATTGGTCTCCTCCATTATCCTAGTTATTGGTAACATAAGTATGATGAGTACTATACATGGGTGCCTCATGAACCCAAATAATAAGGCAATAATGGTTAGTATCATGAGTATATGAATTGTATATTTCATAATACAAAGATACCTTTGATTGTGTATTGCACTAAAACAAGGGAAATCCATCACATCATGTTCTTCTTGACAAATCTCACAAGATTTCTTTGCCATGGTGTGAATAATCTTTTTAGGTTATGTATTCTTATTATGTCCTTCAAATTCATAATGAACACACCACAAACCATTATGAATATCGTGAGTACTATACATAGTGAGTTTTTTTCTAGTTGAGATGTCATAACAATAATCTAAGCTTACATAAAATGGACTAATCCTTATATTTATGCTTCTAATGGATTTGGTGCAAAGGACAAATTCTAAGGCCTCACACGGGTTTATGAAGGTATTTTTTTATAAAGTGCATCAAAAAGGAAGAAAAAAGCCTTCTACGAACCACTGGGCATGTTGAGTGGCATTTATCTCAAAATAAATCTTAGAGAGAAGTGTCTTAAAATGCACATCATACTCCCACATGCTCTTAGTTAGCTATTAATTAATGTCATTTATGGAAATAATGATCTATTATTCAAACTCTAGGATATCAAATTCCTAGAGAAAAGTTGCCTTTAGTTGTTTATAATTCACCATAGATTTATGTGAATCAAACTTATGATACCAATCATGTGCACGGTCTAAAATAGTGGTGGCAAATTGAGTTGCATTTCATTATGTATATAAAATTCCACTCGCTCTCTAGATAAGTTCATACTTGTGAACATGTTCTATTACATTTTCCACACCATGATACTTAGGAAAATAGAGCATCATCTCATAATAAATAGTGGGTGGATGAAGTGCTAGCAATGGAGCTTGTTGTGATGCACTTCCAATCCCTCTTATACCTTTTGGGGGAGGTCCACCAATGCCTCCTATACCACCTCTCTAACTTTTGGCCAAGCCACCACTAGTACTACCTCTTGTGCCTCCTGTAATAATAGAAACACCATATATATTGGGCATAAAATGAGGTGAATTAGCTTTAGATGGGTTGGTACTCTGTCCATTGGCTATGCTTGGTCTACCAATCATTCCAAATTGAGTCATAGAATTATCTTGTAATGGAAAAGAAATCAACAACAAACTACTATATTTGTCTTGTTTATCAAAAGTGTCTCTAATAGATTCAATCTTTGATTCTACACTATCTATATCCCAATTATGTACACAAACATCATCTAACTCAAGAGCATGAATGTGCGTTATGGGTATAGAACTAGGCCTTTCTAGATTTGGTTCTTTAGTCACCAATGCCGGACTTATTTCTCTTGTGCATACTTGTGTTGGCATTGGGTTTAGTCCTATGGTTGGGGATTCCTTGTTATGACCTTCTGCCTCTTTGTGGATTCTTACAACACTTCTTGAATTCTGTCACCCTTCCTTGGATTACTTTTACTCATATCCCTTCACCTAGCCTCATCATGCTTGTGTTTCTATAACCCCCACTAACTAGTTTCCTTGTTGAATCGATAATCTTACATCAAAGTGTGCCCTTTCATTTCCACACTGACTATGTTTCTCACATAAGAGAAAGTTTATCCATCCATTTAGAATCTTTCAAGTCCAAAATTAACTATAAGCTTCTTAATCTCAAGTGAAAAATTCTTGAGATACCTTTCACATGACTGTCAAAGGAAATGAAACTAGGCTTCCTCTGAACATGAGTACATTGATAGCATGTATTCTAAAATATAACTATTCAAGGTTTCACACCACCAAACATCCACTGCATGTGTCTAAGGCACTCCTAATCTTGCTAAGATTGACTGATGCTTTACTGACTAGGTGATCTTTTATCTGTAGTTACTTGCATGGTCTTGCATGTATGCTGAAAGCCAAGCATGAAGGTGAACAAGCATTTCTCCAAAGAATGCTTCATAGAGTAATTTATATACATTTTGTTCTACCCATGCACGTGCATAAATTCTTGGTTCAAAATATGATAATGCAAAATTATATTCTACTCTAATAACCCATCATTCAACATTCTCTATAGATAGTCATTTAAGCATATTCCCACCATCATGAAGATAATTTCTAGGGATCCTAACACCAAAACCAAAATTTTGGGCTCTTTTCCTTTAATTTGACATATCTTCTCCCTAGTTTCATTCCTAAGAAGATATGCGTTCTAACATGTTAGTACATTGGTATATCACACAAGAAATGGTTTTTGCATGCTCACCTGAAGCACACAGCTTAAGATTGGTTCCCTTTGGTTTTGTTGCATGAGGGTGTGTTCATATATGGGGAACTCAAACAATCACTTAGTCCTAAACACATCCTTATTTCTATATCTAACTCAGCGTATTTATTCATCACTTAACTATCAAAATAAAAAGAAGTTGGTATAAACTAATAATAAACATTATCAACTCCATTATAATCATAAAAAAATGAACACAAGCATTTCATCAACATAGGATTATTTCCATTATATTCATAATTTATGTCAAAGATTAAAATAATTCCATAATCACAATTATGACCAAGTCATCAACAAAAATACAAATTAGAATAAGGGGGTATTTATTATTAGTTTACCCCAACCAACCAGTTATAGAATTAAATTTAAATAAGATGAATCATGAACAATCATCAATAGAATTGAGCCATGGTAAGTCATTTATAATAAATTCCTATAGACCTAGGCCTAACTACCCCTATATTCTCTCTCTATGCTGGATCCTCATTACTGAGTGCCCATCTTCCCATGTGCCAGTGTTGGATTCATGCTCGACTTAGTATTTTCCAATGTTCTTGTGAACCACTTCATAACTATCTTCTCTTTCTATGCTTTCCCTAGGTCTTTCACTAATATCTGAGTCCTACATTCTTGGGTTCTTCATGTATCATGCTTCTTTGCTCCATGGGACTTGCTTCTTTTGGGCCATGTACTTCTATACATGGTCTTCCTCTCCATGATCTTTTGCATCATGTTTCTCCATGCCACTTGTCATAGAAAATACTTAGCCAAAATGTTCTTCAAAATGGGAGGCCCAATACTACTAGAAGGTGATCAATCATTAACAATGACATGGGTGTCATTATTCACATGAAAAGAAGAATGTAGCTTAACTACTTAATTAATAATTTTCATAATATCAAGAAAAAAACAAGGTTTTTGGGTAATGTGTTGTCTAAGTTGTACAAGCATATTCTCATTAATATTTTTATCACAAGTAAAATAAGCATTTTTATCGTTTGTATCATTCATAAATTTTGAGTTCATATCACAAATGTAAATTTTAACCATAAAGTAATATAAGTAAAGGCATAGATTATGATGCAAAAATGAATAAGCCCTAACTATAAAGAAAGGGATGAAAACTCTAAAAAATCAAAACTAAAACAAGCAAAAGAACCAAACCTAAGGGGAAAAAAGACATCAACCTCTAGGATAAATGTAATGATATCAAGATCACCAAAATTTGAGGAGAAAAATTTAGAGGTGAAAGGAAACAAGTATAGATAAATATGGAGAAACCAATAGAATTAGTCAATATCTAAAGCATTAGATTTCAGAAGCCAAATTAGAATTTAGGAAGAAAATTCAAAAAATCAGAGTTTAGAGAGTTGAAGAATAAGTAAACCCTAAGGGTTTATGTGTTCAAAGAGCCAAGGGGTTCACCAAAATAATTTAACTATTTGTGGTTTAAGGGATAAATACCACATGCATAATAATCTAAAATGAATACATGATAAATACCAACAATGATCTGATTTGAACTATGCCTAAAAATAGAAATTAAAAAGTACAATAGAATAATGAATATTTAATGACAATGTAATGAAATTGAAAGAGAGATAGAAACAAACACACCTAGTCATCATTCTTGGGAAACTAGGACTAGAAACATGATCTATAACCTATGAGAGATGAAACCCTACAATTTGGACATGCACTATGTAAGGGGACATAATCAATAGATCATTGATTTTACACTAGATGAAATCGACAAGTCATAGATTGTGTACCTTTTTTTTAATTTATAATGTACCTGACTATTGATTTTTTATTTTTTATTTTTATGATTTTGTAGCTATCTAGACATGTTCACAATGTGATGATGAATAGGGTTGTCTCTTCACTTTGTCAAATCTATGGTTAATTTGTTTTTGTATTCTTCTTCTTTTTTACCTAATTCACCATAATGTGTTTCAAGATGAGTGATAAAATGCAAGGTTACTAGACTCGGGTAACCTCTTAACGAGATACAACTATATATTACACACATTTGGAATCAGAGCCAATGTAGTTCTATTGTGCATGAGTGTAATCCTAATCCGAGTGAGATATAAGACTTTACCTTCTCTCCCTCTATAATCAAATGCAAATACATAATTATTCATATATATATATATATATATATATATAACTAATTAACTTTTGAGTTTATTTGAAAGTCTTGAAGAGTATAAATATAGAATTTTTAGTGTGCTTTAAAATTTATTCCTCTTTTAGTTGTTATTGAAGATTTTATATATATATATATATATATATATATATATATATATATATATATATATATATATATATATATATATATATATATATATGGTTTGTATGTGAATAAGTTTATAATTCAAACTTAAGATATATATATATATATATATATATATATATATATATATATATATATATATATATATATATATATATATATATATATATATATATATCTTAAGTTTGAATTATAAACTTATTCACATACAAACCAACCAAAACAAATAAGTAAAATTGAAAATCATAGGTCCACACAATGAAAAGAGGAAGAAAGGGGTAGAAGGGCCCACAAAATAGAGAATGACACAATTGACATGTCATTAGTTGTGTCGAAACATAATTGTTAGACAAATGATTTTGTCTCAGAGGTAACAAAGACAAGGGACAAATAGAGAAGGCCTACATGCATCTACAAAATAGAGAGGAGAGGGAAAATAGAAGAATCATAATAGCGTGGGACCACGTGTACAAGAAAAGGGGATAAGGAATACACACATAACAGCCACAATAAAACCCTAATTAGAATCAATGCTTTATATGCACAAAATGACACTAAATTATTTTTAATAATAAGTCTTGTACCAAAAATAGGTGTATATAACAACAATATCTCTCATATTTTCTAAGATTGTTAGTAATAACATTCTCTCCAACATAGTTTAGTGTCATTAAAAGATTCTCTAAGTATTTTCGATTCCATCAAGATCAACATGTTCTCACATTATCTTGAAGCTTGTGTGTGTCTCATAACCCTCATATATCCTCAGAGATTATGATTGTTGCCTATCTAATTGAAAAACAACTGCAAATAGAGAAACCACATCATGAGTTCAATTCTTATTGTTATGGGTTTTATTTTTTGCATCCCCATGTTCAAAATTCTTAATGTTATGGGTCTAATTTTTTTGCATCCCCATGTTCAAGATTTATCTCCAAAATTAGTTGCAATAAATAACATATAATTTAATAATTTGATACGTTAGGTAGCTTCTTTTTAGATTCCATTGTGTTGTATATACACCCAAAGACATTCCATAAACTTATTGGCATAAAAAACATTTGGAGGTCACTAGTTTCTTTCATTGAGAACATGAGTTGAAACTTTACAATGTTAGGGGAGTAACGTGCTTCCACTTTTCCATGTCAAGCTTCATGTTAGCCCTTAGATTAGTGATGTGGCTTTGTCCCAAACACAACCGTAGATGTATTGAGCATTGAGCTTCATGGCAGCTCCCTGATCTCATTGAACCTCTTGGACACTATTCACACATGTTTCATACTAATACAATATGAGGTTAAACAGTGGAAAAGGGGAAAATAAGAAAAGTTTAAGATGAGTATTTAACCACCATTGCATATAGTTCAATGCATACTAGATTTCATTGTTGTAAAGTTGTAGAAGGCTGTCATCTTCAGATAGTATGATTCTTGCACATATGCAATTGGCGAATGTAAATCTAAATTTGACAAGAGTTTATTACATAATACTAGGAAGTTAAAACAAGATATAAATATCCATCCAAATTTTTAAAAGCAATTTATTCTTAAATGGTGTACTTATGTTTACTGTGTTAGACATGTATGCAAAATATAAACCGATTCATAGAACACTCAAACGTGTTTGTAAAAATTACACAATAAAACAAGGTTCAATATACAACAATCAGTATCGTGTATAATAATATATAATGCTAATATTAACCCCATTCCGTATATCATAGCATGGATTCTATCGAACGTTTAAATTCTAGTCACTGAATCCTTTGGCATACTGTTGACACTTACACCCCTACAATAAATTGGGCCTAGTCTCCCCATCTGCGAGTAGGGTCCCCTAATATCACAAGGATTTTTAAAAAAATGGCAATGGTTTCGCCCCAGCTTCGTACCTCTGTACTGTTAAACATTCTGGCATGGCTTCCGCTTTATGCTACCCCCTTACACATTGACACCTGCAATGGCTTTACACGAAGAGTACAGGATGGGGCACAATCTGGAAGGCGAAATTCAATGAAAAAAATTGAATTAATTTCCAAGGACAGTCAATAATGTGTATTGTCGACTCTCATAATATCACCACTCTTCATTGAATGAGAGTTGGTAGCCTACTTGTAACAAGCAGATTGGGTTCTTGTTTAATGGAGAATTTACTTATTTAATTTTAATTGAAGGGTAAACAATCAAGTTCTTTGGCTTCATATTCTAACTTCAATTTTAATTTATATCTTGGTAGATGGTATGGTAATATATTATTATTATTATTTTAATATTCAATTTGTTTTGGTGAGGAGATTTTTATAAGTTTGTATTAAAAAAGCTTGCAATATAATTATGTCATTTAATTTTTACTATTACTTTACATTTTAGGGTATATATTTTCTCAATTTTAATTTTTTTTATTGTTATTTATCTTCTTATTTTACATTTCAGTTGATATAATCTCATTCTCAATTAAATTATATATAGTTATCGTGATCTTTAATTTGATTTCTATCTTTATATATGTATTTTTTATTATTGGTTCATCTTCTTATTTTACATTTAATTGATGTAATCTCATTCTCAATTAAATTTTATATGATTATCGTTGCTTTTAATTTCATTTCTATCTTTATATAAATGTTTTGATTTTGTTTTTTAAATGCAAACAAATAGATAAATTGTTTATAATTAAATATTCAATATATTAAACAATGTTTAATTAATTATATCATTTTAATTATACAAATATAAATAAAATATGTAAACTAATAAGAAAATAAAAAGTTCTTAGTCTAATTTTGTATTGTTGTAATTATACTTTTTTTACTTATACCCTAAATCTGAAACATATATGTTCTTGTAATATCTATTATTTTCTATCATTAAATATTAAATAAAACAAAGTGAGTTTAAAGATGTGTTCAATATTGCATTGATTTCAATTTATCAATCATTTATGTTGGAAAAAAAAAGTTTGAAAAACAATAAATTACAAATCATACAAATAATGACTTCAATAAAAATTATGATAGTGTTTTGTAATAGAATATTGGCTCAAAATTAATAATGCTTTAATGTCCACCTTCCATAAATCTCGTGTGTCTAATAGTGAGTATATCACTTGTATATATATATATATATATATGATATATTTAAACTCCAAAAACTAAAACCTAAAAGAGATGAAGATGGGGAAATGGGCGCCCTTGATTTAATAGGGACCTAAAGAAAAAGATAAGTCTAATATAAGATAGGGAATGTACAAATTGAGGGATTTTAATAAGGTTAAATTTTATCGATAACAAAGCATATATTTCTCAATTTAAACCAAATGAACTCACCATAAAAAAAACACACACACACATATATATATATGGTCATTTTTAGGTATTTATATTTCTCCTTAATTAAATGTGTTTGAACATATATTTTTAAGTATAAAAATATATTAAAAAGATATTTTTGCATATATAATCTTTTATATAATAAAGTCATAATTTATTGAAGCCTAAAAAATCAATTTTTTATTTTATATAAACATGGGTGAGTAAAAAAAAATAATAAACATTATATTTTGAAATATCATTAAAATGTTTCCTTAAACTTTAGTATGATAGATATGTCATATCATTGAATTATATTTTGAAATATCATTAAAATGTTTCCTTAAACTCTAGTATTATAGACATGCCATATCATTGAATGAGATATGAATATGAATTGGAGTTAGAAACTATATAAGGCCCAATCTTAGATATATACAAAATTTGGACCGTTGGTAATTGAAGTTAGGAATGCTATCAAATATAAGCCTCCAATTCTAAACAAATTTTAGATTTTGGGAATTGAAGATAATAACCGTGTAAGGTAAGGGCCTCCAACTCAAAAATAAATTCAATTCACTTTTGATGAACTAGGAATACAATTAGGCATGAGCATCCTTCTTTATTAAAAATACTAAAAATGTGAGCTATTAAATGACTGAATTAGGTGCACATTAAAGATGAACCCTTATATGGCAAAAAAAAATGACCTTCAATTTTACTATATTAAATATTATAATTATCATATTTTTGGGATTTGATATGATATATTTGTGATGTAGGAGTATATGGGTTTATTTATAATCTCACATCAACTAAAAATGTGTTAGATTAAGAAAATTAGTTAAGATTAGTTTTACGTAATTTTTATACACACTTATTTGTTAGTTTTGTACAAGTTTGTTGATACATTTATTTTTTTATCTTAGTTTGAATAAGATTATGAAGCTTTACATAAGAGAGTTTGTTAGGTCTTCTGATTAAGTTTAGTAGGGCATAGATTTGTGAGGCATTTCTAAAGCTACACAATATCTTTTAGAATATCAAAACATTCATTACAGTCACTGCAAAGTCTAATTATTAACCCTAATAACTACTATAGATGAATTTAAAGACCCTAAACACTAAACTCTTAACCCTAAAACCTAAACCGTAAATGATATACCCTTATCCTTACATCCTATACCCCAAACCCTATTTATCCAATCTAAAATAACATATCCACTTGCCACTAGGTAAAATGTTATCAATTTGAGCCTCACTCATATGTAATCTCCCTAATTCACTTCAAAATCATGACAAAATGGTGAGATTGGGGTAATTTAATTCACATTAGTGACCCACTCACACCTAACCACCTCTTTATGTCAATTTTACTTGAGATTAGATTCCTTATAGGCCAAAAGTGACTTAACATCATCAAATCCATCGATGACCAAGGAAAATGCAAAAAAATTTGGGTATATTTGTGATATCATGAATTTAACTTAGAGTTTAGGCCAAAGTGGCATGATTTGGAAGCACAAGTTGTATTGGTTACCCATGCACACCCAACCACCAATTTATGTCATTTTTACTTACAACTGGGGGTAATATATGCTAAAATAAACTCATCAACACAATATGCACTTGTGACAAGATTTTCAACACAATATACACTTGTGACCAGGGAAAATCCTATCAATTTGGGGCACATTCATTCACATTTTCTCTAATTAATTTTTAATTTAGGCCAAAGTGGTGTGATTGGGGAAACATAGGTCACTTTGGTGACCCGTGCACACTTAACCAACCCTTCATGCTAATGTTACTTACGGTTAAGTTTCTTATAAACTTAAATCAACACAATAACACTATATCCACTATTAACTAGGGAAGATGCAAATATAATATGGGGCACATTTATGCATCATAACCTTAATGCAATTCACATTCAGGCCAAAATGGTGTGACTGGGGTAATGTAGGCCACAATGGTGACCATGCAAACCCAATAAATGTTCCTTTATGATTTTTTTAGTTGTAATTGAGGGTAATATAGGCAAAAAATAGCACAACACCATATCCACTTGTGACTCAATATCATCAATCTAGGGCACATTCATGTGTGATCCCCACATTTCACTTCAAATTCATGCCAAAGTGTTGTGATTTGGGAAATATAGGTCTCATTGGTGAAAAAAACACTTTAAACCACCCCTTTATTTTTGATTTTACTTATGGTTAGGCCCATTATATGCTAAAAGTGACACAACAACATCATATCCACTAGCTACCATGGAAAATGTAGATATTTTGGGGTACATTAGTGCATGATTACCTTAATTAAATTCAAATTTAGGTAAAATTGATGTAATTGGGGTAATTTAGGTCACAATTATGATTAGCACACATTTAACCAAACCTTTATGCTAATTTTTATTGCAATTAGGTCCCTTATAGGCTAAATGTGACACAAAAACACCATATCCACTTGCAACTAAGGTAAATAGGGATAATTTTGGATACATTTGTGTGCGTTCTCCCTAATTAATTTTAAATTAGGCCTAAAGTGGTATTATTTGGGAAACATAGTTTAAATTGGTGATCCATGCATACCCAACCACCCATTTATGCCAATCTTGCATATAACTAGGTCCCTTATAGCCTAAAAGAGACAAACACATCATAACCACTTATAACCTAGGAAAATGCTAATTACTTGGGGCACAGGTGTTCAATATCAATATAATTGAATTTGAACAATACCCAAAATGTTGTGATGAGACAATGTAAGTCAAATTTTTTAACTACACACACCATCCACCCTTAAATGTTAATTTTTATTGTAGCTAGGTCCTTATAGGCTAAAAAATATATAAAAACACCATAACCACTTAAAAATAGAGAAAACATGGATGATATGAGGCACCTTCATGTCCTATCACCCTAAATTACTTTAAATCTAGGCCCAAAGTCTAGTTTAAGATGAGGGTAACATAGGTCAAATTATTGTACTGCACACATCCAACCACCCTTTTATGTCAACTGTACATGTGATTAGCTCCCTTATATCACAAAAGAGACAAAATAACACCTTTTTGTCTTGTGATCATGGAAAATTTATATGATTTTGGGCACATTCATGGGTGATGAAACCAAATTCGTTTGAATTTGGGTCTAACTAGTTGTGATTGGATAAGTGTAGGTCAAATTGGTCGCTCACACACACCCAACCACCCATTTATGTTAATTTTATGTGATAAGGTCCCTATAACCCAAAATTGACATAACACCATAGCCAATTTGGTGCATAAAATATACCCAACCACTCATTTATATTGATATTTGATGCACAAAAATTGACCAACCTTCTAGAGGCCATAACTTTTGACCCATAGCTTCGTTTGAAATATTCCATGGACCAAAATGACTGTCTCAAAATAAATTATGCTTACATAATCCACTCCATCCACTTATATTTGTTTTAAATTATTTTAAGAGGCCATACATGATCATCTGAGGTCTAAAATTACCATTTAATGATTTTTTGGGGAACTTTCTATTTTTATATTGTATATTTTTAGGACCAAATGTCAAATTTAGTTGAATTTCATCCCATAGGATAATTTTAGTGTTTATATTATTTCAAAATATTTTTAGAGTTGTGCACGCTTGCATACAAAACTTGTTAGAAATAGTAGCTACTAAAAATAGACAATTTTTTTTAATTTTAGTTTTTTTTTTTAAATTTTTACATGTCAACTCTAATTATGAGTTAAGGCCTTTTTAAGCATGGTTTGGGTTTGTAATTATTTCAAATCATTCAATACAAATAAATTTTGAGTATTGTTTCAGATCTTAGCCTATTGGTAATTTTATTGTCTTGATAGTTTTTGGGTTCATTAATATTGTGTGTAATTAAATCCCTTAAAAATCAACTTATACATCATTGAAGAAATGTAAGGATGAGTGTAGTTGAGAAGGAGATAAATCAATTTATGGGAAAATGTCACCTATAGTGTTTTTAAAACCTTACCACTTCAAGAAACACTAGATTTTTAGAGAAACAAAACTAATTACAAAAAAAATTATTTTTGTTTTTTGTCCATTTTTTTTTTTTTTTTTAACATTTATTTTCAAGGTTATGAACTTAACATAAATAAAAATAACAAATAATACAAGACATAGAATGCATTTACATACAATTGAGAAAAATATTGAGCATAAATTAATTCGTATATATATCCTAAATACATTTATCTCAAAAAAAGTGAAATTTATCAATTTCGAGGAGCTTAACTTGATTTTTTCACATACTAAATTGATTTACTACCCAAATAACTTATTCAATTTAGATTCACTATTATGCTTGGCTCAAAATACTCTTTCCACAACAAAAACAAAAAAAAAGATTTTTTAAATACGTACTCACTTTCTATAATATTATAAAAATATAAGGAGTGATATATTTAAATTGACAATATTATTTGACACCATCTATTTAATTAGAAAAAATACATATGATCATAAACTAGATTAGAAAATAATGAATTCGAAAACTAATAAGAATAAGAAAATTATCAATAGGCCAAGATCTTGAAACAATACTCAAAATTGATTCATATTGATTACTTGAAATAATTACAAACCCAAACCATGCTTAAATAATCCTAAACTTAGAAATTAATGTCTACATACAAAATTTGAAGAAAACTAAAATCTAAAAAAACATCTATTTTTAGCAGCCACTATTTATAGTAAGTTTCGCATGCAAACATGCACGGCTCTAAAAATTTCTCAAAATAACCTAAATATAAAAATTAAACTATGGGATGAAATTCAACTGAAATTGACTTCTTTTTAGTTTTCGAATTCATTAGAAATGCTATAAATTCTCTTTTAAAACTATGTTTAAATTATATGGAAAAACCTTAAATCGTCAATCAAAGTTATGGTATGTCTTATTTTTTGAAATTTCATTACCAATTAAGATCCCATTTTGGCCCACCATTAGCATGCACTCACCTAGTCATGGATTTAAAATGATATTTTGAAGATCATGCATAGGCAATAACAAAGGGTATCAATGGCCTCTATTTGAAGGTGAATGAGGATAGAAATATTTTCAGGGTTTACATATGCCCAATATTACATGGAGGCAAAAGTAATAGAATAAGTAAAAACACTTGGAAACATAATGAATCACATGTATGTAGTGGAAGATCAAATAGAAAGGGTAGAGAATTTTAAGGAAGCCCAAAAATAGAAGATATAAATACAAAATAAACACATGGAATTGGATAATTTATTTAGAAATATTTAGGAGAAGGTATTTAAAGAGGAAACTATTGTGTGCAAGATTTATATGAAGCAAATAAAATTGATAAAGACCATATCATCAACATATAAAAGTAATTTAGATAATGAAGAAGTAATAAAAATCTTGTGGGATGAGGTGTATGAATTAGTACCTAAAATTATGTCAATTACAAACCAATGAGAATAGATTGAAGAGTTAATTGACAAATTAGCCAAATTTTTGGTACAGAAGGTGAGCCAACTACAACAAAGCCAAGTAATAGATTTTTTGAGGGTAGACAAGAATTGTAGTTTGGGGGGATGTTAATCCTAGAATTTTACTTAAAAGGCTAATACAAATATTACCAGAGGTTTAATGCATGAGCGAGACATGCCAAAAACTCTTGGGTAACTGAAAATGATGCACATGTACAAGAAAAGCTTACACATGGTACATGGTGTGGAGTGCATGGGTTGCAATAAGAACATATCAAATGAAACAAACACACATGAAGAATGAAACATAGTAAAGGATAAGTTGACATGTGGCACTCATCCAGCTAGGAAAGATGTAAATTTTATGGAATTAATCTAGGTTGGAAAAGAACATGCTAAGATAGAAAAGGAATGAAATAAACACACATGAAGAATGAAACATATTAAAGGATAAGTTGACATATGGCACTCATCCAACTAGGTAGGATGCACATTTTATGAGATTGGTCTAGGTTGGAAAAGAATATGCCAATAGGGAAAAGGTATATGCCATTGTGAAAATAAGTGGAGAGATCTAGAATGGAATATTCTTAGATGCATAATTAGTTGGCATGATTGTTAGCGAAAGTGATAATTTGGGGGTAACTGGAAGGGGTCCAAGGGGGTCTAGGAAAAGATATAAATAGAGGTATATTCATTCCTAGATGTGTAATAAATGTGGGTAATTTTCATAATACATACCATATAATTTCCTTTGATTTGAACCAACATATTTCATGCATGGATTTTGATTCTATATATTTATTTATTATCATTTCCTAAAAATGTTAAAATATTTACTCACGACTTAAAATATAACCTATTATATCTTTTAAAATAAATTATAAAATAGTTAATACTACATAGTTATAAATCTACCATATAATAGAACATTTCCTGAATTGCTTAAATAGAGACAATCAAGATTTATTAAAATCATTCTAACTAAATTTATATCATAAAACACTATACACATTATCTATAATTCACGATCCTTACGTTGCATTATCAAAGTCAAGTACATTTGCAAGAACAACTAAAAAATATAATTTAGAAATTTCCTATAAAAGCAATTGTACAAATTGAATTATAGCCAGAAAATATAATATCAAATTTAAAAACATACTTAAAATTAAAAGATACTAAAAATCACATATTAGTTATTTTGTAACTTGTCAATCCTAAAATGATAAAATAGAGTTTCTTGTCAATCTTTGTAATTGTGCATCTTTTGTCACTTTTCTTATATCTTTAAGAAATAAAAAAATTCATCTTATTTAATATGGAAAGATACCTAGCTCACAAGAAGTGTGAAATATGATTTATACTCAATCTAATTCTTAGAGATTATAGAAAGAGCATCTCTTTAGAATATTTTCTTAAAACCAAATAAATGTTTAGATATAGTGGTGAGAACACTATGCATATAACTAACACGATACAAAGAAGTTATAACAAAAGAATAAGAAAAAATTAAAACAATTACTTATAAAACTTGGTCACTTAAATATATTTAGGTTAAATTTCTTAAAAAATAAAATAAATCTAATTAAAATTAATTTTGAAAGTTTTAATTCTTAACTAAATCATAAGTATTAAGTTGTGACTATCCCACATTAATAATAATTACTAAACAACAAAATATAATAAAATATTACATACATTAAAAACTTTGTAAATATATTTATAGAAATAATTTAAATATACACATTAAACATCACTTAAAGTCCTTTAAAATTATTGAAAATAAAAAATTTAAAATTTAAGTTCATTTTAAAATGACAAATATATAGAATCCTATTATTGAATTTTGAATTTAACATACGAGTACCATAAATATAGAGACTCCTCCTTGCTTAGAAGACTTCTAACAAACAATGGCATTTTGTAATGTAGATTGTGGCTGGTTGTTATTAATTTCTATCTTCTACCCACCGCAATGTGCGCCGTCCTTTCAATGCTCGCAGCTCAATTTGGAAAAACAGAGCATCGGTATGATTATTATCATCTAGACTTAGAAAGACTTAGGTGAGGTTAGGTTAGGTTAGGTTGTGCATAAAATATATTACGATCCTTGTGAGTGCGCCGCAAAGGAGGAGACTTTCAGTCAGCTCTAAAAGTCTTGAAAAGAAGCGTGGCTATTTGGAAAGAGAAAATTTGGATGTATAATAATACTACTCGCCTGAGTGCTGTTGACCGAGCAGTAGGATGTCTGCTTACCACAAGCTGTGTCAGAGCTTACATTTGATCTTGAAAGGTTTTCAACAATATATTAGGTAATTCGAAACCTGTTGAAAATATAGTTAATATTTAATATAATTTGATTAGTTTTACAGATTATAAAAATATCAAAACTATAAATAAATTTGATATTTAAAAGATGATTTATCTATCAATTTAGATATCAATTATTAGAAAAAACAATTCAATGATTAATATCAATTAAATTTTCAGTTTAATTGTAAGACTCTCTTTCTTACTAATTTTTTTGTTAAGACCCCTTTTGGGTTATTAATAATTTATTGAATTATTCCAAGTATTTAGTCTTTTGGCATGCGCTCAAAAGGAATATATTATATGATGAATGTAACTAAAGTCTTAATTCCAGAGCATTATAATGGTGCCTTTTTTTTCCAAGTTTATCAGCTTTCAATGCAAGAAAGACGAGCTATGGGATCGGTGTGTTATGGAAACTAATGAACTAACAAAGACAATCTGCACTATAGAAGGTCGTTGTTTTTATCAGCGCTCTTCACACTAATCCTTCAATTAAATTTCACGTTCGTCTGATAATAGATTCATTTGAATCGGTATTTGATTTCGTTTTTGGTTAATCTACAGACGTCGATCGCGACCAGCAAAACAAACATGTCTTTAAATGTTTTGTATGTGCTTCTGGCAATTGTGCCCTGTATGGTCGGCTAATGCTATGGGTGGTACAACTCCCCATACCCGTTCTCTTACCACCGAAATAATCACAACCTTCCTCCACCCTATCCCTATAACAAGTTTCCTCTCTTCCATCATCCAGATCATACGTTTCCTCCCTTCCGTCCCCTCCATATTTCCAAGCATTCCCACCTCTTCCACCCTATCTTTATAATAAATTTCCTCCTTTCCACCATCCATCTCACATATTTCCTCCCTTCCCTCCGTACTTTCATGCATTTCCATCTTATTCATCCTTAAATCATCCTCATCTTCATCTTTATCCATATCGCACCTTTCCTCCTTTTCCTCCATCCTTCTATACATTTCCACCTCGTTCATTCTTAAATCATCCTCATACTTATCCTCATTCTCCTCCTCGACCTCTAATACCATTAGCTTCCCCTTTTCCTCCACTGTCTTCTCCCTCCTTATACACTGCTTGGCGCATACCAACACCACCATTGACTTGTTAGAAACTGAAGTCAACAGGAGTTAATTTCTCCACTTAATGGTTAACTGCTTGTTCCACCTCCCTCTCTTGTTCGTAGCTCTCATGCACGCAGTCTACATGCTCAGCACCTTAATCCGCATGCACAATAACAGTTAACATTCAGTTCGTTCAAGCAGTTAAAGAATTAGTTCAGTCTCAGTTTGCATGCAAGAAATGTAGTTAATCTTTAGTTTGTTATTCAGTTATTTTTGCTTTCAAAATCTATTTAATGAACCCTTGGTCACAGCTTTGTAATACAAGATCAAGAAAATCAAGCAGATTAATAAAAATCTTTTTTTCAGGATTGCCGTAGCAATCTAAGTCTCTCATATTTTACTTCTGTTATTTTTTCTCTATTTTTTTCCTACAAATTGGTATCAGAGCGCCAGGTTGGTATTTATGCGTAGCGCAGGTTTTGTTTGAGAGCACGGAAGAAAACAAAGAACTAGTCAAAAATAGGGCATTTGAAGACAGCGATAGTGGTTCATGCGATAACGAGGAGGTCAAGATTAAAAGAAAGAAGACAACCAATGTAGTTGTGGATGGAGAGCAAGTCCAAAATCTAAAGAAGATCATAAGATCCTGTGGAATGATTGTTCTTCCTACGGTTTACAAGATAGCGAAACAACAATTTGAGAGTAAGCGAGAGGCATATTTGATACAGGAGTTGACAGCAATTCGGAAGTGAGAAGGTAATAGCATTCAAGTGGATAAGGTTTCACAACTCCATATTTTCTCTCATTAATATTTTGTAGCCAGGTCTCATAACTCTATATTTTCACTCACTCTTTATGTGAGGAGGAGCATTCAATGTGTTGGTAAATGGATTGCACAGCATACTCGAGTTTTAAAATCGTGTAAGGATTTCTGTGAATTGACGTAAACAAGGTAGAAATAGTCTGAATCTTGTTCCGCAAGCAACCACATAGGTTGCTTCTATTTCTTTCAGAGAATATAGACAAATTGCAGCTACTATTCATTATGGTCTTTCAGCTTGAGACATGACAACAAATAACAGTATTTCTCAGCCCCAATTTCTCATTTTCAATGGTAAGAATTACGATTTTTGGGAAACTAAAATGAGAACATTGTTTTGCTCACAAGATGTTTAGAATTTGGTAAAGAATGGTTTTGTAGAACCACAGGATGAGGTTGCCCATCAGACATTAACTCGAGCATAAAAAGAAGAGCTTAAAGAGAACAAGAAAAAAGATGCAAAAGCTCTATTTCTAATCCAACAGGTATTGGATGAATCTATTTTTTCTAGAGTTGCAGTAGCAATGAGATCCAAATCGGCATGGAAAATCTTAGAGACTACCTATAAAGGTAATACAAAGGTGAAAATTGCTAAATTGCAATCTCTTAGGATAAATTTTGAAAATTTGCAAATAAATGATTTAGAGTCTATATATCAGTTTATAGGTCAAGTATTGAATATTGTGAATCAAATTAGATCTAATAGAGAAACAATAACATATCAGAAGATCATAGAAAAAATACTCAGGAGTTTACTCAGCAAATTTGATGCAATAGTTGTAGCTATTAAGGAAACCAAGGATTTGGAATAGTTATCAGTAGATGAATTAATAGGATCTTTGTTAACACATGAATCCAGAATGAATAGGAATAACAATACTTCTCTTGAGAATGCTTTCAAGTCTCAGGTACCATTCGGCAGAGGAAGAGGAAGAGGAAGGTCAAACTTTAGAGGAAGAGGCAGAGGTAGAAATGGAAGGAATAATCGAGATCAAGGTGAAAACAATAATTAAAACTACAACAATAGAGGACGTGACAACAATTACTTCCAACAAAGTTCACAGAGGTTTGATAAATCTAACATTCAATGTTATTACTGCAAAAAATATAGACATTATGCAAGTGAATGCATAAATAAACAAGGAGATGTGGACAAGCAGAATGCTAATTAAACAAATGAATCTAGTTCTAATTCTAGAAGCTTATTTCTCACTTGTCATGTTACTCAAGAAAATGCTAGAGATATTTGGTTCTTAGATAGTGGATGCAGTAATCATATGACAGGGAATAAAAAATTCTTTACAAGTCTTGATGATTTCGTAAAATCTGAAGTGAAATTAGGAAATGATAACAAAGTGGATGTAATGGGTAAAGGAGTAATAAATGTTTTGAAAAAAATGGTGAAAGAAGGTTTATACCGGATGTTTATTTTGTACCTAGACTAAAGCATAATCTTATGAGTGTTGGACAGTTAGTACAAAAAGGTTACAAAGCATCTTTTATGGATAATGTTTGCACAATACTAGACAAGTTTCCAAATGACAGGTTGATAGGAAAAGTGGAGATGACCAAGAATCGGATGTTCCCTCTTCGAATTCAGTGCATCCAAGGAGAAGAGGAAGCCCACTTCAAAACCATGCATCTAGACCAATCATGGCTATGGCACTTAAGGTATGGACATTTACATTTTGGAGGTTTGAATTTGTTACAAAATTAAAATATGGTGAAGGGATTACCACCAATAGAACAGCCAGAAAGTTCATGTGAAAGCTGCATTATGGCAAAACAACATAGAGAGAGCTTTCCAGTAGGAGCCTCATATAGAACAAAGGTAATATTGGAGCTAGCCCATAGTGATTTATGTGGACCAATGCAAATTCCATCATTTGGAGGTAGTTCTTATTTTCTAACCTTCATTGATGACTTTAGCAGAAAGACATGGATATATTTTCTCAAAAATAAGTCTGAAGCCTTTGAAAAGTTTAAAGAATTCAAGGCTATGGTTGAAAAGCAGAGTGGCCTTTACATTAAGGTACTTAGATCAGATAGAGGAGGTGAATATATGTCTAATGAATTTCAATATTTTTGCAGATATCATGGCATTAAAAGGCAACTAACTACAAGGTACACACCACAGCAGAATGGTGTAGCACAAAGAAAGAATAGAACAATCATGGAGATGGCTAGAAGCATGTTGAAGGCCAAACATTTGTCAAATGAATATTGGGCAGAAGCAGTAGCATGTGTAGTATATATTCTGAATAGAAGCCCAGCAAAGAGTGTCAGAGATCGAATTCCACAAGAAGCTTGGAGTGGTAAGAAGCATAGTGTACATCATTTCAAATTTTTTGGTTATATTGCATATTCTCTTATACCATCTAAATTGAGAAGAAAACTTGATGATAGAGGTGAGAAATGCATTTTTATTGGCTATAGTGAAGAGTCAAAGGCTTATAAGTTGTATAACCCTATTTCAAAGAAAGTGATTATTAGCAGAGATGTTGAATTTAAGGAAGAAGAAGCATGGGATTGTAGCATTGATAAAACCATCACAATTGGAACACCAATTTCCCAAAATGAAGAAGAATCTGAAGAACAAAATTTGCAAGGTGATCAAACCTCTCCACAACCAAGAACAAGCACTCCAATAAGAACACCTAGGAGCTTAGCACAAAGTGAATCATCTAGTCATGCATGTCATCCTACTCCAAATTCACAAGTAAGTGATGAATCAGATCCAACTCTTGCCACTTTAAGATCAAGATTTAAAGGTAAGAAAATGAGAAACTTGAATGAGATTTATAATCAAGAAGAAGAGAAGTTAGATTTATGTTCAAATTTTGCTCTTTTCTCTCATGATCTTATGTATTATGAAGAAGCAGTTAATGAGGAACATTGGATAAAAGCAATGGATGAAGATATGAATGCTATTGAAAGAAATCAAACATGGGATCTAACTAATCTACCTGAAGGTAAGGATTGCATAGGAGTCAAAAAGGTTTATAAGACCAAATTTGATGCAGAAGGAAATGTTGAAAAGCACAAGGCAAGGTTAGTAGCAAAAGGTTTTGAACAAGAACATGGAATTGATTATAATGAAACATTTGCTCCAGTTGCTAAACTTGATACTTTTAGAATGGTTTTAGCAATAGCTGCTCAAAATAATTGGAATGTATATCAAATGGATGTCAAATCAGCTTTCTTGAATGGTTTCTTAGATGAAGAAGTGTATGTGAAACAACCACCAGATTATGAAGTGCATGGACATGAAGAAAAAGTCTATAGATTGAAGAAGACTCTCTATGGTCTCAAGCGAGCACCAAGAGCATGGTATAGCAGGATTGATTCATACATGACAAACAATGGATTCAACAGAAGCAATAGTGAGCCTACATTGTACATAAAAATCAACAAAGAAGGTCATATTTTGATTGTGTGTTTGTATGTTGATGATTTGATTTTCACTGGAAATTTGTCTGTAGACACATTTAAATCAGAAATGAAGAAAGAATTTGAAATGACAGATTTGGGATTAATGAAGTACTTTTTGGGCATAGAAGTTGTACAATCAGAGAAGAGAATTTTTATTTGTCAAACTAAATATGCAAAGGATGTGTTAAGGAGGTTTAAGATGCTGAATTGTAAACCAGCACCTACACCAGTTTCTATAGGGACCAAAATTAACAAAAAAGACAAAGGGTCTGATGTTGATTCTACAACATTCAAAAGACTAGTTGGTAGTTTGATGTATCTCACAACTACAAGACCAGATATCATGTATGGGGTCAGTTTAATCTCTAGATTCATGGAGTCACCAAAAGACTCACATTGGCAAGTTGGACAAAGGATATTGAGATATGTGGCAGGAACAACAGAATATGGAATTTTATATTCCACAACTAATGATTTTAGTTTGATTGGTTATACTGATAGTGATTTTGCAAGTAGCATTGATGACAAGAAGAGTACTTCTTGACATGCCTTTCTTTTAGGAACAAGTGTGGTCACATGGGCATCCAAAAAACAACCTATAGTGACACTTTCATCAGCTGAAGCAGAGTATGTAGTAGCCAAATCAGCAGCATGTCAAGCAACTTAGATGAGGAGAGTATTGACAGATTTATTACAAGCACATAAGGAGTCAACACCATTCTTTTGTGACAACAAATCAGCAATTGCATTATCAAAAAATCATGATTTTCACAAGAGGAGCAAGCACATTGATACAAGATTTCCTTTTATCAAAGAGTTAGTGAACAATGGAGAAATCCATCTAGAGTTCTGCAGATCTGAAGACCAATTGGCAGATATATTCACAAAGACATTAGCAAAGGAGACCTCTAATTATCTAAGACAAAATTTAGGCATTGTAAATGTTGAAATAGTTAGTGGTAGAAATTAAGGGGGAGTGTTAGAAACTAAAGTCAATAGGAGTTAATTTCTCCACTTAATGGTTAACTGCCTGTTCCACCTCCCTCTCTTGTTCGCAGCTCTCATGCACGCAGTCTGCATGCTCAGCACCTCAATCTGCATGCACAATAACAGTTAACATTCAGTTCGTTCAAGCAGTTAAAGAATTAGTTCAGTCTCAGTTCGCATGCAAGAACTATAGTTAATCTTTAGTTTGTTATTCAGTTATTTTTGCTTTCAAAATATATTTAATGAACCCTTGGTCGCAGCTTTGTAATACAAGATCAAGAAGATCAAGAAGATTAATAAAAATCTTTTTTTCAAGATTGCCATAGCAATCTAAGTCTCTCATATTTTACTTCTGTTATTTTTGCTCAGTTTCTTTCCTACATGACTCCAGGAATGCCACCTCCTTCCTCATCCACCCCTCCACCTAGGCCAACACCATCATCATAATCATCCCTTAGTCATCCACTGCCTTCTGCTTTCTTGCCACCACTGCCCCACCATTATCATTCCCTCGAACTTCTTTTCCTCCCGTTTCTTCTCCTCATCTAATATCTTCGCCTCTTATGATCACTCCTCAGCCCATTACAATGCTATTATTAACTCTTTCTTTATTTCTATCAGCCGTGTCATGTTCTCATTTTCTATTGTATTCTCCTTCCTTAACGCTATTCAATCCGATTAATCTTAACCAATATTCACAAACTAATAAAATCATATTCTCATCTTCCATTATTCTTCTTTCTTAACACCTATTCCACCCTTGCCAATGCCATCCTCTTCTTCTTCTTCGCCCCCTGCTTAGTTAAACTCTATGCCTCGTAAACTTGCAAGAAAATTGTTATGCAGATATTCTCGCAACATCAAAAACATTACCGTTGGACGCTGTTTTGGCAGGACGACGTGAAGAAAACAATATCCAATTTAGTTCGAATAAGCAGAAGCTCTGTCTTTAACTATGTTCTGGTCCTTCCGTTGTCGTTTTTTGGTAAAAAAAATATATGTTGCCCCGTAGTCCGGAGGCGTCATAAAATGTCATTATACGTATAATGTGTCATTTACTTGTGTTTCATATTGATGTTTGTATTTGTATGGTAGCACTAAGATTTATATGGAGTAAAATTATTTATATAGTGGCTATGTTATATCATTATATTTTCATCAAATATGAAAAGATTGAGATTTTGAATGTTTTTTAACATGATTTCCAATATATATTTAAGTCGTCACTTTGATAAGGAATTTGAGTGAGATGGAAGAGCGTGGAAAGGGATGGTGTATGGTATGTTTTAAACATTTCAGATTCTATATTAGTTAATATTAGTTAATAATTGTAAAGGGGTATAAATGTTCAAAATAAAAAGAAAAAAAAAATGTAAATTTTAATCAGAAATAATTTTAATATTATAAAGATTTATAAATAAAAATATTATAATATTTTACTTTTAAAGTATTTTCCATTTATTTTTTATATATTTAAAATGTTATTTGTTTAAATATATTATATTTTAATTAAAAAAATGAATTTTAATTTTTTCACGGAAATTTAAAAAATTTAAAATATCAACAAAATTTGAATTAATAAGTATGATTAATTTGAAATTTGGTTGTTATTGTATTTTTGATAAAAAAAATGTGTTTATTTTTTAACATGATTCTTTAACTTATCTTATTCATTCATTATTAGATTTTAAGGAAAAAATATTATAGAAAGTCTTATTTGTTAACTCTTTTTATGACCTTTAATGTAATTGGCATCATTAAATGTGTTTGACATAAATAACATCATTTTTATTTATAAAACCTCAAAAAAATAATGTCTACAATCAAATTTAATATATTTTCAACATTTAATAAAAAGAACGTCAACATATTTTTACATAAATTCAATACTTTTGAATAAAATATTAACCATTCTTAAACTCTAAAACATAAAAACTATACAAAATGTGCATCATGTATATAAAAATACATCTAAATTTTAATATTTTTATTTTGTAACACCTTCTATGACTCAACTTACTTTTAAACTTTACTAAAATAATAACCCAATTTCATGAAATAAATGTTCATTTGCTTATCTCTAATTTAAGAAGAGCATGTGTTTGATCTCACCCAAAAAAAAAATCTTATATTCAAATATATATTAATTTAATTTTTAAATTATTATATTGTATAATTAAAATTAGGAATATTTTTAATATTAAAATTAAATCACATCAATTAAAATTAATTGAAAAACATTTAAAAACAATTAAAATTATAATATATTTATTTAAAAAAATTAAAATTATTTATAAATTCAAATTTATTTTTCTATAAAAATCTGCACTTATTTAATCATTACATGTTTGTATAGATTCACACAAGTTATATTAATTTTTTCAAATGTTTTTAATAATTTCGACAATCGGACTACTATATATCAAGTTTTTAAGAACCTACAATTGTGATATGCTAATAAATATCCTATCTCTTTTAAAAATAATTAGAGCTTCCACTTAATCATGTAAAAATTCTCTCATGCATTATTTGGATGTTGTCATTACCCCACATATACCCTCATAGATGTGGAAAATAAAACACATAGGTGTGCAAAAGGAAATAGAGGCATGACATGGTAGAGATGAGAGTTAACAGGGGAGAAAGGAGGCATTATGGGAGATAAAAACAGTGGTTAATGTGAAATGAATCCTATTAAATTTGTGCCATATATTAAAGAGGAATTTTAACTATAAAAAATATTAATTTTATTTTAATTTAAGTGACTATTTTTTATTAAATAGTAATATTATGGTTTAATTATACTAAATAAATGGTAAAATTAAGATATAAATGATTCTTAAGTGAATAGTGTCTAAATATAGTAAATCAAAATTTTAAGTGTATTAAAATAGAACAAACATAAAAAGTAATTGATCAAGAAAAGTGATATCAATCAAATGATAAAGAGGGTCTAAATCTGTGTAAACACTAATTTTACGTACACTACCTAATACATGTTTTTATATATCATAATCCCCTTCATTTATTATCCACCAGCATTATTTACATTTACTCGTAGTTATTACTTCATTAATTACTATTTACCCTATTTTCAACCTCCTAAATCTCTAAAAATCTATTAAAAATTGATAAAATCTAAATTATTCCTCTATCCTAAATAACTCACCCTCAATAAAAATCTTGTTAAAACAACTTAGCAATATTCTTCCCTAAATTACCCCACGGTTAGAACCACTTTAGACACATTTTGCCAAGAAAATACAAAATCATTAATGATTCCCCATGATTGACGTCGATTTTATATGATTGGAATCAATTACTTATACATGGCCTCATCTCACCCAAACAGATCTTGAAACCATGCAAAAACATTGACAGAACACCCAAGAGACAAATGATGCTCAAGAGACCTTGTAGGACACACATGAGGCTATCTCATTGATCTACATCAAAGCTTTGAATCCTTAGTACAACTATGTGGAATTCAAAATACGTCACTAGTCCATAGAACCATCCAAAGGCACTTCAAGGTTAGTATTGTACTTAATTTTTAGCATAATTTCATTATCTACCTTATTCTATGAGGCAATATCATTAATTTTTTCCTTAGACTACCTTTATTATCCTTAGATTCCATTTTCTTAAATCATAAACCATCTTCTTAGTCTTTTGGTAAATTTTACCATATTTGATGTTGATCTATCAATCATCATCAATCTTGTTAAAATCGATACCAATTTTGTCAATCGGCATCGATCCTTATCAAAACTATTTTTGTGTAGAACCTGAACCTATTTCTATAGATTTTTTACCACAATCCTGGTCTATTTTGATTGTTATATTTTCCTATAAATATGGACTCTATCTTTAGATGACTGTTCAAGGAAAATCCCATGAAATACTCAGCATTTTAGATTTACCAATTTTAACCCAACCCCTCTTTATTGATCAAAGTGATATTTTGCATGAGTTGAGTCTCTATGCCATCGCAATCACTCCCAATATTGATGTCATCTTAGCCTAGCTTGAGATTATCTAGGAAGATACCAAAGCCACACAGGATTATTAGATTGATTATTTTTAATATATTAATGCAATATAAGAAGACTTAATATTCTCATAATCATATGTTATCTAAATTATCAACAAGAATTTGTAATTTTCATTTTCATTTTTATCATCTTAATTGCTAAATAAGTGGGTTGACATTTACAAAGGAAAGCTTACATCTTCCTAGAACTAGTATTTTGCTAGGCAACCCAGTTTATTAGTTTATTAATCTTTCTTGTCTAGTTTCTCACTTGTGTGAAGGTATTCTTTCCCAACGAAAAATGATCTCTCACAATAGCCTTGTCAATGGTGCACAACCAATCACATAGGTACACCTCATTTTGGCTTAAACCCTTCTTTTCTTTTAAGTTTTTATTAGTTTGTTTTATAAAATAAATTCACATAAAAACTAATTAAACATTCTAGCACGCCCAGTGGGACCCTTTATGGCCTCATAGTAATTAATTTATAGTTATAAGTTATTTTATTTTCCTTTGCATTTTTAGCAAATTATTCATTTTTATTTTCAACAAAAAGAGAATTAAAAAAATCTTACTTTCTTTTGGAATCTAAAAAGAATTGCATTAATCAAATTGATTGCTTAGGTTATTCACATGGCATAATTAGGAAGGTTAATTTATCGTCTTAGTCACATTTATTCACACACAACTAAACCAAAAAACTATCAAGAAAGCAACAAAAACAATCCTACGCAGGTGGACCTACTTGGATTTTATCACCAAGGGGAAAAGTAAATCGGTGTTATGGATAAGTATAAATAATTGGTTGATAGTATATTGGGTAGCACCCAACACACTAATCACTACAGGCTCATGAAGTGAGGGGGTAGGCCCTAATATCAAGCCATGTACCATTGCCAACACAAATCTAGTCCTTATGTACCTTCAGGTATATCAAGGATACCAGCCTTAAAAAAAACTAAAACCAATCTTAGCATATCTTTTCTTAGGTCCTTTGTTAAGATAAATGCCCCATTATTTTGTGAAGCATAATTTATAAAAGAGAAAAAATAAAAAATTAGGAACTTTTGATTAAATTGTGTGTTTTATTTTCACTAAAGAAAAAAAAAATCTTGTTTCTTACTTTGTATTTATCTTTGTTTATTTAACATTACATGGTTTTAACTAGGTAGTAATAATAGAATAAAACTGATCCACATACATTGTCTTCATCCATAGAGCATTCACCAAGTCTTCCTACGTCTCTCGAATCCCTTAGGGAGGGCATTATTAAATATTATCCATAGGGAGACCTTAACTTTGCCATCAAACTAGATAATAATCTAATCACCCTTAGTCATTACCTTAATACATGAGCCATATGTATTCCCATTCTCCTCATGCCCAATGATCTTAATTCATCTATGGTATGCCATTGGAAGGGTATAAAGAACATTCAATAGCCATGTCATCCTCTTCAATGCATCAACCATCACCAGTATCTCTCGATTCCAATACAAGTTCCATTTCACCCCCCAATACTAATGTGTCACAACCCATATCTAATCCACCACCACTAGTATCTACTAATCCCTCTACAAATGTTGTCCAAACTTAATGTGTTACGATACCTCAAATCACATCCACCCAACCATATTCTTCTTCACTCCAGAATTTAGTGGTCTTAATCCTTGTCACTCTTCTACCTATTCAAACAAATGTGACCACAAATCAAACTCAACCATTACAATTTTTACAGCAAATCTCTTTGTTCAACCTCTTTAACAACAACTTTTTCCACTATCAACTATTCAATACCTTACCCCATCACAACCATTTCCAACCACCTATTTTAATTCATCTCAACAACAAACCTAACCCCCTCTTTTCCTGTAGTATGTAACTACATCTCAACTAATAATTACCACCTCAATTAGTTATCCTCTTTCATAACCATTTCCCACTTTGCATCCCCTTCACCAACATTTGCAATAAAACATTTTGGAGAGTATACCTCAATATAATACCTAACATTACCTCATGTGCATTCTCATGGATAGGATGTCAAACCTCGAAGCTTATACCTTTAAGAAAAAGAATATGCTCTCATATGAGTAAATATGTAACAAACCTATCAACCCAATTATCCCTATTAGACTCTATTTGACATAATGAGAACTGCCTAAATTTAAAAAAAAATCAAAATAAAGAGCATCCTCAACAACACATAAGGGCCTTTAGACATTCTTGCCACCTTATTACCCATGATGATGTTCTCCTCCTAAGAACATATCCCATGTCACTAGCTAGAGCAGTTTTGGATTGGTACAGTTCTATTCCACAATACTCTGTATTCTCTTTTGGCTAGCTTGCCCAAATCTTCCTAGAGTAATTTTCAATAAATATTGTAAGGAGGGTAACCATAAATAATTTATATGCCATTAGACAATTCAAAGATGAATCAATTGTCAATTTTTTTTTCAAGATGGTGAGGACATATAAATCAATTATCATTTTCCTTCCTCAGATAAAGTTGATTTAAATTATTTCCAAGTTATGTGCCAAGCACATATCATCTATGCTTCAAGTCCAAGCTTTCAAGATCTTTGATGAAGCCTTTACCATGGCTATAAGTTAAAAATTCAAGCCCTAGAAGAAGGAAAGTTTAAATTATGAAATAAAATTTTTAAACTTGATCCTTCCAAAGGGTCTAATAAATATAAACCGAAAGGCACAATAAACATTGTTGTCCTAAAATCATACCCTCTATTAACAAAATACCAACCAAATTCTTCTACTTCCTAGACACAATTGCAGAAAAAGTTAACACAATATCTACCCAGGTAATACACGTCATTGTTAGATTCTTACGCTTCTATCCTGGATAAACTTTTGAAAGCATTGATTATTGAGATCCCTCCAATTAGGCCCATTGATTACTCTCATCAAAAAATTAATTTCTATAAAGAGAGCGACTTTTAAACCTACCATTGTGTACCAAGTCATGAAATTAATAGATGTCATTATTTCAAGAGCTTGGTCTATAACCTTATCGATTGAGGCAAAATCTAATTAGATAATCCAAATGCTCCTTCAAACCAATCCCTCAATATCTTTAGACAACCATTCCCAAATCATCTTACCCTAACCACAATGATAAATTTGATAAATAGAAATTAAATTTTAGTGTTGTCAAGGACATTTAATGCATAATTGATGTGGCCACCCTCAAATTATATATCACCGTGTCCCTTAATAAAAATAAAGGAATAATATCCAACCTCAATGTTAGAATTAGAACTCAAACCAAGAGATACAAAAGACTCCTTAGAAGAAGTCATGTGGTGAGATGCACTAGAATCTATGACCCAACTATCATAAATAAGAGACTAAGATCTCCCATCAACATTAAGTGTTTTGCCATGTTTATTAGGTGGAGTGGAGATAAAAATCTTATGTTTTTGGACTACATCCTCCAAGGCTTGAATTATCTTAAAACACCTAGATTCTTCATGACCAGTCCCCCCATAAAAAGAGCATGAAAGGCTAGAATTATTCTTGGATTTGGAATATGACTTAGGTTTAGAGTTATTAGGTTTAGGGGCATTTTGAGATGGAGGAGGAGTTTTCTTGGATTTACTCTTTAATTTCCCCTTGCTCTTAGGATTAGATGTTACTAATGATTTTTGAGAGGTGGAAGACTCAAGGTGAGATAATTTGGATTCCTCCCTAAAATGTCTTTCACATTTGAAATACAACACTTAAGGCATCCATGCTGGAGAAAAGGTAAAAGTAGAGAGTTAGAATGGACCTTTCAACTTGGATAGAATCAGATACACATGTTCTTCATCTTTCTTATCTCATCCACTCCCCTTCAATTGTGTTAATACATTTTTAAACTTAGTGAGATAGTATACAATAGAGGTAAAATATTTGGGATTGAGAGAAGTAATTTTGACTTCAAGTTGCATGGCTATGATGTGATCTACGTTCCCAAATAAACCCTTTAATTTAACCCATATTTTGAATGGAGAATCACATCCCTCCAAATGAAATAAAATACTATCACTCACATAATGTCAAAACAAATCTATACACTATTTAAATGTACATTGGTGATAAGATTTTTCGTATTCTCTAGTGAACTATGGTTAAAATTTATTGAGTAGTGACCATAATCCTTTGTGCTTAATGATTATTTCCAATTTGAGGTCTCCATGTATGATAATTATGTGTAGTCAAAGGCTTACATTGATCCAAACCAAAATAATAAGTTATGCTAATAAATAACCAAAGAGTAGAAATAATACAAAAGGGTGCACAAATCAGTATTGAGACAACCCCCCAAAAGATTTGTATTGAGGCCCTCCACCACCCAAATTTGGGACTTCATAAAAGTAGTGTATATTTATAAATAGATGAAACTAATGAATAGATAATTGAAAACCATACACTTTTGAAAAACACTAAACTCAATTTCAAGTTATGGTTCAAAAGATATAGGCTTTATAAATTCCCATAAATGGGTCAAAATTAATAAAATTTACACTATAAACTAATTTTTGTAACTAATTTGGCAATGAACCTAGCCTTCCAACCACTCATTGGAACTAGGAATTCACCATGAATGTTTTCAAGTCCACCAAAGTGAAAAATTAATATCTTATTATCCCTTATGCATGTGCAAACAAAATATGCTTCCTCTTATAGAAAAAATATAGCTATTAAAGGTAAATAATAAATAAAAAAATTGTTTTAAGAATATTAAATGGTGAATTATAGTTGTGTTTTACTTGGAAGGTGTCATAACTCTAAGTAGGTGCTACCAAAGAAATATCCAAGTCAGATTAGAAAGTGAGACGCCACTAGGAGGAAGAATGCATAATAGAGAATGGTCAAGACTCCATGCAGTTATGCTATGAGGAATAAGATCATAATTGTATAAAAAAACATAAAAATAGGGTTTACTTGAGTCAATCATGATTGGTGACTGTCTTAGACAACTCCAATGCACATCCAAGGAACAATAATCTTTCAATCTCATATCTTAGATCTTCACTGTGTAAACCTGTAATAAGAAAACATGGACCTTCAAAAAAGCATAGACCAAAAATGAATGGTAAGTAGATAATCAAGTAACAAAATCAGTCTCCTTGTGTAATACTCTCCTACCAACACATAGAACCAGATCAAAAAGTCAATAGAATGGCTTGGAATGCCAACTTCAGGAAAAAAATGTAGAACAACAAGAAAAAGAGGATACCTTGCTAGATGGATTACCACCTTCAAAAAAGCTAATGCCACCTAGTTTAATGGATAGATCTTCCACTTAAGTATCTCCATATCTCCAAATTCTAGTGGAAAAAACAATCAAACAATCTAAGAGAAAAAACCAACATATAATAAGAGGATGCCAAAGTTTAATTCCAACGCAAAAGTAAAATGATCACCTCCAACTCAGCTTATCGATGTTCCTAGCTCCACACAACAAACACCACTATAAAAAAGACAATGCAAACCTACAAAAAACACTCTAATGCACTTCCACACTGATCTTCAATGCTTATCTTATCCCTCTTGGCTCCCAAGGAAGCTGGTGTGAGTAAAGAGATAGGACACCATAGTGAAACAAACCTGACCTCCAGCCCACCAATGCCATCTCCAATATAATGAAACAAACAAATACTTGTATCAAATCTATCTTACAAATGGAAGTCTGCAATAATTTTAGGCTTTGGTACCAAAATAGGAATAATGATTAGATTGTTCCAAGCCAAAGATCTCAAGTGCTAACACAAACATCACATCGAGTATGATATGCAAATAAGAGTGATATCATATAATATCCAAAATAAGACATGCAAGTACAACTAAAAGAGCTTGCATAAGTAGGCAAGGCAGAACAAGAAATGAGCTTAACTAACCAATGTGAGATAAATCCGCACAAAGGATAAAACCAGGAAAAGATGAAAAAACTATCTAGAACCTAATAAGCATTATAATAATATACTCTAACATTTTCATAGTAAAAAACATAGCATAAATAAAAATAATAAACAATACAAGGGATAGAATACATTTACATACACATAAGAAAAATGTATAACATATTAACTAGTATAGATATCATAAATATATTTATCTTTAAAAAATGAGATTTATCAATCTTGACGAGCCTATCTTATTTTTTCACATACTACATTCATTAACTACTCCAATACATTCTTCAAAAAAAATATTTTGATTTGTAATATATTTCTTCAATTGATATTCACTATTATGTCTGGCTTAAAATACTCTTTCTAGTAAAAAATTATCCAAACTCCACCATATGCCAAAGATTTTATAAATTTTGAATATAATTTACCTTGCCAAAACATATTTATGTTGTAAATGGGCATTTATTATAAAATGAATATATATTTTAGATAGATATCCATTTTAAACAATTTTTTATTTTTTTTTTTCTTTTTTAACTTTTAATCCCTACACCTTCCCCCCATTTTGGCTTTGGATTTTCCTTTGTTATGCTTGATATACCCGAGCCTAACTTTTTATACACTCATGAATAACATAAAAAATCATAGAGTTCTATCCTTCATGTGCATTTTTTATTTAGTTTTATATTTAAAATCCCAAATGGGGGTTTTCAAGTATTTTGTCTATTTTTAGAATATGTAATATTATTTAAATATTAATTTCATTTATTAATTAATATTTTTTTTATCTCTAAGTAGGTTTTACTGATTAATAAAGACACAAAAAAATATTAATAACTTTTGACTTATAACTTATTTACGAAAATTAAAAGTAACTCAAAATTTTGCACTTCACCATCTATAATCTACCACAATAATAATTATTTATTTTTTTCAAATTTGTCTTAGTGGACAAATGATGTTTCATTTTTTATGAGTGATTAGTTAAATCATTAATAAAAATTAATTTATTAAAAATTAAGATAAAATACACCAACATCCATCATCCAGTCTTTTGTATATCCATAAAAGATTAAAAAAAATCATTTTTTATTTTAAAAAGGACTTGTTGAATATGTATTCAATTTTCATAAATTTTTAAAAATATAACGAGTAATATATTGAAATTGACAACATTCTTCGACAAACTTGATTTACTTGGAAAAAATAAATATGCTTATAAACTTAACTAGAGATGCTACAAGTTCTCTTTTCAAACTATGTTTAAATTATGTGAAAAAACCTTAAATTATCAATCAATGTTGTGATGTGTCTTATTTTTTGAAATTTCATTGCAAATTAAAATTCCCTTTTGGCCCACCATTAGCTTATACTCACCTAGTCAAGGATTTAAAATCATATTTTGAAGCTCATGCATAAATGATAACTAAGGGTATCAATTAACTCTATTCGAAGGTGAACGGGGTTAGAAATATATTTTCAAGGTTTACATATGCCCAAGATTACATGGAGGTAAGAGTAATATAAAAATTCACCACACTTGGAAACATAATGAATCACATGTATATGGTGGAAGATCAAATATAAAGGGTGAAGAAGTTTAAGGAAGCTCAAAAATAGAAGATATAGATACAAAATGAACACATATAATTGGATAATTTATTCACAAGTGAAGGTATTTGGAGAGGAAGCTATTGTGTGCAAGTTGTATATAAAGCAAAGAAAATTGTTAAAAACCATATCATCAACATATAAAAGTAGTATAGATAATGAAGAAGTGTTAAAAATCTTGTGGGATGAGGTGCATGAATTAGTACCTAAAATTATGTCAACTACAAACCAATGAGACTAGATTGAGATGGTGTTAATTGACAAATTGCCCAAATTTTTGGTTGCAGGCGAAGGTGAACCAACCACAATAGATCCAAGTAATAGATTTTTTGAGGGTAAACAAGAATTGTAATTTGGGGGTATGTTAACCCTATAATTTTACTTACAAGCTAATACAAATATTATCATAGGTTTAATGCATGAGGGATACATGCCAAAAACTCTTGGGTAATTGAAAATAATCCACACATACAAGAAAAGTTTGTGCATGATACATGGTGTGTAGTGCATGGGTTGAAACAAGCACATATCAAATGAAACAAATGCACATGAAGAATGAAACATAGTAAAAGATAAGTTGACATGTGGCATTCATCTAACTAGGGAGGATGTAAATTTTATGGAATTGATCTAGGTTGGAAAATAATATGATAAGAGGGAAAATGAATGAAATAAGTACACATAAATAATGGAATTTAGTGAAAGATAATTTGATATATGAAACTCATCCAACTAGAGAAGATGCAAATTTTATGGAATTGGTCCAGGTTGGAAAAGGATATGCCAAGAGGAAAAGGAATATGCCATATAAGTGGAAAGATTTAGAATGGAATATTCTTAAATGCACATATAGTTGGCATGATTGTTAGTGAAAGCGATAAGTTGGAGAAAATTGGAAGGGGTCCAAAGGGATCTAGGGAAAAATATAAATAGGGGTAGATTCATTCCTATATGTGAAATAAATGTGACTAATTTTGATAATACATACACTATAATTGCTTTTGATTTGAACCAACAGATTTCATGCATAAATTTTGACTCTATATATGTATTTATTATCATTCCATAAAAATATTAAAATGTTTACTCACTACTTAAAGCACAAAAAGTTATATCTTTTAAGATAAGCAAAAGGATAAATCAATATTACATAGCAATAAATCTACCATTTAATAAAACATTTTATAAATTGTTTAAATAGAGACAATTAAAATATATTAAAATCATTCTAGCTAAAATTAGATCATAAAACATTATACATATTGTCTATAAGTCATGATCCTTACATTGCATTCTCAAAGTCAAGTACATTAGCAAGAACAATTAAAAAGTATAATTTAAAATTTTCCTATAAAAACAATTGTACACGTTGAATTATAGCTCAAAAATAATATAGCATTAAATTTAAAAACACACTTAAAAGCAAAACCTAGCGCATATTAGTTATTTTCTAACTTGTCAATCCTAAAATGATAAAATAGAGTTTTTGGTCAATCTTTGCAATTGTCATGCATATTAGTTATTTTGTAGCTTGTCAATCCTAAAATGATAAAATAGAGTTTTTGGTCAATCTTTGCAGTTGTCCCTCTTTTGTCATTTTGTTTGTCCCAAAAAAATAAAAATGTCATCTTGTTTAATAGAAAGATACTTAATTTACCAAAAATGTGAAATATGACTTACAATCAATTCAGTTTTTAAGATTATAGAAAAAATATCTCTTTACAATGTTTTTTGGTTGCAATTGAGATATGGTGTTGAGAACACTATGCATATAAATAATACATTACCAATAAATTATAATAAAAGAATAAAGAAAAGAATGTTAGAGAAATGATTATTTACAAAATATAACTATTTAAATATATTCAGGTTAATATTCTTTAAAAATAAGACAAATCTAATTAAAATTGATTTTGAAAATTCTAATTCTTAATTAAATCATAAATATTAAATTGGGACTATCTCACATTGATAATAATTATTAAACAATAAAAGTTAATAAATCATTGTGTACACTAAAAGCTTTTTAAATATGCTTATAGAAATAGTTTAAATATATATGATTAACTACCAGTTAAATTTTTTAAAATAATAAATATATAAAATCATATTATTGATTTTCGTATTTTTTATAATAATCATTAGACGAAAAGATTCACTTAACATATAAACACTATAAATATTTCTTACTACACACAAAGAAAAGTGAATTTAACCAATCAATATGAACTTCTTATTAAAACGTAAATATACAGACTCCTCGTTGCTTTGAAGACCTCTAAACAAACAATGGCATTTTGTATTGTAGATTGTGGTTGGTTGTTATTAGTTTGTGTCTTCTACCCACAGCAATGTGCGCCGTCCTTTCAATGCTTGCAGCTCAATTTGGAAAAACAGAGCATCGGTATGATTATTATCATCTAGACTTAGAAAGACTTATGTTGGGTTAGGTTGTGCATAAAATATATTATGTTCCTTGTGAGTGCGCCGCAAAGGAGGAGACTTTCAGTCAGCTCTAAAAGTCTTGAAAAGAAGCGTGGCTATTTGGAAAGAGAAAATTTGTATGTATAATAATACTACTCGCCTGCGTGCTGTTGACCGAGCAGTAGGATGTCTGCTTACGACAAGCTGTGTCAGAGCTTACATTTGCTCTTGAAAGGTTTTCAACAATATATTTGGTGATAAAAAACGTATTGAATCGTAATTGATATTTAGAAAGAATCTGATCGTTTTATAGATTGAGAAAATATCAAAATTATAAATAAATTTAATATTTAAATGATAATCGTATCTAACAACTCACTTATCAAATCTAAATAATATGATTCAATGATTAATGTCCGTAAAATTTTCAGTTTAAGACTCTTTCCCACTGAAAATTTTGGAAGACATTTTTATTTGTTATTACGAATTTTGTGGAATTATTTTAAGTATTTAGTCTTTTGGCATGCACTCAAAAGGAATCTATTATATAATAAATGTAACTAAAGTCTTAATTCTAGAGGATTATAATAGTGTCCCCTTTTTCCAAATTTATCAGAGGTCAATGCAATAAAGACGGACTATGGGCTCGGTGGGCTATGGAAACTAATGAACTAACAAAGACAATCTGCGCTATAAAAGGTTGTCGTTTGTATCAGCGCTCTTCACACAAAGCCTTCAATATATTTTCATGTTCGTCTGATAATAGATTCATTTGAGTCGGTATTTGCATTCGTTTTTGGTTAATCTGCAGGCATCGATCACGACCAGCAACACAAACATGTCTTTAAATGTTTTGTATGTGCTTCTCGCAATTGTGCCCTGTATGGTACTCGAATGCTATGGGTGGTACAACTTCCCATACCCTTACAACCGAAATAATCACAACCCTTCTTCACCCTATCCCTATAACAAGTTTCCTCCCTTCCGTCATCCATATCACAGCTTTCCTCCCTCCCCTCCATACCTCCAAGCATTTCCACCTCTTCCACCCTATCCCTATAATAAGTTTCCTCCTTTCCACCATCCCTATCACACATTTTCTCCTTTCCCTCCATATTTTCATGCATTTCCACCTCGTTCACCCTTAAATCATCCTCATCTTCATTCATATCGTCCTTTTCCTCCCTTTCCTCCATACTTCTATACATTTCCACCTCATTCATCCTTACATCATCCTCATTCTCCTCCTCCACCTTTAATACCATCAGCTTCCCCTCTTCCTCCACTATCTTCTCCCTCCTTGCACACTCCTCGACCCATACCAACACCACCCTTGACTCCTGGAATGCCGCCTCCTTCATCCACCCTTCCACCTAGGCCAACACCATCATCGTAATCATCCATTAATCGTCCACTTCTATCTGCTTTCTTGCCATCTCTTCCACCGCCGCTGCCATTATCATTCCCTCAAATTTATTTCCCTTCTTATCTTTCTCCTCCTCTAATATCTTTGCCTCCTATGGTCACCCCTCAACCTATACTAATGCCATCATTAACTCTTCCTTCAATCCTATCGACATTATCATATTCTCCTCTCTCATTTTATTCTCCTTTGATACCTATTCCACTCGATTGATTTTAACCAGCACTCACAAACCGATAGAGTCATATTCTCCTCTTCTATTATATTCTCCTTTCTTGACACCTATTCCACCCACGCCAATGACATCCTCTTCTCCTTCGCCCCTGCTTAGTTAAATTCCATGCCTTGTAAAATTGCAAGAAGATTGTTATGCAGGTATTCTCGCAACATCAAAAACATTACCGTTGGACGCTGTTTTGGCAGGACCACGTGAAGAAAACAATATTATCTAATTTGGTTAGAATAAGCAGAAGCTCTGTCCTCAACTATGTTCTTGCCGGACAAGAGAGTTGTGAAAGACTTCGCCCTTCCGTTTTTCGTTTTTGGTTTTAAAAAAACAAATGTTGCCCCGTAGTCCGGAGGCCTCATAAAATGTCATTATGCGTACGATGTGTCATTTACGTGTGTTTCATATTGATCTTTGTATATGTATGGTAGCACTAAGATTTATATGGAGTAAAATTATTTATATAGTAGCTATGTCATATCATTATATTTTCATTAAATATGAAAGACGTGAGATTTTAAATGTTTTTTTAACATTATTTTCAATATATATTTAACTCATCAGTTTGATAAGTAATTTGAATGAGTTGGAAGGGTGTGAAAAGGAAGAGTGTATAGCATGTTTTAAACATTTCAGATTATATATTATAATCAATAATTATAAAAGGGAGATAAATGTTTACAACAAAACAGAAAAAATATATAGAATTCAATAAAAAATAATATTAATAGATTATAAATGTTTACAATTAAAAAAATTATAAGATTTTATTTTTTAAAGTATTTTTTCATTTATTTTTTATATTTAGTGTTACTTGTTTGAATATATTATATTTTTATTAAAAAATAGTTTTAATTTTTCACATAAATTTAAAATATTTAAAATATCAACAAAATTGGAATTAATAGGTACGATTATTTTGAAATTTGGTTGTTATTGAAATTTTGATGAAAGAATGTGTTTATTTTTTAATATAATTTTTTAACTTGTCTTATTCAGTCATTATTAGATTTTAAGGAAAAATATTATATAAAATCTTACTTGTTAATTCATTTTGCAATTTTTAATGTGATTACCATCAGCAAATGTGTTTGACATAAATAACATCATTTTTAAAAAAACCCAAAAATATTTTTTACAACCAAATTTAACGTATTTTTGACATACAATGAAAATAACGTCGTCATTTTAATCAACACCTTTTGATATAAATTCAATGCTTTTGAGTAGAATGTTGACCATCCTCAAACTCTGAAACCCAAAAACTAATACAAAATATGCATCACATGTAAAAAAATGTATTTAATGTTGATATTTTTATTTTTTTGATTGAAAAACACTTCTATTAATTTAAAATAAAAAATAATAGTACAATGCTATTCATACAAAAAAATGGGTGCAAAAGTCACACCCCGAATACCAAATTGAACTAAGAAAGCCTCGGGAGAAACCAAAATCTAAAATAATTAGTCACAGGACGCTGATAACCATAGTCAAATTAATTCAAGTACATCTCAATAAAAAGATAATAAAACAATACAAACACCAAGGAACACTCTAAGCAGTAGCTGCAAACATGGCTTCAAGAGGAGAAAGTAGAGGTGAAGGGTCATAAGGTTTCCCTCCCCATCCATCCTAGGTTAGGGGATCTTCATCCACAAGGATGGGGGTCCCAACCATCAACTTGCTATTTAGTGTCAGTATCATTCTTCAAATGCAACTCCTAGTAGGAGAGAGAAATGGCTAGCTCCAAACGTAGGAACTTATTTTGTAGAGGGGGCTCCACTTGCCCCACCACCACTATCTCTACCTCTATTAGATCCTCTTGGATGATATGGACAATGAGTACAAGGAGAGGAGCTACTCCAAATTTGAGATCTAGTTGTGAGAGTGGTGGTACCTTCTCCCGCACCTGCGACCCTTAGGAGGAGAGTGATGAGGCAGAGCATCAGGTGGCTTACAGTTGATTGCACAAGGAACATTCCCTCAATGGTCCAACATAATCTATAGATGATGAAGCATGAGTCAAACCTTGTATGTTTAACTCTAAATATAGAGGGTAATGTTAGCAATCACAACACATTTGTTAGTTATAGAAAATAAAATTCCCATAATATTATTATTAAAACACGCTTAATTTCTAGTTTTCTAAATTTGAAATAAATATCAGTCTAGAAAAGTTTCAAGAATCTATTGTATCTTATAGGTAATATGGCAGAGTCCCCTAGGAGATCCATTTTCCAAGAGAGCATTTTAGACTTGAAGTTTTTGAAAAGGGTATGAATCCACCTCCATGTTGCCTAGGCATGTGGGAAAAACCAAAAGAGGAGTTTGATAGTTTTTGGGTGTTGATAGGTCAAGCAAGTGGGATTAAGAACCCCCATGTGCTTGAGTTCATTTTCCCTGGGCAAACCTTGGTAAATAATAAACCAAAGGAAGTGTGTCTTTTTGGGTTAAATACAAGCTACCTAAATGTTATCAAATCTCTTGGCCCAAATCCAATGAAGGGATTGGAGAGACCATTAGTGATTAAGAGCCTCTACATCAATATGTTAAGGGGATGATAAATTATAACCCAACCAAGGAGAATAATGACATAATAGCATGGTTGTAGACCAAAACTAGTCCTTCCACAATGGTGTGAGAGAGGAAACTCTAATCTTGTGTAAATACTCATCAATCATGAAACATTCTAATTTAGCAATGGATTTTGCATCTTCCTTGTTAATCTAGATTTTTTACTTTAACATGGTCTAAGGGAGCTAATCCATAGAAACCTTACAGAATAAATCAACAATCATGAGAATACCTTTCTTAAAAAACCTTAAGCTTTCGATCTAGGGGACCATGGCAAAAGGGATATTGTGGAAGGTCAGTTGAGGAGACCACAATAATGATTAGGAGTTTAGAGAAAGATTGATTTTGAACCCTTACCCCACACAAATAAGGTGAGGTTTAAGTTTTTCCCAATCCTTCCAAATACTATACATGACAAATATGTCCCTACTTTGATAGACACTAGCAAAGCATGATGTGAATGCCTATGTCTTACCAAGCATTTTTACTGAAAGGGAAACCTTGATAAATAAAGCATTGTGGTAAAAATTTCTAAGCTTCATTACCTTCTAGGCTTCTGATGATCCATTTAAAATCAAGAGTGGTTCCCTGAAGATTTATGTCAATAAGCCCCAACCCACCAAATTATTTAGGATGGCAATAGATGGCCTAGGAGAATCAATGAAAGCCTTGGTGTCCTTTAAAATTGACCCATAAAAAATCTCCCAATGACTTTTCAAGCATTGCAAAAGAGGAATTTGAAGGGGACCAATAAGAAGAGTAGGAAAAATGAGTAGTAGTGAGCACCTTAGATCAAATATATAATTTTTTGGCCAAGGTCAAAGGCTTAGTGATCTAAAAAGAGATTTTTTTCTCCACTCTTTTAACCATATAGGACCACAACTTTGTAGGAGAGGCTCTAAAAGCAAAAATAATGCATAAAAGTTTAAACTAAACCCCCAAAATGATCCATGGCCACATATATCCCTCTAACCAAGGAGGTTTGGTTGACAAATATTGGTGGTAGAAATAGATTTTACACCATTAGATAGACAACCTAGAGGCAAGGTAAAAAAGTATCTAAACATTCCATGGCATGATTAATAGAGCTTTCATCTTCTTGTAGGGTGAGGAAGGAATCATCAAAAAAGTGACCATTAATTCATTAGTGGTCTGAACTAGGCATAGAGATCCCTTTGACCAAAACCTTAAAAACATAATTGTCTAAAAGATAGCTAAAACCTTCAACAGCCAGCACATAAAATGAAGGGGCCAAGGGGAAACCCTGTCTGATGGACATGTGGAGCTTAAAGTGTTGAGACTGAGAGTTGTTAATGGTGATGCAATCCTTGATTGATAGCATGAAAAAAATTGGGGCCAAACCCCAGTGCATGTAGCATAGCTATAATAAAAGGCTACTTTATATGGTCATAGGTTTTCTCAAAGTCAATCTTGATGAACAAGGCCTTTTGGTTAGAAATTCTATCCCATTCCATGCCTTCCAATATGAAAATAACATTTTCTAAAATATATCTATACTAAATGAACCCATTTTGCTCACTTCACATAATTAAGGGAAGTAAGTGCTTAATTCTACGAGCTAAAACTTTATCTATGATTTTGTAAGACGCATTCAACAAAGTGATGGGTCAATATTTGGTAATTACCTCAGGATCCCCTACCTTGGGTATGAATGTTATGTGGCCCTAATTGATGGGATGGCATAAGGAATTGGTCAGGACCACTTCAAAATAAACTCAATGGAGATCAGGTCTAACTATGTCCCACAAGGTTTGATAGAATTCATAGGGAAAGCCATCAATGCCTAGAGATTTATTAGAGGCCATCTACATAAGAACTTCATTAAGGTCATTGACACTGAAAGGTATTTCATATGTAACTCTTTGAACTTCCAAGAGCTTATAGGGGACCACATTAAGGCATTGGGAGATGGCATCGTCATGATTAGAAGATAAAGGTTGTGCCATAAAGACACCATGAAAATGGTGGACAAAGGCTTGGAGGATATCCAAAATTCTGATAAGCATGTCTAAAGTAATTATAATGGCTTTGATTTTGTTAGCAACTTGTCTTTATCGAAGGAAAGCAAAAAATTCCTTGGTCAATTTGTCTCTTACCTTCAGGCAATGCATCCTTACTTGAATTTATGCTCCTCTAGACTTGTAAGCCTCCTTAACTTAGAGATTTTTCCTCCACATAGAATCTTGAGTCTACAAATATGAATTTAAAGTTGCAACTTCTAACTCCTGTGAAACCTTAAGGTATTCATAGTTTGTATCACTATGAATGCATTCACTGAAAATAGCTATTTGTTTTCCATAGATATGAAAGAATTGGTGTGGGGTTATAGCATTAAATAACTACTCAATCCAACTAATGTCCCATATGGGCCTAGGGGACAGATTCTAAATTGGTGATATGCTCCATAGTTTGTTCATGATTGAAATAAGCAGTGGTGAGATAGAATTGAGAACCCTTGGGTTTAACCTTGAGGGGAAGTCTAATTTATGTGAAAATAGATGAGATGGTGGTTAGACAAGAAAGAGTATGTAATAATAGACATAGGTCATCCATGGATGAGGTGAACAAGAAAAGGTCTTGCTCAACCATGAGGGCATGATTAAGGAATTTGAGGAGCCAATATTCTCCCTAATGGAAGTTAGAACAAGTGAACCATGGGGAATTTGAATCACCCCTTCTGTGATGATTTGGGTCAAAAAACCCAAGTTTATTTTGCATATAGAACCAAGCTTCCTTTTATCCTACACACTATCTCATGGGAAGGTGACCTTCTTTGTCTTCTATAGATTTAATCATTTTAAAGTCACCACACAAAATCCAATGCACATCAAGCATGGAATCTGATAACCATCTCTAGAGTAGGGTGCATTCCACAACATCATTAGATGTGTACAGATTGACAAGGCCAATGATGCAATTATCAAAGTCAAAAAGATTCCATACTACCCATTGGGTGGGGTTAAAACCCTAAGAAATGATATTTTGAGACAAGTTAGGTGTAATAGGGTGACAACTCCTACACATCTAGGCTCATGATAGGTGGCTTGACATAGGGCCCTAGGCTAGATAGTGTGAGCTGAAAATTAAAGTAAAAAGCCAAAAAATTGACTTCTTGCATGTATAGAATTTTCATCTGAGCAAAATGATGACAATTCCAAGAAAAAACTAAATTATGACAAATCCAAAATGAATTTTTAAATCAGTGAGTTGCCACACATTCCAAGAAAAAACTATAATTGAGAAATATATAAACTCATATAATTTCCCTTGGAGAGGTATGAGAGGGTTGAAAACCTATTGAAACCCAAGCCTATAAGGGAAGAATCCACCAACTTGAAGGGTTGGTTTTTATTTGGTGCATAATCCTCATCTACAAAGGAAGAGGGACTATGTGATTGGTGCATCATAACCTTGCATTTAATGGTTACAAGAACCATATATGAATCAAAATTCACCCCTGAAAGGGGTTATGACAAAGGTGTCATAGGAATGGAAGATGGGGAAGACACAAACTGAGCAACTTCCTATGGTGACTAAGATATAGGAGGTGGGGGATTAAATTGAGATAGTATCAGGGCTTTGCCTAAAGGGGATAAGGAATTTGGACCTCTTGAGGGGTGGGATATAGTTGGTTGAGGTCTGTTATTTCCATAGGTAGCAGTATTTTTCCTGTTGGAAACCATGGTCCACCCATTAGAGGATGGGAGTTTTGTCTCAAACCCACTTTTGTCCTAAGGGTCCATAAGAGTGGGGACTGTTAGGAAACATTCCCTAATCATGTGATCCAAGGCTTGGCACTTAAAATAAGTGTTCATAAGGTTAATATAGAGGACACACTAAGATAACTACTTGTTATCCACTTGAATGTCAATGGATTCTTTAAGGTCATTGACTAGGTTAATTTTGACATAGACCCTTTTTGGGGGCTAGGATACATATAAATTTGGTTGTTTATGGTAGATAAAATGGCCTAAAGGATTGATAAGTAGGTCAAATTTTTTTTGCAAAGGCAGAGGTAAGCTTGGAAACTCTACCCAAACTAGAATTTTAAGCTTCTCTTGTTCAAAGACTTGGATGTCTATGGTCCAATGGGGAAAAATAACCATAGTCTTGTGAATAAACCATGGGCCATGGTTAAAAATGGATCTATAGTGTTTAGGGTTTGTAAAATGAAATAGGAAGAAACCCTTGGTAAGGTTTTGGACTCATTCTCGTTTCACCCCATGGCCTTGCCAATGGTTGTAAACCCATTATTCGAATAGGCTCTCCGGAGGAACTTAACCCATAAAGTAAGCAATAAAGGTAAAATTCTCAAAATAATGATAAGTTTTATCAAACTTTGGTAGGTCCATAACCACATCTAGAAGAGGAGTATCAGATTTAGAATCAATACCTCATGATAAACTATTGGGACAAACTTTTGAGCTTATTTTGGTGTCATGGATTCTCTAGTTCTCACTGGTGGTACCTATATCAAATGATGCATGAGGGTTTGTGAAGGTCATTTAATATAGGGGAAGGTGACTAACTACCCAAAGGGCATATGTGTATCCTGACTCAACATAGTAAATACACTATCAATAACTCCCACTTAGATTGGACAAATCAATAGTGTGATGAGAGGTAGGGGAAACCCTAAAAGTCCATAGACCAGAAGTGCTCTATAATCTCCTTCATCAGAGTAAACAAATACTTTTGAAACCCTTAATATTATTTTATCATCGAATTTTACATTTTAGAAATATTCTTTATCAAATTTTTTATTTTTAATTATGTAATATATATAAAGTGATGCCTCCTATAACTCAACTTACTTTAAACATTACTAAATAAGAACCCATTTTCACCAAACAAATGTTCATTTTTTTTATCAATGAGTCCAATTTGAGAAGAGGGTGTGTTTGATCTTATCCAAAAAAAAAATTGTTTGGATTTATATCATTCCATTTTTTAAATTATTATATTGTACAATTAAAATTAGATAAACTTTTAAACAAATATTCATTTATTTATCTATATATCCAAGTCAAGAAGAGGATGTATTTAATCTTACCCAAAAAAAAAATATTTTATTTCAATTTATATTATTCCATTATTTGAATTATTATATTTTACAAATAAAATTAGATAAAATCTTAATATTAAAATTAAATCACATCAATTAAAAATGATTCAAAAAATTTGAATGTAATTAAACTTATGCTATATTCATTAAAAAAAATAAACATATTGTAGATTCAAAATTCAAATTTTTATAAAATCCTTACACTTATCTAATCATTACATGTTTATAAATTCACACAAGTTACACTATTTTTTCAAATGTCTTTAGTGATTTCAATAATCGAACTACTCTATATCAATTTTTTTGAACCAACAATTGTGATATGCTAATAAATATGTAATATTTTCCAGAAATAATTATAACTTCCACTTAAAAAGTATATCGTGCATTATGTGGATGTTGTCGTTACACCCCACATATACCCTCGTAGGTGTGGAAAAGGAAATAGAGGCATGATAGGATTGAGATGAGGGTTACGAGGTGGGAGAAGAGGGATTATGGGAGATAAAAATAGTGGCAAATGTGAAATGAGGTACCTTAAATTTTTGACATATATTGAGTAGGAATCTTAGTTTTAAAAAAAATTATTTTTATTTTTATTCAAATGATTATTTTTACCAAAATAGTAATATTATGGTATAATTCCATTAAATAAATGGTAAAATTAGGCTATAAATGATTCTTAAGTGAATACAGTGTAAACATAGTTAATCAAAATCTTAAATGTACTGACAACCAGAATAACCATAAAAAGTAATTGATCAAGGAAATCAATATCAATGAAATGGCAAAGAGAGCTTAAATCTGACACACTTGGGTATTCTTTTGAATTTCTATAACTATATTTGGGTTGTGAAGGATTATGTTTCTTTGTATAAAATATAGATATCAATCTTTGAAAGGACAAATTCAATATTTCCCCTGTAATTGTTGAATTTGTATTTGGTGAACTGGGTAGGTTGTTGAATTTTTACTACATGTAATAATCGAATGTGTCTTTAGTTTTTGAATATGTACCTAACACTATTTTGATCTCTATATTTTTATATGCATATGCATTTTCAAATGTTATACAAGGTTTTGTGATTTATTTGTTAAATTTTTAGTTATAATTATTTGATTTGTCTTCTTAACTTGATTCACTACAAATGCTTATGTTGGAAATATTATTTACCAAAATTATAAGAGCATAAATATATATTACATAGGCTTAAGTCATACCACATTTCATTGTAAAGGCTAAAATCATACCATAATTATGTGCGTTATCATATAAAACGAATAAGGTAGAGAGAAAGATAAAGTCATAAAATGAATAAGGCAGAATAAAGTATATAAGATAAAGAGTATAGAGTAAATAGATGTGTGTACTGTCTATATAGATGAATGAATAATGAATGCACATATTAACTAAGGATTAAAACCCCTAATACTAAAATTTTCATAATATTAGCTCTAATTGAAATCAACTTGAATCGCATAAATATCTAAAACCAAGCTATAGACTTTCATGTCAACATTTGGTGGCACTGTCTGAACTTTGGTTATCTAATGTGTAGAGGATATTAATTTAGATTAAAGAGGTTAGAATATATATAAAATAAAATAAATGATATTTGTTTTCCTATATACCTTGCATAAAGAAGAAGATATTTAAAGCATGTTATATCCCTATCTAAGGGGGCAAGAATGTAAGGGTGGTGCAAAAGAAGGGGGTGATTCATGAAATGATGTAACTTATATAAAAATCAGGTATTATGTTGGGGGGATAAATAGAAGGAAAATATGAGGTATGATAATGTAAATGGGATTGGTGAGAAAAAAGGTATTGAAAAATAAATTAAGATAAAAGAGATGAGAAAATTATAAAGAGAGAGGGAAGAAAAGGAGATAAATTATGACATAGTATCTAATTAAGGAGAGCTTAATATGGATAAGAAAGAAAAAAATGAATGAGGAGGAAGAAAAAATTAGTTGTGTAGAAGATAAGAAGTTTTTAGAATAACCACAACTAAAGAAGGCTCTATTTTGATAAGGGGTGACATTATCATATAAATCTAGTCATGCAATTCAAGTGAGGATACTATGGTATTTTACATCAGACATCTTTGTTTTTTGGTTGTTGATCATTTCACCCTTTTATGGTAAAATGTTTGTATCATTTTTCCATAACAATATGAGGTAAATTGGTTTTCTGGGATTGTTCATGCCAGGAATAGGTAAAGTTGTTTTGAGGATGAGAAAAAGTTATAAAGGCTAGGTAAAATTCAATAGAATTATTTATTGTAATTATAAGAGTAAAAATATACACTACATAGACTTAAATCATACTTCATTTCATTGTAGAGGCTACAATCATACCTCAATTGACATGCAGTATCATATAAAACTTCAAGTTATATTCCACATTTTAGATGAAGAATATTTAATAGTTTACATATGTAAAATACATATATACTATGGTATATATGTAAATATACTCTAATTATTAGCTAAGAAAATAAATAAGTGTAAACAAATGGTTACCAAAGTAGCAATGGTAGAGAAGATGTAACCTTTAGATTTTAACGGGTGTATAATGATGTAAATGGTGTGGTAGAGAATATCATCATATCATATCAAAATCATAATAAGAAATAATAATATAAAGGAATAGAATAACATATGATAGAGAAAAAAGTAATAAATTATAATAAATCATATAATATAACAAGTATAGAGAGATTTAACACTATGACGCGCTGGGACGTGCTGGGCGCGCTGGAAACGCACCCAGAATTTGAATTTGTTGGGCGGTAGAAAGAAGGTGCCCTTTCAGAAGGGGAAATGTAGGTTTGAAGGTAAGCGGAAAATTGGTTGTGGAGAACCAGGCAGGAGGTACAGACCCTGGAGGGATAGCAGGAGATGAAGAAAAAAATGTTGGGTCAGAATTTTTTGCTGATGAAAATATTGGAAAACCTTTGAGCGAATATGATCCTTTTTGTGGGATCAGTGTCTCCCAATAGGATTATCTTCCTGTTGTGTTGGGACAGGAGCCTGAAAAGGAGAAAGATAATGTGCATTTAAATAAGGAAAAATCCTCAGTAGTGCTGAAGGCAGAGTATGCAGAACAAAAGAAGTGGTCATCTCTGTTTGGCAAGAAACCCAATGGAAAACTTCTTTTCCCGTTGGTGATTACGAAATATTGTTGGGAGAAAGGCGAGTATCAAGTTTTTATTCCAGATCCTTTAATAGATTCTTTTGTGTCTTCTTTGGAATTCACCCTAGTGGGTAAATTTTTAGGGGCAAGACTAGATCTAGAATCCCTTACTAAAATGGTTAAAAGGAAATGGGTTATTAGAGGAGAGGTATATGTGGCACCAATGTTGAATGGTTTCTTCTTGTTTAATTTCAACTGTAAGGAGGACATGAATATGGTTATGTGTGGAGGACCATGGTCTTTCTGCAAATGTTCTCTAACTATTAAAAAATGGGAGCCTAACATGGATCTTTCAGATTCTTTCTTCTTAACCACTCCCATTTGGGTAAGACTTCCTGGCCTCCCTTTAGAATTTTGGCATGAGGACATTTTTAAAGGTATAGCCAATTCTTTTGGTGAACTTGTGGAAGTGGATAATGCAATGGCTACCAGATCTAAACTTCAAAGTGCCAGACTTTATGTCAAAGTGGCAGATTTGAATCATCTCCCAAAAAAAGTGGATCTAATTTCTAAGCATGGCAAAAAGACTCAAAGGTTTTTGTTTGAAGATCTGCCCAACTCCTACTATGCTTGTAAAAAATAGGGGCATTGGGTCAGAAATTGTCCTTACAAAAGAAAAATTTATCCTGGTAGTGTTTTGGATGAGAGAAAGATTAAGGTTCAGCATAAGAAAGTATGGAAACCCAAAGAAAATAATTGACAAGAACTAAAGAATAATGAAGATTCTAAAGTTCAACATGCTGAGGCAGAGAAAGAGCTTTCTATTGAAGATCCCAAAGTTCCACAAACTGAGGCAGATGAAGAGCTTGTTGTTGAGAAAGAAAATTCTGAGAAAGAAGGATATGGGATGCAATCAGAAACCATAATTCCTATACAAAGAATAGATGATCTGATAGATTTATCAAAACAAATCATTTTCTATCAAAAGATAGAAGACAGATGGAGAGATGAAGATGACAAAACTGAGTTGGAGGAAGGAAAATTCTTGGCTGAAGTTGGAAATAAATTAGAGGGAGATTCTCTTTTTTCTCAGTCCAGGGAGATTCAGGCTGAGAATGATTTCCCTTTGAATGAGCTTACTGTAAATTATAATGGAGAAAACTTAAAGAATTTTCTAAACCTAAGAAAAGCATCGATTCAAAAAACCATTACTAAGGGGGTAGAAACTAGAAGCAGCAAAAAAGACCAAAAAATGAAGGCGAAACATCTTGCTTCTACTCTGGATAAATCTGGAAAAGGAGATGAACAAAATTTAAAGGTGAAACCGGATGTTGGCTCTCTAGATAGACTGGGAAGAAGATCCACTAAAAAAAATAGAGAGCTAGAAAGTATGTAGAATATTGTTGATGGCAGGCAGGCAACTATTCTGGATTTTACCCCTAAAAAATAGATAGAAAATCCTTATTTGGATTTTTAGGGGGCTGAATATAAAATGGATAATGATGTTGTCCTTGTATTACCTGATTTTGTTGCTACTTTTTAGTAGGTTTAAGGATTGCTTATTCTGGTGCTTGTAACTGCTCTATCTTTATTAAATATGTTAAAGGGTTTCAGGGTCCCTTCAAAACCTATTTTTACCTTAATCTAAAACAAGTATAGAGATAAGGAGTGTAGAGGCATAGAATACAAAGATATGAAGAATGTAATGAATGTTTTATAATTATATATATGAATAATGAGAGTTAGATTATTAAACATATATTTTCTATGTATGTGAGTGAATGAATAATGAATTCACATATTAACTGAGAATTAAAACCCTAATACTAATGTATGTGTAACATTATCTCTAACCAAATTCAACATGAACCTCATAAATATTTGTAACTAAGTTGCAGATTTTTATGTAGATAATTTACAATAATAATATCAAAAAGTGTAAGTTTAACTAACTCAATCAACCTCCTCAAGGAGTTAAAGCTACATATCACACACACTTTGAATTATATCCAATGTAGTTATCTTATAAATGTGAGTTGAATTTTGAGCAAGGGATTCTGTTTTATCAAAATTTGGATATTAAGAGGTGTTAATCTAATTAAGACACATAGTCAAGTAAATCAATATGAATAAGATATAAAATAAATAAACATGACTTATTTTTAATTTGTTATTTTTATAAATATGCAAAAAGGGGAATGTACTAAGAAACATATGACTTAGTTAGAATTTGGGTCTATAGGACTACAAATATGACCCCGAAATAAACTATGAGGTTGTGTGAGGATGCTGTAAATTAGGAATAGGGATCTACGTTATCTTAGGATAAGTTTGAGTTATTTTTACTAGGCTAAATAATGTTGTTATTTGTAGGGTGCACTGACATCCTTTAGGTTTTTCCCTCTGTGTAAATTTAGATCAACTTAACTTCACCTATATATATTGTGTATAAAGAGATATCTTTGCTTTACTATGGGAGCCTTTGTGTGCCTTCTTCTTCACTTTAAACCCTAACTCAATGATAAGAGTCAAAAAATATTATAAAATGGGTGAAATGGGCAAGGGGATAGGGATTTGCTTGACCTTAACACCTAGTATGTTAAGTGTTGCATACATACTAATACTATGACATGAGGAGTTGAACTTTATGTAGTTATCTCATTTTATTATGGTGTGTATACAATACTAGTGAAATGTTGTACATTGGTGTAATTTTGGTGTGATTAACTGATTGAAATAATGACTTGTGACATTTTTGTTGTATTAAGACTTAGCTCCAAAGTACTTGGGTTATATATACTCATAACTGGGAAGAATGTGTATATTTACCTGATTATATAGTTAGATATTATGGAATTTACAATCATGGGAACCTCATTCCAATAGTGAACAAGTGGTTATAAAAGATAGTGGTATTTTTGGGATTTCCTCAAATTGGGCTTGTGAAATGTACAAGAGGATCCATTGGAATGAATTTTAATTTGGGTAAATGGCCATTAATTGGCAACATGATGAAAGCTATAGATTTAGACATTATCATCCTATGGGAATGTCTTAAAATAGATGTTTCATATGAGTAATAGAGTAAATTGAATTATAATTATGAATCCATCAAGTAATGACTTCAATCTACTTGAAAATTGGGAATAGGAACATTCAATATCATATTTGTCTAAGTATAGAGGTTCACTAGCATAGAAGCCAAGAAATAACTATTTGAAACTATGGAATTGGGCATAGGTTGAGTGTTCATAAGGAGTGGTCACAAGTGCATTATTTTAACATTAAATGTTAATTTAAGAGTCTATAGATTCCTCTCTTATTCCCTTAAATATGTTTAACTATACAAACATTTGCCTATCCTTTTTTGGTACAAAATGTAGTAAAACCTTGTCATATGTCGTTAAATGCAAAAATATAATAATGTAAATTGTTTATAGACTTGAATTCCTCCTGATGTTCTTTCTTATCACTTTTTTCCTCTTATTGAAATGCATGTGGGAGTTTTTTTACATATAGTTATCTCATGTTTGAATTAAGATTCTATTGTCATGCAATTTAAACAAAGGTAAAGGCATAAAAATAGCATACACAAATCCAAATATTGATTAGATGTGAAGAAGGGTATAAAGGCCCATTCAAATGTTGTGACAAATTTGAAAAATGACTGAATTTGTATAGGGTAGATTCGTTGGGTCACTAAATTTTATCTATTGAAAGAACAACCAAAAGATGAAGAGAGAAAATAGAAAAAGGCTTGCAGGCAAAAATACAATACAAAAAGAGAAAACAGAATAAATTTTTTTTATGTGATCATATATATATAATATAAGAATGGAACTAGAAAAAAAATCACTCATAAGACCCTAATTCGAACTAATGGAAAAAATGAAAAAAATAACACTAAAAACATTACAATAACAAACTTTAAACCAAAATCAGGTGTCTATTTAATGCCCCTACTTTGATGTCTGTCAAAGTAAAAATAATAATACTTTTAAGCATGTGCCTTGATTAACCTATGAAAGAATGGATAAATCAAATGATCTTAGAGAGGGACTCTACCCATTTGTTTTCATCTTTTGTAAATTATAAAATACTTGTAGGTAATAGCCTATTATAAAAAAAGTAGTCAATGTCATATAATATCATAGAGAACATGAAAATTTAAAATAATTTGTAATTAAAAAACATGATCATATGAACAAATACATCTAATGTTATATGAACCATGTTATCATTAAAAATAACATCTTATCACACTCTTTTCACTATTAGAAATTTCAATGTAAGTTATGAAAACTCAATTCTTCTTCTTGATCAAAGAAGAAGATACATATCATCTAGCCATATTTTCACCTTCATTTCATTAAATTTCTCTTAATTTCCCTCGTATTGCTTAGTCTTTTTCTTAATTTAGCTAAATGAAAAATATGATAAAAGTATCTAAATATATGTGCCATTTGAGGTGAGGGATTGTAAAACCTAATTTGATATAACTCATCTCAGAATAAAGTTTTAAATGCACCATGTGTCATTATATAATATTACTAAAGATTGATAAAATCCTTAGAAAATTTTGTATAAAACATGTGTGTAACTTTAGTACAATAACATTTGTATGTTCAACAGTAAGATATAACACTAGGGAAGATGAGGATTGAAAGTGAAGGTAAATAATATGCCCCACTATGAATAATAAGAGAGGTGGAAAAATAATATATCCATATGCAATTGTTTGAAATAGGTAACATTATTGAGAGCTAGATAAGTGTGTGCACCATCATATGAGGGTGAAATAGTGTGAGGAAACAACATGCCATGATGTATCTAGGTGATGGGGAATGAACTTATGCCCCATTGCAAGTAAATTCTGTAATATATCAAGGTATAACAATAGATGTATCATATGTGAAAATCAATCATGTGACTAGGTGTATGTTTGATAATGTCATGTCTTGATATATAATTAGTGAAAGCTCACTAGTCCCAACAGTGTGAGAATCTCTATATAATATATGTATTAATACAACTCAAGGAGAAAAGATGTGGCTAACATACCCCCAAAGGTGTTTTGGGCCATATAACATATATAGTTGAATGAATAAAAATATTTATAAACTATTTTCTATTTGATAGGTACCAAAAGTCTATTGATTAAATTGTTTTTTGTTTCAAGATAAACAGGTTTAATAGACTAAGGAGTGCATATGACATCAAAATCTAAAAGTGTAGTCAAGAGCATCTTCTTTGGGCTTTTATTGAATAGAAGGTGTACATACCTAAATTATACCAATTTAGTGTTGTAATTAACTTTGATTAAAATTGACACACTAATTCAACTACCATCCTACATTTGAATTTAATCTTAACATCACTTGCCTCCCTTTTTCAAATAATTAATTAAATCATATTAATTAATCAAATCATGCACATATAACTCCATAAAACTAATTAAAATATAGAATTTTCAACTTATCCAGACATATTCCATGCTTCTCTCAACCAAGTGTTGAGTCATATAACCACTTTCTTTTCTTACTCAACAAATTGTTGAGTCATGATTAAACATTTCAACTACCACGGTGAGTCACTCAACTAACTTGACCTATTCATGATGAGTCATTAAACTACCCATTAACTCTTCTCTTCTCTCTCACACATGGGACTTAGTCATCTATTGAGATCAAGACTTAAATCCAACCATTGATAATTATCATTGTCAAATAAACCTGGATTTATCCTCACCATCCATTTTCTCACCCAAAATCCTATAAATAAAAGTGTCATCATCCATTTTCATCATCCAACTTACAGTTATAGAATTTCTATAAAATTTATCCTATGAATCCATTGATAAATTGACATCATGCATCCAAATGTTACCTAGTTTATTTTTATTTGGAGAAAGAATTAAGCACCGACATTTCACGAATTAAGAGTAAATCACAAGTCACAATGAAGAAGGTGTTCACGTACTATACATGGTTTTGTAAGTATTTATATGTTTAACATTATTTTGTTGTATTAGCTCTATCAAATGATTAGTTTGGATTTAAAATAAGGGTTGTATGCATGTCATTTTCCTAGTTTTTTTAGATTTTAAATTTTATCTATCACATTTTGGCATGCCTAGTAGGATATTTCTTACATTTTATTCATCATAATTGCATTCTTTAGGATTTTTCAGTTGTTTCTGATTTCTTTCAAGGTACATTAATATTTAATATTGGTCTAGAAAGTTATTTTTACATTTTTCAGATATTTTTGTAGAGTTTTATGTGTGGATGTATATATTCCTACATAGAAGTGGGTTTATCCTACGAAATGATAAGTTTATAGAATGTTTTGATGGTTTTGTTCTTAGTGATTTTTTTGGTTTTCCTTGACTATATCTAGATTGTTTTTAGAATTTTATATATATTTTGGCATACTGACATTTTGTACTTATAATTTTTTTATTTTTGTGCAGCTATGTTATATGTTTTATAAGTTTTACAAAATGGTAGTTTCACCATGAACAATAATGATTTTGACCTCTGAAATGGCAGTTTCATAGCCCTATAATGTGGTTTTATTTTTTAAGCATTTTTTGCATCTATTTTCCTAAATTTTCCTTCTTATTTTTTATTTTCCTTGCCTTTTTAGCTATCTAACACTTGCTATTTTTTGTTTTCCCCATTTTTTTCTCTATTCCTATTTTTTTGGCAAAATGACAATTTTGTAATACATTTCAATGAATTTATTTTGCAGAACGATAGTTTTATAGCACATTTTGGTGGTTTTGTATAAACATTATGGTGGTTTTATGATATGTTATCTTCCTTTTGTTTTTCTATGGTTTTTCATTATTTTTTATTTCTTTTAACATTTTGTCTTTTTTCATCTATGTAACAATGATTTTGTTTCAGAGAGTTGTTATATATATATATATATATATATATATATATATATATATATATATATATATATATATATATATATATATATATATATATATATATATATATATATATATATATATATATATATATATATATATCTTAACTAGTAGGTTCCTTAGATTTCCAATACATTTTCCATATAAACTAATAATAGTTTTATGCAGAATCACTTGCTAAAGAATCAAAAAGGTAAACCAAAAATTTATTTTATTTTGTTTTTATTTCAATTTTGGTTTAATTAATCAAGTAGTAATTAAATTACATTTAATTTTCTTGTAAATATTGATTATTTGTGTCAAAATAAAATTGTGTATACTCTTTCCTTGGCACATTGATGATGATACTTAGAAATCAAAAGTAAATTTTGTGATTTTGTATTACCTAGATTTCACTTGCATATACTCTTTCCTCTATGTCACATTGGTGAGGATACATGAAAAAAAAGTGTCAATATCTCTTATTCTTTTTTGAAATTCTAGGGGCTCTATAAACTATGGATTTCATCACCATGTGATAATCCAAACTCATGTACTAAAAATGTATACAACTTGAGGATTTATTATTTTAATTGCCTAAGTAGTTGTGTGTTTTAAGCACACTGTAAGGTGAGGGGTTTTCATCCTCTAATACTCAAGCTTTCAATAGTAACATCTAAGTTTATTTTTTGAATTTAACCTACTAAACTATTATGATTAGTTTGGGCACATAGGGACTAAACCCTTTTATGTGCATTTGTTAAATCAACTTATTCTATGATATTTAGCCTCAATGTACCAAAAGGTCTATAGAGTACTTCTATTTAGAAAAACTTGTATAAAAATTAAGCCTTAAGATATCCATTCAGCTATTTTAATTATAGTGTAGCAAAAAGTGGTTAGATTTAAGAATTTTCTCTCAACTTACATGTAATACTAGGTTAAGTGGTCTATGGGTATAGTTCTACCTCCATAGTTAGTGCTCTATAGTATTGAGCCAATACTTTTCAATGGATGAGCCAGTATATATGAGAGCCTACAATGCATTCAAATCCATTTGCCTAGATTTTATTCATTTTTTTGAATTTCGTTTTTTAGTTAAATTAGAATTTTCTTTTATCTTTGACTTTTTACCTCCTTGTGAAAGACACATACTTGAATATTTTTTTTGTAAACCAAAGTTTATATTTTGAAACAAAACTTTATCCAAAATAACCAATCCCAAGTCCAACCTATTTTTAAATATAAAATGCATCTTAAGTCCAAATCACACTAAATATAAAACCATCTTGATTTATGGTACCCAAAACCAATCTTGATAGAACCCACATTCAAAAAAAATATTTGTTAACAAGGATGATCTCTTTCTATGCCTCATAGAGTTATGCTCTCATCTTCTTACTAACCTTGATCACATCTATATATCCCACCTCATTATAAGGGAAACCCAAGGCATTCCACATCAACATCAACCTACCACTAGTCACTTTATTATCCAAAATCAACCAAGTCTTGCATCCACTAGTTATAGGCTTGATTCCAACATCCCTTATCATATTAGCAAAGGGAACCAAATTCTATCACCCTATCATATACTATGAATTTGACCCCAAATCCACAACATTTATAAAGCACCCAACCTATTAATAATATTACCATGCCTATCAATCAACCTAGACAAGATGATAAAAATGAACTTTCATTCCTTTGGGAGAACCACTCAATGTTGTCTTTCAAAAGTAAGTCATTGTAAACATAATAAAGTTTACACACACTAAACCCTTTGATGATAATTTTACAAAACCTAAATGGTATAGATAAAATAAATAATGTGTATTTCATAAGATTGAAGGACAATCTATTCATAGATGTATGAGATTTAGAGATTACATACAAGATAAGATTGATAAATAGGACATTGAATTAGATCCAAGTGTATCCATGTCTAAAAATAATATCTTGGGGGTATAAAAAAATGTCTTTCCTACACATAGTCAAGTTACTCTATTTATAAATCAAGGTCATAACCTTCCACTAAATTTTGATGATCCTCCCTTTGATACTACCATTTTCAGCCAATCCATAATTGATCAACCCATCTTTGACCACCATAACCTACCTTCAATTTTAATTTAAGAGCCTATCTTCAACTAAGATCCCATATTTTACCAATATCCCATATTTGACTAATATTATATATTCAACCAAGATATTATACTTGACCAAGAACGTATCTTTAACCAGTAGTCTATCATTAAGCAAGATCCCATTTTTACTAAGATCTCATCTTTGACCAATCCTCCTCCAATCAACGCAACCTATCACCCATTGGCCAATCAACCAAATTATTATAAAACAATAAATCCCCCATCACACCACAACATATGCCCTAAGTGATATGGGTACTTGTAGACAACATAATCCATGAATAAGTAATTCTAGAACCCTTCCATTTAGAGTAAATGATAGACACCATGATATCAATTAAAATTTATTTGTAAATCAATGTAAATATATTAGTTATAATTTTTTCATTTTAAAGTAAACTTCATCCATAATTGAAGCATGATTCATTCATAACCCCTATGAGGACCATACTTTCACCATTATTTTCATTAACACAATCAATCCTTCCTCCCATATAGAAAGTCAATCTCCCACACCTATTAATTGGTAATGACAATATTATCTACCTTTAGATTCCTTCCATGATAATCAAATAATCATATAATTCATGAATACCATCCAGGTATAAGAGCATAAATAACCATCAACATATTTTGAGGAATAACGAGGGTTCCTAGATCAAAATAAATACTACAATTCAAATCTAAATTGATGTCCTGTATTCAAAATTTATTTGAGGCACTATCAAGTAATTAAAATAAATATTACAATGTAAATCCAAATTTAAGTCCAAAAATAAAAAATATTATTCCCTTAGTGAAAACCTCTTGGAGGTACTATCAAAAAATCAAAAACAAAATCAAAAGAATAAAGAATAAAGAATAAAGAAGAATCCCTTAGTGAAAACCTTTCTAAGACACCAATGGATGATAAAATTATCTACCCATACATAATCATAGTTTCAAGATGGATCCCAATCACATATTAAAGACACCATCAAATCATAATTAAATCTCCAAATCTTCTAGCTTGTTACTCTTGGTCTTGTGGAACATGATATTGTTGGTCCCATTCATCCTTCACATCATTACACCTATAATTATCCCCACCATCATTATATCCCTCCAAATCCTTCATACACTCAACAAAAATCCTTCATCCAACACACCTTCTTCTTCACCCTCATTTGAAACACCCTCTATATTAGGGGCTACATTGGTACCCTATTAAATTTGAAAGAAGCCAATGTAGAAATCAATGAAATTACTAAAGGCAGATCTAGAGTGCATAACTAAAAGATAAATAGGGGTCAACATCATTCATATGAAAAACTTACACATTTTATATGCACCTAAAAAATAAAAAATAAAAAAAGATCAAAAAATAAAAAGAGAAATAATTCATCCAAAAGTAAAAACCATTCTTATAGAACTTTAGGGAAATACCATGGTGAAAACTAGATACTAGCATCATGCATAAAATGATCAATTGTCTACAAGTACCTTACACTTGGGAGAAAACCCATCTCATTTCAATATTATGAATTTTAAATCATCTGTCCATACTTACCCATCCTAAACCATACTTACCATACTTACCCATCCTAAACTATTTGTACCCATCCTAAACTATTTATACTTATTCTAACCCATCCTAAATAATAATAAACTCTATTTAACTATCCTTAAACCCATTCTTATCCATTTAATCCCAAACCCATTTAAATCCATCCTTATCAATCCAATGTTTGTCATAATATCACCATTATTCTTCGTGATTTTGACCTTGATAAGGAAGTGGAAATGTCTTGAGACATTTTCTTATAAACAACTTGGTATATCCTTGCAATGTTATTTTGAGGACTAGACACTTGGTTATTAAGTAATTTTTTCCTTGGATTTATCATCTTAATTCATATACATTCCTAATCATACCTATTCCATCTCGTGTGTGTGTGTGTGTACACACACACACACATATGTATGTATATGTATATGTGTGTGTATGTGTGTGTGTCACACACACACACACACACACACACACACACACACACACACACACACACACACACACACACACACACACACACACACACACAAAGTTAGAAAAAAATATCAAAAACCATAAAAAAAAAATCCCTTCTCTTTAGTTATATAACCTTGTCATCCCTTATGTATAAAATTAATCATATTATTATCATTATCAAAGATCTCATATGTCAAAGGTTTTCTAATCTTCTAAAATAAATTACAAAAATCAAATTTTATTACTTGTATAGTTCTTTGCTTACCTATTTTTGGTGTCATTTTTATCTTATTTTCATTATTGCTTTGAGTCTGGATCACTATGTGCACTACAAATTATGGTATTATGATCTTCCATATCATGATGCATTTTGTATTGTACTTGTGACTCTATCAGTACCTATGTGTGTAACACAATAAACATCATGGTTTTTCCATACCATTGGTGCATATTTTCATGAAAAAAATAAAAATAAAGGTTGTTCAATTCATGTCAGAAATAATGTTGGAACTCCAAGAAAAGACTATCAAAAGTAGCCATTCACTCAATCTTGATAATTAATCCCTATCAAAACATACATCACATCCCTAACCCATGTCAACCCATTAAAATAATAAAAATCTAACTTCACATTTATTCCAATCACCCATAGCTATCTCCCTAAATAACTCAATGTGCTTCATCAATAATCCATCATGAATGTTAAATCATATAACTCATAATCACCTCTATCTACTAACAATAAATCAAATCCATGTTATACAATAATGTGATTAATCATTATTAATCCATGTAGTTTATTAACTTCTTGGTTGATGTTTTCACATTAATAATCTAAATTAAACCATCCACTTAATCACTTCCTTGATCTTTTCATTCAATCTCTCACACCTATTGATTGGGAATTGAAATCATGACATCCATATTTTATTCTATCTAAATAAATAAATAAATAATTAAAATATAATATCACATATTTTCAATGGGATATATCATTCCCATATCCATCCTTTTTCACATATCATTGATTGGGGCACATTAAAGTGTGTTGCTTATGTTGGGATATATCATTCCCAATCTACTCCTTGCATATATCATTTTTTAGGGCCTATAAATTCATCATTAAATCTAATCAAAATGTGTAAAAATTATCTCAAGTGGTTAAATTCCATCCATGGATTCATTTTATTCAAATATAACATCCATACCCTCACCATACAACCAAATAATTAGATTACTAGGCACATTTATTTTAGCTTATAAATCAATCTAATAAATTTTATCACTCATCCTTGGAAAAAAATATCCTTTTCTAACTCATATCTTAACAATGATATATATCATTCCCACATATTATTCCTTATACCAATCATTCATGGGGCACAATCTAAGCGTGTAGCTTACAAACAGGAAATTTCATTTCTCCAAATCTGCTCCCTAGCGCCAATGCACTTGGCAAAAATAATTATACATATGCGTACAATCATGCAATAATTTTATTAATATTTTTAATTATTTTAGATGACAATATTACTTAAATTATTTATCCATATATCCTTCATTTCAAGCATTCATGCACACTCATTCTTCTTGTATAAACACTCAAAGGGCATCACTAAATCATTCAAATCCACTTGGGGCATATTTTTACATCTCTTTTCACTCTAATTCTTATTTATTATTTGAAAATTAATTGTGTTTTATAACTGAAACATCCTTTCAAAGAGGATTAAATGTAGACACCTAAATTATACCAATTTAGTGTCTACATTAACTTTGATTAAAATTGAGACACTAACCCAACTACCAAACTACATTCAAATTTCATCCTAACATCACTTCATTCCCTTTTTTGAATAATTAATTAATCCATAATTATTAATCAAAAAATTCACACATAATTCCATAAAAATAATTAAAATCTAGAATTTTCACGTCATTTAGACATCTTCCACATTTCTCTCAACCAAAGTGTTGAGTCATCCAACCACTTCTTTAACTTCCTTAACAAATTTTTGAGTTGCCATTCAAGATTTCAAATAGCATGGTGATTCACTAAAATAACTTAACCCATTAATGATTATTCATTAACCTACCAACTAATTTTTTCCCTCTTTGACACACATGGGAATTAGTCATCATCCATTGAGATTAAGACTTAAATCTAACTGTTGATAATTATCATTGTCAAATAAATTTAGATTTATCCCAACTGTCCATTTTATCACCTAAAAACCTATAAATATATGTGTCTTCATCCATTTTAATCATCCACCTTTAGATATTAAATTTCTATCAAATTTAGTGTACACATCCATTGAGAAATTAAGGCCATACATACATATACGTCCCAATTTAACTTTATTTGGATAATGAATTAAGCACCCACATTCCAAGAAGCAAGAGTAAATCACAAGTGACGATATATTATATATGGTTTTATAAGTATTTATATGTTTGGATTTATTTTATTTTATTATCTCTAATAAATATAGTTTGGATTTAAAGTATAATTTGTATGCATATCATTTCCTCATTTTTTAAGATTTTAAATTTTAGATATCACAGATGGAATACTCCCAAATAAGGAATGAATTTTTTCATTATTTATAAATTTGTCCAATAAATAACCCTATAATCATTGTAACTAATTTAAAGACCCAAAATGAAAACATTACACTATTCCAAGGCATCACCAATCAAGCTTCTAGGAAATAACTTAATAAATATTAGACCAAAAATTCATAACTTTTAAAGAAACAATATAACCATCCCACATGAAATAGGCATGTGAAGTACATATATATGAATAGGGCTAGAATTTATAGCATTAGATGCAATATTAGCATCGATATAATCTAAATGAGGGAATACTCCACACACCTATAATTGTAGGTCAACTATAGAATGCATCATAATAACTATCTCATGAGTAATAACATTAGAACACTCAAGATATTATTTCAAAGGGATTAATTTAAAACATGGGCACACTATAAGAGATGGGAGTATGAGGTGAATAACAATTGATAATTGTATGTGCATTATTATCCATATAAAAAAATAAGAATGTACCATAGTTAATTCATTCAATATTTGATTCATTTAAGGAAGATAAGAAGGATTTTTTATAACATAATATTTAAATTGGTCAATTATATCCTTATTAATCATATTATCACATGTAACATCAAGATTTTTATCATTCATGGATATTCCATTTGAATCACAAAATCATACTTTGACCATAATATATGAAGAAATATAAGCAAATAACATGAAATATGAGATAACAAAAGATGATCCCTAACCAATAATGTGGTAAAAATTGAAACTAAATAAGAAATAAAATAAACCCTAGGGTAAATATGTCATGAACATTTAGTTGAATGATATCTAGTTTTAGGCTTACTTAAATTTGAGACGTGGATGTCAATGTGAATTAACATGAAAGATAGGGAGAGATACAATCAAATAAATCAGAATTCAACTTAATCTTAGAAAATTATACCCTAGGGGATGAAATTTTTTAAATTAAAGGTTGGTATTCATAAAAATGAAGGGTTTGCCAATTATTTTAGCATATAGTGATGCTATGGTATAATGACACTAAATCAATGTTAAAACTAGGACACAAAGAGTTGTCAAGTAAATAAATTCTAAAAATAATAAATCATAATCTTAAATATGCTATAAAATAAGAACAAATGGAATAAGTAATTAATTAAGGGAAACAATAACAATGAAATTATAGAGGGATGAAATTTGACACACTGGGTATTATTATAAATTTATAGAACTTGTTGTGGGTTGTGAAAGTGACTAAGGTGATCTATTTAAAATATACTTGTCAAAGTCTAAAAGGATGGATTTGGTTCTTTTCTTCTAATAGTTAAATTGATATTCGGTAGATTCAAAAATCCATTGAATATGTATTACATGTAACTATTGAATATGTCTTCAACTATTGAATTTTACCTAACATGGTTTCTTTGATATTTTCTATGTAGATGTGCTATCAAATGTTGCATAGGATTGTGTGATTAATTTTTTAAATTATCTGATTTATCTTCTATTTGTATCCTTGTCCTATTTGTCACAAATTATTTTAAGAGGAATATAAAAAGTGTAAGGTTGGTTGACTCAAGAAACCTCACCAAGGAGTTATATATACATAACCCATATGCGTATAATGAGTCAATGTATTTATCTTGTGTGAGTGAGTGAAATTTAAAGTTAGGGATTCAAATCCTCTTACTTAATACATGTGAAATTACTTGAATATTCACTTATCCTTTGGTATAAAATGCAACCAAATCTTGTTTCAAGTCTTTAAATGAAAAAATAAATAAATGTAGAGTGTGCCTATACTTAAACTCATGTTAATACTTTGTTAGTTTCACTTGCTAGCTCTTATTGAAGCACATATAGGGGTTTTTTAAAATATAGTCATCTCATGTTTGATTTAGAAGTATATTGGCATGAAATCCAACCAAAGAAAAATTTGATATTGACATACACGAATCCAAATATAAAAAAGAAGTGAATAAGTATAGAGGAACCCAAAAATGTTTGTAGATAGATTTGATAAGTCCCCAGATATATATGTGACACATTTTTTAGATCATAAAATCTGACCCAATAGAATAACAACCAAATGATTAAGAGAAAAAAATAGACATGTAGGAAAAAACAAATAAAATATAAAGAGAAAACAAAAGAATAAAAATACAATAATATTTTACAAAGAAGAAATAAAAGTGTTTTACACTATTTTTTATTTAATAATGTTAATAGTGTTGGCTAGATATTTTTCAAGTTAACAAAAGTACCTAGGCAGTCATTGGATTAAATCCCCTTCATTTAACAGTGAAGTTCTCATATATTTATTTCTATTTACTTCTAATTATCTATTGTTCACAACTATTCATAAATTAAATAGATTATGTGCAAATTGCTTTGTTTCTAGGGTATTACTTTAATCACAGTGTTCATGGACCATATCAAGGTGATTTTGTAACAAGTAAGTAGTTGTTTCAGAGAATGTGCAAAGAAACATTGGAAAATTAAGAGTGGAAAACTAGAACATGTGGAGAAAAAGAAGTTGTATTTCACAATAAGTAGTTTTATAGATTTTATTGAATCTATACAAATAAATAAACATTCAAGAGATGACAATATTTTCAGCAAATGACTAAGAAATATTGAAATTCACATTCAGATTAAAGATAACACAAATTTTACCATTTTAATCCTCACAAATCTACTAAATATCTCTTGAGATGCAAATTTCCATAGAAAACAACTTCTTTCTTACTCACTTAGAACTGATTTCATACAATGAAAACAAACTCAAAAATCTAAACACAAAGTTTTAGATTTGCTTTAATTATCTTTCTTAAATTTAAATTATTATGCAAAAATTACCGTCGATCCTCTGGCATGCATGCCTAGGCTTATATTTATACAAAAAATAGATCCCAAACTCAAATAGATAATAATTTCTTCAAAACCCATGTGTTGCACTAAAACTAGAAACCATTGAGAGAGGTCCTCTTAGAATTTTTCATCTATGACATGCAATATCTAGTGACATGTAGCATCTCTTGGTCTCACTATTTGGATTGAACACAACTACTTTGCATGTTTGGCAGTGTTCACTTAAGTAATTTTCTCTTACAAGATGACTTCAAGTAATGGAGTTTAACCAAGTTACGCAAGTTTTATAATTTTACAAAATAATATACCTTAGCAAGTAACTCTACTAAATGTATTTACTTAAAATCAATTTCTTCTAACAAAGTCACTTAATAAATAAAATGAAAGAAAATGGGAAGAAGAAGAAAGAAGAAATTGCTAGAATCAGTAATTATTCCACCTGATGGACTTTGGATCTGCATTTTTCTCTAAACTTGATGTGCTAAGACATCATCAACTTTATTGTTGCATCATTAGGTTTATAAAGTGATTGTATTTCCATTTTAAATATTATCTTTTATCTTTCCAACCTCCTTTCTATGACCCTTTAGCTTTTCAAGTCTTGGTTTGAACCTCTTGATTTCATGTTGATCTTTGATTAACTCCATTATAGATTTAGCTTTGAAAGGAGTTGTGGCCTTTTGTATTATTTGTTTGAATTTCTCATATAACTACTTAGATGTCATTAGAATATTATTAGACCAAATGTTAGTAAGACCATAGAGATATTCTTCCATATTCACTTTTTCATTGAGAGCTTCTTCCTCCAAAGTCTTCATTTCTTCACACATTATTTTTAGAATACGCATGCAAAAAGATATGAGATACTATTCTTGTTTTACCTTATTTACAGATCCTTTAGGAAAAATATTTTATTCAATCAAAAAAATTCACTCAAATTACATATTATTTTTAGACTCTCTTGTTACAACTTAGAAATTTCATTTTCATTCTCAATTTCCTTCATTACTACCTTCATCTCAACTAATTTCTTCAAAATATCAGCATGGACACTTGGAACTTTAGGGAAGAGCTTATTGGTAATTTGATGTATCTTCTCTATCCATTTATCAATAGCTTTAACTTTATCTATAGTCTCTTCTACCTCAATTATCACTTGTTAACCAATTACATCAACTAAAATAATGGATTGTTGTAGAACAGACCTAGTAACTTTGGTAATTATTTCACATAACTCGGCATTTTGCTCCTTCTACTTGGCCTTAGCATCCTTTTCCTCATCAATATTATTAAAGAGTGTGTTAATAAATGTATAGGTATCCTACTTAAATCCTTAAAAATTAATTTCCCCAAGGGCTATCTTTGAAATTGTCAAGTCACTTTTAGTGACTTCTCCTTTGTTCATTCCCTGTGGTCAAACTGATATCTTTACAAACTTCTACCTTGTAGGCTCAATTATCAATTTTAAAGGTACCTTAGAAAAATTAGGATTCTTTCCATTTTTATCAATAATTTTAAAGAGTTACAAGCCTATCTCCTCAAGATTTATTAATTCTTTAAATTCTAAAGTTGTTTGCATTGCCAACCAAGATGAGAAGTCCATACTAGTTAAGGTGTCTAAATGAGTAATCATTTGCTACTGGTTTTTCCTCACCACTAGCTCTTGAGAATGAATTCTTTGAGTTTATGTCATTTTTTCAATCTCTTTCATTGCAACTAACTTTTTTGCCTCTTTAGATTCTTTCTCTTTTGCTACCTATGTTGCCTCCTCTTTAGGTTAAACTTCTTTCATTGTTTCAACTTCTTTTACTTTTTCAACTATTACCTCTTCCATTGAATCCTTCTTAGGCTCAACTACTTCTTTTTGATTTGCCTATAGTACTTCCTGAGATGGGGTTTCCTCTTTAGCATTTACTTTTTTTGGCTCATTTTCAATGGTGGGTTGATCTTCTGAAGGAGGGGGAAGTGGAGAAGTATATAGAGAAGATGGAGGAGGAGGAGGATGGACATTATTTTCCCTTTGAATGGATTTATTGGGAGGTTTTATGCTATGAGATTTTGGAGGTGGTATAAGTATTTATGGATCTATTGCAAGTGCAATAGAATAATGAATGGTATAAATTGCAAGAGTAGTGGTGTTAGTAGAAGAGACCAATGGAGATGTGGAAATAACTCGCTGAATTGACTCTTTATCCTTTACCACAAAATATGTATCATCAAAATTTCTTATCAAATTTAAATTCTTTGTGGGCACTTGGTTGTTTTCCCCTTGCACTATTTATTTCCTTTTTTGACTTACATGAGCAGTTTCTTTCATCAATTCCTTCATACAGTATCCTTTGTTTATAATCCATGTGGAAGTCATGGCTAAAACATTTAAATTTCTATCTATGATAGTCTTCACTTGGTTTTTACCAAAAATAATCACTATAAGTGGGGCATTATCTCCCCTTATTACATGAAAATCATCACTGGTTATAATTCCATCATCTTCCATATCTTCAGCAATTATGGTTAGATCAAAAGAATAGATTTGTTCAATAGTTAATCTATTATTGTCTCTTTTTCTCACATCAAACTCATCTTTGAAATTAGTCTAAAAGTCCTCAAGTGAAGGAATGTGCATATATTCTAGAGAAATTATATTTTAGGCTAAACCTCTATAGTCAAAATTGGCTCTTTCTTCAAAATGTGTTTGAATATAATTGTGATACATCTCTCTTTGTGCATTCTTGGCGTTATAGATACTAGGACAGTTGTAGTGACTATTAATTAGAAAATTAACAACATGATGGTGAGATTTTGACTATAAATCATGTAATTCAACAAGTTGCCTACATAACTCCATGAGGATCCACTTGTCACTTGGATACTAGGGAAACTTGACTGGTGCCCTTGAGAAACCTCCCACTCTGATGTATGTGAAATCAAGGAACTGAATGAAAATGCACCCAAACTATGAAACTACATCCCATGTTGCATTGGATACTCTCTTATGCTTCAGAGCTACATTCAAATTGTAAATGAATTAATATAAGAAACCATCATTCACTATCTTATAATTCTTGTAGTACTCAAAAAGGACCAGTTGAGGATAATACTCATATATTGGCATAATTGCTAGTGTGCCTTTAGTATTTATCCTTGAAAAGGCACCACTTAATGCTATTGTATATATCAAATATGAGGTCATCTTGAAATCAAAAGTCTATAATACATTGTTTAACTACTGGTCCATGTTGTCACTTATCATCCTTACCCATTTAATCATGGCATAACTCCTAGTGACATCAATGGTTCTAATGTATGCATACATCCATTTTGAGAAACACTTGGAATTATTTTCACCATTAATTTTGCATAACAACTGAGTAATGTCATATACTTTTTGATCCAAGTCTGATCTTACTATCTACTTTGGAAATCTTAAAGCTTGTTTTACTTTCTTAAGGTAGTTTGTGTTCATTATATTAATGCACTCTGTTAACTTAGTTTCCCATTATCTCTTAACCTTCTCCATTATTATATCAATCACTTTGGATGATGTTGGGAACTTTAGACAGTAGTTAAGATATTGAACATGCAATCTTATCACTACATTACCAACAAAATCTCTCATAGTCATAGTAAGGAAGTCACAATACTTGGCATATGCCATAACAAATTTGGGAATTTGAGTTGAGCTTGGTAAAGTTGTAGCTTGCAGAATTCCACTATTAGTCAATGCCTGCATAAGTGGAGTCTTGGTTATAGCCTTGGATCTTTCTAATAATTCAGCCAAAACACATGTCACATATCTATATCACTTATCTCCGTTAACTTGGAAGTGATGCATGATTTAATAGGGCATCCCTTATACTCATACTTCATCTTTTGTTATTGAGATTTGGCTCTCTTAGCTTTTATTTTACCTTTCTTGCTTTGCTCTGGGATTTCATCAAGTGTTAATTCAAGGACTTGTTCAATTGAAGCTGATTGTACTTCCACTTTAGCTATTTCTTCTTCTAACCTTTCTAATCCTTTTGATCTTGACATTGGTTTTGACTAACTCTGGAAGAATTAGATGAGTGACTTTCAACACTTAGTAACTACTCCAACTGGTTTAGAAAGTTTGAAGAAAAGAGTCAATTTAATGTTCCAAAAAATACCCGTAAGCATGATTTAGGTTTCAAGTAGTATAAATTCTTGAAAAATGCCAAGTAACTCATAGTAAGTAATAGGGTATCACAACTCTGAGTTAGTCTAGATGATCCATAGGTCTTGAGCAATTAGGAATCTAGGTAAGCAATGGGTCATGAAGAATTTGGGTTTCTATAAGGTAGTTACTTTGGGTTTGTCGGGTTAAATAACTATAGTTATAAATTCTAAAGTAGAAGTAATAAGTAGTTATAACTCTAGCTAAGCAGGATACTTGAGAGTTTTGGGGTTCTTGTGGGCAATAGCTTAAGATCAGGACTCTGGGTGAGTAAGTAGTATTGGGGAACCCAAGTTTCTTATCTAATCTCAATAGTTAGGTTTTTAACCCTAGGTCTTGATCTTTTTAGTATTTTGAGGGGATTTTCACATACTTGGTTTTTGGGAATTCTTGCAAGGTTTTTACAACACCACTCAATCATGTAAAAGTAACAAATAGATACAAGGAAAACAAATACAAACAATAGAACCTTTATGGTGGTAAGTGGAAAACTACTAGAGTGAAATTAAAAGAAAACAATCAAGAAGAAGGCATAAAAATAAAGAATCAAGATCTACATACCTTAAATGTAAATGGGTTGTGAAGAATTGAAAATCACTTCAAAAGGTTGAATAGCTTAGCTCGAGGTTTGTAGGTGTGGAAACTTAGTCAAATAACTTGAATGTCAGGTAGGAAATGAGGTGCAATTCATTGATATTTATATTTTCCAATGCATTAATGACATATAGTGGACATGTTTGTAGGGACCACATAATCCCTCAACATTTATTAGGGTTCTTAGACTGCTTTTCTTAATTTCGCTTTTGGGAGTTAAGCATCATCACAATCTCAAGTTGGTTTTGGATGGTGGGTATTTTAGGTTTGGAAACCTCTATTAATTTTTGTTATGGATTTGGATGATCAAAGTTTATTTGAAAACTTGATTAGCTTTGTGTAGTGTTCAACAAACTTTAGGGACAACTTTACTTAACTTTTGATGTGAAGTAAAGTAGTTTAACAATGTAACTAGGACTTGCAAGATTAATTTTATTTTTGTTTAATAAGTAGAGTATCTTTGAGAACCTAAGTTATATTGGAAATGATTCCCAACACTTAGATTTTTTGAACTTTTGAGAAAGATAGGTAAATGGGGGTTTTAGTGATAGCCTCAAGCATATGTTTTTAACCTTTTGGCGTAATTATGAAGCAACTAGGAAAAGAAAGTAATCAGAAACAAAAACTTATAAGGACTAAAAATTTATTTATGGGATTGTTTTAATAAGGACAACTAACTCACATAAAATAAAATACAAAATTTTAAATAGGGATAACCCAAAATTTTAAGTGTGAAATTTTGGGGACACTAGTTGGCTCTGACTAGGGACACCATTGTTTCTATCAAGAATAAGGAAACAAGGGTGAGATTCTAATATCTCTAGTTTTGAATCTTTTTTATTGGGTATAGAGTCTTTACAAAAACACAATCACAAAAACTATAAAACAAATACAAAACATAAAATCAAAAATAATAAAACCAAAAGAAAGACTAAAAAAATTTATTTATATAAATACAGGTATCACCCTATTGTTCAATTCTTATAGAGCTTGAAGTGGGTACCATTGAATGGTAGTGGTAGTTCAATCCCATCCTGATAAGTTAGGATGAATCTATCCTTTCTAGCAAGACTCTTTATATTAAAAGGCCCCTTCCATAGGGAGTCAAATTTTCCATGCTTCCATTTTTGTTCATTTTGTTTGTCCTATAAGAGGACTAAGTCACCAGATTTAAACTATTTTTCCCAAGCCTTCTTATCAAAGATCTTGTTCACTTCATCTAGTGGTCAACCAACTGATCAACAACTTGAACATGAATATCTTGTAGCTTAGTGAGGAACATTATCCTCTTATCGAGTGAATCTTGATAAGTTACATCTTTAATATCTTTGGAAAATTGTAAAGTAGGAACTCTATGGTGATTGGTATATCAACATTTATCCCATATAACAACTAAAAAGGAGACATACCTATGGATTTATTTAAGTTGATCTTGTTAGCCCACAGTGTGTCAAAGAGCTTCTTGTCCCAGGTTATTTGATTATTATCTACTAGCTTATGAATGATGTTCATTAGGTTCTTATTAATTGATTCATCTTGACCATTTACCTAAGGGTAGTGATTTGAAGCATGAACCAAGTCTATTCCATATGAGTTAAAAAAAAATCATTTAGTTCTACTAAGGAAAAATTAGCTACATTACCTGTTACTATCTTGCATGGGACACCAAACCTTAATACAATGTTATTTTTCATAAAATCACATACAAATTCAGAAGTGGCATGCTTGACAAGAATAGATTTTACCCACTTGTTGATGTAATCAGTTGCAATCAAAACATAGCAATGTCTAGCACTTAAAGAAGGGTTCAATATGATAATAAAATCCATGCCCCACTGATGGAATGGCTCACTTATTAAAAATGGTTTTAATGGAAAATCTATCAACTTTACACATCCCATAAAGTGATGACATGCTTGACACTTACCATCCCAATCAAAATTATCTTAGAAAAGGGTAGGCCAAAATTACCTTTCTCTTAATATTTTATGTGTTGTGACTTATGTTGAGAAATGGCCTCCACATGTTTTATCATGAAACTACTCTATTAGTCTCATTTGTTGCTTTTTATCCACACAACTAATGAAAACACCATCAATTCCTCTTTTATACAAACCATTATCCCAAAAGACATAATCTTTTGACTTTATCTTGATGGTACACTTTTCCTTACATGTCATATTAGTAGGCATTCTCCATAATTTAGGAAGTAAGCAATATTATTGTACTACTCATCTACAATATTAGTAAAGAATACTATAGGCAAATCTCCATTTAATTCATCTTGGAATGAAGGTTTTATTGTATCCAAATCATCAAGTTTCCTCTTTGTCATTAATTAGCACAAGACTCTTCCTCTTACTAATTTTTTTAGTTTGATATCAATATCAAACTCTTGCACCTTGCCTACACAAGTACCTCTTAGTAATCCCAATTCTTGATATGTTAGAATTGATTTGACTATAGTGTTAGGTAAATAGAATTTAGTATGTGAAGATAAAATATACTACCTAAAAACTTTTCATGCTTTGACTATAGAAAAAGCATGTTTTTCCATCTAAGAATATTTTAGTTCAAATATTTTCAATAGCTAACTCATGAAATATATAGGGGACTCAATTCATTCATCATTATTCTAAAGGGGTATATCTGCCATGGTATGTTCAGAAGAGTAATAGTAAAGAATGAATTCTCTACTAAAGTTTGGTGAAACTAACACTAGAGATTTAGCTATAGTTACTTTAATTCTTTCAAATCCCAACTTTCCTTCAGAATTCCATTTGAATTCTTTCTTATTTTTCATCATATCAAAGATGTGGTGAGTCAACTCAATAAAATTAGGAATGAATATTATAAGGAAATTGACCTTACCAAAGAATGATTTCACTCCTTTCTTGGACATAGGCATAGATAAACTCTGAATAATTTTGACTCGCTCTAGGTTAATATTTGTCACCTCTTTCAAGACAATGTGACCAAGGAGTTTTACTTTAGTCATAACAAATATTTATTTCTTGGGATTCAAAGAGATCCCATGTCTCTTACACTAAATGATTACATCTTCTAGATCAACCAAGTGATTACCTCACTTTTTGGAGAAGACTGTTAAGTCATTGAGGTATAGAAAAATACTCTTGTTCTTCAGATGAGTGAATACTAGATCCATTGCTCACTAAAAAGTTACTCCAACATTGATAAGCCCAAAAGGCATTTTTTGATAAGCAAACATCCCCCATGGCATTGTAAAATCTATTTTATATTGATCTTCTTCAACCATTTTTATTTTATTGTATCCTAAAAATACATCCAACATCAATAGAATCTATGAAGCTATAACTACTTGTAAGGTATGATCCATAATGGGCAATGGATAATATTTTTTTAGAGATCTTGATTCAAATTGTAGAAATCAACACATAAGTATATTTCTCCATTTTTCTTTCTCACTGGAACAATATTTACTAACCATTTTAAATAGTGGATAGGATAAATTATCCTTGCATCAAGGAGCTTTTGTATCTCAACATAAATAGTGCTTGAGATAGTTAGATTATGATGTCACAAATTTCATTTGAAGGATTTAATTTTGGCTGAAGTGGAATATAATGTTGCACCTCATTTGGCTAGAAGGAATTTAGGTCTTTATAAGACTAGGTAAACACATCAATGTATCTTGTGAGAATCTTGATGAATGCTTCTTTTTCTTCTTTGGATCAATATTTTCCAATATTTACCATCCTAAGCTCTTCTTCGCTACCTAGATAAATTTTTTGTACTTCCAGAGAGGAACTATCACTATATTCTTTCTTTTTCTTTAGAAACTAATCATGCTTGTCAAATATTTCTTCTAAAGACACTAACGCTTTAGGGATCTTGTTTACCTGTAGTTGAATTATATCTTGACTATTGGTAAGCTTAGGATCAGTGATACTAGTTGTCATCTGGAGTGGAATGAGCTACTTCCTTCAAAGCATATTTATTCAAAGTTATCTTACTACCCAAGGAATGTAACTATTTACTTATCATCATTGAAAACTTACCACTTGTTAACATTGTCTGGGACCTTTGGATGATAGACCATCTCTACTTTGTAGTTACCTTCTCAGAAAAGGGTCTGCTACTACTCTAGCCTAAGTAGAGATGTAGTAATACCTAGTGAATCAGCTCTGGAGTTTTGATCTTGAGGAACTAAGTTGATTAATAAAGATACAAAGTTAAATGTTGTACTTAGAAACCAATCACGATAGTGTCTCATCTTGTCTTTCTTCACCTAGTACTATCCTCTAATTTGTCTGACTATCAACTCAACATCACCCTATGATTTTATGAGTTTTACTCCTTTTTATTTTGCTTTTTCAAGTCCTAATAAGAGTGCATCATACTCTATTATATTATTAGTGTTTTCAAACATGAGTTTGTAAGAGTAAGGGAATACTTTACCATTAGGTGATACCAATACCACCCCTACACTTAAACTAAGAAAACTATAGCTCCCATCAAAATCTAGCATCTATATCTTATCTTCTTCTTCTTTTTCTACTTCCTTTGGTTCTTGTATCTCTTTTTCCAATTTGAGGTAGTAGAATCCATGGTCTGATTCCTCAAAAAAGATATGTGACCTTAGATCGTCAAACTTGGAAACCATGTACTTAGACTTCCTTTTAGGCTTGAGTTTCTAATTAACTCCTTTGATTAGAATGTGAGCACATGACCAATCCATCTTGACTTCTACACCTATATCCTTAAAAAAGTTTTTACTTAGCAACATTCCATAAGAGATAGGAATATCTTCTACCAAGATTATCATTTTGAGTCTTTTATCTAGGAAGGCTACTAAGATAGCTTGAACATCTTTGATCTATCTAGTCAATGTAACTTGTCTCTCTATTGAGTAACATCTGCCTATTGTTTTCGTCAAAGTGAGGCCAAGAGCATCGGCCACCTTACCTATCATAACATTATCTAAGGCTCTAGATTCTAATATATAGTTTCTTAAATTAAACCCATTAATTAGAAGAGACACATAGAATGGTTGTATCCTTTCAGATGTAGAAACAAGTGTGGGAGAAGTAGAAACAACATTATTCTAAGAAGGAAACTATTTAGGAGTAGGAAAGATACCCTTAGAATAATTAAATGAATTATTTGACCCTTTGCTTTAAACATACTTAACTAATCTATTCAACTAATCTGGATAAGATTTCAAGTAATCAACTTCTGACATCTAAATTTTAGTTTTCTTTATATGGCCAATTATGTCAAAAGAGGGAACGAGTGTAGATAGGGTAGGATTAGTTTCAATAGTATAAATTACTATCTCATTAATTTTAGAAGAAAAAGTTGTGTACTTATATTTAGGAGCCAAAGAAGAATGTAGAGGACTACCTCTTTTAATAATACTTACATTTGATCTAGATTCTCATTTCTCTTTCTATTTCTCCTTAGAGGACTTTTCACCATCTTGTTGAGTTTGTGACCTAGTAAACACTACAAAAGAATGACTATGATCTTCTTTAAAAGCTTCTTCATAATCACTTTCTGATTGATATTCTAGGTAACAAATGTTAGAGTCGCTAGCAAGATCTATGAAGTCATCTTCATCAACAAGAACTTGATGAGTATCATCGGTCATTTGATCTTCCTCATTCATCTCAAAATGATTTTTGGGAGCATCTTCAATTGCCAATATTTTTGTAGGGCCAATAATATGGTTCTTATTATGATTATTAAAATTCCTTGTAGGTATATTCCTAGTTGGAGTAGCATGAGTACCTTGAACAATTTGTCTTTTGACTTGAAGCAAGTCATTAGCCAACTTTTGTAATAGGGGATCAGTAGTTTGTGTTGTGCCTAAAGTAGAAGAGTCTCCCTTAGAAGTTGTTTTCTATATTTTAAACCATTATCAAGTTATTTTTAACTTATATAGCAATATTTTGGGCTACTTCCAAATCATCCAGATGTTCTCTACATAGTTGATAACTAACTTCTAGTAACTAGGCATTAATGAAGAAGCACTTCTAATTATCTCAAATAGGTAGGGTAAATTGAGAAATTTTATAGATTAATATATTAAAATTGGTAATAAAATTGTGCATGTGCTCATGTGGTTCTTTCTTAAGCTGAGTCAATTAGGTAAGCCATATATGTGAATCTTCAATAGCTTTGAAACTCTTCTCAAACTACTCCTACATAGTATCCCAATTTATTAAAGTCTGAGGAGATAAATGGTAAAACCATTTTGTAGCTAAGTCATGCAAGGTCTCAATAAGGATTCTAACTAAGACATCTTCATGTTCAATGCTAATTACTCCACAAGCTACAAATAAGGTAGCTAAGTATTCATCCAGATTTTATTTTCTATTGCCAATGAATTTTGAAAAATTCTTTCTTAACCCTTTTTGCAAGTGATGAAGAGGGGGAGTCAAATTCATAGGTCTAATTATTTACCCCTAAGGGATTAGAAATAATTGCACCATTTTTCTTAGAATGAGGAACTGTGGATTACCCATTTAAATTATTCTTGGGGAATTATGTTATATATGATTCATAGGAGTTGGTGCCTATCTTACAAGTGAAAGAATGGCTCTTCATGTTCTAGCTTGAACATTAAATCTTAAATTAAATTAATCTTTCAACTCAAATAAATCATCTGTTTGGCCTTGATCTCTCCTTGCTTTGGTGAAAGGTCAATTTGCCAGTTTGAAGCATAAAAATTCTTTTGAGGATTACTCCTAGAAGCTTAATTTATAGATAAAGGCTTGGGAGGTAGTTAATAGACATGTAATAAGTTAAATGTAAACAATTTTTTTTTAAAAATAACATGTATAAATCCAAAAAGAAGTGATGCTTCTATGTTTGGAAAGTGGAGTTAACTTCAACAAGATCATATTTTACTCAAAAGTACATAACTGAATCTGCATGCAATGCTTAAGGTTAATGATTTAGAATGCACATAAATTATGGGAAACTAAATATTAACTGTGTCTAACTCAACTTGAAGGAATAATCTATTTTTAGATTTGGGAGTATAGCTCTTTGTTCCCCAACAGAGTCACCAGAAACTATTGGCTAGATATTTTTTAAGCTAACAGAAGTACCTAGGCAAACATGGGATTAAATCTAATTCATTTAATGGTGAATCTCTTGTATACTTATGTCTATTTACTTTTAATTTTATATTCCTCATAGTTATTCAAAAATTATATATATTATGTGTAAGTTGCTTTATTTATAGGGTATTACTTTAATCACAGTGTTCATGGACCATAACAAGGTGATTTTTTAGCAAGTAAGCAACTATTTTATAGAATGTGTAAAGAAACTTTGGAAAATCAAAAGTAGAAAACTAGAACGTGTGGATAAAAATTAGTCGTACTTCACAATAAGTTATTTTACATATTTTATTAAATTCATACAAATAAATAAACATTCAAGAGATGAAAATATTTTTAGCAAATGACTAAGAAAGAATAGAGTTCACATTCATATTAAAGATAAAACAAATTTTACCATTTTAATCTTCAAAAATATTCCAAATATCTCCTGAGATGTAAAGTTCCATAGAAAACAACTTCTTTCTTATTCACTTAGAACCAATTTCATACAAGGAAAAAACATAAAAATCTAAACACAAAGTTTTAGATTGCTTAAATTTTCTTACTTCAATTGCAATTATTATGAAAATATTACCATCATACCTCTAGCATGTAGGCCTGGGCTTATGTTTATACAAAAATAGATCCCAAACTCAAATAGGAAACAATTTCTTCAAAACCCATGTGTTGTGCTAAAATTAGAAATTATTGAAAGGCATCCTAGAATTTATCCTCTATGGCATGCAAAAACTAGTGAGCATCTCTTGGTCTCACTATTTGGATTGAACACAACTACTTTGTATGTATGGTAGTGTTCACTTAAGTAATTTTCTCTTGCAATATGACTTTAAGTAATGGCATTTAACCAAGTTACTCGAGTCTTATAATTTTACAAAGTAGTATACCTCAACAAGTAACTCTACTAAATGTCTTTACTTAAAAGTAATTTCTTATAACCAAGTTACTTTAAAAATAGAATGGAAGAAATGGGAAGAAGAAAGAAGAAATTGATAGAAACAATAATTATTCCACCTTGTGGACTTTGGATCTATATTTATCTCTATACTTGATGTGCTAAGACATCATCAATTGTATTTTTGCATCATCAAGTTTAGCAAGTGATTTTATTTTCATTTTAAATATTAGCATTTCTCTTTCCAACCTCCTACTATGACCCTTTACCTTTTCAAGTCTTGGTTTGAGCCTCTTGATTTCATGTTGACATTTTATTAACTCTTTTATAGATTTATCTATGAATGAAGTTGTGACCTTTTCTATTATTTGTTGAATTGATCATATAACTGCTCAGATTTCTTTGGAACTTTATCAAACCAGATTTTAGTAAAACCATAGAGATAGTCTTCCAGATTCACCTTTTCATTGTGAGCTTCTTCTTCCAAAGTCTTCATAATTGACACATTATTTCTAGAATATGCATGCAAAAAGATAGGAGATACTCTTCTTGTTTTACATTCTTTATAGATCCTTCAAGGACAATCTTTTCTTTAATCAAATTTTTTTCACTTAAATTGATTATTGTTTGCAGACTCTCCTATTGCAACTCATAAATTCCTTCATTACTACCTTCATCTCAACTAATTTCTTCAAAATATCATCATGAACACTCGATACTTCAAGGAAGATCTTCTTGGCAATTTGATGCATCTTTTATATCCATTTATCAATAGCCTTAGCTTTATCTCCACTCTCTTCTACCTCAGTTATCACTTGCTAACCAATTGAATCTCCTAAAATAATGGATTGTTGTGGAACATACCTAGCAAATTTGGCTATTATTTCACATAAATGGATATTTTTTTCCTTCAACTTGTCCTTAGCATCCTTTTCCTCATCAAGATTCGTAAAGAGGGTTTTAATCAATGTCCAGTTATCCTTCTTCAATCCTTTAGTAGTAATTTTCCCAAGGGGTGTATTTAAACTTGTTAAGTCACTTTTAATGACTTCTCCTTTGTTCATTCCTTGTGGTGAAGCTGATATCTCTACAAAATTTTACCTTGTAGGCTAAATTATCAATTTTGAAGTTACCTTATCAGACTTAGGATGCTTTCCCTTTTTGTCAAGACTTTTTAAGAGTTTTAAGTCTATCTCCTCAATATTTATTAATTCCTTAGATTCTAGGTTATCTGCATTGCCAACTAAGATGAGAAGTTTGTACTAGTGAAGGTGTCTGAATGAGTTACCATTTATTGTTGGTTATTATTCACCATTATCTCTTAAGAAGGAACTCAAATTTCTATCATTTTCTTAATCTCTTTCTTTGGATCTTTCTTTGTAACTACATCTATTGCCTCTTTAGATTCTTTCTCTTTTGCTACCTGTGATGCCTCCTCTTTAGGTTCAATTTATTTCATTGTTTCAACTTCTTTTACTTTTTTATCTATTACCTCTTCCATTGCTTCCTTCTTAGGCTCAACTTCTTCTTTTTTATTTTCTTGTAGTGCTTCTTAAGATGGGGTTTCCTCTTTGGTAGTTACTTTTTCTAGGTCGTTTTCAATGTTCGGTTGATATTCAGAAGGACGGGGAGGTGGTGATGTAGATGGAGAAGATGGAGGAGGAGGAGGAAGGACATTATTTTCTTTTTGAATGGATTTATTGCGAGGTTTGATGCCATGAGATTTTGGAGGTGGCATAAGTATTGATGGATCTATGGTAGGTGTAATAGAAGAAGGAATGGTATAAACTATAGGATTAGTGGTGTCAGTAAAAGATAACACTAGAGATGTGGAAACAATTGGTTGAATTGGCTCTTTATCCTTTACTATATAATATGTATTATCAATATTTATTTTCAACTCTTACTTCTTTGTGGGCACTTTTTTGTTTTCCCCTTTCACTAATATTTTCTTTTTTTAACTTACATGAGGAGTTTCTTTCATCAATTCCTTCATACAATATCCTTTATTGACAAGCCATGTGGAAGTCATGGACAAAACATTTGAAGTTCTATTTGTGATCGTCTTCACTTGGTTTTTACCAAAAATAATCACTAGAAGTAGGACATTATCTCCCCTTGCTACATGAAAAGCATCATTGCTTATAATTTTGTCATCTTCTATATCTTTAAGAATTGTGGCTAGATCAAAAGCATATATTTGGTCAACATTTAATCTACTATTGTCTCTTCTTCTCACATCAAACTCATCTCTGTAATTAGTCTAAAAGTCCTCAAGTGTAGGAATATACATATATTCTAAAGAAACTATATTTTGGGCTACATCTCTATAGTCAGAATTGGTTTTTGATTCAAAATGTGTCTGAGTATAATTGCGATACATCTCCCTCTATCTATTTTTGGCCTTATAGATACTAGTACAATGTTAATGACCAATAATACTTGGAAAATTAATAGTAGGATGATGAGCTTTTAACTATAAATCATGTAATTCAAAAAGCTACCTACATAACTCCATGAGGATCCACTTATTACTAAGATACTTGGGTAACTTGACTGGTACACTTGAGAAACCTCCCACTCTGATATATGTGAAATCAAGGAACTGAATGAAAATGCACCCAAATTATGAAATTGTATCCCATACTACATCAGTTACTCTCTTATGTTTTAGAGCTACATTCAACTTACAAATTATTTCATAGAATAAACCATCATTCACTATCTTATAATCCTTGTAGTACTCAAAAAGGACCAGTTGAGGATAATACTCATATATTGGCATTGTTACCAGTGTGCCTTTAGTATCTAGCCTTGAAAAGACTCCACTTGATGCTACTACATATTCTAGATATGAGGTCATCTTGAAATCAGAATTTTGTAATACATTGTTTAACTATTGGTCCATGTTGTCACTTATCATCCTTACTCATTCAATCATGTCATAACACTTAGTGACATCAATGGTTTTGATGTATGCATACATCAATGTTCAGAAACACTTGGCATTATTTTCACATTAATTTTACATAACAACTGAGTAATGTCATATACTTCCTAACCAAGTTTGAACTTTCTATCTGCTTTGGAAATATTAAAGCTTATTTTACTTTTGTCAGGTAGTTTAGGTTCATTATCTTAATGCACTCTACTAACTTAGTTTCCCATTATTTTTTAGACTTATCCATTGTTATATTAATCACTTTGTATGATGTTGGGATCTTGAGATAGTAGTTAAGATATTGAACATCCAATATTATCAGTACATTACCAGAAACATCTCTCATAGTCCTAGTAAGGGAGTCATAATACTTTGCACATGCCATAACAAATTCAAGAAGTTAAGTTGAGCTTAGGAAAGCTAAACCTTGCATAATTCCACTATTATTCATTGACTACATAAGTGGAGTCTTGGCTATAGCCTTGGATATTTATAATAACTCAATCATGGACACATGTCCCATATTTGTATCACTTATCTCAATTAGATTAAAAGTGATACAGGATTCAATAGGGTATCCCTTATACTCATAATTCATATTTGGTTCTTGAGATTTGGCTCTCTTATATTTTATTTTACCTTACTTGCTTTGCTCTAGGAGTTCCTCAAGTGATAATTCAAGGACTTCTTTAATTAGAGTTGATTGCACATCCTCTTTAGATATTTATTCTTATAACCTTTCTGATCCTTCTGATCCTAACTAACTTTGGAATAATTAGATGAGTGATTTTCAACACTTAGTAACTTCTCCAACTGGTTTAAAAAGTTTGAAGAAAATAGCCAACTTAATGTTTCAAACAATACCCATGATCATGATTTAGGTTTTAAGTAGTATAAGTTATTAAAAAATATCAACTCATAGTAAGCAATAGGGTATCATAACTCTGAGTTAGTCTAGATGATATACAAGTCTTGAGCATTTAATAATCTAGGTAAGCAATGGGTCATGAAGAATCTAGGTTTCTATAAGGTAGCTACTTTGGTTTGTCAGGTCAAGTAACTAAAGTTAGAAATCCTTAAGTAGAAGAAATAAGTAGTTAAAACTCTAGGTAAGTAGAATACTTGAGAGTTTTAGGTTTCTTGTGGGTAATAGCTTTGGATCGAGACTCTAGGTGAGTAATCAATAGTGAGGAACCTGAGTTTCTTGTCTAATCTTAATAGTTAGGTTTTCAACCCTAGGGCTTGATATTTATAGTATTTTGAGGGGATTTTCACATACTTGGTGTTTTGGGAATTATTATAAGGTTTTTACAACACCACTCAATAATGTAATAGTAAAAAATAGATACAAGGAAAATAAATTCAGATAGTAGAACCTTTATGACAGCAAGTGGAAAACTGCTAGAGGGAAATGAAAATAAAATAATCAAGATGAAGGCATAAAACAAAGAAGCAAGATCCACACACCTCAAACATGAATGGGTTATGAATATTTGAATCAAAAATTGCTTCAAAAGGCTAAATAGCTTAGGTTAGGGTTTACAGGTGTGTCAACTTAGTCAAATAACTTGAATGCCAAGTGGAAAATGAGGTGGAATTCAATGATGTTTATATTTTAAATGCATTAATGACATGTAGTAGACACATGTGTATAGGACATGTAAGCCTTTGGATTTTATTGGTTTTCTCAAACTACTTTTCTTAATTTGGCTTTTGGGAGATAAGAATATTTGCAATCCTGAGGTTGTCTTGGCTAGTGAGTATTTTAGGATTGGAAACCTCTATTACTTCTACTTTTGGATTTGGATGAGCAAAGTTCCTTTGAAACCCTAATTTGCTTTATGCAGTGTTTGGTGGACTTTTGAGACAACTTTACTTAACTTTTGATGTGAATTAAAGTAGTTTAAAATTTTTGGTTTGAACTAAATAGTGGAACTTGGACTTACAAGATTGCTTTTCTTTTTGTTTAATAAGTAGAGTAGCTTAGAGAACTTGAGTTATATTGGAAATGAGTCCCAACACTTATATTTTTTGATCTTCTAATAAAAATAAGCAAATGGGTTTTTTAGTGATGGCCTCAGGTAAATGTTTTCAACCTTTTGGAGTAATTTTGAAGCAACTAGAAAAAGAAAGCAACTAGAAATAAAAACTTCTAATGACTAAAAATTTATTTAGTGGATTGGATTAATAAGGACAACTGACTCACATAAGACAAAATGCATAATTTTAAATAAGGGTAACCCAAAATTTTAAGTTTAAAATTTTGGTGACACCAAATAGATATATAACTTTGAAGGATTATCTAGATTGTAATATATAACATTTAATCATGAATATGAGTGTAAAGTAAAATTGACAATTGAGATTAACAAGTGGTATATGTTAAATATGGTAAGTACTACCAAATAATATATACAATGATAGCTAATGTATGATAATGAAAATCAAAATAATACAAGAATGTGATAGATCAAGTTCAGAGGTAGGGTCTGGAGATACTTCTAGATAGATCTACACTCCCTTGATAATAATGTAGGCTTGTTATGTCCATTGACTATGAATGTGTTCACTTAGATTGTGACAAATATGTGATTGAGCTATCACATGTGCTTATGTCTATTGATAGGTATTATATATTTCATTTTTTATATGTCATGCATTAATCAAAATTTTCCTTCTCTTTACCTTGGAAACCCTAGGGGCACTTGTGAGAACTAGAAACCTACAAAAGGGGGAAGTTTAATGAGTTTAGATAACCCTAATTACCCTCATTGATGATTGTTCACTTCCTACATATCCAAATACTATGATAAGGGAATCAAGACACATGTAGTTCTCCCACCTAGAGTGGTTATGCAATTATGCTTATTGACTATATGTATGCATATAGATAATTAACTTTGATACTTTAGAATATTAGCTCTTGAATTGATTTGAAATGATTTAGACTTACCTTGTTATTGATACTAGTGAATGATTATGAATTTGTGAATAATAGGGAATATTTTTATATACACAATATGTATGAATGCTTAATAGATACTTGAAATCTCTAGCCCATAAAGAATGGCCTTTTATTTTTATATATAGTCAACCTTTTGGAATAATTTATTGTAACTAACTTTAAAAATGTGCAGGATGGCAAAATTGAATATTTTTATTTTTTTAAACTAACCATTAAATAATGTAAAGACAAGGCTTCTCTAGGTGATAGGTCTATGGTAATGCACATGTCTACCTAGAGAATACCTATCCTAGAAAAGTAGGAACAATTATCCCAGAGTTGGAACATTTTGAGAGATCATATAATGTAGTTTGAGTATTAACTAATAAATTTTTTTGTAGTGATGGAAAATAGAGGGCTTAAGTACTCTCTCTCTCTCTCTCTCTCTCTCTCTCTCTCTCTCTCTCTCTCTCTCTCTCTCTCTCTCACACACACACACACACACACACACACACACACACACACACAAATTCCTTGAGGAATTGAAAATAGGTCAAGTGGATTAAGATATGTTGATAATTTACATTATCAAATATTTGAAACCATATTTAGGTATCTACATCCCCCCTCTTATTCTAGTAATTAAATTGATATGTTAAGGGAGAAAAATAAACCTGAGTGTGTACAACACTCTTTTTATTTGATAAGAATATCTAATTATGTAGGACACTCAATAAAAAATTTAGTAACAACACATGAACTAGTCATTTTTCATATTTAATATTTGAAAATATGAAACTCTGAAATTTAAAATTGAAAAAGAGCAAGAAAGGAGTACACTTGTAGGGAGATGAACCACATTTACGTATAACTTGTAAAATATTATGGAGAAGTGTGCCCCTTGTTAGAATACTTCAATAGATGGTTCCTCATTTGAAGGATTAACAAATTGAGAATGATCAAGTCCAAATTTTGAAAAAAATATTCAAGACCTTAAGATGGAAATTTTCATGCTCCAAATCTCATCAATGGGGAGAATAACCCAATAAAACAATCTAAAGTAATGTGGAAACATAATGGGTTTTATATAAGTGATGCAAAGGCCATTGAGTTTCAGTAAATTCAAACGTAGATCATGCATAATAGAAGATATAACCACACAATGGGTTTTCTATAAGTAATGTCAATGTCATTGAGTATCGCTAGACTTAAATGTTAAAATATTCATAATAGAATGAATCACACCATTTTATATGGATCTTGGTTCCATTTTCATAAACAAAAGAGAATGAATAATATTCATGTCCCACCATTATAGTAGAACTAATAGATTTTAATTATAATAATAATAATTTACAAATTAATTTGCAAGTTATGATTTAGTTCATGTGTGCATGAACCAATATCATGCCTTTTTATTTTGAAACATGTATATATGTGCATGATCCAATATCATGTCCCTTAAATTTGTACCAAATGATACGCATTGATTTACTTAACTATAACTGCATGTGAAACATATAATTTATGTTCCTGTATCCATTTTTCATACAGTCATGCATATGTATCAAATGTCTATGAACGAGTGTATATGCATGTTATATGTCACATAATCTATATTAATATGTCAATATTTGTCATGTGTCTTATTTTTGAATTAAATTGAAGTTATAAAACCTATGTTTTAAATCATTTAAACCTACATTCTATTATAAAATCTATTTTTTTAATTCATGGAGGCTTGAATATCTAAGAAAAACATATAATATGACTTATGATTACCTTCATTTTTCACTATAGGGTTGGTCACTTTGAATTAAATAGACATAGAAGATGTATTATGATTGATTACAACCTTGATTTTATTATATGATAGTGTTCCCAATTTTATTTGAAGCGTATGAAAGATATTGAATATTGTTTGCTGACACTATGTAATTAGAACAATCATTAATTAAATTAGGAAGTATACACCATGAATATATAATATAGATCCAAGATTTGACTTTAAAATTCAAATTTTAAAATCAAATTAGGAGTGTAACTAGGTTAGGTGTATTTGATTTATAGGCTCTTAGATACATTGATTCTAATCAAAAATAGTGAACACGGCCAAAGAAGCACAACTACAGAAGATTCCACCATCCTATATCCACACTATCCCATGTATAGAGTATGTTGAGAGTGACTTCCTAGGGATAAGCAATTATTGGTTCACTATAAAACTAAACAACTTAAAGGTTTTCTATGGCTTTAACGTAAGTTCCTATGTGTTTTTAATATACTATGAGGTACATGTAAATTAAATTCTTTATAAAGTGTTATCTAATAGCCTGAGTATTAGATCATTATACCACACATAATAGCTCAAGTTAAACTACTGATAACTTATCCCATAATGATATTTCCAATGAGTTTTACAACTATTATGACGCCATTCTAGAATGTAAGAAAATAAATTAAAAACCAAGAGGAAAAAATACTTTTAAGCACATAAATTAGGAATATGATTTAAATCCCCTAGGTCAACAATAAATATTAGAGTAGTGCTCAATCAAATCTAGTAAAGGATGATCAAATTTCTCTTTAGTGTATAGGAATCATGAACTCAATTGAAACCCTAGAACAAAAACTTTTAAAATGTGCTAAAAAAAATGTACATGGTCACTAATATGGTTACCCTATTTTTTATTTAATAATGTTAATAGGTATAAAACTTTGAAAGATTATTCAAATTGTAATATATGAAATTTAAGCCTAAATGTGAATGTAAAGTAGAATTGACAATTGAGATTGAATGACAAGTGGTATATGCTAAAAATAATAAAGTACAATCAAATACAAGATACTTACCTTTTTTTAATTCTAGCTAACTATAACTAATTATTGATAGTGAATATCAAAATAAGATAGGATTGTGATGTCTCAGGTTTAAAATAAAGGTCTATGGATACTTCTTGATAGGTTCGTGGTCCCTAGAGAATAGTGCAGGTTGATCATGTCCATTGAGTACAAAATTATTCATTTTGACTATGATGAAACTCTGATTATTTTTTCACCTATGCCTATGTCTATTAAGAGGTATTAGATATTTTATTTTTGTATATGCTATGTATAAATAATTTGTTCCCTTATTTTTACCTTGGAAACTAGATGAGTACTTTGTGAGAGATATAATGGGATGAGTTGACCCCAATCATCCATATTTATTATTGACCACTACCTATGTATCTAAATAATCCAAGGATAAAATCAAGCCACATGTAGTTATCCCACCTAGAGTGATTGTGTAATTCTATTCCTTGAGAATATGTAGATAGATAGAAAATAAGATTTGATATGTGACAATGTTAACTCTTGAATTTTTTTGAGATGATTCAAACTTGGATTGTGATTTTTTATAGTGATTGATCTTACATATGGAAAGAATATGATAGATTTGCTTGATATGTAATAGTGTATGAGTGTTCAATAGATAGTGACAAGCTCTAGCAAAAAATTAATGGCCTTTTATTTGTATTTATAGTGAACCTTTTAGAATAATTTCATTTATATTACTTTCAAAACTTGTGGGATGAGCCAAATGAACATTTTGAATTTATGAAACTAGTAATTAAATAGTGCATGGACATGGTCGCTCTAGGTGGATAGGATTGTGGCAATAGACCTATTTACCTAGTGTGTACCTATCATACAAAATAAGGGACAAAAAATACTAAGAATGAAATCATCTCAGAGATGATATAAGGTAGTTTAAACATTAACTTATAAATTTCCATGTAGTATTGATGGTGAATAGAGGGGTCAATCCCACATATAGATAAATCGCAAGAGGAATGACAAATAAGTCAAGTGGATTAATATATGTCAAGAATAAATATTTCCATGTACCTATGACCATATTTCGGTATCTAAAAAATAAAAAAATCACACAAAAAAATACCAATAAGACCCTGACTTGAATTGATGGACCATATGTACAATACGACACTAAAAACATTACAATAATAAACTTTGTAATACAATTAAGTATCTATAGTGATCTCTATGTATTCTAACATCACTCTAACCTTCACATATCATATATGTGAATGTATTATTTATTAAAATTGTTGAATAAAGTGGAAATATTTTAAGTAATATAGGTTCACCCCATCAACCTATGATACCTTAACAATAATAAAAGATTTCATTTATATATAGTTATCAAATTCCATGTTTTTATTAGTTAAGCCTATATAATGATATATTCAAAGGATATAATTTTAAATATATTTTTATTTTAGTTTAACCAAAATTATAATAAAATGTAGAAGGTCACATAGATAATATGTTGACATATTACTTTGTTACACATCATGAAGACATGATCAATTTTATAGCCAATGATGATGATTTTGAGAATAAAACAAAGTGATATAAAAATAATGTTAAATAAGAATGTAATAATTTGGATGAATTTGACTTTAATGACAAGGCATTTGAGACTCTTAAATTATATTTCATAACTCTATTTATAAAATTATAAATGCATAGAAATATGAACACACATAAGAGATCTATAGGAGTATTGAATAAGCGAAGACATGGATCAATAGATGACATATATATAGGTTGGAAAACATTGAATATATATAAAAAACACATTTGATATTCATTAATATGAAAAATAAGAACCCAATAAAATTCCTTCACTTCTCACTTCCTTTTTGTCAAATATTCATAGAACTCTTTGAATAATATTCTCCACATGAAAATATTAACATAGTCTCACAAATGTTTATCACATAATGTAATGTGTATGAGTAAGTGATGATTAACAAAGGTAAAATTTATTTATATAATGGGGTGTGTAGGTGGACCTTATAACCAACGGGTCCAACCTCTCACTAAAAACAATTTAAACTAACAATAATAAATAAATAAATATGTCCTATTATTTATTTACATGAGGTTTTCAACCTATTTTAATAAATAATAAAATATTATTATTTAATTTGTGTTCTAAGGGTCCATTAGGGGAAACACTTAAACATTAAATGTTCCAACACTCCCCCTTAATACTAAGTGGGGATACATGCCATAGTCATCTTAATAAATGAATTATAGTCTAGATTCAACTATAATAGTTTTAAGAGGCATGTAAAAAAATTGAAGGATTTCACAATCCTCATCATACCAAAATCACCTTTTGAAATAAAAGGAATTATAATTCATAAACTACTCAAATAAAATTTAGGCTAACATGATCATGACACTACACCTCACCATTTATCATGACTAATCAATCAAACATAATTGAATTCTTTTTATAGTATAAAGACCTCCATTACAAAGTATGCATTTATGTATTTGATACAAAAATAAAACTACACATCAACTTTGTTAAAATAAAATAACATAATACATTATAATGCTTTAAAATGAGAAGAAGTTTATAGAAGTATAATGAAATACATGGTTGTTAGGAAGTGACATTGTCATGCACACCACCCTTTAATGAAAACTCTAATAGGGCTAACATTATATGAAACTTAAAAAAGTTGGTAGCACCAATTGGTTTTATGAAGATATATGTCACTTGTTTATCCATAAGACATTATGGTAGATAATATCACCATTGAGGACTTTCTCTTGAATAAAATGCACACGAAATTCAATATTCTTAGTTCATTAGGGCTAAGTATTTTTTTACTAGACTTATATAAATTTGATTATCATAATTAATAGTGGTACTATGAGAAACATCCAAATGAATCTCTTTTAACAACCTTCATAACCACTTAATTCTTTAGAAACTTTCATAGCACTTATGTACTATGTTTCAATAGAAGAGATAGAGACAGTGGATCATTTTTAGCTTCTCTAATTGATAACATTTACACTAAGATTAAACACATATCCATAAATAGATTTATGCTCTATAGTACACTAGCGTGGTCAACATCATAATAACCATATAATTTAACATTATCAATGGAAGAATAAAATAAATTAAAATTTATTGATCCTTTGATATAATGAAGTATACAATTTTATAATTTAAAATGATCTAAAATATGGATCTTACATAAACCTAGAAGCAACACCTATAGCATATGAAATTTGTAGCCTAATAATGGTTATATAAATCAAACTACCAACACATTGTCTATAAAGTATAGGATTAGTTTTTTCACATGCAAGTGTTGGATCAAGATTAACACCAACTTCAATAGGAGAAGATGTAGGTTTAAAATCAAGCATATTAAACTTAGCAAGAAGATTATGTGCATATTGAGATTATGATACAACAATTAAATTTTTAACTTGAAATATAGCCATTCCTAAAAAAATGATGGAGAATGCCTAAATAAATCATTTTAAATATTTGACTTAGTTTATCCTCATATTTATGAATAAAACTAATTAGATCACTAGTAATAAAAAGTTCATCAACATATAATACAATTAAAATAATATTAACATTTTAAATTTTTACAAAATAGATCATTATAAGAATAATAGTTAAGAGAAATCTAGTTCTTTAAAATTACTAGTGAAATTAGAATACCAAATTCGAAGAGATTTATTTAACTTGTAAACATAATGATCTTTGTTAGGGTTAGTGAGATATTTAGGTTGAGTCATATATATTTATTTTTCTAAATAACTATTTAGAAATTTATTTTTGGCATCCATTTGGTGTATAATCCAACCATTCTAAGCTACAAGAGAAATGAGTAGCTTAACAGTACTCATTTTCACTACAATAACAAAGGTTTCAACATAATCAATCCATGGTTTTTAATTAAAACCATGAGTGACTAATATTTCAATAATTTTTTGAATTTTACCAATTGAATTATATTGAATTCTATAAATCCACCTTTAGCAATTAGGTAACTAGATTGATTTTCAATAGACTAGTTATCCTTAAGAAAGTTACAATGAAATTATCATCGTAAGTTGAGAACAAGATAATATATTTTTATTAATTTTAGGTACATACAAAACATATTTAATAACAACATTTGAAAATTTGGCTTCCCTTGCTTAGTAGCTTCCATAAATGAATAATCTCATAGGTAAATCTTTTCAGAAATATATCTAGTATTAGAGAAAATATGAGATAAGCAAGTCATATGATGCAATGAATCACTATCTAAAATCCATTCATTTTCATTAGAATAAAAAAAGACAGCATATAAATCAACAACATTAGAATTATGTTCTTGATTGTTATTATAATTATGGTTTTGATATTTCTAATGAATCTAGTTGGATTTCTTCCCTTTGTTATTTTTGAGGTTTTATTGTTAACTCTATAATTGTTCTTATAAAAAATTTCTCTTTTATGACCAAATTTATCACACATATTACAATTCCCATAAACTTAGGTTTATGATTCTTGTTTTCATATTTTTGTTCCCATTTTTACCATTTTTAGAATTAAGATTAGATTTCTAGTTTTTATTGTTTTTAGAAATAGGATTGAGAGTGAGAAGTGCCTAAGTCTCATTCTCTTTAGAATTAAAATTTGACATTACTTGCTCTTCTTGAATCATAAAATCTAAAAGAGTACCTTGGTTAGGAATATCTTTCTATGTTTGATATTTTGAGTTAAGAATGGAAATGAAATTATATAACTTTTTATGAATATTAAGATGAATACTAAAATATAAAAGCTTATCTTGAATAAAATTACAGTCATAAATATCTAACTAATATTTAATATTTTTAATTTTAGAAATAAAATTAATAAATTTTTCATCATCTTTTATAAGGATAGTTAGCAATACAAGAATCAGTTTAATTATCTAATGAGTGCCTTTGAGCATAGACTCAAGGAGTTCTTAGGCATCACTAGAGACTCGTGATTATCAATATGGAGTATAAAATCATCTTTAACACTTTGTAAAATTATTGGAATGACTTCTTGTGATTTATATTGAAATATATTTGTAATCTCAAATGTCACATCTCATCATAATGAGTTTTTTCCATCCCAACAATAATGTTCCATAGCTTTCAGATCATAAATTCTACTTTAATTTGAATTTTTCATATATTATAGTTAGACCCATTAAACATTTGAAATTTATCTAGCACAAAGTTAGGAGAAGTCATAAATTTCATTTAAACTAGACACTATGACACTAAAAATATTTAAAAATGAATATGTACTTTATTTTATAAGAAATCAAATTTATAGTGTAAATAAATAATAATAATTTCAAATCTATGTGAAACAATGCAAAATAATTGTAACAAATTACACTAATTTAAGTGTCATAAGTGTCATATAAGGAATAATTATCTAAATAATGTTATTAAAAAAGTTGATAAAAACTATAATAAGAAGTTTTAAAATATAAAATGGACCACAACAATGCATCCAAGAATCTCAAAAACATAGAAATTGACTGGTCACATGATTGTGGTCAATAAAGAATAATTTAGGTCAAGAGTCACAAATTTTTAAAAATGACTAGGGTTTTGAATGTGAGATACTAAGCATGCAAATCAAAAAATAATTTAAAATTAATTATTAAGAAAAAAAAAACTAGATTTGACCAAGATTGAAAAAAAAAAAAAGAAAAAGGATAAATGGGTTTGAAATCTAGACTTTGTTTTCACAAGTGCCTAACAAAATAATACCTACCAACTCCTTTACTCTAATACTTTAAACAATACATGCACTAATTTATTTTAAAAACCTTATTATATATATATATATATATATATATATATATATATATATATATATATATATATATATATATATATATATATATATATATATATATATATATATATATATATATATATATATATATATATATATATATCTCACACACACACACACACACATTGTGCATGTAAAATCAATAAAAAAATACCTTTTGGTAAAAATCCTTGATTCTATTTTGGGCCCTCTTATCCTTTTGCATGGAAATATTTGAAATTAATAAAAAAAATATTTAATAAATATATTTGAAAACTATATACTAACCTCCATAGGTTCCTTTATAATACATTAGTGTAGCTATGGAAGTAGGGATGATGCTAGAGAATGATAGAGGCCTTGTCAAGCCCTTAAAACTTTTATATCACCATGAATTTTATCTCCAATGCCAAAAATTCATTCAAAATTAAATTTTGGTGCCAAAAATACATATTTTCCAGCCACCTAGGCCATACAATGGCACTCAAAAGAGGGGCAAATGTAGGATAATGGGGGACAAAAGGGTGGTGTAAAGCGATATATACATATATTTTTTCATTTTTATTTTTTTTAATTATAGTAGTTAAACTTGGAGAGACTGTTAGAGACATTTGGAAAAATAATTTGACAATTATGTGATAATATTAATTATGTTATTTTGAATTTAGTTTCTAAGTATATAATTTTTTTCAATACCTAGATGATAAAATTATGTGAAATAGATGTATTTATGACAATGGTTAGACCCTTCTTTGTTAAAAGATAAGGAAATCGTATGTATATAGACACTTTTTTGAGTTAAAAAATGAATTGATGTATGAAATTTAATATATGCATAGATGAAATGTTGAAGATTAGTTAGTATTATATATATATATATATATATATATATATATATATATATATATATATATATATATATATAGACAGCTAGAAAATTAGAACTGCAAGTGTACAAACATAACTTTTTGACATCAACGTCATGAAAATTATTCTTTTACAAATCATAGCCAGCAATGCGTATATTGGTTAGGTATGATTTTTTAAAATTTTGATTAAAATTAAAAAAATTATAAAAGTATTAATAATGAGATGTATATAATGCATAATGAGGTATGTTGTGCAAAAATTAAGTAATAATTATAAAAAAAGTTTAACATTAAAAAAATATATATATTAAAAAACTATTCTTTCCCCTCTATAAAACTATATAATTTTTGTTTAAATAATAAATTTTTCCTAATCATGTGTGTCAACAAAGATAAAAAATACTCCTAAATTTATTTAAAATCATATGGGCTGGTCCAGGGCTGATTTCCATCTAGGTTTGAACCTCCCTAAGCCTATACCCTAAGAAATTTTGGAGGGAAAGAAAAAAATTCAAAGACTAAAATGTTGACAGGGCGTAATCCCTTTGAATTCCAAAGGGCATACACCCTTTGTATTCCAAAGGGCATATACACTTTGACCTATATTTTTTTTGTTGTGTTTTTATGTGTGTGTATTTGAGTTGTATTTTTTTTTTTTGTGTGTGTGCACGGATATATTTAGTAAAATAAATTTAATGTATAATAATATAAAACATAATATAAATTAAATATAAAATTTTATTTATAAATTAAATGTAAACTTATACTTATTACATTTATTTTACTAAATATAACAAATTAGGTCCACTTTAAATCTTATGAAATCAATTTTAGAACTGTAGGATTTACCATTTAAAAGTTAGTTTTTTTAAAATCCAATATGGTCAATACTTAGTTTTCATAATTTTAGGACTGGAAGATAGAATAAGAAACAAAGTTTAAAATCTTGTTACATATGTAATAGATCTATACAATTCATTATGCCCCATATTTTACCTAATTGATTATGTCCAACCTCATTTAACTACTTAAGTATGCCCTACCTAATTAAATAACCAAGCTTAAAGGTAGATTCCTAAATAATTTTTGGGTTTTTCAATCAATGGATCTATCAATATGCATAAATGACCACCTTGTAACATGTAACTTTTGACATACCTATAGTCATGATACATTCGATCATACATTAAATTTACTGCACACTGATTACAATATGTATGTATGCAGTCACTCACACATGACATCTACCTATAGTCATGATATGATAACTTATACTGACATGAATATATCTAGTCACCCTAATACACTCCATTCATAATAAAATGAATCAAAACACCATTCAAAATGAATCCTAAAAATATACCATTCACTCTAAAACAAATGTTAGATAGATGGGTCAATCCATGCATTCTTCAATTCCAATCTCATGTATTATTCCAAAGTCACATAGAGTAAATGCATATTCTAGCATCCAAATTCACATAGAATAAATTCATATTCTAGCTTTCCAAATTCACATAGGACATTCCCTCATCAACCCTCATCATCCCTAATCACTCCCTCATCGACCTTCATGTTCCCTTATCATCCCTAGTGACTCCTTCATCAGATCTCATTCTCCCTCATTAACCCTAATCATTCCCTCATTGGCTACACATCCCTCATTATCGCTAATCACTCCCTCATCAACACTCATCATCCATAGTCACTCCCTTATCATCCCATCATCCCTCATTATCCCTAATAATTCCTTAATTTGCCATAATTTTACCTAATCATTCCCTTATTATCCCTAGTCACTCTCTCATCTAGCAGAGTATGTTTTAATCCATTAGCTAGTAGAAATTTGTTTTAGACTGAACAATATGTTTTTCAGATGAACCTTGAGTGGTGTTTTGATTCATTTTTTTCTAATTAGAGTGTATTAGGGTGATGATTATCATTCATGTGTACTAGATTAGGTATGACCATACTAGATTATGTTATAGATATTTTTGATTGATGATTATGCTACATATATTATTGAATGATTTCCATGGTGGAAATAAGATAATATCCTCTTTGTAATTGCATGGTGGAAATTCATTTTGAATGATGAGCGATGATGAAAAATAATGACATAACAAAAAATTCTTCTTTGCACTTGCATCATATACTCCAATTTGGAAAATGAGTTATAAAAAAGGAAACTATGTTTCCTCCTCAATGAAAAAAATGATGTTGGTATGCTCTTTGGATGTGGGGATGTACATGTGGCTTATAAAATTAGTTAATATGATGCAAACTATATTCCTCATTAATGTTAAATTGATATGATGTTAGTAAGTGAAAATGAGTTATATTGTGAGTTGTAGTTGCAGTTTATGCCTCAGTTGCATTATAATCATGAGTTGCATTACCAACGAGAGTTGCATTTCAAGCCTAAGTTGTATTGGGAGCCCAAGTTGCATTTCCATCCCAATTTGCATTAATATCTTGATTTACACTGTCATATTGAGCTACATTATCATCTTGAGTTTCATTACATTCCCAAGTGTATTTATAGATTGAGTTTCATTTAGAGCCCAAGTTGCATTAGGATCTTGAGTTGCATTGGGAGAATGAGTTTCATTGTTAATGATGCATTTAAAAAATTGAGCATGATTATAATGGGATCCTTATGAGAATAATGACATGGATTGTAACTTATAACTAATATGGGGGAGGATGTTCTTTGAATTCCTTCATGGGAAAACAATTTACAATAAAGGAAACTTTGTAATTCCCCACTGATCTAAAATCAATGTTAGAATGCTCTATATACTTAGGTTTAGAAATAAATAGTAAATGTATGAAGGAAACTATGTTTCCTCTTTAATTTAATATTTAATGTTGGCTAGAACATTTTTTTAATTCGAATTTTTATATCATTATTTATTTCATCTTGGATCTCTTATTACTCTACAAAGACTGACAAGTTAATGTTTGGGTCTTTCAAGTCAGATGAAGCTTTGGCCTCAAGCCACTATAAGGGTTACTGATACATTGTTCCAAACTCACCCACATAGTAATGGACTTGATGACATGTTTTTTGACATTTCCTAATGGTTCCCATATTTGACCTTCAAAACTTTTGGATGTCACCCCTCATCACCTCTACTCTATAGATGTTGATGACTGTACTGATTATGTTAGTTCCTTATTGGTATTCTACTTTTAATGAGGAGGAGGTTAAATCCTTCTTATAACGATATTTATTTATTTTATATTTTCGTTAAAAATGTTGTTGAAAGGGATAGATCATTTTTTATCTTCTCATGTTTGTGAGTTATTCTCAAATAATGATGTGGGTCACAAGTAAAAATTATTAACATTTGTGCCACTGAATTTGTTATGGCATGTTTTATCCTTACATTGAAAATTTTTCAATTATGTGGGAATTTTGATAGGAAAGTAGAGAGGGGATTGAGAATAATTTTTAATGCTTGCATCATTCCTCTATGGTGTGGTCTCCATAATGTATATTGTTTATCCTAAAGTTATTGAAATGGTCATAATGGAGGATTGAATGGGAGTGGGTTGTGGAAATGAGACTTCTAGTTGAGGGGTTGTCCTTGAAAGGGAAGGTGTAATATAAATGTATGTCCAAGTAGTTCATGTGTATATGTTGAAACTTATGTACCCTGTGTTCATGTTTAGGGCTTAGTTTTTGGGGTTCTAGGTGTAGGGTTAGGGGTTTAAGGTTCAGGGTTTGGAGATTAGGGTTGGGGTATAGATCCTAGGTTTTATAATTCAGGGTTTATTATTCAATTTTTTGGGTCTACATCTTATGGTTTAGGGTTTTGGGTTTGGTTTCAAGTTTTAGTGTTTAGAGTTTAGGATTTTACAAATTCAGTGTTAGAGTTTAGGGCTTGGGATTTGGGTTTCAAGTTTCACAATTTAAGGTTTATGTTTAGTTTTCATCATTTAGGTTTCATTTATAGGGTTTAGTGTAAAGGGTTTAGGTTTAAAAGTTTATATTTTAGTGTTTGAGGTTGGTTTTTTAGGTTATGGCATTTAGGTTTTATGGATTAGGGTTTATGGTTTTAGGATTTAGGGTCTATGGTTTTGGGTTTGAGGTTTTATGGTTTGGGTTTGTGGTTTAGGGATTAAATTTCAAGGTTTTGGGTTTAATGATTAAGGTTTTTGGATTAGATTTTAAGGTTAAGCATTTAGGGGTTAAGGTTTCAGGTTTCAAGTTTAGTGTAATGGTTTAAGGTTCATGATTTTAAATTTTGTGTTTATGGTTTAGTGTTTAAGATTTAAGGTATAGGGTTGAGGGTTTATGGATTATTGTTTTGGATTTATGATTTTAGGCTTATGGTTTGGGATCTAGGGTTACGATATTAAAGATTAGGTTTTAGGGTTTAGAGTCTACGGTATAAAGTCTAAGGTTTAAGGTTTTAAGGATATATGTTTAGGGTATAGTGTATATGGTTTAGGTAATATTTTTCTAGGTTTAGTTATGATGTATTAGGGTTAAATATTAAATGTATAGGGCATTTACAGTTTATATATATGATTTAGTGTTCATGGTTTAAGGTTTATGGATTAGGGTTTGAGGTTTAGGTTTAATGTTAAGGGTTTAAGTTTTAATGTTTAAGTTTTGGGGTTTGAGGTTTAGGGTTAAAATACTCTAAAAATAAAATTCAAGCCCACAGAGTTCTCCTACGTATAGTGATTTGTGCAATTTTTCTCGTTTGAATATATGATTGCATATAGGGATAACTTGAATACATGATCATGTTTTGTTTTAGGCTAAATAAAACATGATTTTGACTAGTTTAGGACGTGTAAATGGAGTGTACTAGGGTGATTAGTTGCATTCATGTTAGGTATGAGTCACTATATCATGACTTCGAAAATATGTTATGTATGAGTGATAAAATACCTACATGTAGTATTAGGTATAGGGTAGATTTAATGTATGAATGATTATATCGTTACTATATGTATGATATAGGTTGCATGATATAGTCTAGTCATTTATGCATATTATTATACCCATTAATTAAAAAACCCACAAATTATTTAAGAACTCAGCTTAAATCCACCTTCAATCCTTTTACACAAATATCCCTAGTCACTTATTTCTCTATGTAGGTGAGAATTCCCTTTCTCCTCTCAAGATATGCTTTATCCTTCTCCTTTATCTATATAAGTGACAGTTTAATATTATGTTTTATGGTTAGAGGTTTAGGCTTTATAAATTTAGGGTTTAAGTTTTATGGTTGATGGATCAAGATTTAGAGTATAGGATTTAGGGTATAGGGATTATCATTTAGGGTTCATGTTTTAGTGTTATGGCTTTAGGTTTATAATTTAAGGCTTATAATCTAGATTTTATGGTGAAAGTTTTATTATTTATGTTTTTTGTCTCAAGATCAAGGGTTTAGATTTTATGGTTTAAGGTTTAGTGTTTGGGATTAAGGTTTTATTTTTCTGGTTTCACACATAAGGTTTAGGGTTTTGGGTATAAGGTTCATGGTTTTTGTCTTAGGGTTTATGGTTGAGGGTTTGGGGTTTATAACTTAGTGTTTAGTATTTAAGGTTTGAGATTTAGTGTTTGGGGACTAGGCCTTAGGGTTTAGGATTTGGGTTTTAGTGTTTATGGTTTCAAGTTTACATTTTGGGGTATATGGTTTTAGGTTTAGGGTTTAGGGTTTAGGGTTTAGGTATTTCGGTTTAGTGTTTAATTTTTTGGGTTTTGGGTTTGGGTTTAGAATTTTGGATTTAGGAGTTGATGTTTAGGGATTAAGTTTAAGGGTTTAGGGCTTAGGTTTGGATTTTAGGATTTAGGATTTAGAGTTTAGGGCTTATGTTTTGGCATTTAGGGTTAATGTTTAAATTTTTAGTACTTAGTTGTTGGGGTTTTGGGTTTAAGTTTAGGGGTTTAAGGTTCAGGGTCTACAGATTAGGGTTTGGGGTGTAGGACCTAGGTTTTTAATTTAAGGTTTACTATTTAGGGTTTGGGGTTTTGATATTTTTATTTATGTTTTTGGGTTTGGTGTCAACTTTTAGTGTTTATGGCTTAGGGTTTAATGGATTGGGGCTTATATTTTAAGATTTGGAATTTATATTTTAAGGTTTAGGATTTAGGGTTTAGGGTTTAGTGCTTATTATTTATGATTATTTTTTTAGGGTTTAGGGTTAAGGGTTTAGTGTTCAAGGTTTATATTTTAGTGTTTGTGGTTGGTTTTTTGGGTTTAGATGTTTAGGTTTTAAGGTTTAGGATTTAAGGCTTATGGTTTTGAGTTTGAGGTTTTATGGTTATGGGTTTATGGTTTAGTGTTTAAATTTAAATTTTTAGGGTTTAAAGCTTAGGATTTCAAGATTTGGTTTAGGGTTAAGAGTTTAGTGGTTAAAGTTTTGGATTTTGGATTTATGTTTTGGGGTTTAATGTTTAGGGTTTAAGGTTCATGATTTTGAATTTTTTTAGGGTTTAGTGTTTAAAATTGAGGGTATAATGTTAAGGTTTTAGGGTTTAGTGTTTAGGATATAATATTTTATAGTTATGGTTTGGGGTTTAAGGTTAAGGTATTATGATTTAGATTTTAGGGTTTAGGGTCTAAGGTTTAAATTATAGGGTTTAAATTTTTAAGGTTTTAGGGTTTGGGGTTTAAGGTTAAGGTCTTATGATTTAGATTTTAGGGTTTAGGGTCTAAGGTATAAATTATAGGGTTTAAATTTTTAAGGGTCCAAGGTCTAGGGTTTAGGGATTATTATTCTGGGTTTAGGGATAATCTATTAAGATTAAGGGTTCAAGTTTTAGGGTTTAGGTATATTATTTAATGTTTATGATTTAGGTTTTATGGCTTAGGGTTTGGGGTTTAGGTTTCAATTTTCAAGGTTTAAGGTTTAGTTTTTGGGGTTTGGAGTTTAGGGTTAATGATTTGGGTGGAAATGGAGTGTACTAGGATGATTAATCACATTCATGTCTAGTATGAGTGATCGTATCATGACCACATGAAGATGTCATGTACCAATGACTAGATACCTACATGTATTACTATGTATTTAGTATATATAATGTATGAATAACTTAATTAATCATCACTATATATATGCTAGAGGTTGCATGCTATAGGTTATAAATTTATGCATATTGATAGATGCATTAATTAATTAAAGTTAAATTTCTAGGTTGAGAACAAGGTTGTTAAGAAGATTCCAAGTCAAAGATTACAAACTTCACGTATAGTACATCTCTAATAAATTTAAAAAGTTTGAACCTTAAAAAATAATGAATTGAATTTTAGAACAAGTTTAAAAAGTGAATAACTTCATGACTATAAGTAGAGTTGATAGTTTGCCAAGACAGAATAAGGATCTATGTATTCAGAAGATTCGGTTTCTTATGAATAAAAGATGTGTTGTTACTTAATTTTTTGTTTTCACAAATTTCTTGCATGTGTTAATGAAATACAATTTCATTTGAAGATAATTTTTACTTGATCCAAAGTTCTTGTCATTGAAACCTTCTAAACCTTGATATTTGTGTATCTACAGTCACTTACAGTCTCTTGCATCACATAGAAAAAATTGCATGAGTTTATTTAGAAGATTGGATAAGTTGAGGGAGGTATTAAAGACTCTTTTCCAACTATTATTTATTTAAAATATTCTTTAAGTTATATGAACAATTAATTTCAAGCTATCAAGCTCTGTGTGCATAGTCAAACCTTAGAACATGGTTTTTGATATAAAAAGAACCATAACCTGAATCTAAACTAGTGGAATATCCTAAAACTGATAGGTAATTTTATATAGAGATTTTATAATTTATTCCTATAGGTAACATTCCTAAACTCACCTTGTTATTATAAATACAGAGGACTATATTTCAATCTACCTGTAGATAGTCATAGGAAAGCTTAGTCAAGAGAAACTTCAAACATTTTACATTGTTGATTAAATAAAAACCACTTATAAAGGTCCAATTTTATTTTTTAAATAGTATATAATACTTATTTAAAGTTATTCAAAGTATTTAATAGTTAAGACAAGTCAATATCCTTCCAAGGAGGCAAATTAAGCCATTCAAACCTAAATAGTAGAGTTGTCATTGAAGTCCAATTCTTAAAAAACCAATAAAGGAAATTAGTTTCTCATCCTTAGAGATAGTCTCCAAATATATTAATAAATATATGTAATATTCCTTTGATTAGATTAAATGAAGAACACCTTTTCAATACCAAACATGCCTATACAAAGTACTGTAATAATTCTTAGGACTGAGTCAACTTTTTGGGCACTTTGGTAATCTAATTGGTATTTTTAGCTTTTTTAAAGACACCTAGGACTCTTATATCACTATCTTGATATTTTCATTGAGTTTTTGAAGTGAGTGATTCCAAAAAACAAGGTATTTGTAGGCCTCTTTGTATCAAGTCCTTAAGAGGCAGGATTTGGCCTAATAGGCCTATAAAGGGTAGAGTTATCATCATTTGAGCTCTAAGTTGAATTTATTCATGAACTAAGAAGATTGAGCCAAATAATTGGTAAAAACCTCATAGTCTTGTTCAAATAATTAAGGATGTACAATTAAGTTCTTTAAGAGTCAAATAAGGGTTTTTATTGAAGGTATATTACTACCTTGGGATTGAGAACCCTATTTTATATCATTGAAAGTGTGTTTTGATCTAAAGACATAGGTTAAGATGTCAAGAGATAATACTAAATAATAATGTCATTAGTATTTTAATACCAATACTCAAAAGACCTTTTTTGATAGACCAAAAGATATTTTATGGCCAAGAAGAGACCTAATTACAATAAAGTTTCCAAAAGACCTTGAAGTAGACTAGGTTGAGTAGGTGAAGCACTTACTTTGACACTAGTAAGTAATAGTAAAGATAAATATATGGCTTGTGTATTTATGTAGGGCATACTCATTGATATCAAGATATGGATCAATTATTCAATCAAACATGGCATACTCAAGTAGCTAAAGTAAGTAGGGAATAGTCAAATGGGTAAAGTAGTCATGTAATACTCATTGATATAGATATATTACATATGTAACATGATTCAAAACTTCATTTACCATTCTATCTTCCAATCTTGAAATTCTAAAAACTAAGTATTGACTAGAATGGATTTTGAAAAACTAACTTCTAAATGATAACTCCTATAGCTCTGTAATCAATTTCAAAAGATGCAGAGTGGCCCTAATTTTTTAGATTTAGTAAAATAAATTTAAAGTATAAAAATTTTAAATTTTAAAAAGGCTTATGCCCATTACATAAAAAGTTGTGTTTTTCATTATCACCTTTTATGTCCCCTAACTGTGTGCATCCACCTAGAGGTTGAAAAATACCAGGGACTGATGAGAATCCTTGTGAAATTATGGTTGAGAGTTTGATAGACTAAGATGATGAATATCTAGTGTTTAAACACCTCCAACTAGAACTAGAATATTTTTTAGAAAAAAACTAACATAGCTATTTATGTAAAAACAAAGCAAAAAAAAAAACAAAGCTCTAGAAAAATATTAATAGTTTCTCAAACAGATTTTTGAGTGCTTGAAACAATCATTTGTTTGCTTATATTTTTGTTACCAAGATCCATAAACAATAGGGATTGCACACAAAAAATTATGAGTAAATAAAATAATTTAGTTATCTCCCAAGGTTGTACACCACCTCTTTAGGATGAAAAAATAATTATTAATACATTTAAAAATAGTTTGGATCCTCCAATAAATTATCTTTCAAATCAACATATCTCTATGCTTTACTACCATGATAAAATTGTAAATGCATATGAAATATGAAACACACACATATGATATATAGATGAACATTTAAAAATCAAATACATAGATCAATAGATGACATAGATATAGGTGGGAAAACATACAATAGAGGTAAAAACCCAAAATTGATATTCATTAATAAGAGAAACTAGAACCCAATACAATTCCTTCACTTGTCACTTACTCTTTGTTAAATCTTCATATAACTCTTTGAATAATATTTTCCTCACAAATATTATCATATAATCACTAATGTTTATCACATAATGTAATGTGCATGAATAATATCAAATGATCAAAGGTAAAATGTCTTTATATAATGGGGTGTGGAGGTGGACCATTGTAATCAATAGGTCTAACCTCTCCCTGAGAATAATTTAAACCAATGGTAATAAATAAATAAATATGTTTTATTATTTATTTGCATGAGGTTTTCAAATCATGTTAATAAATAATAAAACATTGTTATTTAATTAAACCTATGTGTATTATGGGTCCATAAGGGGAACCACTTATACATGAAATGTTCCAACATTTATTACACTCACTATTGTACTATGGGATAACTACATGGATTCTAATCCCTATTCAAAGTATTAGTATGTAGGAAGCTCTTAATACATGGGGTGTTGAGGTCAAGCATAAATTTAACCATTAATCCATTTTTTACCCCACGATTGACATTTTCCTCTTGGTCATTGAGCTAGGGTTTTGGTGAAGAAGAAGGCACACAATGATTTTCATGATTGAACATAGGAAACTAAAGAAGTTTAATATACCCTATAGGACATCAAAAATTCATAAGGACACTTGTGTAATAAGCTCCAATCCAATTACAATGGACTTGTCTAGAGATCTAGTGGAGTCTTTTTTAAAGATTCATAGCTAGTCAACAAAGTCACATAGTCTATTTTCTTGTCTCAGTCATGAACATGCATTCCATTTTTCCAACTAATTTATTTCCTTATTGCATTTTCCATTTTATCAACTCTCCAAATATAGTATGTTACAAATGAGTGAATGCTTCATTTGTATATATTTTACATCCTGATTAGCTCAATCCATTTTATCTAATTAGGATCTAGTATCTCCTATTTCCCAAATTTTGATAAGACATATTGGTGAACCCATATATTGATTGAATATTAAAAAACCCTTACCATACACATTTATAGGGCTGCTTTCATTATTTTTATATTTATAATTATTGTGTTAGGTGTTTCAAATTCATTACATCCTTTGTTAACTGCAATATTTCATATTTTTTTCAATCTAATCATGTTATTTCTACCTATCTTAGACAAGGTTCTAGATTCAGTGATACTCAAATTGAACATTTCCAAATTTTCATTCACAACACAATAATGGTAGGATCATTTAAAATATTTGATGACATAAATAAAATATAACTAATGAGATATCTTGTAAACAATAAATATATGAAATATGTGCTTATAAAAATTGTTAGAGAGAAAATGAATAAAGTAGTTGAAGGTCAAATACATGATACTTATATTTCTATGGGGTTTTTACCCTTTTCCACATCATTTGATCAAATTTTTATACCAGCATTTACTATGGGGGAAACCCAAGGGTTTCAAAAAATTAACATGCCAATTCCTACTTAGTCATTAGAAACATCACCTTTGGTTAGCACACATTATCTTACCCTGATGTAAGATCCCTTATGAATGAGATTCATTATTTGAAAACTAATATGTTACATTTCGAACAAGGTGATTCAAAACTAAATTAGGTGTTTGATTCAAAGACTTTTTTATATATTCCATTGGCTCAACACATCACAACATAGACTTTACCAACTATTTTTATGGCACTAATCTTATAATGTATGATGAAAAAGGTGACCTTGAGCAACATTTGAGATCATTTCACACATGTTTGGAATATGTTTCCAATGATAGGTTTTTGACAAAGTTATTTATGATAAATTTAAAATAATAAGCACTAAGATGTTTTTTTTATTTACCACATCAATTAGATAATGCATTTAATATGTTAGCAGAAATGTTTCTCACACACTTGTTTAACTCAATCAAGAATCCAATGAACCTATCACATAGTGTCTTAAGGTAAAAATCATGATATCTAAAATGGCAAATCCTATTACAGATAAAGAGTTACAAAATATATTCAATCAAAGTTTGCTTCCACCTTTACATGATTCCATTATGTTAAAGATGTTTTCATCATTCACATATTTGTGTCTCATACATCTAAGGAAAGAGAGTTTAAATTAATGGAAATTAACAATCTTAGGTATGCAATGAATCATATTTCTACTTATCATTATAAGAATCTTGGTAAGCCACCATAAAAAGTGAGACTAAATGAAAACAAGAGTGATCAAAAGGTAATACCCAATGTAGTTTCACAACTTACTCAATGTATTGTATTATTATCTCCTTCAAAGAGATAAATTACCAATTTACCAGAAGATTACCACAATATTTTTATATAATTTATTTAAATTCAATGTCATATAATTCCCTCCCATCAAAGAGGTTGATATGACTAATCATCTTAAAAAATTATTTGATCAAAATGTTTTTTGTGACTAGTATAGATCACTAGGGCATACTACCACTAAATGCATCAATTTATAACATAAGATTCAAGACTTGATAGATGAGAACATCATTGATGTTATTGTACCTACTAAAATTATACAAGCATAACCAAGTCATATTATAATAATTTAGATAGTGATCCTTTCCTTATTCATAGAGGTCAAGAGATAACAGATACATCTAGAGTTCATTACAAATACAATGCACACCCTCCACCAGTTTCTTATCATGTAAATTCACCCCATCCTTTGAAAACAATCATTGTAAGAGATAATATATTGGTTCCATATAATCCATTCATATGGCATGATATTTTTTATGATGAATGTGATTTTCACTCACTATTTATCAAAGCTTATATTGATCATCAACCTATATAGAGTGTCATGGTTGATAATGGGTCAAATGTGAATATGTGTACAATAAAAATAATCTCAAGTATTAGATATATAAATAAGGATATATATATCCTTAAATAATAGTGACTAAAGGTTTTAATGGTCACATTCATAGTTTTATTGGTAAGATCATGTTACCATTACAAGTTGGTCAAGCACATGTGGCCACCAAGTTTATGGTAGTATCTATTTTAGGAGTTTTAGATATGTTATTAGGATGTCCTTAGATTCAATAACTTTTTATAGTTCCTTATATAGTTCACAAATGTTTAATTTATATATATGTTAATGAGGTTATCATGGTTCATGATATTCAATATGAATATCCTCTCCAAACAAAGATCATTATTCCTACATAATAAGTTTCAATTAAGAAACCTTAGGTGGCTTAACATATTCATAAAATTCAATTGAAAGTAGCAACCCTTCCAATGAGACCTATCCTTGAAAGGCCATGTAATAAATATTTATTTATATATTCTACAAGATCATTCCCTGCTTTTAGATTGGCATCACATGCAGCTAAGAGTGTTCTACACAAGACACCAGTTTAGAGTTCTTACACTCCAAAATGGGTTCTAAATAGCCCTAAAATTTATCATGATACACAAAATATGCAACATGCTACTATTTTACATCATGACACTAGTATTCATAGTACAAAATCATATTAGTTTTTATATTCCCAATTGAGACCAGTTATTTCATAATGGTATGATACTTGGCATCCATGAGAGATATTCATTTATCAGTTAGATGTAAGACTTATTTATTGTGAGTCTTTTGTGGGACTCATTGGTTAGTATCTCTTCATTTTCATGTTTTCATATATTCAAAAAATTTAAAAAAATCAAATTTGCTAGAAAATTTAAAAAATCAAAGCCTATCTATGCTTATGTTTAGCTCATTTACATCAATTAATTTGTTTTTCATTATTCAGTGCTTATTTTTATCTAGTTTCATATCATATATGCTTCAAAAGTGTACATGAGTAAATGCATAATAAACAGGCTACCATTTCCAACCCTTTTGGTATGAGATGCTACTATCTCAGTCTTAGAAATTATATAGAAAATAAGCTACCCTATTTAGACATTATCACACTGCACCCTTACCTTATATTTCTAGACATATCCCAGTGAACAATACTCTAATTTTCTAGATTCAAACTAGTCATGGGCTTTCTACAACTTATTTATATAATAAAAAGTTTAGTAAGGGTTTCCTCTTATATAGGTTTTATCATTTTATGTCTACCCCTATTATTCATACTTTAGTATATTACATAATGTTTTTATTTACTCACTTTATTTCACATTGATAGATTAAGGGATACTTGAGTTTTTTAATAAACTAGTGTTAAAATTTGATAATGTTGATCAAATTTACTTATTCATGCATATTTTTCATGTTTGCTTCTATGTTTCATGTATTTTGTGCATTACTTACTTAGATTTTGGACATTTGAACATGTCCTTATGGGTGGATAAATCCTTCATTATATGTTTCTAGGCACGTGACTGACATCTAAATATGCCCATTGGCCTTCTCTTGTGTTATTTGTTTTTATTATTTATATGTGTGCATCATTGACATGACACTTTTTTGGATCAATTTGCTCTATTTTTTATGCCATGATGGTTATCATTCATATCCCCAGTTTTTGATGCCGTGATGACTATCATGAATTCCCTCCACGTTTTCCTAATTTAGTTTACTTATCTTCAGCATATAAACACTTATTTGCATGCCAAAATACTAGAATCTATCTTGCCAATGTCATTGTGTATGTTTTTTCTACATGCATCTTACATTACTATTTTTCTTGATCTATATATATGATGAGATCATGATTTCCATGTTATCACTATTGCTTAGATTTACATATTTTTCATAACATCTCTTACATAGGTTTTTATTTTTAGTTAAGTTATTGCACAGGATTCAAAACTCTCCTCAAAAGAGTCATCATATGCAATGGATTGTATTAAAGGTTAAGCTACAATAATAAGCTAAAAAAACATGAAAACATATGTTTTACCTAGTTGATCATGTTTCATACCTATAAATCACCCAAAAAAAAATTTTTGGTCAAGAGCGATCCATTTAGACAAGGGTGAAATTTGGTCATGTCCAAAAAACACATTATTGTCCCAACATGTAGAAAAAAATCATTTTTAGAAATTCTCAAAATCTTAGTTAGTTCAAAAAAGTTCTCAATAATTACCCATTCACATTTTTTAGACAAATAATTAGGTTTGTCTTAATTTTTTTTAGAATGGGGGCATGATGCATGAAATGTGTTCCATGGTTTGCACATATTTTTTTTCTTACAAAATCACATGATATTACTCAGTTTAGAATCCATATATACTCATATATCAAATTAAGGGCATCTGTGTGACATATGACCACCTCCTTACTCAGTTTTGCACCAATTCTATAGATGGAATGACAATAATTGTCATTCTATAATTTATATACACCAAAATCAGATTGTGCTACTTTTACACCAATTTTACATTGGAAATGAATATTTTTCCATCTGCAGTGGTTGATTCACCCTTTTACCACTAGTTTGTCACCAGAATGATATGTTGGAATTCATATAAAGATTCTAATCTAAACTACTAATTTGGGTATGTAATGATGGATTAGATCACTCCTTGAGTTCTTTATAACACTATTTTTATTTGTTAAGGTTGGGACATGCATAGTCCAATCCAATCTTTTTTGATTGAAATGAAATATCCAAGGGTCCTACCCTCTATAGTCACTAGTTTTGTACCATAAAACACAATGCTTTGTGTATCCAATCAGGTGTGTTCATGCCTTATTATTATATCTATAAGTTTATTGTATTTTAATATCAAGTTTTCATCTTAAATAAGGATTGTTTTATACATTTTTCATTTCATATTTTCATGAAGAATAGTTCGGCATTATGGCCTACATTCAAGATTATTATTCATAGGTAAGTTTAGGTATGCAATTTTATTTTTATTCTAGTACTTTCAATTTTACTACATTAATATAATAAAATGGGGCTAATGTAGATACACAAATTAACATTTAATCTAAAAAAATAAACTTATGACCACTCCTTATACATAATTTACCTCATTCCACAGTCTTTTAACAACTATTCCTTCACTCCTATTACAAATGATCCATTCCTAAAATTAATTAATTATGTCAAAATAGCCATATCCAACATTACAAGAAACCTAAAATAACTTTGAGCCTAAACCCAAACTTATAGTTTAGGTGTTCTTATTAGCTAGACAAGATGGCCCTATTTAGACAATCCTACTCTTTGCTAGTGTCCAATTTTACTAACCACGTCATCTTTCAAAATAATGACTAGTTTATCAAATTTAAATTCATGTAATGGGTCATCCCATAATTTTAGAGAGGCCCATCCAAATAAATTCCCAAAATATAACTGTAAATCCACATTTCAAAACCATTTTAGACACAAGAGGCTCACATATGAAAAATCACTAGAACACGTAACTACACATTGAGATAAAGCCACATTTTTTCCAATATAAAGTCCACACAACCGAAGTAGCCCTGAGCTAAGTTTGTATACACCTCCATGGTCACAAGTCATTATTGAATCATATAAACATTCTAGGATTTCAGCATTATTTAACATTTTTTAATAGTCTTTCACGTGCACCATTATAGCATAAGATAACTACATGAAGTTTGATCCTTCTTCAAAGTATTTGTATGTAGGTAGTGCTTACCACAAGGGGTGTTAAGGTCAATCAAAACTAAAGATAATAATCCTTTTTTAAGCTTATGATTTCATTTATTCTCTTCATCATTGAGATAGGGTTTCAATGAATAAGAAGGCACATAGTGGTTTACAAAATAGATCAAGGGCTCCCATATATTCAAATAAAACATAGAGGAGAAGGTGTACCTACCATATTAGTTTTATAAAGTTATCCCTATATGATGCTGACACTTATTAAATACACAATTATAATGTGCCTTTGTCCATTACAATGGCCTTGTCCAAATATCTATTCATAGTTAGTCAAACATAGTTTATTTTATAGTCTTAGTCACAGTCTTGCATTCTAGTTTTTTAGCTAAGTTATTTCCTTCATGAATTTTCCATTTTTTTTAATCTTTCCAAATATAGTAAGTTAAAAATAAGTGAATGCTTAATTTATGCATAAATTTTACATCTTGATTTAGCTTGGTCCTTTATATATAATTAGTATCTAGCATTTCATATTTCCCATTTCTTATTGAAGATATAGGAAAATTATCTTGTTATTGCTCAAATGTGGTACTTAAATTTTAAATATAAAAGAGTATGGTAGAGACTCATTCAAAGAATAATGTGATAATAGTATTTTCCACTTATAGTAGAGTTAATATGACCTTTTTAATCATATTGATCATCCAAGATCTAACCCATTTTTTTATAAGTATACTAAGGCACATACTTACTGTTATACCCGGATTGCATTTTAGTTCTAACATATTTTTATTTAAACAAGAGAGTATCTCTATAATAATTTAAGGTAAGCTAATAGATCAATTTAATCCTTCATCACATCATATAAATGATGATTACACAATATATCCCTACTTTTTATAGAACATGACCACTAAAACTATTATTTAGGACTAGGTAAACATCCTCTTGATGTAAACTAGTCTTATCCAATGAAAAAATTCAAAAAATTATAATATAGATGAAGGAATAAATATTATAATTAATTATCCATGATTATTAGTAGTAGAGAGTAATGAATCCATTGTTACAACCATAGATTCATGATTGTTGAGTCAAAACCAACCTTAAAATTCCCCACCCCTATCTTTCTTAATTTTGGTCAATAATGCAAAATTATTTCTAGTAGAGTCAATAAATTATGATATTATTATTTTTCCCTAAATAATTTATGCCTTATTACTCCTAAATTAACTTTTAAGGGTTTATGGAATGTAATCCCTACGTTTTTAAAAGGTTTGAGTACAATAAGTCAGGATATAAAATATGCAATAAATACAGTCATTGGTTTGTGAAATAATTGAGCTAATCTGATATTTATAATAATAGTAATGAATGAAATAATTGAATAATTAGCTATAAAATGACTGAGATGAATGATCTAGAGGCTTAAAATAGTCACAAAAGCTAATCAAGGTGTCATAAATAGGATCTAGGTGTAAGCATTCCTTTTGGATAGTAGCACCATACCTTGGAGAGTAATGTTATGGCACTAGTGTCTACTTGTGGCACTAATATCTTCTTTCCAAATTATTATTAGGTTTTGTATATAATTTTTTGTTCTATATCTTATACAAATTTCAATTCTATACAATGAATACATTTTTTTGTATCATTATCCCTAGGTTTGCATGCTAGTAAGGGCTTAAATAAATACCATGATAAAAATTAGTTAGTGGGGTAGGTTGGACATCCTCATCACCCTAATGTGTTGAGAGTTTCCTATATAATCATACATCAAAAGGGGATTAAGCTTGATGTAGTTCTCCCAATCTAAGTGTTGGTGCAGGTGCAAGTGCAAGTGCAAGTAAAGCTAGTATGAACATCAGTCTAAGTTTTTTGAGTGAGGATTGAGACTATAAATTTATGTATTCTAAACTTATGATGGTTGTAGATGACTATATTTAGAATTAGGGAAGAATATTGATTAATAACCTTGATTTTCACAACTTGATTTCTAAGCTTATTTGTGTGTATTTGCATCAAATTTCCATCTAGTGGATAAATGGATAAAATTCATGTATATGTACTAATATAGTGCTTGTACATGGTTTTAAATAGGTATATTTCAAACCTAGGTGCTTTAAGAATTAAAATGATATTTGTTAGAGCTAAAAAGAGGGAAAAGGACAATAGCACCCAAATAGGATAATAACATTGTGGTGCTAGTGTCCACTTATGAAGATAGTGTCACGATGGTAGAACTTGAGGAACTAAGGGCCTAGATTAATAAGGAAGGATTTGGGACTAACTTTGATATTTATAAGGAAGTGTGTGACTTACACAAAAGCTAGATAAGTGTCTAAATATGCCCTAAAATAGATCTAGGGATAAGCTGGGAATGGGTGGTCTCAAATAACAATCTTGAAACTCAAGTGGAAATTTTAGATGATTACATTTTACCCCTCCCCCTCATCTATTATAGAAAAGAAACAAAGTGAAATGACTAGGATAAAGGAAAAGACCATACCTAGACTTACCTGTGAGGCAAATTCTATGAATTTGGATCTAAGTATGTGAAGCATGATCCATTGTGTGTCTTAAAAATGAAATGTGTATAAATTAGTCCTTATTTAAGACATATAAAAATAAAATACAAAACTAATTAAAGAGATAATATAAATAAAATGAATTAATACACCTCACTAGGTATTAAACCAATGCATAAACTTGGTGACATCCTGCATGTTAATGTAAATATTAATCAAATCGGTGAATAACTTAGATTGAGTTGATGGATTGCTCACTCCCTATGTGTAGGTTCCTTAAGAACTCAATTCAATTTTGAATCCATCATTTCCCACCCTTACTTAGTAGATCATTACTTTTAAATATCTTGTATTAGACTGATGGCTTGTCCAACCCTCTTATTTAATTGGTTCAAGAACTCAAGTAGAAAATGACTTCAATGACTTTATTTTCTACTTGAGTTATTGAACCAATTATATGATTTTAATGTAATTTATGTTATATGATTTTAATTGAAACTATATATAATGGCTTTGCATCCACTCAAGAACTCTAGATTGAAAATTGGCCTAGGGGTATCTCAGGCACTTAGGTATGTAGCTCAGGGACTTTACAATAATGCCAACCGTTGTAAATGGAGTAAGGAATCAAAATATTATATTACTTGGAACATGGTGTTTATTATGTAAATCATAGGGAATGACATGGTTTTTTTCATTCCATCTGATCAACTGATGCATAAGTGAGCATAAGGAAATAATGTACCGCACACTTGCCCCTAATTTTGACATCTGAGCATATGGATTCTAGATTAAGTTATAATACTATGTATTTGAGTATCTAAAACTAAAATGGGAATTCTCATTCCATGCATGATGCCCTTAATCTAAGCAAACTAGTATGAATTTGTGCAAAACTAAATAAAACTAAGCAAAAACTGATAATTTGTAACTAAATTTGTGTAAACCTAGACTGTAACTATTATGCCTTTCTGACATTTTAGTTTTTTTTTACTCATATGGATACTAAATAATAGCACCACACCTTAGATAGTAGTTATGTGCCACTAGTGTCCACTTTTGGTTCTAGTGTCTAGCTATGTTGATTTTTTTTGAAACTATCTTTGATCTATGTCTAACTATTTTCCACTATGTTTTCCTGAAATTGAGCTATGTATTATGTTACTACATGATGTAAATTATAGTCTAAGTGCATTTGGATGGCTTGATATCTATGACAAACCTATATGAATGACCCTTCTTTTGATGGGATTTATTGAACCTATGTAATATCTATCCTAAAAATATATATACATGATATGTGTTAGCTTGAAAAAATATAATATCTACGTGATAAACCAATATAATGCATATACATGACATTAGAATGTCAGATGATTTGAGAATAGGTTGGTAATGTAAGATGTATGTTATATATTACATTCACAAGACTATCAAGATAGATATAATGATGTAAGTAGGTTTATGAGCAACAGATATGAGTAAAGAACTAAGTACCTACCTAAGGGGATGGGGCATGATGTCCATCACAACACCCAGGGAAGAAGCCGAGATGCATGAGGTCTCTCATGGCATCTAAAACTAGAGTGTGTAAAAATAAAGAGACAAGTGTCATGTTCATGATGTATACATGAAATAATACATATAACACACACGAGGCATGTAAAATAGACCAAGGAGCCATAATACAAGGGACATAGGTGCATGTCACTAAATATTAGAAATCAATACATATAAGGACATGTTCAAATGTCCACATATGCATAGAGAAAATAAGGTTAGCTTAGATCTACATAAAAGGAATATTCACATATTTAATAAATATGGTGCACACAAGGACATGGGCACATGTACAAAGCATACATATAATAAACAATGGCATATTCAAATTCACTAAAATAAATGTATAAGTGTAGAGACACAATCAAGTCTAAACTATTAAATTTATAAATGGAAGTATGTATGAACATGTTGTACAAATCTATATAAGAGTAATGATTTACATAAACTGAGTCTAGATTAGTAGTAGTCAACAAAAAATATTAGTGTAGGATGATCAATATCAAGATATAAACAATGTTAAATTTGTGATGTAGAGTATAGAAAGATGTAACATGGAAATTAGATCTATGTATAGGATTCCCCCAAATGGTCTAATGTGTCAAATGAATAATTTGTGTATCTATGTATGTTCTCCCTAATGGGTACATAGTAGAAACTTAGGATATGTGTGGTTAACTTGGGCCTTGTGAGCATATGCAAACACTCAAAGAAAATAAGTGAAGAATGCATGTATGCTAAAACTAACTATACTAAGATAGATAGAAAATGTAATACTTATAAAGCATTAAAAATGTAAACATGGATATTCAAATAATTTAAATTTGTATTTTTTAACAAATATTTGAATGATTTTGCATTTTTGACATATTATATTATTTTTGTATTATCTGGATATAATCTATGTACAAGCAACTTGAAAATGAAACTATATACAAGAAGCAACATAAGAGGAACTATGTACAAGTAGAGATGAACATATTAATTGATGAGTCTTACAAGAGACTCACTATCAAGATGTCTTACATCAAATAAAGGAAGAGTGACCACACATGTTATGCAAGGAGGTATTTGAGATTTGTGAGTTGGATGTAATGAGTGCTCTGTAGTTGAAATTGCGTATGTCATAGGTCTTTGAATCTATGAAGCTGACTAAACTAGTGTGTGGATTATTATATTCATTATCTAAATCCTAATGTAATATTAAAAAAGTGATCATATTATTCATGCTATATAGGCATATGAATGGCCTCTATAAATAATATTGTTCATGGTGTACTATTGGTAGATATATATTTAGACTATGTATAAACTATCTTAATTGGTTATCATGCTAAAGCTATGTTCTAATCTATGTGATTTTTTCCTAATATCTTAGTCAATGGTCAAACTAAAGATGTGATTTGATCTCTGTGATTATTACCAAATATATTAATTTGTAGTTGAATTGAATATGTGTTTTGATCTCTATGATTATTGCCAAATATCTTAATTGGTAGTCATACTGAAGATGTGATCTAATTTCTGTGATTATTGCCAAATATATTAATTAGTAGTTGAACTAAAGATGTTCTCTAATCTTTATGATTATTTACAAATGTCTTAATTAGTAGTTAAACTAAATATGTGCTTTGTATTTTGTGAATATTGTTAAATATCTTAATTGGTAGTCAAATTGAAGATGTGCTCTTTTGCACCCTCAATTTTGAATCTATTTAGGTTGATTACTTTTTGAAGGCAACAGTGCAAAAGGAAGTGTGGGCATGGAAGAGGAATTGTGTAGAAGACCATGGCACAGAATACACAAGTCACTTGGAAAAAGGAAACATGAAATATGGAGGAACTAAGATTGTAAGACTCAGACAATCGAAAAATACTTTGGTAAAGGCATGAAATGCAGGGTAGTTAGGGGACAATTTGCATGAATGTTAGAGAATAATAGTCAAGCACAAATCCAACACTAGAACATGATAGAATAAGTGTATGGTGATGAATATACATTATAGAGAAATCATATAGAGGAATTTATGCCCTAATAATTAGTAATTTAATGTAATGACTTCCCACAACTCATTGTTATTAATGTTCATTTGCAATTCATCTTTATGTAATTAATTTTGTAACTAAATGGTTAGGGTAGACCCATGTATAAATACCCATTAATTTGTCTTGGTGTGTTAGTTTATAATTTTAATCTTAGATCCATCATAATTCTAAATATGGAGAGGAAGATTTTGTGTTGATGTAATCTAATCATGAATATAATGGAATTATTACTATTTTATTCTCAATTTATTCCTAACTTATTTTTATGTGATTAATTAAGTAGGAAATGAATAGTTAAGAGTTAGACATGGAAATAAGTATGAATTTTTAACTAATTCACCATGTTCGAGTGTTATAACTTAATAAACTATATGAATACACCACCGCATGATGAAACCAATGGGAACTGCTCTTAAGTTACATGATTTAGGTGAGCACTCAAGAAACTTTTCTCAAGTGATGTGATAGCACACTAAACTATTAGAACTCTTGTTATCTTCAGTGCATGACTAGGGAAAGACACTCTAGACTAAAGTAAAATATCCCAACATTTTATTTATGTTATCGAGACCCATTATGCTTTTTTGTATGATGGTGGGAAAATGATCAAACAATTATCTCTAGAAAATGTTGAATGTTGGGTTACTACCATAGAAGATAATTTTACACTTCAATATATTAAACCAAGATTTTTTATGTGTGTATGGGTAGAATAAAAAATTTATGACTCACTCTATGAATATTTATTTGTGTAAGTGTTCATTCACTTCCATGCCTAGCTTTTAGTGTACATACAAGACCATTCAAGGAATTATAGATAAAACATCTCTTGGTTAGTAAAGCTTCAGTCAACTTTGGAAATATTGGGAGCACCTTATAAATTTGTGGTGGATATTTGGTGGCAAGTAAAACTTAATATCTATATTTTAAAATACATGATATATACATACTCTTATCTAGAGGAATCTCAATTTAACTTCCTCTAGGAGATGTGCAGAAGTTATATCAGGAAGTTTTTGTTATAAATTAAGAATCTTATATTTGACTCAGTAATTGAAAACTTCCACATGGATGGATATAGAGACAGTTAGGCCCTGATCCTTAGTAATTTAATGTAATGACTTCCCATAACTCATTGCTATTAATGTTCATTTTCAATTCATCTTTATGTAATTAATTTTGTAACTAAATGGCTAGGGTAGACCCATGTATAAATACCCACTAATTTGTCTTGGTGTGTTAGTTGATAATTATAATCTTAGATCCATTATAATTCTAAATATGAAATGTGAATGTAATGAGAGGAAGATTTTGTGTTGATGTAATCTGATCATGAATATACTGGAATTATTACTATTTTGTTCTCAGTTTATTCCTAACTTATTTTTATGTGATTAGTTAAGTAGGAAATGAATTGTTAAGAGTTAGACATGGAAATAAGTATGAATTTTTAACTAATTCACCATGTTCTAGTGTTATAACTTAATAAACTATATGAATACACCACCACATGATGAAACCAATGGGAACTGGTCTTAAATTGTGTGCTTCAGGTGAGCACTCAAGAACCTTTTCTCAAGTGATGTGATAGCACACTAAACTATTGGAACTCTTGTTATCTTTAGTGCATGACTAGGGAAAGACATTCTAGACTCAAAGAAAATATCCCAACATTTTAGTTATGTTATTGAGACCCATTATGCTTGTTTGCATGATGGTGGGAAAATAATCAAACAATTATCTCTAGAAAATGTTGAATGTTGGGTTACTACCATAGAAGATAATTTTACACTTAAATATCTTAAACCAAGATTTTTTATGTGTGCATGGGTAGAATAAAAAATCTATGACTCACTCTATGAATATTTATTTTTGTAAGTGTTTGTTCACTTCCATGCCTAGCTTTTAGTGTACATACAAGACCATTCAATGAATTATAGATAAAATATCTCTTGGTTAGTAAAGCTTTATTCAACTTTGGAAATATTGGGAGCACATTATACATGTGTGGTGGATATTTTGTGGAAAGTAACACTTAATATCTATATTTTAAAACACATGATATATACATACTCTTATCCAGAGGAATCTCAATTTAACTTCCTCTAGAAGATGTGTAGAAGGTATATCAAGAAGTTTTTGTTATAAACTAAGAATATTATAGTTGACTCAGTAATTGAAAACTTCCACATGGATGGATAGACTCTCCCTTATGTGAGTAATGCAGTCAGTGGGGAAATGAAGGGGCACATATTGATATAATATTATTATTTTAGCATGGAAGCTAGCTAGTTAGAGTTACGTAAGTGCAAGTATGATGAGGCTAGGTAAAGTCTATGATTAGAATTGATATAAGGAGGGGATAGGAGGATTATATAAATGTCATGAGGATATAAAGTGAGGTATAGTGGCATAATGAGAACTCCCCAACCACAGGACCGTACCTTATGCCAACATAGGTATGTATAGAACAAATATGCCAAACATTGGTGACTATAGAACCCAATATAGATAGGCCCAATTCCCCACCCATAGTAAATTCTCATACCTTTGAATTGGATGAAGTTATTGTAATAAATTAGGATACAAATTATGTAGATTCAGATTTTGAACCTGTTGAAGAAACTTTTGAAGTACAAAATCAAGGATAGTAGTTTTTTTATTAATCTATTTTCCATTAAAATTTAGCCTTATAGCTCACTTTGGAATGCTTAGTGGACCAAATATAATTAGTGGGTAGAGTAAAATCCATTATATAGTTAACCAACCTAACTATGCACACACTATATCAAGTGCTTCTATTATCATAAGAGGCATAAGATGCATACTAGTAGTGGTTTGGCTGGGGGATACAGAGGTGGTGCATGAGGTATTGGTGGACTATCCCCACAAGGTATAGGAGGGATGAAAGGTATGTTTAAATAAAATATAGTTCAACACCCAATCCACCCATATTATACTATGAGATGACACTTCATATACCTAAACATCATGATGTTGAAAATGCGGTGGAATATGTTCATAAGTGTGAACTCATTTTGTAGGTGTAAGGAATTACTTCTACTGAATAGACAAGAACTCAGTTTTCTACTACACTTTTAGAATGTGCACATAAATGTAACCTAAATTTTTATCTACAATAAGCTATGTTAAACTATGTGTAGTTAAAGGAATATTTTCTCTAAGAATTTTACATTCTAGAGTTTGTACAATAAATTATTTTTGCCCTAAAGGATATTAAATAATAACTCACTAAGTGTGTGAATGAGTATGATATGTGTTTTAAAATTCTTCTTTTTAGGTTATCATTTGAGATAAATGCCACTCAGCATGCCTAATGGTTTTTAGGAGGCTTGTTACTTCCTTTTTGATGCACATTGTCCCAAAAGACCTTAACTAACCCACACAAGGTATTATAATCTATCCTTCATGTTGAAGCTATTAGAAGTATAGATACATGGATTAGTCCATTTATGGAAGCCCATATTGATACTATGGCATCTCAATTAGATAAACTCTCTATGAACAGTACTCAATATACTTGTAGAGGTTTATCATGTGTTGATTATGAATTAGAAGGTCATAATATAGATAATTATCCTAGGAAGACTATTCACATCGTGGTAAAGCAGTCATGTGAGATTTGCCAAGAAAACCATGATGTGAGAGATTCCCCTTGCTTTAGTGTGATACTAAATCTAAGGTATCATCATACTATAAAATGTGTGATGCATATACACATGATATAAATTATTATTTGCTTATTAGTGAGATTCATGAGGCATGCATGTGAGGTACTCGCCAGACCTATATAGCCAAAAACCAAGAAAATAGTAGAGGTTAGTCCTATAGAGGTTGCAATCATGGAAGTGGTGGTGATCATTTTTCACCTAGAACTTATTATAAGTAAAAATTTCTAGAGCATTACCAGTGTGATTACCTAGTTTATCTAACTTGTGCCTTTTGTAAAAATGAGCATCATCTAGAAGAATACCTAGACTTGTATGCCTTCATCACTAAGGAGTAGAATTAGAAGGGTGTTGGGATGATGAAAATTGAAAAACCTCTAACCAATAAATGGAGATCATTACCTACTACTCCAACTGGTCCTAAGTTAAATATTACTACATGAATGGTTCTCCTTCTTAGTCTATTTCAAATCCACCTACTGACAAGGTTCAACAAGAAGACCCTCATGTGAATCATTACCTAGATGCTTAGTAGCATAAATAATTATTACATGACATAATGACTTTGGTGTGGGAATTACAAGGTGAAGTTTAGTTCCTTAAATATAGAGATGTTACTACATGTGCTAAAATTACAAAAAGCCTCAATTATCTAAGACTCGATGCATGATGAGTTTTGTGAATTATGCAAAGGGTTTCTTAATGAATAAATTATTCCCATTTTAAGGAACTAGCTAAGCCATCAATCACCAAAGCTTATAGAAGATAATCAATTAAACCATGAAAGATGAAAATACATTGATGTCCAATCTAGTATAGAATGCGATAAATAAATCTTAGTGAACACAATTATTGATGGTTGATAATTTGAGATATACTAGTAAAAACTAGCATGGAGGTTAATGTACTAACCAATGATGCTTGGAGGAAGATGGAAATCCCTCCTTTATATCATTTTTCTCATGTATTTTTCATGGCTAATAAGACTCATGCACTACCTATAGGATTTCTTAAGGATGCTACCATTAAAATTTTGGTATCACTTTCGATGCTAACTTTGAAGTGATTGAGTATGTTGAAGTTAAAGATTTTACATCTCTCTTGGGTCATCCATGGTGTTATGTAAATAATACTAACTTGAGATTAAAAAATGCTACATCAATTTTGAAAATGATGATCATCATGTCATGATTCCCCTAGACAATGTGTAAGGACCTCCTTTTATTGAACTAGTTAACATCGATGGGGATTTTATTAAAGAGTAGTCATTTTGATGGCATGGTGGTGTCATAGAGGTGTCTTGATGAATGGATGAAGAGCCTTGATAGTCTATATGAAAATGAAAAATGGTGTAATGTGATTGTTCTTGTATGACAAAGTGTGTAATGTATTTATTATTGTATGCTTGAAGGATGATTGTTTTATCTTCAGTGTTGACATAACTTGAGATGATCAGGGATGAGTATAGAGGTTTAATCATGTGAAAGGGGTCCTATAAGATGTGATCCATTCTTTGAGAGATTATGTGCACAAGTGTAATACATATAGTCGATCATATTTCTCATTTAGACACTTTGGGTCTAGTGGTATAAAATATGAGTAGGTAGTTTGATGATGTCACCATTACCACATGGGAATGAGTCAAGGGGAGTTGGTCATATGGTTATGATCACATTAGTCCCTAGTTATTATGTGCTATATCTAAAGTCATGTGTTCAAATGTGGTTAAAGATATGAGGGTGTAAAGATGGCTTCTAAAATAGATTTCACTATTTTCCCATACTTATCCAAATTTGCAAAGTGGTCAAAAAGCACTGAGTAAGCATGTTGATGAGGTTAGCGCTCGCACATGTAGATAATTAAAGATAAGGTGATCATATGGGTTTGTTAAATTTTGTACCTAGTTTATTTGTGCTAATTTTTAGATCATGTGATGTATCACATCAAGAGATATAGATGTGAAAATTTAGGCTCCTAGGCAAATTGACTATGTTTTTCCATAGCCAATTTTACAGTGTGGCAGAAAGAGCTAAGTGATCATTTTAATGGTGTTATATATTACACATGTGAAGGTGTCAAGATAATATGATCATATGGATTTGTTTATTTTTGAGCATAGATCATTTGCACTAAATTTTATTTCATGTGTTGAACCATGGAAAATTTTATGTTTGCTCAAAGTTAGCCTCTCAGGCAGATTCGGGCATGATTGGCTCTGTGACTAAAGTTTATGAGAAGGTACTTTAATGGCATTATATCTTAAACATAGAAGATTTTCAAGAGTAATATGTCATATGGATATATTCTCCTATGTGAGGAGATCACCTAGTTTGAATTTGAGATATTACATCGAAGTGCAAAATAAGTTATTATGAATCAAAAATGGCTACTCATGCATATTGACAAGGTCCCCATAATCATTTTTGTAAGTGTTAAAGCTCGATCAAGATCAACGGTGAAATTGATCCAAGGATTCAAGAGGCAGTGAGATGAGAATAAGTGCATGAGATTTAATGTCTGATCAAAGGTATAGGATAATGATCCAATAACGAGTGAGCATTCATACAGTTTGATCAATGGTAAGCATTGATTGACAAGGACTTGATCCGTAGAGATCGATGGAGAACATGAAGTCAAATTTCCTAGATTACACATGATGAGGTAAATGTAATATATGTTTAACATTTGGATTTGGTGGTCTATGTGTTAAAGATAAAAAAATATTAATGGTGTGAGATTGATCCTGAGTTGAGAGTCCATGAGATTTGAGCATTATGTTTGAAGGTTAACGTGACCATTGCTATTCAAATATTTGAATTATACATAGGAAAACATAGAGCTCTATATTTTGATAATATATTTTGATACAAGATGAATTTGCTCATATAGTAAAAAGTGAACTTGTAGAAGACTTCAAGCTACATCTAGAAATATAGAATTTAAGATTTGAAAGTGTGTACAGACATAGTTATGAAGCTTCAAAGTTGACTGTGTGTTCATATTTGTTCTACAAGTGACCTGAGAAGGATATTTGAACTTGTGTTGATGATATTTCAATGTCTCATGATGAATTAACTATTAAAGCATCTTGTAGACTCCATAAGGATGCTTTGTATGGATTTTGGAGGTGTGATCAATCTATCTTGAGTATGAATAATACTTAAAAAGTTGATTGTGTGTTTGTTTAGGGTGACTATGTGTATAAGGTCTCTATTCAATTTGTCTTAACATGTGCATAGGTGAGCTAAGTTGTCTGTGATCTTTTAAGGATGTCAAAGGGGACATAAAGAGTGGACCCATGTATTTGAAAGTGGTCTTGTGTTCTTATTTTGGCTTGAGGGTGAGCCTAATGGGTGAATGGGTCTCCATGAGACCTATAAGGGATACAAGTGCCTTGTTAAAAGGTGTAGTTGCTTAAGGGTGACCCATAGATGTTATGGTAGACCTATGTAGATTGTATTGAACCTTATCTTTATATGATAGATATCTTAAGGGTTAAGACATGTCTAATGGCTGACTAAGATGGTGTTGATCAAGAATTTTTTATAAATATTAGAACCAAAGATTATGGGTTTTAGATTTATATGAGAGACTAAGGAGAGAATTAAGAGAGACTTATTTGTGTGTTGGGGAGCCAAGGAAGGGTAGAGTTCCCTGAAGATGAGTTGAAAAGCAAAATAGATTGAAGACTATTTAAATGACCTATTGGTCATATTTATATTGGTAAAATAGAGATCTTGTTGTTTGAGTGTAAGAAAAGGTGAAGGGAGATAAGCTAAGGTCCATCATCAAGTGTTTTTGACACCAGTTCAAAGGTGGAAATGTTTCATAGGTTTTGTTGTTGTCACTCAACATCTAAGGTGGTTGTATCCTCCCTACAAGGTAAACTTGCTAAAAGGTTTGGTTATTGTTATAGCTCAACTAGATAGGTGTTATAGCACCTTTTGGGATTGGTGTCTCACTAAATAGGGATTTTAGTTCCTTGATCAATTTTAGTTGGTCTAAATTGGTTATTTTCATTATAGGATAGTAGTCCAATTGTAGATTCGGGTTTTATTCCCCAAGAGGGTTTCCAATGTATGTTTTATGTTATGTGATTGATCTTTAATTCTCTCTTTCTAATTGCTATGAATGTTGTTTATGCTTATTGAATGCTTATGGTATTTGATTAAGTATTTGTAAATATCATAATTGAAGTTGGATAATTTTGGATCACTAATTCACCTCCCCCCTTAGTGATTGTACCTATAATATATTTTAATCATATGTATAATGTCATAACTCGAGTAACTAAGCATCTTGATCCTAGTTTAGATGGTATATTATAGTGGGTAGATACATAGTCTATTTATGACACTACCAACAATGATTACAAACATTGGGCTCATGGAGAATATGATCTTACTAGATGAATTTGTGGCATAGTTGGTAGCCGAGAGGATCTTCCATGCAAGCTACTTAAGGGACATAAGTTTTTTCCTTATTTGTGGATGTTTGAAATTTAGATTGCCCCTACCATTAGATCAAACACCTAGGTTTCATGGTTAAATAGAGGTTAAATAATTTTTATGTGTTTGAATATGAATGAATGCACTTACTTATTTATGTTCTTGAAGGGTTAACTACTTGCTGGTGGGAAAATCACCATCACAATTTACTCACCTGACATCAAGTGTGTATTACCATACACTATCATTTCCATTATGATAATCATGTTTATTTTACTCTAAGTTGTGATGGTGTTAATGCTCTAGAAGCTCATCTTGTGGCCTACAAATACCTTTGAAATGCAAATGAGACATCTTTGACTAAATATTTTTGGGTTCATGCATTTTAAGGTAGTTTATGCACTTGGGCTAGAGCATGATATATTCATCAAGAATGGCACCTAGAAATGGATTCATAATATTACATTAGAATTAATATGATTTTATCACTATTTATTTATCCCCTCACATGGATTTATTCCTATCCCAATAAGCAATTTGTTAAGCTATTGTAGGTTATCCAATTCTAGTTAAAGATTGCATATGACATATAAAAGGTGCTCATGAGGATGGCATGTCCATATTTCATGAATCTAATACTCTTGCCTCATATTCTTTACATATTGACTCTCAATCAGATCATGCACTAAGGGAATAAATACATAATGGCAAATAGAAGGTTATGTACAAAGTTGAGGAAGGTACTTGTTCAGACCCATAAGATCCACCCATTGACCACTCAACTTTATATATTGAATATGAAGTGTGTAATGTTAGAGAAACCATATAAACTGACTAAAAGCTATATTTTGAGCCAGTCCAGATGGTTCAACATAATTTTGGAATAGAGGACATGCCTAAGATGGCCACTTTGGGGAAGTATTGGTCTAATAGTGATATCACCTAGATTTTTAAACTCTTATAGGAATATTAAGATGTTTTCCCATGGAATTACATAGGGATGAAAGGAGTGCATCTTTCATTAGGAAAGATACACATAAAGCTAGTTTAAGGTTCTTGTCTAGTAAAAAAAGGACCTTATCAAATGAATCCTAATCTATGCTTTTAGGTTAAAGAGGAGATTAATAGTATGTTGTGTGTTGGAAATCACCCCTATTGATGAATCTAAATGGGTGAGCCCCATGATGATCAGTATCAATAATGATGGTTGCATTCATATTTATACAGACTATAAGGTACTCAATGTTGCTTATGCAATTGACCTTTTTCTAATGCATTGCATTGAGAAAATTTTAGGAGTTATCATGTGTGATATTTATACATTTACCAATGGTTTTTTTAGTTATCATTAGGTTTCTATCATAGACGAAGATAAACCAAAGACCACCTTTGCAATTGAATGGGATTTTTTCACTTACAATGTGATTCCTTTCAGCGTCAATAATGCTCTCGCCATGTTTCCTTATATTGTGGTAGAGGATTTTAAAGATTATATTCATAAGTTCATTTAATTATAATTGGATGATTAGACCATCTATGATTTAGTGCTTGATCATTGTGCTAATCTTCAGCTCATGCTTAAGCATTGTTGACAACTTTATATTTATTTGAATTTGAATAAGTGTGTATTTACTACTCTTTTTGGTATTTTTTGGGTCATATTATTTGTCGTGATGGACTTATGGTGGATCTAAATAAGATTTTAGTCATTATTTTCCTTTCAGTGCCAACCACCCAGTGTGATTTCTATGCCTTATTAAGACACACAAGGTATTATCAAAAATTCATTCGGGGATATGCTAAGATCATATCACCACTAGAGAAACTAATTAAATAGAATGGTCAATTATTATAGATGAATTCTCACCATCTAGCATTTGTGGCACTCAAGGATAAGCTAATGACTACATCCATTCTCTATTTTATAGATTGGAAAAAGCCCTTTCATGTACATTTTGATGCTTTAGGCATGGTATTGGGTGTTATCTTTAGAAAACCTAGTGAGGGAAGTCTTGATCATCTCATCTAAATTTCTAGTCTAAATCTCACTCTAGTTAAATAAAATTACTAAACTATATAATACAAGGCCTTGTCCATGGTATACATGCTTCATAAGTTTCACTAGTATCTATTAGCCACCCCATTCACTTTATTTATATATCATGAAGTATTTAAATACCTCTAGAATAAGTTGGTGTTCCATGGACATATTTGAATATGGATTTTTCTCTTTTAGGAATTTTAATTTTTTGTGATGGTGAAACTGAGTAAGACTAATTGTGGCTGTATCCTGTGTCACACATTGAATTTGGTGAACTTCATCACCATCAAGGAGGAATTACATGATGTGTATATTTTTCAAGACACATGCATATTTGAGAAATCAAAAGATATCCTAGATTTTTAAATACAAGTTTAGCACCAACCCACCTCAGCACTCAAGAGATAAAGTAATTGGTTATTCATGTTATTCCTTTATATCTAATTGGAGGTCTCCTCTATAAAATTGGATGGGATTAAGTATTATGATGATATGTGATACAACATGAGTGAATTAAAGTTCTTTAGGAGGTTCATGAAGGTTTCACTAGAGAACATTATGCTAGTGATGCTACAACATGGAAGGTTCTATTAGCAGGGTTGTGATGGCCCATTTAATTTAAGGATGCCAAACTTTACACATGCCAATGTTATATTTTTTAGTACATGGGTAAATAAAATTGGAGGGATGTTATGCCCCTTTACTTGATACTTACTCATTAACCCTTTGAGAAATGGGTTATTGATTTTGTTGGGCCCATTACTCCTATGGTGAGGTGTACTAGTGCATGTTATATCATTACTACCACTAACTACCTCACTCACTGGGCTAAGGCCATGCTAACCTAGGATTTTAATATTATAACTAATGCCAAGTTTATTTGGGATAATATTATTATAAGGTATGGTTATCATTTAAGATTGACTAGTGATCATGGAACTCATTTATATAACAAGATAATATGTATTTTTTTGTAGAGTTCATGATTGCACACCATAATGTTACACCATATCACCCTCAAGCCAAGGTACAACTAAATATTTAAATAAAATATTAGGTCATACATTGTTGAATATTTACAATATTAGTCACACTAACTAGGATGATCATATTTATACAATATTATGGGTATATCATACCACATATAAATTGTTGAACAAGAGTACTCAATTTAACCTTGTATTTGGTGTCAAAAACATTCTCCCAATTGAGTTACTTATACCTTATTTATGTATTAAATGTATTGGTTGGTTGGAAGATAAATAATCTTTGAAAGCATGCCTAGATGTTTTAATTTAGCTGGATGAAACACATTTTCTCATGTATTGGAGTCAAGGAGTGGAGAAATAGAAATAGAAGGCCTAACATGATAGACATCTTAAGAATAAGAATTTTTCTCTTGGTATGCATGTGTTGGTATCTGACTCCAAGTTTTTAGACCATTAAAGAAAACTTTTCATTCATTGGGATGGTCTATTCATCATTCATAACATTCACCTATAGGGATGTGTAAGTTGAAAAGGTTAGATGGATAGTTCCTTCTAGGCCATTTCAATGGTAGCCAACTTTGACCATACCATTCTAAGTGATATTTCCCTTTTTTTAATAAGGAATATGCCACTATATTAGTTTAGGATTTTGGCTTATTTTTCAATTAAGTTTGTCATTATTTACACACCTTTTACTTAGGTTTAGATCAACACTTGGTTCTCTTATTTTCTTTGTCATGTTGTGGAGGACCACAGACATATTATTTTGTGGGGTAAGTGTAAATGATGTAAAATATAGAAATAACAAAGGAAATGGTGGAAGAAAATGCATGTGGAAAATGGGTACATAAGTCAAATCACATTAGGACAAAAAAATATGAAATATGTAGCACGTAACCACTCTGAGGGATAAATATGGAAAATGCAGGTTCTCACTTTGGAAATAAACAATTTTAAATTCTTGGTGGTTGTCTTACACTTTGATAAAATCACAATATGGGACATATGCATTAAATGTGATGAAGTAATGTCTAATGGAAAATGTGATAAATGGATATTATGGTAATATAATTAGAGGCATTAATAAGTGAAATGATGGATGCTATTATGGATAAGTAATTATGGACAATCCCTTGAAGCTATAAAATGTTAACTATTCTTCATTTTAACACTTTACTATTGTAAATTCATGAATTTATAGAGCCAAGCAGAGCATTTTCAAGTAATAAAAATGAGTTTTTATCAAATTTTAGTGACAGATTCATAATTATGAAGTAAGATGGTCATTGTGAATAGATAAATTGGTGAATTAGTGATTAAAGGGATGTAATTTATATAATTGTAGGTTGTAAGTGTCGGTGTCTACCATTAGAGGATGTTGAAGTAGGAAAAATGAGGGAGTTAAAAGTGATGATCATGTATTATTTTAGGAGGATTAGATAGCCACACCTCAAACTTCAATCTCCTTAGAGGGTGATGCAGCCAAAAAATAAGGCCCAATAAGTGAGCCCTTGCTTAGGATTTATGAGGAAGAAGAGTTTGAGGGCACAAAAGTATAGTCACTTTCAATAAGGGAGGAAGTATCTAGTGAATCTGACATGAAAGAGGAAATATTGACACAACAAATATAGGGAATACACATTAAGGAATCCAAGATGGCATGTAAGGTGAAGAAGAAAATAATAGAACCACCCCCACCCTTATATTAATTGAAGAAATACAATACCCTGAATCTATGATACGTATAGATAAATGGGAATCCAATGTGTCGACCTACCAAGTATTTAATTATAATCATCAGTAACCTAGGCATAAATTAAAATTACAACATGACTATAGGGTTGAGTGATAGAACACTATAAATGAAATCATTTATGATCTTAATATTTTCAATCATCTAAATTATGTTGGAGTGTTTTAGATACTCAATTTACCTTATTTTGGCAAGCCCATTAAGGTCACGAGATTTATTATCTCACGTAATTATTTTGTGGGGCATAGAATGAGGATAACTTCCTAGAGAAATAGCTAAGTCACAAGTCTACAATGCTCAAGTGATGACCTTGATGGATACCTAAAGGACTAAGAATAAATTGATAAGATGATGGTGGTACTTGAGTACAAAAAATAGAGCCACACTATGTACATAGCTAGTCTTTAGGATCCTTCCCTTCGATTAGCTATAAAATTTTATATGACTAGGTTTGAAGGGTTTGATAGGTGAAAATAAGTGGATATGAAACACTTGTATTTAGTGAACCAGATGGCCTAAAGGCTCAAGTATAATTATTCCTAGTATTTTACCGAGTAGATTGTTGTAGACGAAGATAAGGCCCACCACCTACCTAAACAAAAAATTTCTCAGGGAAAAATTCTTATATTATGGATATTTGATGAGATTGGTGTGCCATAGTAAAATGGTGGTGAGTTGAAATGGGCCTACCCACTTGAAAACAAGTCTTCAATCAAACAGTTCAAACCATTCACTTGCCCTGATGCTTTTACCCCCACTCACAAGTTAATAATGAGGGGATGGTATGATGGAATAAAATAAGCCTTTGAGAATGAGCAGTATATTCCTAAAGATTTACCCATGCAAATGGGAGACCAATCCCAATTTTCAATGAAGTAACACTTTTATTTAATGTGCATCTAGATGAGCCTTACAAATTACTTATTTGGGTGGATCAAGCTATCATATGCTTTTACAACCAAGTATTTTATGGATTTTGTAAATTAAATATATGATGCACACCCCATGAATATTGATGTAGATAAAATTTATGTTGAGACTCAAACTCTTCACCCATTATATGTACATCTAGGGAAGAAGGCTTATAGAGAAAAATATGGAATTAGATAATACTCATATCAAAGCCCAACAAATCCTAGTTGGGGATAATATTCATTTGTTGTATTAGATGTTTAAGCGAAAGAAAAAACATCATGGAGTACCAAGGTTAGACAAGAAACCATTCAACTGCCATTAAATATTATAAGGCACCAAAAGGAGAAGAGGTTAGGGTGCGATGCTAACATCAACACATAATAAGGACAACCAAAGTGGCAAAGGACTACCCCTTTGTCACCAATAGATAGAGTGCTTATATGTCAACTAAAATGAACTCATTATACCACATACACATCTCTTCATATAGAAAAATATATTTTATCACCTAAATATGGGGATCTAAATAGAAAATAATGACTTCAAAAACACCACCAGAGAGGGGACCTTACCCTAAGGAACAAAAGGAGGTCACACCAGAGATAGAAAAGGATCCCTTTCTAACACATCACAAAGAAGTTTCCCTTGATGATAAAAAATTGGATATTGGGAGTCCCATAAGTGAAGATGGGGATGGCATAGGTATAGCTTTTGGAATTGGTGGTCTTGATTCCAATAAAAATCACCAAGATGATGAGCCAGATGTTGAAATAATTTGGAATAACCCTACTATAATGAAGGAAACCATTGATGAATACACATGATAGACGCCACTAATTACTAGTGCAAACCCTTATGTTTAAGTGCATTACCAGTAAAATGTCCTAGAGGACTTATATATGTGGGAGTATTTTTCCAAGGAGGACTCAATTGATTAGACTCAGTGAGAAATTTATTTTCATATGGATATATATAATGAAGAGCACTTTTGCTAATTGACTTTGAATAGTATAATTTTTTACCAAGAAAGATAGATCTCCTTGATACATTTTGGGTGGATCCATAACTATGCACATTATCTCAAATAAGTGTGGTCCTTTTTAAGTTTTCTCATGAAATGACAAGATAGAATGCCTTATAATATCTTGATGTGAAATAGTTTAAATGAAAACATCAAGAGGTTTTTATTCTATATCACAATGAGTGCATGGAAAGGATAAAGCTTGAAGAGGAGTTATAAGAGATTAAGAACCAATTGGAAATAAAAATGTTGACTAGAGTTAAGACTCTTAATACTTTAAAAGTCATTTTTTTAGTAGGATTCAATCCATGTTAATGGTGCTCCTCTTGAAGGTGAGGTTATTGATAAATTAAGGACCCTAGGGGAATTGTTATTGGAAAGATGTAAAGACTAGGCCAATACTCAATGTGAGAAAACATGGGCAACAGATGAGTTCACTGATGCCATTTAAGTTTGTAAGATATTTTTTAATATGGTCAGTGATTTCTTTCCCATATTTTATGGGGTTTTTTTCAAACTAATACAAACTTCTAAAACTTTGAAAACAAAGCTTCAAGCAAAAGAACTTTAATGCCATCAACTAGATGATAACACACTTACAATAAAGGATATATCCAAATAGGCTAAAGCATTTAAATATGTGGAGGCTTTGAAAATAAAATAATCACTCATCATCAAGAATTAAACACTAGTTTTTTAGTGATCTGAGGATAGGTTTTGATGGAGGTTACTTTACTTGAGGATGTTCATAAGGATGCTTCTGCATCACTTGAGCGTTTGACTACTCAAGTGGGTGAATTTTTGAAATAAACCAAAGAGATTAAGTGTCTCAAGGATTAAGTAAATAAATCACTTCCAAGATACAAATTGTATTGAATCATTAAGAGGAAGTTAAGTTTCAGGTTGATGATATGGGAAATACATTTTTGACATTAGAGGGACTTGAGGATAATGAATAGTTAGGATAGACTATTAGCTTAGTGTGGGGTGATATTGGTCCCTCAATTTTGAATATATTTTGGCTAATTACTTTTTGAAGATAGTGGCATGGAAGGAAGCATAGGTGTGGACTAGATACATTATGGAAGCCCATGGTGAAGAAGAGGCATGTCATGTGAAATAAGGAAACATGAAACATGGAGGAACCATAAACATAGGACTCAGACGATAGAAAAATACTTGAGAAAAAACATGGAAAGTAAAAGTGGTTAGGGAATGGTTTTCATGAATTTTGGAGAAGAATAGACAATTAAAAATCCAACACCGGTCTATGAAAAGATAGGCACATGGTGAAAAAGATCCGACATAGAGAGAATATAGGGGAAGTAAGGCCTAGGTCCTTAGGAATTTAATGTAACAGCTTCCCATGATTCATTATTGTTAATGGCCATTTTTAAGTCATATTTATGTGATAATTATGTAACTAAATGCTTGAGGTAGACCCATGTATAAATACCCCCTAATTTTTCTTGGTGTGTTAGTTCATAATTATAACCTTGGAGTCATCATAGTTATAGATATGACATGTGAATGTAAAGAGATGAAGTTTTTATGTTCATGTAATTTGATCATGAATATAATGGAATTATTACTAGTTTGTTCTTAGTTTATGCCAACTTATTTATATGTGATTAGTTAAGTAGGAAATGAATAGTTAAGAGTTAGACATAGAACTAAGTATGAATTAATAATTAAGTTATTGTTCAATCACCCTAGTTTAATAAACTATATGAATACAATCTCACATGAATAAATCAACAGGAGCTCATCTTAGGCTATGTGATTTTGATGAGCATGTGAGAACCTTTTCTCACATGATGTGATGATGCACTAGCCTATTAGAACTCTTATTCTCTTAAGTTATAGATTAGGGAAAGACATGTTATACTAAAGGAAAATATCCCAACATGCTCTAATATTTATGATTATTTATAAATATATTAATTAGTATTCAAACTAAAGATGTGATATGATCTCTATGATTATTGTCAAATATCTTAATTGGTAGTCAAACTAAAACTAGTGGTGGGATTGGTTTTCATTTTTTACAATTCTACTATAAATAGGTTGATCTATGTGAACTAGATGCCATCTATATTGAATCTATGGTACATGATATCTCACATAATTAGGTGCCCTAGAAATGACATGGATCATAAGATGAGTAACCAATGGCTCCTTATAAGTAAAATCCTAGTACAACTCACTCGTAGAGGATTGTGATCTTGGAGAGTGTGGAGAAGGAGATCTCAATTCCCCCTGTGTGAATTTTATCATGCCTATGTCAACACAATGGTCAATACTATTTCTAAGTGCATAACAATTATTTTCCCAATTTCCATTGATTCTATGATAGTTGTAATATGGTTTGTTTCTTATTCTCTGCAAATGATGTGATGGATGATGTTGAGTAGGAGGAAGGGTGATCATTCCTCTATATATTAATGTAAGTAATATATCATGAGGCCTATCATTTTTAAATATTTTAGGACCCTATTATTGGTGTCTTATGTTATATCCACTCTAGGAGATTCTCTATAAAGTGGATCTTTATATTTATTGAGTATATTGATTGGTTGTTCCTATTCCACTTTTTCCTTAATCATAGGTAGATTGGGTGTTTGTACCATATTGGATGACTGTGACTATGAGATATCTATATAAAAATTTGTCTCTGAATGTGTCTTAAGGAGTCCAAAATTATTCTCTAATGTCATAGCTTTGTAACATAGATTTCAAAATTATTTGGTTGTCTCATATAAAAATCTATCTTTAACAAGAAAAATGAGACCTCTAAAAAAGACGTATTGTACCTCTAAATCTATTAGTTAGTAGATAAACTATTGCATACATGATTTGAATCATATAATATAATCATTTATTATTTATGACTTACCCTAGTGTATTGGAGGCAACCTCTCATATGTGATTTGATGTCCCTTATTTTGAATATAATGCATGCAAAATATTTCTTTTAACTCATCACATGTGTATAGTGAACCACTGGGGATTGAATGATGATACCAATTTAATACCTCACCATCTAGAGTATGTGAAAATAATTATAAGAGAATCAAACATTGAGTGGCATGTTCTATATCCTTTCTTTAGACTTGAAGGTGTAAATATGGATCTCCATGTCCATTAAACTTTGATAATGTTGGTATATGAAATTTTGGTGGTAACTTTGTATCAATTAATATATGTGGGATAAGATTTCTATGGATGGTATTGGAATCAACTAAAGAGTAGTATGCTTTACTTTCCAGAGTGTGTTGATATATATATATATATATATATATTTTTTTTTAAATCACCCATGACAGTCATCAAGGAAATTACCTCTTGTGAAGGTATATTATCATCATCAAAGGTTCATTCAAATGTTGAATCTTGTTATTAATTTTATCCATTAGGATACTTCAATAGGGACCTTTAGTTTGCTCACTGTAACCTTTAGAAGGGTGATATCTTATACTTGGTGAGATGGAAATGGGCTATCATCCTCATGGAGGTTAGGACAATAAATAGCTTCTATTGTATTATAGGGTTTTGAGGGAGATTAATTAGTATGTTTTATTTTATTAATTTACAAAGAAATATCACATGTTAATGGACTATAAGATACATTATTATCATATGAATGTAAATTTTTTAGACTATGAACATAAGTATGAGTTAATTTATGTTTATTTGAAGGAATATTATCATTTGAACTATCATTTGATAAGTAATCAATTTGAACATGAGAAATGGGTGAATTAGGGATAGAACTAAAAGGTTTAGACTCAATGTCTTCTTCACCAAAATCATAGTAATCATTGTAATTCCAAGGTTCATCAAAATCAGATTTTAATTCACTTGTAGAGGTAAGAGTGGAATAATTATCATTCACTTGTGTACTAAGAGAGAGATAAGAATAAGATTTTAACTTTTTGCTACTATGCAATATATCATCATGTGTAGGTGCAAGGCGATTCATGTCTTCACTAGCTATTATTAGAATGCATGCATGATCATTATTTTCAATCTTGAATTCAAGGGTAGAATAAGTAGTAGTCATGTTTTCAATTGTCACATTATGACATGTAAGAGAAGAGTTAGAGATATTTGATTTATCTACATTTTGCATAGAATCATTATGTTAAGATTGAAATGTAAAAGAAAGTGATAAAATAATATCATCCACTTTAGTTTGTGTATCGTTAAATGGTGAAATTACATTTTTACATGATTTTAAATTAGAGTTGAGAAGTGTAAAGAATTTTCATTTTGATTTTCTATGCTAGGAACATCGTGTATAATTTTACTTTAACCATGCAAAGGTAAATTGATTTTATTGTTCTTGTATTACTTTAATTTGAATAAGGATGTAGAAAAAGTGGTTGAAAATATAGGATCACATTGAAACAAAGCACTACCAACAAGGGGTTATTTTGGACGTATATTTTTAGTTTGATTTTGAGAAATAGGAGAAGAGAGATGATAAAAAGAAGAATATGCATCTAATATATCCTCATCAATACTTTCATTGTCATGCTCATAATCATATCCATCATTACAACAATAATCATAATCATCACTACAAATTAAATCATTCTCATTATCATGCACTAGTGTGTAATCTTGAAAAATTTCCCATTCATTTGTATAATTATGTGAATAATTTAGAAATTGATCAATTGGGTGAGGGGTAAGAGGTTTCTTAGAAGTCATTTTAAACTTTTCAAAAAAGAAGAATGTGAATAATGAAAAAATAATCAAATAACAGGGAGAATATAATACAATATAAATTTATTTTTATTTATACTAAATATTTAGCCTAATGTGTAGGAAAAAATCAAAAGCTTGCTTGAAACCCTAAGGGTTAATTTTGAGTGTATGAGGACCTAGTATGCAGATCTAGTTTTTGGAGGGTTTTAGACAAATTTTTGAAATATTTAATCAATGAAAACCTAATAGATGATTGATATGGATTAGTTAGGTAGTGTAAAAATTGGAAAAAAAATGAATTTAATAAACCCTAATTTATTACACAAAAACAAAGAAGGCAAACCCTAAGATGTAACTAGGGTTTTAAATCAATATTTAAAGTAAGTCAGTTTCACCAAATGAATTAAATTTTAAGGTTTTATGGAGTGTAATATATAGGTTACTAAAGGGTATGATTATAGTAAATAAAGGTATAAATATGAAATAAATATAGCCACTGATTTGTGAAATAATTGAGTTAATCTAATATTTCTAATAATAACAATGAATGACATAAATGAATACTTAACTAGAAACTAAGACAAATGATCTGAAGGCTCAAAAACCTAGCACAAAAGCTGATAAGTCTATCATAAATAGGATACAAGTATCATAATTCCACATGGAAAATAGGACCATACCTTGGACTATAGTGTTATTATGTTAGTGTCCATGTGTGTAACTAATGTCCTATTTCCAAATGATTTATAGGTTTTATATATCAAGTCATGTTCTAGCTCTGGTCCAAATTTCAAGTCTACATGATGAATAATTTTTCATATAGCTCTATTTTCCTCTAAAAACCCTAGGTTTTCATGCTTGCAAGGGCTTGAATGAATACCATGATAAAAAGGTGTTAGTGGGGTAGGTTGCACATTATTAAAACCCCATTGTGTTGAGAGTTGCCTACATAACAATACCTTGAAATGGGATCAAACCTAATGTATTTCTTTGAAACTAAGTGTTGGTTAAAGTGCAAGTGAAGTTAGTATAAATGTTGGTTTGAGTGCTTTGAGTAAGGCTTGAGATTATAAATATATGTATTGTGAGATTAGGATGATTGTAGATGATTATATGTAGAATTAGGTCAAAAGAGGGACTAATAACCTTAATTGTGAATAACTTGTTTTGAGATTATTTATGTGTATTTTCATCTCATTTCCATCTAGTGGATAAAGGGATAAAATTCATTTATATATACTAATATGGTGTTTATGCATGGTTTGAAATAGGTTTAGGATGAGCCTAGCTATATAGTAATTGAAAATATATCCATTGGAACTAAAAAGAGGTAAAAGGGCAATAGCACCCAAATAGGACAATAACATTGTGGCATGGGTGTCCACTTATGGCACTAGTGTCTAGGTGGCAGAACTTGAGGCACTATGGGCTTGGATGCCTATGGAAGGTCTAGGACTAATTTTGAGATGTATAGGGTTGCCTACATAACAATACCTTGAAATGGGATCAAACCTAATGTATTTCTCCTAAACTAAGTGTTGGTTAAAGTGCAAGTGAAGTTAGTATAAATGTTGGTTTGAGTGCTTTGAGCAAGGCTTGAGATTATAAATATATGTATTATGAGATTAGGATGAATTTAGATGATTATATGTAGAATTAGGCTAAAATAGGGACTAATAACCTTGATTGTGAATAACTTGTTTTGAGATTATTTGTGTGTATTTTCATCTCATTTCCATCTAGTGGATAAAGGGATAAAATTCATGTATATATACTAATATGGTGCTTATGCATGGTTTGAAATAGGTTTAGGATGAGCCTAGCTATATAGGAATTGAAAATATATCCATTGGAACTAAAAAGAGGTAAAAGGGAAATAGCACCCAAATAGGACAATAACACTGTGGCATTGGTGTCCACTTATGGCACTAGTGTCCAGGTGGAAGAACTTGAGGCACTATGGGCTTGGATGCCTATGGAAGGTCTGGGACTAATTTTGAGATGTATATGGAACTATGTGGCCCACATGAAAGTTGGATGAGTGTCTAAATAGGCCCCAAGATAGGTCTATGGCTAAACTAGGAATGGGTAGTCTCAAGTAACACTCTTCCCACTCAAGTGACATTTTTAGATGATTGCTACTCTAGTCTATCTATTTTTGTTAAGAAATAATTTTTTATTTTCAATAGAATATGAAAATTCATTAATGTACACATAAGGGTATCCATATCCATCAAATAGAGGAAAGGTAAACATGTCAAATTATTGAGGGAAGGAAACATTAAGCACATCACACGAAATAGGATTAGGAGGTATAATCTTGGAATTAATCCTAACATGGGATGAATCAAATCATATAGAAAAATCATGCACTTGTATTTGTAATTCACCTATGGTAAGAATCATGGTCAACATCTCATGAATAGAAACAATAGATCACTTAAGGGATTCATTCAAATGAGACCATAAATTATTCATCTCAAACATTAGAACACAAGAGAAGATAGTAGTACAAGATAAAAAATCGTTAACAATTACATGAGTGTCAATATTAACATGAGAAGAATAATGTATCTTGGTTATTTCATTAAGCATGTTCATAATTATAGGAAAGGATGAAGGCTTTGTGTAATGTATTTTATATAATATATAAAATCATATCCTCATTTATATTTTTATCACATGTAAAATTATCATTTCTATTATTCATAACATTTATAGATGTTGAGTTCATATCACAGGAGTACTTTTTGACCATGAAGTAATCTAGTCAAGGGAAAAAAATATTATGAAAATAATAATAAAACCTAATTAAAAATAAAGGGATGAAAACTGTAAAAATTATAATGGGAACAAGTGAAAACCTAGGGGGAATAAGGGCATCAAATCTAGGTTAAATGTAAGAATATAAAGATCACCAAACCTAAGGAGTAGATTTATGAGGTGAGATAAGAATAGATGGATATGGTAGAATAAATAGAATTAGTCAAGATCTTAAATATCCTAGTTGAGAAACAAAATTATAATTTAGGAAGGAAATTTTTAAAAATAGAACCTATAGGTTGAAGAATAAGTAAGTCCTAAGGGTTGAGGTGTTCAAAGAGCAAAGGGATTCACCAAAATTATTTTAATATTTGTAATTTAGAGGATAGATATCCCATGAAAAATAATCCAAAATTAATGTAAAATAAATACAATAGATAATAATGAAGACACCAATAGTGATTAGATCTAAATTATGCCTAAAAATAGTAATTAGAAAGTATAATGAAATAAGAAATGACAGTATATTGAAATTGAAAGAGAGACAGAAACATGCATACCTAGTCACTATTTATGTAAAACTAGGAATGGAAGTAGGATATGAAATTTGTATGAGATAAAACTTTGAAATATGGACTTACACTATGTAAGGGGACATATTCGACAGGTCTCCAATTCTATACTAGATGGAATCGGTAAGTCATTGATTGTGCTCCTCTACTACTGTCAATTTTGTACTTTATCATTAATTATATGTTTTTATTATTTTATGGTTATGTAATTGTATGTGTAGGCTCACATTGTGATGATGAATAGGGTGTGTATTCACTTTGTTGAATATATGATAAAAGAGTCTCGATTTGGATCCTTATTCTCTTTTACCCAATTCACTATAATGTCTTATAAGAATAATGATTAAATTCATGGTTATTCTGCTCAATTAACCTCTTGAGGAGTTATAAGTACATGTCATGCATGCTTGGAATCAAATATAATGTAGTTATATTATGTGTGAGTATAATCCCAACCCAAATGAGAGAGATTATTTCACCTTGTATCCCTATATAATCAAGTATAACTACATGAGCATTTGTATAGTTCTTATTTTGGTACTAATAAGTAACTAATTAACCTTTGAGCTTCCTTGAAAGTCTTAAAGAGGAGAAATATATAATTTTTAGTGTTCCTAAGACTTATTTACTCTTGATAAATGTTATTTAAATGCCTCTAGGAAAATTTACACACACACACACACACAAATATTAAGTTTGATTCAAGATCTTAATGGCATACAAACCAACCAATAAAAAGAAGGAAACCTAACAATCATAGGTGTGCAATGAAAAGATTAAGAGAGGGCTAGCAGGGCCCACACAATATAAAGGGACACAATTGACATATCATTAATTGTGTTGAGGACATAATCAAAAAACATATGATTATGTCCCAGAGCTAGTAAAGATAATAAATGAATAAAAAAGGCATGTTGATACATAGAAAATACAAAGGAGAGAGAAAATAAAATAAATATAATATAATGTGACTACACAAAAAATAAATGGGAGAAGGAATACAAATGAAAAATGTTCTAATAAGACATTAATTAGAATAAATGATATATATACACAAAATGACACTCAAAACATTATACCAATAAATATTATATTGAAAGTGAGTTTCTATGGAAATAATATATCTAAAATTTTTGGCAGTACGATACTCTCCAACATAGCATAGTGTCATTAAAGGATTCTTTGTCCACATTTAATTTCATCAAGATCAACATGTTTTCACATTGTGCTAAATCTTGTGGGTGGATAATGACCCTCCTATGTCTTCAGAGTTACATATCCAAATAGACAAACCACATCATCTATTCAATTCTTATTGCTAGGGGTTTGATTTTTTCACCCTCATGTATAAAATATATCCCCAAAATTTGTGGAAATAAATGGCATATAACTCTAATTATTTGATATGTTGGGTAACTTATTTAAGATTCCATTTTGGTGTATTTATAACTAAAGACATGCCATACACCTATTGGCATAAAAATAATTGGAGGCCTCTAATTTATCTCATTGACAGTATGGGTTGAAAATTTACCATGATAGGAGAGTAGCATGCCTCCATGTTTCCATATCGATATTTGTGTTAGCCCTTAAACCAATGATGCAACTTTGTCCCAAAAACCATAAATGCATTAAGCATTTTGGTAGGGGAAAGGCCCCAAAATTTGAGCATGTTATAATGATGTAACATATAGTTATTCAACTAAGATCCATTAATTGTACATATTTGTATCAATACATAATTTTTTGTATCTAGCTAGTAAACAAATTTAGTTATGTCTTTGTGCAATAATGTACTATTAATAACATGTTGACATTTGATAATAAGTGATTTATCTAAAAATATATTAAACCCAAAAGTGAATATATTCTAAAACACTAAAAATTAAAGATATCTATTTGAACATTCATTTAAGGTGACAAGTTAAAAAAATAAGTGTCAAAATTCATTAATAAAGCACTAATTTATACATATAACCATATGTAATTTTACATATATATGACCATGTATGTTTGACCATTGGAACAAAATATGCAAATTTTACATTATTCTTCTTATTATATGACCATGTATATTCAACTATTAGAGCAAAATGTTCAGCCATTTTTTATGCTATTGTAAATGCTTAAATAAAAAAATAATATTGCACTAAAAAGGATAAAATATTCACATGAGGATTTATAAGAATGATTAGAAAAATAATATTTGTGTATGCATGCTTTGTGTTGTGAGAATTACAAGAGAGGATTTGTAACACTGATTGGATGAGTAACATTTGTGTATGCATGCTTTATTTTAGTCAGAATAAGAGAGGATTTGTAAGACTGATTGGATGAGTAGGATGTGTTTGTAAGAATTTACCAACACATCATATTATTAAAACCAAACCTTAAATATTTATATAAAACCCTACCATAAATTCCTTATGTGGTTTAGCTTTGCATCAACATTTTTGGTAAATGGAGACAAAATCAACATATTTCCCTTATTTTTGATGTGCCCAATTGAGTTTTATGTACTATATTTTATTGTTTAAATTGTATCTCTATAATATTGTTATTGATAAATATCAAAGGGAATCCTATATGCATATATGCAATGGGAAACATGACAATTTGTACCTTCTCTTGTTCCATTCTTTGGAAATCATCTCAATAGTCTAGTCTTAAATCTCTTTACATATTTTTTGAAAATTAAGGGAGTCACCAACTAATATTTTTTACACCAAGGGCATCTCCATTGGGGTAAAACCCCAAAATATTCATCTCACATGTGATGGGGAAACTTAAAGCTTTTCTGTCTAGTCATGTGATGAAACCTATGGGGAGGATTCAACTGTAGATGCTAATGAAGACATCAAATCAATGTTTTGTTAAGAAAAAACCCTAGACATAAATTTTATAAAGGATACAGATCTCCTTCCTGAAAATTGATAGTGAAAACATGCTAGATCTCTACTTTTGTCCTTTACCAACTCTAGAAATTTAGTAGCAGTTAACTAAATGAATATGGACTAATTGGCAAATGAATTGTGTTGCACAACATTTGGATAAAGATTAACATTCCCATTGGTAATGGTATTCAAATTGAGGTTTTGAGAAGAGGTCCAATAAAACCCAAAATTAATTAAACACTAAATATCCAAAAGTAAAAAACTATTAAATACCAAGTCTTCCAAATAACACACCAATTTTATGGTTGACAAATCATTTAAAACTATAACAAATGTAAAAAACTCTTGTAGATTAAGTTACAAATTAAGACTTAAAAATTCATTACCTTGAAACAACTTTTGAAAGTCTCTTAATATATGTGTCAACCATCTTGGAGACTCCATGACATTAACCAAGTGTTCATAGTCATAGCATGGAACATTATCTCCCTTGATTTCCCTTGTCACTTCTTTAACATATATGAAAAGCAGCACTAGGTTGTTTAGATCACCTTTTTCAAGTGTTAGTGGGTTTTTCTCCTCCTCTCAATGTTAAAATTCATTGGAGTTCAATCATGACAATAAATTTATGCCACTAAGTTTAGAGAAGTAATAGTTATGTCTTACTAGCCCAAATAAATTGCATAGCTTAGCTTGGTGAAAGTACAAGCATTAGATTCAAAACATTCTGTGCAAACCCCTTCAGGCAAGGAAAATTTCATCCCCTTATTTGTCTCATCATATGCTTGGTGCTTTTTTATTTGTTAAACATGTCATTTATTTGGTTTTATGGTCCTATGTTCAGCATCAAACTTGCACAAATGTCCATGGTATCTCAAATATTCATTTCCTACATCACCTTTCACATTGTACATATCTAAAACTATTACATGCCTTTTTTTAAAGGAGGTAGGCGTCAATTGTATGGCATTGACATATCAATGTTTAGCCATGTATTGATGGCTCAAGGTGTCCTTTTGAAACTATTAGATAAAATTTCTATCCATTGCCCCTATTTGTTATCCATGACTCCCATGGTTTATATATTATCTCGCTTAATGTCTATATAAAATATATTACTCTAGAGATTTGGTTTACACATTATAATTATATTAAAATATGATATAATAATATTTATATTATATTATTTAATATAATATTATTTTCTAATGCAATATAACATTTTATTAATATATAAATATATTTATCATATTATAATAGTAGTAATTATATACATTATATTATTCTACAACTATATTAAAATACACACACACACACACACACACACACACACACACACACACACACATACATATATATCTATGTATATATATACACATACACATATGTATATGTATGTGTGTGTATATATGTATGTATGTGTGTGTGTATATATGTATGTATGTATGTATGTGTGTATATGTGTATCTAATATACACACACACACATACACACACACACACATACATATATATCTATGTGTGTGTGTGTGTATTCTAAAATTATTTATATATATATATAGACACACACACACACGTGTGTGTATGTGTATATATATATATACATAGATATATATGTATATGTATGTATGTATGTCTATACACACACACACATACACACACACATACATACATACATACATATGTGTGTGTGTGTATGTATGTGTGTATGTATATATTCTACAATTATATTAAATTATAAAATTATATATATATAGACACACACACACACACACAGATATACATACATACATATACATACACATATACATATATATCTATGTATATATATACACATACATACATGTGTGTGTGTTTATATATAAATATATATATGTATGTATGTATGTGTATGATATATAGACACACACACATACATACATACATACATGTGTGTGTGTGTGTGTGTGTGTGTGTGTGTGTGTGTGTGTGTGTGTGTGTGTGTGTGTGTGTGTGTGTGTGTGTGATCACACACACACACACACACACACACATGTATGTATGTATACACACACATATACATATATACATAGGCACAAAATTATATGATAAGATTTCTCTTTTTCATTTACTTGTTAAAATTAATATTAAAGTTTCTGAAAAATAAACTCAGATTCAACAAAGTATAAGTCAAATAAGTTCCATTTTAGATAGTATTGTTAGAGAAATGGTAGAACAAGCTCCTAAAGTCTCCTCCATTCTATAAATCTTAGAGGTCTTGAGAAAATTTGAACAACATCCTAGACATATTGAACCATCCAAAGAGTTTATTGTTCTTCATAATGAAGATTATACCAAAATCACTGAAACCTGGCAAGATGTGCTTAAAATTCTAAGAGAATACTTTAAAAAAGCTAAGGCTAAGAGTTTACTAGACACAAAAAAATCTTTGGATAAACTTTTTTTAGATAGGTATGGATAAAATATAACCTCATGAAGCAAAAGCATACTTCAATTCTGAAATTTATTCTTCTTCTAGGCCTCCCCTACATTCTCAGATAAGAACTATGAATCTACAACCATTCTTTTACAAGTTTAATTGTGAACCTCTAGAGAAAAGAAAAGAAATGATACATGTTATGTTAGCTTGGGAAAATGTAAAAATTTATGGTATGAAAAAGGATCCCTTTACATTTTCTTAAAAGATATCAAATAGATTCATAGGAAACTCAAAGAATGGTGGGATGCATGTGGTGAATCATTTCACACTACCATTTATTCTCATGATCAGCTAGTTTTTGCATTATGTAATGTATTATTATCAAAATTTGTAGGCACACTTGATAATGAGAAGGAAGCCAATAAATATAAATTCATGAAAGCACAACTATGTTACATGACAAGGATAGATGAATATATGTGCTACATGGAAAACTTGTTTTACAACACTGGTGAAATATTTAATCCTGCATACAAGTTAAGATATATTGAATATTTTCTAGAGTATTTTGAAAACAAGTATAAAGCTATCATGAAAGATGAGTTATTTACCATATCTTTTGGTACAATAAATTAGAATATCAAAGCTGTAAATAATTAGTTGTGTGTTGAAAGAAAAGCCCAAAAAGAAAACCTCAAGTTTCACAAATAAATTGGAGCTAAATTTTGCAACACACTAGATGATAATTTTGGTTTTGGGTGCATAGATGCACATAAATATAGACAGTATAGAAGGAGGAAAAAATAATATTCATACAAGTGATCTCCTTAAAAAAAATTCCAAGAAGAAAGACAATGGAAACTCAGATATAAATGTAGAAAAAAATTCATTCCCAAGAGAATTTTTAGAAAAAAACATGGATATCAAAAGAAGCTTGCTAAATGTTTCTTGTGCCAAGGAGATCATTATGCTAATAAGTGTCCTAATAAGAAGAATGAATATAAGAAAGTAATTTTTTTATAAATCCATGATTGAAATGAAGATGAATATATTTTGATTTCTATTGAAAAAGCTTTATATAATCATATATTATTTGGGATATAAATGAATCAGACAATTAGGTCAACATGATTTTTTTTAGTAGTGACTCTAAACTATAATATTCATATTATGATTTAGAGGTAGGGTTTCAGATTCATATGATTTCAAGTCCATTTCGTGATGTACTTACTTTATCCCAACAACTTTCATATTTGAAAGACAAGTATGATCAAACACCTATAAGAATGTCTATTCAACAAAAAAATTATACATTAGAATAAAAATATCAAATGCAATTGGCCAATGAGAAAAGGCAAAAAGAATTTGTTGCAAATAAATCTTCTCATATGTTTCCTCATGACCATTGTAATTCTAAGATTGATGCAGCTTATCATCTTGATACTTATGCTAGATCTTTCTAGCATAAGAAAAGAATTCATCTGCTCCAAATTTTCTTGGATAAAGATTAGAGAGAATTAGAAACTCTCTTAAAATAAGAATCTCTTGCTGATGAAGAGGAACAATTATTTTAATAAGAACTAGTCCAAGTCACAAATGAGATAGAGTCTCATTTTGAGGAGGGGGAAAATAATCATGAATTATAAAATAATCAAGTCCATCAGATTTTTGCACACTTCATAAATAATCTTGTTTGTAAAATTTAGATTAAATGGGAAGGTTTCAAGCCTTACAATCTAGATGTCTTGCTAGACACTAGTGTAGATATTTCTCTTGCTATATTTTATGCTATTCCTTTTGACATGTGGTAATCTAATTTTCATAAGTTAAAATTTTACACTAAGACTATTATATAATAATTATCTACATTGGTTTCAATATAGTTTGGATATTTTTTTATATATTTAAGGTTATTCAACATGAGATGCCCTTATATGACATGATGATAGGATCATATAATTTGTCAAGCCTATATCCTATTACTATTCAACCTCATGAAATCATTCTAGCTAATAAGTATTATTTATACAGAAAATCCAAATATGAGTGTAGAATACCTCTTAAGGAAAATCCAAAGAAAGCTATAGATACAAGATGGATCCAACAAAAAATAAATCTTTGTAGTGCTAGTATTGATCCCATCATTGAAAAAATACAAAAGAATTTTTGTGTAGAAAATCCTTTAGCCTTTTAGTCCAAAAAAGTTCATGAATGTGGAATAGAATTAAAAATCATTAAAGATAAAAATGGAAAAGATGTTGATCCTAAGTTCAAACCTCACCACTCAAGTATGTTTCCTAGCTTACGTGAAGAATGTTTCAAATAAATTGTTCAATTAAATAAATAAGGATTAATTAGAGATTCTACTAGTCCTTTGGCATGTGAAGCTTTCTATGTAAATAAAAGATCAGAAAAAAATAGAGGAAAGAAAAGATTAGTGGTGAATTATGTACCTCTAAATAAGTATGTAATCCCAGTCTAACATCTTATTCCTTTTAAAGATGAAATTCTTTAAATAATCAATGGGAGCAAGGTATAGAGTAAGTTTGATTTAAAATTTGGATTTTGGTAGATATAGGTTGTAGAGCAGGACAAGTATAAAATATATTTTATCACTTCATTTGGACATTATGAATGGAACGTTCTTCCTTTTGGTTTAAAAACTACTCCAAGTATATTTTAATAGATGATAAAAAAAATCTTTACATCTCATTTTGAATTCATAATTGTTTATATTGATGATATTTTGGTATTCTCTAAATCTCCAAAAGATCATATAAATCATCTTGAAATTTTTTATCAAACTGTAATGGCTTGGTACTTTCTGAAAAGAAGATGACGGTGTTCAAAGATGAAATTGCATTCCTAGTTGTTATCATAAAATCTAAAGAAATTTCTATTCGGGAACATATCTTTAAAAATATTAAAAAAATTCTTGATATGCTTATAGACAATAAAATGCTTCAAATATTTCTTGGTTGTGTAAATTATGTAGCAAGTTACTACTATAATATTGCTCAAGACAGATTGTTTCTGAATAAAAGATTGTCCAAAAATCCTCCTGCATAGAAAAATGAAATGACTAAGGCAGTTTAAAGAATTAAACAAAATTGCTAGAAACTTTCTCTATTATCTTTACCTGAAAATGGTTTGAAGATTATAGAAATTGATGCATCTAAACACTTTTGGGTTGTAGTGTTAAAATAAAAATTGATAGATGGTATATAAAAAACCTATAGGTTTGCTTCAAAAAGTTTCAAACAAGAATAGAAGAATTATCATTCAACTCATAAAGAAATTTTAGCTGTAACAAAAGCTATTCAAGATTTTATATTCTTTACTAGATCTAAGAAATTATTTCTTAGATCTGATTTGAATAATTTTATGAGTATTTTAAATTCTTTTGATAATCTAAAAAATGTATTGCTAGCAGGTTAACTAGGTGGGCTACATTTCTATCATATTTTGATTTAACAGTAGAGCATATTACTAGAAAAAAGAACTTCATAGCAGATTTTACATCCAGAGAAGCAAATTCAAAATATTCAGTTAGCATGGTTGTGATAGAAATACGAGAAGAATTCCATGAACATATTTGGTGATCAACTCCTTCAGTGGCCAATCAGTTAAAAAATGAATCCAATGCTATGGTAAGAAAATTCTATGAAGCCTCTCTTGATCTTAATAATTCACATCTATGATGGACATCTTAGTTTCAAGAACCTAATGATAAAAGATGGTCTTCAGTAATTATGCTCTATCATGAAAATAACAATCCTACACTGTGTAGACCCAATAATCCATTTAAAATTTTCATACTAAGGCAAATATTTGAGTTTCTTATCCATTGGTCTTCTTTTTGGCTATAATATAATCTAACAAGGCAATTTTTTTGGTTATATCATGAAATTTTAGATTATTTACAAGAATTTTTAGAATACGTTCTTCTTCTCAAGGCATCTAAAGAACTTGATGTGAATATTGATCTAGATCAACTAAAGAATATTTTTATTACTCTAAAGATTCCTTCTAGGATAAAATTTGAATTGTGTTCAGTTTAGAATCATCAGATAAATTTTTACAATAGTTTGTTTCTATCCCAACCGTTAGCAGCTCTATGGAAAAGGTTTACCATTACCCATGAAGTTGTATTTGCTCCTAAACCTCCAGGTTATCTAGTTCATGTTCCATCAGATATGTACCTTCATGATGATGATCATACAAAATAAAATATGATATTCTCTCCATTTCTAGATCAACATTATGACTCTGAAGATAATCATTATTCCCCACAAGGAGAATACAAATTTGTTAATGACTAATGTAATTGAATGATTATTTACAAGGTTTATCCATAGGCATGAATGTGGGAATGATATTCCTCTATATCTTTAGTAGACCTCACCAATATCTAAAGGTGGTATTCTATCAGATGTGTTGACAAATGCTTTATACTAGTTGGTGGTGCATAGTATACATTTTTCCCTACTACCTTTTTTCTTTTATTTATGATCATTGATCTCATATCTTGAATACACCTATTGATCTCTTCTCTATCCATATATAAATAGAGGAGGCTCTTCATATTTCATTCAATTTTTGTTAGAGATCAAAGTCTGAGTTTAGTTTGTGTCTAAGGAAGCATATGCTCTTTACTTTCCCTTTCAGGATCCTACAAATCAAAAACTTTCTTTTAGGAAGTCCATCAAGTCTATTTAATTTTGTCTCAAATATATTTTGTATCCTTTTTGTGCTAAATATTGATCCTATAATCTTGTGGCTATGTTATTAAACATAGTCCTACATAAGGCAAAAGCATGGTGTGCTGAGCTACTGAAAATAGTCAAATCATTCCATCCAAATCTATATCTTGGACTGATTTGAAATTTATAAGAAAATGGATTGTTGACAAAAATTTTGTTCAAAATCTTAAATGATCTTTATCTCTAGCTACCTTTGTCAAAGACTTGCCTGATAAATCTATAATCAAATTTGATTCTCATAATGGGTTAAAAGATAATATCAAAGATCTGTAGTTACAATCATCTCAATCCTCTTGTAGTAATCCATGTCTACATTTGAGAAAGATTTATGATCCTCAGGTGGAGTCTTTTTATTACACTGACTGTCAAACTATAATCAGCCATCCAAGTCAATCTAGTATCCATATGACTAGAAGAGATTTGGATCTAGAGAAACTTCTAAAAAAAATAAAAAACTTATAGCTGAGGCTAAGAAAATTAATATAAAGGGAACATCATCTGAAGAAATAGGTCATATCTAAAAAAATCCATTAGGAGATGAATCTTATATAGAGAAAGGTTTTCCAAAACTTGCAGATTTCAATCAGTATTCTCTTGATGACAAGTTTAGAGCCCAAATGTTTTATTTAAGGTCTATAGACAAAACCTTTTATTAGTCCACAAAAACAAAGTTGATGAACTAGAATAACTTGGAAACTAAATGTTTAAACAATAAGGTCTCTAAAATACAAGAGAGTTTGTCTCAAGTTTCAAAGCTACTTAGAAGTATAGACTTATATCAGAAAGGAAATATTATTCAAGCCATTGGTAACCTACATGAATCCACTATAACTCATCATACTGAAATCATACAAAAGATTGATGATTCTGTTACTAGTCTAAGAAATTAGCAGTAGATAGTATTTGATAGTTTATCCTCTAAAAATAAAGTTATTCAACAAAATCCAAATATGGATAAAATACTACCTTAGATAGAAGTCATTAAAGAAAATAAACTTAGATTCAGTAAATTATAAGTCAGATAAGTTCTATTTTAGATAATATTATTAGATAAATGGTAGAACAAGCTCTAAAATTCTCCTCCATTCCAAAAATCTTGGAGGTTTTCAGAAAAATTGAACATCTTAGATAGATTGAACCATCTAAAGAGTCTATTGTTATTCATGATGATGATTATACCAAAAGCACTGAAACCTGGTAAGATGTGCTTAAAATTCAAAGAGAATGCTTTAAAAAGGCTAAAGCTAGGAGTTTGACAGACACAAAAATCTTTGGATAAATTTTTTTAGTAGGTATGGCTAAAATAGAACCTCATGAAGTATAAGCATACTTCAATATTGAAATTGGTTCTTCTTCTAGGTCTCCCCTAGATTCTTAGATAAGAACTATGAATCTACTACCATTCTTTTAGAAGTTTAATTGTGAATCTCTAAAGAAAAGAAAATAAATGATACATGCTATGTTATCTTGGGTAAATGTACAAATTTATGGTATGAAAAAGGATCCTTTTATATTTTCTCAATGAATATCAAATAGATTCATAGGAAACATCAAAGAATGGTGGGATGCATGTGATGAATCATTTCACACTACCATTTATTCTCATGATTAGCTAGTTTATGCATTATGTAATGTATTGTTATCAAAATTTGTAGGCACACTTGATAATGAGAAGGAAGCCAGTAAATATAAATTCATGAAAGCATAATTATGTGACATGATGAGGATAGATGAATATATGTGCTACATGAAAAATGTGTTTTAAAACACTAGTGAAATATTTAATCTTGCATACAAGTTAAGATATATTGAATCTTTTCTAAAGTATTTTGTAAAAAAGTATAAAGTTGTCATGAAAGATGAATTATTTGCCATGTCTTTTGGTAGAATAAATCAAAATATCAAAATTGTAAATAATTATTTATATGCTGAAAGAAAAGCCTAAAAAGAAACCCTCAAGTTCCATAAATAGATTGGAGATAAATTCTACAACACACTAGATTATAATTTTGGTTTTGGATGCATACATGCATATAAATATAGATAGTATAGAAGGAACAAAAAGGACTATTATCTCAAGTACTCTCTTCAAAAAAAATTCAAGAAGAAAGATAATGAAAACCTAGATATAAATCTAGGAAAAAGAAATTCATTTCTAAGAGAATTTTTAGAAAAAGAAAACATGGATATCAAAAGAAGCCTATTAAATGTTTCTTGTGCTAAGGAGATCATTATCCAAATAAGTGTCATAATAAGAAGGAATCTAAGAAATTAAATTTCTTAGAAATCCATGATTTGAATGAAGATGAATATATTTTGATTTATGATGAAGAAGATTTATATGAATCAGATATTATTTGGGATATAGATGAATTAGACAATCAGGTCAACATGAATTTTGTTAGTAGTGACTCTAAACTAGAATGTTTAGATTATGATTCAGAGGTAGGGTTTCAGATTCATATGATTTCAAGTCCATTTTTTGATGCACTTAATTTATCCCAGTAACTTTCATATCTAAAAGATAAGTATGATCAAACACCTATATATCTAATTTCTATAAGAATGTCTATTCAACAACAAATTTTTGCATTAGAACAAAAATATCAAATGAAATTGGCCAATGAGAAAAGGCAAAAATAATTTATTTTAATGAAATCTTCTCATATGTTTCCTCATGAGCATTTTAATTCTAAGATTGACATAGCTTATTAGATTGATACTTATTCTAGATCTTTCCAGCATAAGAAAAGAATTCATTAGCATCAAATTTTCCTAGATAAAGCTCAGAGAGAATTAGAAACTCTCTTAAAGAAGAAGCTCTTGATGATGAAGAGAAACAATTATTTAAACAAGAACTGGTCCAAGTCACAAATGAGATAAAGTATCATTTTGAGGAAGGGGAAAATAGTCATGAATTATAGAATAATCAAATCCATCAGATTTTTTCACACTTCACAAATAATCTTATTTGTGAAATTTAGATTATATGGGAAGGTTTCAAGCCTTACAATCTAGATGTCTTACTAGACACTAGTGTAGATATTTCTCTTGCTATATTTCATGCAATTTCTTCTAACATCTAGTAATTTGATTTTTCATAAGTTAAAATTAAACACTAAGAATATTATATCATAATTATCTACATTATTTCTAATACATTTTGGAGAATCTGTTTATATGTTTAAGATTATTCAGCGTGAGATGCCCTCATAAGACATGATGATAAGATCAAATAATTTTTCAAGCATGTATCATGTTACTATTCAACCTCATGAAATCATTTTGTCTAATAAGTACTCTTTGTACAAAAAATTTTAATATGAGTGTAGAATACCTCTTAAGGAAAAGCCAAAGAAAGCTATAGATACAAGATGTTTCCATCAAAAAATAAATCTTTACAGTGCTAGTATTGATCCCATCATTGAGAAAATTAAAAAAAATTATTGTTCAAAAAGTCCTTTAGCCTTTCAGTCTAGAAAAGTTCATGATTTTAGAATAGAATTAAAAATGATTAAGGATAAAAATGGAAAAGATGTCAAGCCTCTAATTTCAAAGCTCACCACTCAGGTATGTCTCCTAGCTTACGTGAAGAATGTTTTAGAGAAATTGATCAATTAAAGAAATAAGGATTAATTAGAGATTCTACTAGTCCTTGGGCATGTGAAGCTTTCTATATAAATAAAAGATCAGAACAAGTTAAAGAAAGAAAAGATTAGTGGTGAATTATGTACCTCTGAATAAGTATGTAATCTTAGTACATCTTATTCCTTCTAAAGATGAAATTATTCAAAGAATCAATGCGATCAAGTTATACAATAAGTTTGATTTAAAATCTAAATTTTGGAAGACATAGGTTATAGAGTAGGATAGGTATAAAATAGCTTTTATCACTCCATTTATATATTATGAATGAAATGTTCTTCCTTTTGGTTTAAAAATTGCTCCAAGTATATTTCAAGAGATGATGAAAAAAATCTTTGCATCTCATTCTAAATTCATAATTATTTATATTGATGATATTTTGGTATTTTCAAAATCTCCAAAAGATAATATAAATAATCTTAAAATTTTAAATCAAACTGTATATGAAAATGGCTTGGTACTTTATGAAAAGAAGATGACGATGTTCAAAGATAAGATTGAATTCCTAGGAGTTATCATAAAATCTAGGGAAATTACTATTCAGGAACATATCTTTAAAAATATTAATAATTTTCTTGATATTATTATAGACAAGAAAATGCTTCAAATATTTCTTGGTTGTGTAAATTATGTAGCTGATTACTTCTATAATATTGCTCAAGACAAATTGTTGCTCAATAAAATATTGTCCAAAAATCCTCCTACATGGAATAATGAAATGACTAAAGCAGTTCAGAGAATTAAATAAAAATGTCAGCAACTTCTTCCATTATGTTTACCTAGCAATGATTTGAATATTATAGAAGCTAATGCATCTTAAAAAATTTAGGGTGTAGTGTTAAAATAAAAATTGGTAGATGGTATAGAAAAACCGTATAGGTTTGATTTAAGAAGTTTCAAATGAGCACAGAAGAATTATCATTCAACTCATGATTAAACTTTAGCTGAAATAAAAGCTATTCAAGCTTTTATGTTCTTTATTAGATCTAAGAAATTCCTGCTTAGATCTGATTTAAATAATTTTATGAGTATTTTAAATTCTTCTGATAATCTAAAAAAAGGTGTTGCTAGCAGGTTAACTAGGTCAACTACATTTCTATCAAATTTTGATTTCACAGTAGAGCATATTGCTAGAAAAAGGATTTGCTTAGCAGATTTTGCATCCAGAGAATCAAATTCAAAATATTTAGTTAGCATGGTTGTGACATAAATATGGAAAGAATTCCATGAACATATTTGGTGATCAACTCCTTCAGTGGCCAATCAGTTTAAAAATTAATCCAATACTCTGGTAAGAAAATCCTATGAAGCCTTTGTTGATCTTAATAATATCTAAGATGGAAATCTTAGTTTCAAGAACCTAATGGTAAAATATGGTCTTTAGTATTTTTTCTCTATCATGAAAATAACAATCCTAGACTATGTTGATCCAATAATTCATTTAAAAATTTCATACTAAGGCAATGATTTGAGTTTCTTATCTAGTGGTCTTCTTTCTGGCTATAATATAATCTGGCAAGAGAAAATTTTTGATTTTCTGATGAAATTCTAGATTATTTAAAATAATTTCTAGACTATGTTCTTCCTCTCAAGGCATTTGAAGAACCTAATTTGCATATTTCTCCAGATAAACTAAGGAATATTTTTATTTATCTAAATATTCCTTTTAGGATAAAATTTAAATTATTTTTAGTTTAGAATCATCAAATAAATTTGCATAGTAGTTTGTTTCCATCCCAACTATTAGTAGCTCTATGGAAAAGTTTTACATTTACCCATGAAGTTTTATTTCTTCATACACCTCCAAGTCATCAATTTCATGTTCCATCATCTATGTACCTTTATGATGATGATCATACCAAAGAAAATATGATATTGTCTCTATTTCTAAATCATCATTATGACTCTGAAGATAAATATTGTTCCCCACAAGGAGAATACAAATTTGTTGATGACTAATGTAATTGAATGACTACTTACAGGGTCTATCCATATGAATGAATGTGGGAAACATATCCCTCTATATCTTTTATGGACGTCACCACTATCTAAAGGTGGTATTCTATCATCCATGTTGACAGATGCTTTGTACTATTTGACAGTGTGTAGTGGACCATTTTCCCCACTACATTTTTTATTTTATTTATGATCGTTGATCTCGTATCTTGAATAAAATTATTGATCTCTTCTCTATCCATATATAGATAGAGGAGTCTCTTCATATTTCATTCAAGTTTTGCTATAGATCAGATTATAAGTCTAGTTTGTGTCTAAGGAAGTGTATGCTCTTTGCTTGCCCTTTCGGGATCCTACAAATAAAAAGCTTTCTTTTAGGAAACCCATCAAGTCTATTTAAGTCTATCTCAAATATCTTTTTTATCCTCTATGTGCTAAATATTGATCCTATACTCACGTGCCTATGTGTGTACCCTTTTATATATTATATAAAATTTTAAAATATTAATATATAATAAGATACATTATATATTAATATATAATAAGATATATTTTAATTATAATATATATATATATATATATATATATATTAATAATTATTATTATTATTAACGTTATTATTTATAAATTTCTTCTTGTTAATTTGAATCATATTTTATCTGATCTACTCATTGTTTAGTATACCATTACCTTCATGTTGACAGAGTTTACTAAAAACTATAGAGTAAAAATAATGTACATTAGTGATAATAAAGTGTCCCTACATATGGTGTAGAGAATCATTCCAAATAGTGAGAAGGCATATTTCCTTTAATGTTGTGTAGCATATGAAATCCCATTCTCCTTTGACAAGTTCTTTGTAGCATTAAAAGAGTTGGATGTAATAGAAGGTTTAGACCCCATTACTACAATCAAGGAGACATTACAGGAATGTGAAATCCCTAAAATTAAAGGGGAAATAAAATACAACTCAACCTCATTGGAATCCATACACCACATCTAAGATCAAAACAAATCATGTTAATGTTTTAGTGATAGAGGTTCCAAAGAGTGTAGAATCAGTGAAGTAGTAGTTTCGATCAGTGGGCTTCCATACGAGAACAAATATAAGAAGTGAAGGATGTATGCCATAACTATAGGTATATGTATGTGGTTTACTAGTGCCATAGATCAAAGGACACCAAGATAGTGCAAGTTTCACACAAGGGTGAAGATAGAATTAGTGTGTAAGTAGTGACAATGTGCCATGCAAACATGAGTTCTTAGAATCCTAATTACATGGCATTCTAAGTGAAGCCAGGTGGTGTGACTATGTTCCATTTCATTCTTTAAGATCATATTGTGTGTATGTTAGAGAATCATATGACATAGATATTTTCTCATTTCTCTAATATGCCATGATATACTAACTATAACATGTCATTAAGTTTGTTATAATCACTCTTTATATCATTTTACAATGTCATACATGTATTATATTATATTTATTATTAATATTAAAATATTTCAGGCTGAGATATGTAGTGATTGTGAGGGGAAATGAAATGGTATTTGAGGTGATGTCATACATGACAAGCTCCATAACATAGACTAAACTTGGATTTAGGAGACTATTAGATTTACATGCCCTACACCCATTATGAATGGGTCCAAAACTTGTAGGGTGGAGAAATATTTGATTGGTTCTTTTATATTACCATGGGTTAACAAAGACATCATTATCTACTATCAAGGGTGGATGAGAACATCATAAGATATTATATGATTGTAGTAGGAATCTATGTCCAATATGCAGCTCGAATTAACATTGCAATGCAACTAGCATGGGGGAAATACATTGAGATCCCAAAGTGTATCTTTTAGCTTCATTTCATCCATAATGATAATATATTGATCCCTAGTTACATTAAATCATGTTTGAGAACACACAAAAATGGTATACTTCAACCCTTGTAAGAAAATGTGGCAATAATTGGAACCTCCACTAGAAATATACAAGTGTAGTTTTTTAACCCTTTATACATAAAAGTTAAGCTGGGGTCAGTGATTAAACTAATTTAAAATCCCTCTCTTCAAAAATATTTTCTTCATGAAAATAAAATATTACATCCCTTTCAGTGTAACTTTCACCTTTTGGGAAACTGCTAGTATAGTAGTTGGAGACTTTATTCTTTTCTTTGCTACATTAGTTTCTGGCTGCTCTTTGTCATATTTCATTATGTAATTCTAATTAAGTAATTTTTTATTAGAATTCAAACTCAATTTATTGAATTAAATGAGAATTAACCCTAAATAATGACTCACCTAATTTATTTTTCAAAAATTCCATTGTGATTTGAAATTTTATCTCTTTTTATCTTCTTAGGATCTTGATGTTTGGACATAATCCTAATGCAATTTTATGGATCGTAATTGTAATTGGTTGTATAGTAGGTTCCATTTTTTATTTTTTTTCTATATAAATATTCACATGCACTACACCAACATCAAATGGACTAGATACGTTACCTATGGCTTCATCAAAGGCCCTGATGGTTGCACGTTCTATGCATCAGAGGTCCTATTAGCACTAGAGTATCTCCACGTGATGGGCATTGTCTATAGAGACCTAGAGCCATAGAACATGTTATTCCAGGATGATGGTCACATCTTTCTCATTAAATTTGACCTTTCCCTCAAATCCATCATCCACCTAACCTTACTCATAAACCTTAAGGTGCACATCTGCCACACAACACCACTCTCCATGGTTGCCTCCTCCTTCTATATGTTACTATCTCGCATGCTCTCCTGTACCACTATTAGAGGTTCCCCTTATCTTAAAAAACATGTGGTTTCTAGTAATTATTCTAAGTCCAAATCCAATTGATAGGAAAGCATTAATAAACAAGATAAATTTTGCTAAAATGGTTAGCCATATGGTTTGTCCATGGTAGAATTTTTATTATGTTGACTATTGTTGATGAAATGAGCCCTAAATATTTGATTTTATGATTTCATATGTTTGTTATGGTGATTAAATTTTGTTAAAGGGAGTTTTTAAAATATGAATATATTAGCCACTTAATTTTAAATGGGGTTTTTAATGTCAAATATTGGTATTCTAAAGATTAAGTATTTGTATTCCAAGGGTCAAGTTTTGATCATAAGTTAAATATTTATATATAATTTTAGTTGATAAATTTGATTTTTATATGATAAAATAGTCATGTATACTTTATAATATCACTCATGGATCAACCCTTCAATTTAAGATCTATCTATTGTCGCAAGGCTTGCATTTGCCATCGCATCATGTCTAAATGTTTATCTTATAGTTTAACATTGATATTTTGATTACCCTTATGACATATAGTGCATATTTTTATTAAAACATGTTATATATCCTTTATATTAGTTATAGATGTTACATCCTAATTTTCTCACTAAAATTAATTTGCTTATTAAACAAATATTAATAGGGTTAATGTTGTTTAATTACTATTGTAGAAAATTATTTTCATTTATGCTAATGCATAGACACACATTTAATAATTATTTTTTGTGACTCATTACTTAATGGTTATTTTTACATGAGTTTCATATGCACGTGAATTATTCTCATTTAGTATTATTTTTCTTGCGTAACATTTTTACTGATTATCATTGCTATGGGCTAACTACCATTTACATGTTTGAGGTGGTGTAGGATAAAGTCCACTATTCAGATAGATAGGGAGGGAGAGTATCATCAAATAGGTTGTTGTAGCTGATTATGTTGGAGGTGGAGATATTCGACAAGGAATAGTGCACACACCACATAGTAAAAATAAATGCATGATTTTTTGTTAGTGAATAGTTATGTGATTGCTTTAATTTTAGTTGTGTTTGGTTATTTCATGCTTGATCATGTTGATCTAGTTTTGATCCATGATTAGACATTATTTTGGTCATGGTTGAAGTTGTTACTATTCTTTTTTATTTTGATTTTGATGTTATTGCAAAATGTTATAGTTATATATGTTCTTTAGCTAACTTTACTTGTGAATTTTTGACTGCATGACTCATACAGGGATGTACCTACAAGAATTCAACATAAAAAGTATCATTATAACACATTTATATATGGCATGGGAAAAAATTACATTTATATTAATTTATAAATTGAGTTTTAAATAAAAATTATCAAACCTAGATCCTAGGTGAATGTGACTATTGAGACACCTAGGGTGACATGGTTTTAAATTCCTAAGGGGATAAACTAGGTATGAAAATTTATGTTGACTAATGGTTAAAATTATTTTATGCATTTAAGTTATTATTAACATAATTATTATATTAATTGATAAATGATTTTGTCAATGCTAATTAATGAGTCATTATTTTGTTTGTCTTTGATTGGTTAAGCTATGCAATTTTGAATAGATAGGGTTCACCCATGAGTTGAGAGGAGATATTAAGGTGACTATGTTGTTTTGTCAGTCAAAGATAGAAGTTGTTCGGACATGTTAGGCACTTTAGGAGTTATGGCGAGTCATTCTTGGAAATTTATGGATGGATAAGGGTTTGCCATGAATTTAGGGGTTTTGGATGGCATGAAAATGGTTGTGAAAATAATAAAATATGATAGGGTTTTTGAAATGGAAGGAGGTTGTAGTTGATAGAGAGGAGATAAAAGAAAAAGGGACTTTTTCTCAGAGTCAAAGAGTAAAATATACTTGAGGGGAACTCAAGAGGTAGGGTTTGTTATTTGGTTTTCCCTAAATTTATATAATGATGTTATCTAGTTCATATTTAAAATGATTACGAGGTTTTTAAAATAGTGGTTTTAGAATTTAAACCCTTGTGAAGAATCAAGGATTTGACCCTATGGGAAGAAGAATTCCCCTCTACAAAATCAAATCAATGTTTCGATTCAGGTATAAAATAAATGTGGGAGATTAGGGTTAATGATGGAAATGAGTTTCTTTTGTGTAAAAGTGTGACATGAATGTGTTTCATTCAAATAACAAGAGCAGTATGTGTTATTTTTGTTGTCATACATCTATGTATTAGTAAACAATGAATAGCTTAGAGACATTGTTTTAGATATTAGGTTCATTTGGTTTTTGAAACGTAAACTAGGTTTTAATGATCATTATGTGGCTATATTATTATTTCACTATTAATTTTAAATGGATATATGTTTAGTTTAAATGGGACAGCTAGTGTTAAACATTATTGCCTATAAAGTTAGGGTATTATGAATGAATTGGGGGATTTTAATTTAACTCATGTTAAAATAGACAACTATGTGTAAAAAGGTTTATTAGTTGACTGTGTGTAAATTTAATCAAATATGGTAGGAATAAGATTATTTTGTATGGGATAATTATGAGTGTTGCTTAGTTATTTGGTTTGTGGGTTTCGGTATTTAGTTCCTGTAGTTAAAAAGGATATAGCTAATTTAGTCAATTTAACTTATGATTACTTAGTGGATTAATAACTGTAGATTTGTTATGCATAAAATGACTAAGTTTTTATTTATGATAAGTTTTTATAAATGGAATTGTTATTATTTAATTAGTTGTGATGATTATATGTTGAGTATTATATAGATGACTTGATTGAGTAATATAAAATATTACTAAAGGTTTCCATTGTCTTGAATATATATACGTAGTAGTATATAGGTAAGGACATAAATTATAAACTGAAATATTCATAACATTAATTGGCTATGTGTAATATAATTAGATGAATGATTAAAATATGTTTGATTGGTTGTGTTTGATGTATGGACCAAACTAAGCTTAAACAATTATGAAATAGTTGAAGTTGATTTATAATTTAGGGACAATTCATGTTGAATATTTTTAGTGAGTCAATGTAGCATATGGTACACAATAAAATATTTCACATTTGGATATTTGTGTTTTAAGGCATTTTAATTGGGACATTAGGTGTTGTATGTTATTTATGTGAATTATATTTTGTTTTAAAATTGAGTTATTATTTCTCAAGTTGGGAGCTTATGATGAAAGATTAAACTTGAAACATATATAAATATATACATGTAGTTATCGATCACACACACACACACACACACATAAATATAATACACATATGTGTGGGTATATGTATGTATGTATATATACATACATAAATACACACACAAATATATATATATATATATATATATAGGAATTAAGTACCTAAGGGTTTTTAAAATATAGAAATATAAGTGGACATACATAGTATATATGTATATGTGAATAATTTAAAAGTACACAGATATTTGTTTATAGTGAATAAATGTGTTCATATGTAAATTATGATGTATTTCATTGATTTATAATAGGTTGTTTCAGTTATTAATTGAATGGAAAATAGTTAATTACTATTTAAATCAAATAAATGTTGTGGTTATTATATTTTTTTAATAGTTTGGGATTAATTTACAATTCTTGAATTGTGTTTACTTTTATTATAATGTCTATGAAAGGAAGTTTTTACATAAAATGGGTAAATACTTAAGTATTATAAATATTGTTAATAATCAAATAATTGTAATATTTTCTTATTGGAAAGAGACATTAGGTTGTATTGGAACTTAGGAAATATGACAGTAGGTTTTACGTTGTTATTATATAACATGTAATTACTTCATGTTATTTCCTTTGTATTTAAATATTGTGGTATTGTTATATGAGAATTATATATAAATCTTGTATGTGACTTATTTAATAATTTTGGTATTAATGACACTAAGAAAATAATATTATGAGAAGATTCGGACACATTTATTTAGGGTCATTAATACATGGAATAAATGAAATCATATTGAGCGTGTGTATGAATCTGATTAATCTATGTGATCTTTAAACTATTTGAAAACGTAGGTCAAAGTAATGTTTAAATTTAAACATTATCATTTAACTTGTTTGATTAATAATCATGTATGCACGATGTCATGTTATAATAGAATTATTTATGATATGTTTCATGTAACAAATATCTTATAGCACATAGGTTCTAGTTGACTTATCGATACCTACATCATTATCATCTATTCATCCATGAAACGAGGTCCATTCCCTAGTTGGATAGTTTTACAGGGGATATATGGTATGTGGTTGGTGTGGATAAGTACTCTAATGATGCTCTCTCTCTTTAATAGTTAGTTGATAGATAGTTTTAATTATGATTAAATTTTATATATATTGACAAGGTTGTGATACTTGGTTTCTTCATGAAATTTTATATATATATATATATATATATATATATATATATATATATATATATATATATATATATTCACTGTGATGTAAAAAAATTATATTATTGTACCTTGATAACCAATATTTGGTTGCTCTTATTGTATAATTTTATTACATAAACTTTCAGCATTTGGCTGAGATAATAATTAACAAATATATAATTTGTGATAAATTGAATTTATAATACTACATTATGTTTTCAGTTTGATCATTATCTATATGAATCATAATCATTTATTTAAATAGGATGCATTTAGTTAAAGATCAAATATATTATCTTAATTGAGAATAATCTAGTTTAGATTACTGAAGTAAAAAAATTAAATAAAAAAATTACATTTTTCAAGTTAAACTTAGTGATGTTATAATATTATGGTATCAGAGTTGAGGCTCAAACTCTAAGACTTAATTAGTCCACTAACATATTTGTATTATCTTGTTAATCAAAAAAGGATAATATTGCATGGTAGACCTAGAGGTGAGTCTAACAACCTCACTAGATTTTATCAGAATATTATAATAATTTTTTTAAAATTAAATACACATATTCAACATATAGATTTCACCATAAGAAATCTTAAACTAGTGATCTTTAAATAATTTCATTAATTTATTTGACCCTTAAAGGTTATATCTAATCCACTTAGCTAAGGATCACCATGAATAGATAAATAAATCATGAACAATATCAAATAATCATAAATATTGCATCTCAACATAGATGATATAGCAAAAATTCAACCATAGTTAATACAATAATACAACCTCTGCTATAGAAGTGAAATGTATAAATGATTCAGTGTCAGCAATACAAAATAATATCTCAAATGATAAAACATGATATAAAGCTTCTCTGAATAGAGTCTCCATGACTCAATATTTTACATGACTCAAGAGTCTCCATGACTCAAGCATCAATTTGTAATCTTAAGTGTAGTCTCAAATATAGTAGTCCAGCTAAGAGGGAGAGCATCGTTTGAGTGCTTTTTTGCACCAACTATGGACCATAGATCCCCTACACTATCTCCCAAACAAGGGAATGACCCTCCCTTCACAAATAGGTGGATAATGATGGTGTGGGAATCCAAAATAACATACTATAACTCTTGTATCGAATATATATAATATATAATATGTACTATAAAGAAATCCATTCTAATTTGATATTACATAAATATGAAAACTAAATCAACATATGAAATGAAAATGTCTATCAAACATTACTTTATCCAAAGTTTTTTAATAATAAATTATCTCTAAGATCAATCAAATTCATACACACCACTTGATCAGTTGTATTTATGACACTAATTAAGCCAGTGGAATTTGTCTACTATTTAATTAAGGTCATGAATGCAAGATTCGATAAAATAAACAATAATAAAAAAACTAATAAATTCAATATTTATTTCACTTTACCTAATAAAAAATATGCTAAAAATAGAAATATCAAAAACATTCATTTAATCTCTTAAATGAAGTGAATGGAATCTAAACATCTAGTTTATTACTAATAATAAACAAAATACAAAAACACTCCTCAATATATCATATCATCCAGGTATTGAATATCTAGACTGCTAGTTGATTTATCTATTAAGCAACTTATAATATTATTTCTCCATGAAATTTTTGTTCCTAAAATCTGTCACTTAGTTCTGGGACAACATATGAACTATTTTGGTCCTGCAGGCCAAAATTCTCTCTTTCCTTCTCAAAAATTGTTTTGGGCATTCAAATTCTCCATTTTTCAAGCTTTTTCAGCTAACAAACTTCACAAGGTCATTTCTACACACTCCACAAGCTCATTTCTATGGACTCTATAGGTTTATTTCTATGGACTCCACAAGCTCATTTCTACAGACTCCACAGGCTCATTTCTATGGACTCTGCAGGAAAGGAACAAGTTTCCAACACTTAGGCAATTTCAAGACATGTTCAATGCCTTGGTTCAACCAAAAATTCCATCAACAAGATTCAAACAAAGGAATGAACTGTTGAACCATTAAACCTTGAACCAAAATGGTTCAAAGGGTTCAAAGGTTCAATGGGTTCAAAAAGTTTAATGACATCAACAAGCTTAAAGATGTTAAGCGCTTCAGCAAAGTTCATAGTTCAAGTGCTTCAGCAAGTTTAATGGCTTCAAAAGACTTAACAAAAAGAAGGCTTGAACCATTGAACCATTGAACCTTGAACCAAAATGGTTCAAAGTTTCAATAGGTTCAAAGGTTCAAAGTTTCATCAAGTGGTTGGTTCAATGCAATTGGTTCAAGTGGTCAATTGAATGAGCAGAACACATGATTGAACCGTTGAAGCATTGAACCAAAGTTGGTTTAATTGGTCGGTTCAATCAGCCAGTTCAAAGGAGTGCCCCAAAGCCCAAAGGCCAAAGTACCCTTATGGATGGTAGTGAACCAAAGGTGAGTGCCCTTGTGGAGGGTAGGTGATGAACAAAATGGACCGTTGCAAAAAGCCAAAAGGGTAAGATTTTCTTCAAAAAAGTGAACAAGGCAAGGAACATTTCCTTCAGATAAAATGTCCAAAGGAATTCCTTCAGAAATTTTTTTTTAAGGAATTAAAGCCAAAGGACCTCGAAGACCACCTGAAGGCCACCCAAAGGATCCTAAAGGGCAGGTACCCTTGCAGGGGACTCTCAACGAAAGCTGAAGGGATACCTCCCCTTAGGGAAGGATCAAATAAGAAATCCAAAGGAAATAAAGTTGAAGGAATTGACCAAGGAGCTGAGAAGGCCACCCAAACCATTGAAATAGTCAACCAATGATGTCCCCATGGATGTCAAATTTAAGGTAATGAAATATTCATTAAATTTTCAAAGTGGTGCGGAACCTAAAAATAAACTCAGCGACCAACTAGAGAAGGAGCTAAAAGAGCTGGCAGAAAGGGAAAAGATATCCCAAGAGCTCAAATCATAGCAGAAAGAGGGAAAGACCAAAAATATCTGTGTAAAAGTTATTCTAGTAGGTGGAACAGTCCAACAAGTAAATATTTGACCTTTCAAGCATTAAAGGCACGGCTTATTTTTCTCCATAGAGTAAAGGTGAAGTGGACAATTGTGCAGATATCAAGAGACATACCAGATGACCCAGGCCAAGGAGAAGACATTTGAGATAAATCAACACACCATAGTTAAGGCAGCCACCCTATTCCAACATGGGCCACTTCATGGAATAAAGCACCAAGCCTTTCTGGGCGACTATATAATGTAATCTCTTATTCTGTGTAAGAGAGATCTTTCCATTATAAAAGAAAAACTCTGCCCAAATTGAAAGGCAATTACTGAGACTTTGAGCTCAAATTATTGATCATATTTCTTTATCTGAATGATAAAGCAAGTTAATTTTAGACTTTGTGCTGTTATAGCTTGTATTATTTTAGGAAACTATTCTTATGTCCATTTCCTAGGAGCATTCTTGTTTATTTAATTTAACAAGCAGAACTAGTGGAAGTAATCAGGAAGGTGTCTTGAAGCTAACTATGGAGAGACTTTGTGCTACCACAACTGTCTTTAGTGTGTGTGTTTCTAGTTTATTTCTGTGTAAAGGATCTTGGGATGACTTTGTGCCCTCATTATTCTTCGTATTGCACTCTTGGGTAGTCGAGGTGGAGACTTTGCACTACACCTCAATCTGCTGGTTACTAAACCCTTGTTACTAGTTACTTGTTTCCTACCTGAAACAACTCCTGTTGTTTCCTACCAGACCACTTCTGAAAAAAGAGAAGTGCCTTCAGTGTCTTCACCAGGATTTTTCCTTTTCTTTTGAACATCATCTCTGAAAAAAGAGAGATGGATGGTGTTATCCTACCCTTGAGTGTTATTTTCTATATATATATATATATATAGTATATATCTCCTCATAGTTATAAGGGAACCTCCCCTTGATGAGAGGAGAGATTTGTCCCCTTTTTATGTGGTAAACCCACACATCTAGTTGACCAATCTCCCTATCTTGTGGTTGAAGAGACCTATTTTGCTCATCAGTTAGCTGGTGACAAAATATTCACCCAACAATTTTTGGTGACTCCACTAGGGACATAGTAATTTTGTGCAATTTGAAGCCTCAAGCTTTAGATTGAAATATCCCCTGTGTCTTACCCATTATCATTATAGCCTTATCCATTTATTCCACTGGGGACACAACAATTTTGCACAATTTAAAGCCTCAAGCTTTAGATTGAAACATCACCTATGTCTTACCCATTATCATTATAGCCTTATCCATTTATTCTACTAGAGAAGAACAAGCAGATCCAGTTGTTTCCCATTGTTAATTTTCCTCCCAGCTTTGTGCAATAGTTTTTTGACGATTCCATTGGGGAGCACAGCAATTTTTCACAAATTTAAAGCCTTAAGATTCAGATTAAAGCATCACATGTGTCTTATCCATTATCATTACATCCTTATCCATTTCCATTATATAATCTAGTCTATCAACCAGAGCTGCTGGGGAAGAACGTGAGTTTGAAGCCTCAAGCTTCAAGCTGAAGCAGGGCTAGTTCTTTTCCATTTTTATTTTAAAATATGGCAGCTCCATGCTATACAAGAAGCCAAAAATCTCAAGGTGTTGTTGACCCTATTTTTGAGTTGGTGTAGCAAAGCAATTTTGATTTATTTCCTCCACAACCTCACCTTCAATGAACTAGGATTCTTCCTCCTACCCATACTAGGTCACCAATACAAGGTAGAGTTTATTTTTCTACTATTAGCAGAACTTTGCCTATCCATACTCCACCCAGATTTGTTATCCCACTTTTACATAATAAAATCATAGCTCAAGGCCCCTGGGGTAACTCTTCTGGTCCACTAAATTTGACCCCACCTTTACATGACCTTCCACGCAGTTCAAGGAAGAATTTTCCTAAATTCTTTGGTGATGGGAAAGTTCACCCTGATGAACATATTGTTCCCTTCAGCATAGCCTGTGGTGTAATTGGAGTGGAGTATGAAGACATAGCAGTTAGGTTGTTTGTGGAAACACTACAAGGCACTACTGCAAACTAGTTCTATCAGCTATAATCCCAGACTGTGACTGACTAGAACACTCTCAAAGCTAAGTTCAAAGCAAGGTTTAATCCTGTAGAAGATGTGCATGCCATGCTGGCCCAGCTCATACAAATGAAGAAAGAACCTCATGAACCTATGAGGGACTTCATTGCCATGTTAGACAAGCTGAGGAACATGATTCCCATGATTGCCCAGCTGATACTTGAGAATCTCAAGTGCTTTTTCATCAACTCTCAACTGCCTGAAGTGAGTTTTTTGTTGAGACGTGCTAGCCACATAGAGCCTGCTGCTACTCAAGATTTGGCCACTGAGGTGGAAGATGATCTCATCTTGGTAGGGAAGATAAGAAGAGATCCTAATAGAGGTAAATCTTCTTCATCTTCTAATAATTAATCTATAGACACCACTGATCAAATGGTGCAAAAGCTAGCAAATGAACTGCTAGCCTTGAAAAGACAAGTGGCCCAAGGTATGTCTACTCCTTATTAGGATATGCCAAGGAGTACATTTCAGAAGCAGTCATATCAAGGCAATGTTGTTAGAAGTCAAAGGTAACCAAATCATCTTCCTCCCCCATAGGGGAACCTTGCCTTTGAAACACCTCCAACCAATTCTACAGTTGGATATCTTAAATTAGAATTAAATTTCTCCTTCCAGCCTGAATTGAACTCTAAAATTGATGATGATCTCTTTGCAGTAGACCAAGAAGAATCAGTTGGCGACTCCAACATTGGTTTCCTAAATTACCAGGATGAACCTAGAAGTGAAGGGAAAGTAGTTGAGGGATCATATGCTATTTTCACCTAGTTCAAGAACCAGTTAGCCCAGTAATCTGATAAGAAAAGAATAGAGGAATGAACTCAGCATAAAATTTCAATTTCTAAGTGGGGATCCGCTCTACCCTTCTAGCCAAAGGTTTCGGTGACTGTTAAAAAGGTGAGTACATCAAGAATTCATATACCTTCTACTTCAAATTCATAGACTAGTCCTCCCCCTCCCAAAAACTAAAAGGATGAACTCACATCCTCTGTTCCTAGTTCATTTCAGACATTTGACATAATTGACCATATCAAGATAAAAAATTCAAATGTCTAAATTTAAATTCCTGCAATCCAACCCTGAGCAGTTGGATAGGTTAGTGGAATGTGTGAAGAATAAAACCATCCCTACAGGACCAGATATTCCAAAGGTGACTCCCACATCCACCTAGAATAACCTTTTCATTGCTCTTCCTACTGCTTTTGGAAGGACTAAACCATTCTATGTCTCCCTACTAATAAATGGACATCAGCTGAACAATTGCATCATAGACTCAGGTGCATCAAACAATGGCATGCCTACCAAAGTAGCTGAATCCCTTGGTCTCACATTGACTAAGACATTTTGGAGATGTTTTTCCATGGAGAACAAACAAGTGCCACTACTGTGACAAATCAAGGATGCCTAATTTGCATTTGCCACCTTTCCAGAAAAGAGAATCAAGATGACAGTCCTGGTGGCTGACGTCCTAGCCTCATACGACATCCTTCTTAGGTGAAATTTTTGTAAGAATGTTGGAGGAGAATTGAGCATGGACCTATTTGAGGCAAGGATCCCTATCAAAGGAATCATGTAGAGGCTACTTCTTAAAAATGAGGCAAAATATGTTGTCACCCAAACGTCAGCCCCTACAACTTAAATTATGCTTGAGTCTTAAGGCATGGGTAACTACTTTTTGACCATGGAGGAGGTTCATGTGGCAACTAATGGAACCTCTAAAAATGATCATCTAGAAATTAGTTTAGATGGATTAACAGAAGGATTAGTGGAGCACAGTGCAAGCCCAAAGGAACTCTCCTCTCCAAATGAAGGATAATCTGAGAAAGAAGCAGTTTTTGATGATGTTTGGATCCTAGAATTCACTGGTAGTAACTCTTCTACAAGTGTTGGAGCTAGGACTGTGTTGATATCTCCTCAAGGAGATATCTTTTCTTCTTCATATAAGTTGTAGTCCAGCAACACCAATAACACTATCAAGTATGAATCTCTGTTACTCAGGTTGAAGGCTGCTTAAGACAAAGGTGTCAAACTCATTCACACCAAAGGAGATACTGAGCTAATCATTAGCAGGAGTTTGATGCTGATAATCAAATCATGTGCTAGACTGAACTAGAAGAATAGTGAATTATGGTAGTGGACCATATTACTTGTCCCCCAAACATTACACTCATTTTTGGGACAACATTTGAACTATTTTGGTCTTATAGACCAAAATCCTCTCTTCCCCTTTCAAAAAATTGTTTTGAGCATTCAGGTTCACTTTTCAAGCTTTCCAGAAATCTACGGACTCTGCAGGGTTGAATCTATGAACTCTGTAGGTAGGCTCAAATCTATGGACTCTCAAGGTTGGTTTCTACGAACTCTATAGGAAAGAAATGGGTTCAACACTTAAACAAATAATGAAGAATGAATCGATTGGACCATTGAACTATTAAACTAAAGTTGGTTCAATTGGCTGGTTCAATCAGTAGGTTCAAGGGGCTGCCCCAAAGCCAAAGAGGCAAGTGCCCTTACGGAGGGTAGGCAACATTGATTTGAAGGTCAAAGAAAAGATAGAATTCCTTTGGATTTGTTCAAAAGCCCAAAGTAAAGACAAAGCCCGACAGAAAGCAAAAGCCCAGTGGAAGAAATAACACGAAGGAAAGAAACCAACAAAAGTCCACCAAAGGAAATAAAGACCGAAGGCTGCCCAAAGGATCCCGAAGGGTAGGTACCCTTGCAAGAGGCTCTCACTGAAGGAAGCAAACCATTTCTCAAGGCCCTGAAGGGCAAGTGGGGAATGATCAAATGACAAAGCCAAAGGAATTGCCAAAGAAAGTGACGGGCCTGCAGACATCAAATTTGTGGCAATGAAATAACTGTTGATCTTTGAAGGCTTGAGCACGGACCCAAATGCATTCGAAGGCCAAAATGCCAAAGGGGAGAACCACTAAGAGAAGGAGCGTAAAGAGCTAGTAAAGCTGGGAACGTAGCCCCAAGAGCTTAAATTCCAGGAAGAGACAAAGATGGAAAAGACAAAAGTAGAAAGAGGGAAAAGCCCAAAATGTCTACCCGAGAGTTATTTCCAGTAGGTGAAATAGTGGATGGAGTAGACTTATGAGTGCACCAAACCAAGGACACGGCCTATTTTCTTCCATGAAGTAAAGATGAATGGATAGGTGTGTAGACATTAGAGGGTATAGACCAGATGATCCAGACTCGGGAGAAGACATATGGGATAAAATGGCATGCCATAGTTAAGACAGTTGCCCTATTTTCAATGCAATCCTTTAACAAACTTGAAAATGCATTCAAGGCATTGAATGCACAACATGGGTCATTCTATGGAAAACAAGCACCCAAGTCTTTCTTGGAGCGCTATATATTGTAATCTCTCATTTTTTATAAGGGAGATCTTCCCCTTACCAAGAAGTGAAACTCTACCCATTTTGAAAGGCATTACTAAGACTTTGAGCTCAGGTTGTAATTTCATTTTCCTTGTTATTTGAATGAGAAAGCAAGTTTTTCTAGACTTTGTGTTGTTCTGACTTGTGTCATCTAGAGGTGTCCTTATTCATTTAATTTGGTAAGCAGAACTAGTGGAGGTGAGCAGGAAGGTGTCCTAAAGGCCCACTGTGGAGAGACTTTGTGCCCCCATAAGTACCTTCAGTGTGTTTGCATTTTCCTTTCCTATGTAAATAGCCTTGGGATGACTTTGTGCCCCCATTGTTCTTTGTGTCTTTCTCTCTTGGGTTACTGGTCACTCAGCACCCCTGTTACCGGTTACTTGCTACCAAAAAGAGTCCTGTTGTTTGCAAGAACATGCACTTCTAAAAGAAGAGAAGTGCCTTCTATTGCCTCACCAAGATTTCTACTATTTAGGAAGGAATTTGGCTCTTGGCTGAAGTTACTTCTACAAGAAGAGAAGCACCTTTCCCATCACCCAGTATTTCTCCTCTATTTGTCAGCATCATCTTTGAAAGAAGAGAGATCAATGGTTTATCCTACTTCCTGTGTCTTATTTTTTGCATATATATATATATATATATATATATAGCCTCCTGCATCTCCTGCATATCTATAGGGAACCTCCCCTTGATGAGAGGAGAGATTTGTCTCTAGTTGATGTATTAAATCTGCACACCTGGCTGACTAATCTCCCTATGTTGTGGTGATAGGAACTATTTTGGTCACCAGTTAGCTAGCCAACAAAATATTCACCCAACAGTTTTTGGTGACTCTGCTGGGGACAAAGTAATTTTGTGCAATTTGGAACCTCAAGTTTCAAATTGAAATATCACTTGTGTCTTGCCCATTATCATTATCACCCTATCCATTATAGAGTCTGGTGACTCCCATCTGGGTCTTACCCATTATCCATTTATAGCCTTACCATTTTCATCCATCTCCATTATATTATCTGGTCTACAAAACCAAAGCTGTTGAGAAAGAAAGTGCAATTTGAAGCCTCAAGCTTTAAGCTAAAGTAGGGCCAGTTTCTTTTCCATTTTTGTCCTATAATCTGGCAACTCCACTCAGATGTGTTATCCCTATTTTTCATAATTAAATCATGGCAGTTCAAGGCCCCTGGGGTAACTCTTTTGGCCCACTTAATCTAACTCCACCCCTGCATGAGCTACCACTCAGTTCAAGGAAGAATTTCCCCAAATTCTTTGGTGATGGAAGAGTCCACCCTGATGAACACATTGTAGCCTTCACCATAGCCTGTGGTGTGATAGGGGTGGAATTTGAAAATGTAGCAGTCAGGGTGTTTGTGGAGACACTACAAGGTGCTATTGTAGACTGGTTTTACCATCTACAGGCTGGATCAGTGACTGGCTGGGACATTATCAAAGCCAAGTTTGAAGCAAGGTTCAAACCAGCAAAAGATGCACATGCCCTTTTGGCCCAGCTCACGTAGATGAAGAAGGAGCCTCATGAGCCTATGAGGGATTTCATTGCAAGGTTTGACAAGCTGAGGAATTAGATTCCTGTCATTGCTCAACCAACACCTGAAAACCTAAAGTGCTTCTTCATCAACTCACAACTGCTTGACGTGAGTTTTTTGCTAAGGCGTGCTAGCTAGATAGACCTTGTTAAAGCTCAGGACTTGGCGACTGAGGTAGAAGATGACCTTATCTTAGCTAGAAAGATAAAAAGGGATTCAAATAGAGGTGCATCTTCCTCATCTTCTGATAACTCACCTATAGCCACCACTGACCCAATGGTGTAGAAGTTAGCAAATGAAGTGCTAGCCCTCAAAAGACAAATGGCCCAAGGTATGTTTTTTGCTCCTCATCAGGATGCCCCAAGGAGGACATTTCAGAATCAGGCATACCAAGGCAATGTTGCTAGGGGTCAAGGGCAACCAAATCATCTTCCTCTCCCATAGAGGAACCTTGCCATTGAAGCACCTCCAGCCAACTCAGCAGTTGGATATTTGGAAACAGAGCATGAGTTCTCTTTCCAACCTAAGTTTAATCAAGAAAATGACAATGACCTCTTTAGGGAGGATCAAGAAGAGTCAGTTGGCGACTCCCACATTGGTTTCATGAGTTACCAGGATGAACCTAGAAGTAAAGGCGAAGCAACTGAGGGATCATGCATAGTGTTCACTAGGGCCAAGAACCAGTCAGCCCAGCAAGTTGATAAGGAAAAGACAGAGGAGTAACCTCAACTAGCAATTTCAATTGCTAAGCAAGGAACCACTCTGCCTCTCCAGCCAAAGGATCTGGTAGTTGTTATAGAAGTAAGTACAATGAACATCTCTGCACCTTCTACTTCAAAATTTCAAATCAGTCCTCCCACCCCTCCCAAAAACCAAAAGGATGAACCCCCATCCCCTGCGCCTAGTCTAATCTAGCCATTTGACATAATTGATCATGTCAAAAGCGTCGAGACCCAAATAGCTACCCTTGTAGCCCAAATTTTGTTTAAGTCTTCAGGCAGGGATGAAATAGTAGAAGAATTGGTGGAGTGCAACATAAGTGCAGAAGAACCCTCCCCTCCAAATGAAGAAGAATCTAAGATATCTGAGGGGGATAATCAAGACATGTGTTGGGCTGAGTTATTAAAACAATAAATTATGGTACTAGACCATACTGCTGCGCTCCAAAATTAGGCAGAGAAACTCTTCATCGAGAGAGCAAGAATTTGTGGTTTTCAGATTGAAGACCATGCCTTACCACGGGGCAAGAAGAGAAAGCTAAGAGGAGGACACAGGAAATGTGATTCCTGGTGGAGAGTTCCATTCTCCCATCACTGATTTTGGGGGAAAAATGGCTTCTTGCTGGTTTATCAGGATAGAAGGCCATTTTCACTACCTCTTAAGGGGTAGCATCTAAGGTACTTCAATTCTTGAAGTACTAAATAAATTCACCTGTACATTTGTATATCTATATAGTTTTTATTTCTATTTCATGCTTTTCATTTTTGTTTGTTTTTGTCACCTTTATTTTTGGGTAACACGACTCCATAGCCCAATGGCACACTTCAAGGCACTGGAGATTCTGGATTCTACTCCCTTCAATCACTTTTTGTAACAGAAGGAAGTTCCCCAACTGAAGCCAGCTATTGTCCCCCAAAAATATCACTCATTTTTGGGACAACATTTGAACTATTTTGGTCCTACATACCAAAATCCTCTCTTCCCCTTTCAAAAAATTGTTCTGAGCATTCAGGTTCACTTTTCAAGTTTTCCAAAAATCTACGAACTCTGCAGGCAGGCTCAAATCTACGGACTCTCAAGGTTGATTTCTACGGACTCTATAGGAAATAATGGGTTCAACACTTAGCCAAATAATGAAGAATGAATCGATTGGACCATTGAACCGTTGAACCAAAGTTGGTTCAATCGGTAGGTTCAAGGGGCAGCCCCAAAGCCAAAGAGGCAAGTGCCCTTGCGAAGGGCAGGAAACATTGGTTTGAAGGTCAAAGAAAAGATAGAATTCCTTTGGATTTGTTCAAAAGCCCAAAGTAAAGACAAAAGCCAGATAGAAAGCAAAAACTTGGTGGAAGAAACAACACGAAGGAAAGAAACCAACAAAAGTCCACCGAAGGAAATAAAGCCTGAAGGCTGCCTAAAGGATCCCAAAGGGTAGGTACCCTTGTGGGAGGCTCTCACCAAAGGAAGCAGACCATTTCTCAAGGCCTCAAAGGGTAGGTGGGGAAATATCAAATGACAAAGCCGAAGGAATTGCCAAAGAAAGTGATGGGCCCACAAACGTCAAATTCATGGAAATGAAATAATCGTTGATCTTTGAAGGCTTGAGCATAGACCCAAATGCATTTAAAGGCCAAAACACTAAAGGGGAGAACCGCTAAGAGAAGGAGCGTAAAGAGCCAATAAAGCTAGGAATGTAGCCCCGAGAGCTTAAATTTTAGGAAGAGACAAAGCTGGAAAAGACAAAAGTAGAAAGAGGGAAAAGCCCAAAATGTCTACGCGAGAGTTATTTCCAGTAGTTGAAATAGTGGATGGAGTAGACTTCTCAGTGCACCAAACCAAGGACATGGCCTATTTTCTTCCATAAAATAAAGATGAATGGATAGTTGTGCAACCATCAGAGGGGACAGACCAGATGATCCAAACTCGAGAGAAGACATATATGATGAAATGGCATGCCATAGTTAAGACAGCTGCCCTGTTTTCAATGCAGTCCTTTGACAAACCTAAAAATGCATTCAAGGCATTGAATACACAACATGGGCCATTCTATGGAAAACAAATGCCCAAGTCTTTCTTGGAGTGCTATATATTATAATTTCTCATTTGTTACAGGGGAGATCTTCCCCTTACCAAGAAGTGAAACTCTGCCCATTTTGAAAGGCATTATTGAGACTTTGAGCTGAGGTTGTAATTTCATTTTCCTTGTTATTTGAATGAGAAAGTAGGTTTTTCTAGACTTTTCAATGTTTTGACTTATGTCATCTAGAGGTGTCCTTATTCATTTAATTTGGTAAGCAGAACTAGTGGAGGTGAGTAGGAAGGTGTCCTGAAGGCCCACTATGGAGAGACTTTGTGCCCCCATAAGTACCTTTAGTATGTTTGCATTTTCCTTTCCTGTGTAAAGAGCCTTGGGATGACTTTGTGCCCCCATTGTTCTTCATGTCTTTCTCTCTCACGTTGCTGGTCACTCAACACCCCTATTACTGGTTACGTGCTACCAGAAAGAGTCTTGTTGTTTGCAAGAACATGCACTTCTGAAAGAAGAGAAGTGCTTTTTGTTGCCTCACTAGGATTTCTACTATTTAGGAAGGAATCTAGCTCTTGGCTGAAAGTTGCTTTTGAAAGAAGAGAAGCACCTTTCCCATCACCCAGTATTTTTCCTCTATTTGTTAGCATCATCTCTGAAAGAAGAGAGATCGATGGTTTGTCCTACCCCCTGTGTCTTATTTTCTTCATATATATATATATATATATATATATATATATATATATATATATATATATATATATATATATATATATATATATATATATATATATGTATATGTATGTATGTATGTATGTATGTATGTATAGCCTCCTGCAACTCTTGCATATTAATATGGAACCTCCCCTTGATGAGAGGAGAGATTTGTCTCCGGCTGATGTAGTAAAGTTGCACACCTGGCTGACTGATCTCCCTATGTTGTGGTGATAGGAACTATTTTGGTCACCAGTTAGCTAGCTGACAAAATATTCACCCAACATTACTGCACACCAAATTCAGAAAAAGAAACTCTTCTACAAGAGAGCAAGGATTTATGGTTTTCAGATTGGAGACCACGCCTTGCCATGGGGAAAGAAGAGAGAACCAAAAGGAATGCATGGAAAATGTGATTCTTGGTGGAGAGTTCCATTTGCCTATCACTGATTCTAGGGAGAAAATGGCTTCTTACTAGTTTATCAAGATGGAATGCCATTTTCACGTCTCACAGTGGGTGGCATTTAAAGTGCTTCAAATCTTGAGGCATCAGATAAGATCATCTGTACATATGTATATTTGTATAGTCTTTACTTCTATTTTGTGCTTTTTGTTTTCATTTTTGGCACCTTTCTTTTTAGGTAGCATGACTCTATAGCCCAATGGCATACTTGAAGGCACTAGAGATTCTAGTTTCTACTCCCCTTAGCTATTCCAAAATTTCAACTGAAGAAAGTTCCCCAACTAGAGCCAACGGTTGTTCACAAAATTTGTCACTCATTTTTGGGACAACATATGAACTACTTTGGTCCTGCAAGCCAAAATTCCCTCTTCCATTCTCAAAAATTATTTTGGGCATTCAAATTCTCCATTTTTCAAGCTTTTTTAGTGAATGGACTTCACAGGCTCATTTATACGGACTCTATAGGCTCATTTCTATGGACTCTATAGGGTAATTTCTATGAACTCTGCAGGCTCATTTCTAAAGACTCTATAGGCTCATTTCTACAAACTCTGTAGGAAAGGAACAAGTTTCCAACACTTAGGCAATTTCAAGATAGGCTCAACGCATTGGTTCAACCAAAAATGTCCATCGGCAAGCTTCAAACAAAGGAATGAACCATTCAACCGTTGAACTTTGAACCAAAATGGTTCAAAGGGTTCAAAGGTTCAACAGGTTCAAAAAGTTTAATGACATCAACAATCTTAAATATGTTAAGCACTTCAATAAAGTTCATAGTTCAAGCACTTCAACAAGTTCAACAGCTTCAAAAGACTTAACGAAAAGAAGAAGGCTTGAACCGTTGAACCATTAAACCTTGAACCAAGATGGTTCAAAGGTTCAATGGGTGCAAAGGTTCAAAGGTTCATCGAGCGGTTAGTTCAACGTGGTTGGTTCAAGCGGTCAATTGAATGAGTGGAACACACGATTGAACTATTGAACCAAAGTTGGTTCAATTGGTCAGTTCAATTAGCCGGTTCAAAGGAGTGCCCCAAAGCCTAAAGGCCAAAGTACCATTGTGGAGGGTAGTGAACCAAAGGTGATTGCCCTTGCAGAGGGTAGGTGATGATTAAAATGGACTATTACAAAAGGTTGAAAGGGTAAGATTTTCTTTGAAAAAGTGAACAAGGTAAAAATATTTCCTTCGAACAAAATGTCTGAAGGATTTCCTTCAGACATTTTATCCAAAGGAATTGAAGCTAAAGGACCCCAAAGACCACCTGAAGGACCTCAAAGGGTAGGTACCCTTGCAGGGGACTCTCGGCCAAAGCTGAAGGGATACCTCCCCTTTAGGAAGGATCAAATAATAAATTTGAAGGAAATAAAGTCGAAGGAATTGACCAAGGAGCCGAGAAGGCCACCCAAACCATTGAAACAATCAACCAATGATGTCCTTGTGGATGTCAAATTTAAGGTAATGAAATAAGTGTTAAATTTCTAAAGTGGCATGGAACTTGAAAATAAACTCAGTGACTAGCTGGAGAAGGAGCCAAAAGAGCCAACAGAAAGGGAAAAGATAGCCCGAGAGCTCAAATCACAGTAGAAAGAGGGAAAGACCAAAAATATTTTCACAAAAGTTATTCCAGTAGGTGGAATAGTCCACCAAGTAGATATTTGATCTTGCAAGCACTAAAGGTGTGGCCTATTTTTCTCCATGGAGTAAAGGTGAAGTGGACAGTTGCACAGATATCTGGAGATAGACTAGATGACCCAAACCCAGGAGAAGACATTTGAGATGAATTGACATGCCACAATTAAGGTAGCCACCCTATTTCAGCATGGGCCATTCCATGTAAAAAAGTGCCAAGCCTTTCTTGGTGACTATATAATGTAATCTCTTATTCTGTGTAAGAGAGATCTTTCCATTATAGAAGCAAAACTCTGCCCAAACTGAAGGTGATTACTGAGACTTTGATCTCATATTGTTGATCATATTTCTTTATCTGAATGAGAAATCAAGTTACATTCAGACTTTATGTTGTTATAGCTTGTGTTATTTTATGAAATTTTTCTTGTGTCCATTTCCTAAGAGCATTCTTGTTTATTTAATTTAACAAGCAGAACTAGTGGAAGTAATCAAGAAGTTGTCCTGAAGCCAATTGTGGAGATACTTTGTGCTGCCACAACTGTCTTTAGTGTGTGTGTTTTTAGTTTATTTTTGTGTAAAGGATCTTGGGATGACTTTGTACCCCCATTATTCTTCATATTTCACTCGTGGGCAATCGAGGTGGAGACTTTGCACTACACCTCAGTCTAATAGTTACTACGTCCTTGTTATCAGTTACTTGTTTCCTACCTGAAAGAACTCATATTGTTTCCTGCTAGACCACTTTAAAAAAAGAGAAGTGCCTTCATTGTCTTCACCAATATTTCTCCTTTGCTTTAGAACATCATCTCTAAAAAAAGAGAGATGGATGGTGTTATCCTACCCCTGAGTGTTATTTTCTACATTTATATATAGTATATAACTCCTCATAGTTATAAGGGAACCTCCCCTTGATGAGAGGAGAGATTTGTCCCCTTTTGATGTGGTAAACCCACACATTTGGATGACCAATCTCCCTATGCTATGGTTTCAGAGACCTATTTTACTCATCAATTAGCTGGTGACAAAATATTCACCCAATAGTTTTTGGTGACTCTGCTGGGGACACAGTAATTTTGTGTAATTTGAAGCCTCAAGCTTCAAATTGAAACATCACCTATGTCTTACCCATTATCATTATATCCTTATCCATTTATTCTATTGGGGACACAACAATTTTATGCAATTTGAAACCTCAAGCTTTATATTGAAACATCACTTGTGTCTTACCCATTATCATTATAGCCTTATCCATTTATTTCATTGGGGAAGAATGAGCAGTTCCAATTCTTTCCCATTGTTAATTTTCCTCCCAACTTCGCGAAACAATTTTTTGGTGACTCCACTGGGGAACACAAAAAAATTGTGCAAATTTGAAGCCTCAAGATTCATATTAAAGCATCACATGCATCTTATGCATTATCATTACAGCCTTATCCATTTCCATTATATAATCTAGTTTGTATACCAGAGCCACTGGGGAAGAACGTGTAGTTTGAAGCCTCAAGCTTCAAGCTGAAGCAGGGCTAGTTCTTTTCCATTTTTATTCTACAATATGGTAGCTCCATGCTATGCAAGAAGCCATAAATCTCAAGGTGTTGTTGACCCTAATTTTGATTTTGTGCAGCAAAGCAATTTTGATTTGTTTCCTCCACAACCTCACCTTCAATGAACTAGGAGTCTTCCTCCTACCGATACCAGGTCACCAATACAAGGTAGAGCTTCTTTTTCTATTGTTAGTAGAGCTTAGCCTATCCATACTCCACCTAGATTTTTTATCCCACATTTACATAATCAAATCATGGCTCAAGGCCCCTGGGGTAACTCTTTTGGTCCACTAAATTTGACCCCACCTCTACATGAGCTTCCACGCAGTTTAAGGAAGAATTTCCCTAAATTCTTTGGTGATGGGAAAGTTCACCTTGATGAACATATTACTACCTTCACCATAGCCTATGGTGTAATTGGAGTGGAGTATGAAGACATAGTAGTCATTTTGTTTATGGAAACACTACAAGGCACTGCCACAGACTGGTTCTATTATCTATAGGCCCAAACTGTGACTGTCTAGAATACTCTCAAAGCTAAGTTTGAAGCAAGGTTCAAGCCTATAGAAGATGTGCATGCCCTGCTGGCCTAGCTCACACAAATAAAGAAATAACCTCATGAACCTATGAGGGGCTTCATTGCCAAGTTTGACAAGATGAGGAATAGGATTCCCATGATTGCCCAGCCGACACCTGAGAGTCTCAAGTGCTTTTTCATCAACTCTCAACTACTTGAAGTGAGTTTCCTATTGAGATGTGTTGGCCACATAGACCTTGTTGCTACTCAAGATTTGGCCACTGAGGTGGAAGATGATCTCATCTTGACAGGGAAGATAAGAAGAGATCATAATAGAGGCAAATATTTTTCATCTTTTGAGAATTCATCTACAGGCACCACTGATCAAATGGTGCAAAAGCTAGCAAATGAACTGCTAGCCTTGAAAAGACAAGTGGTCAAAGGTATGTCTACTCCTCCTTATTGAGATATGCCAAGGAGGACATTTTAGAACCAGACATATAAAGGAAATGCTACCAAAAGTTAAGGGCAACCAAATCATCTTCCTCCCCCATGGGGGAACCTTGCCATTGAAACACCTCCAACCAATTCAGCAATTGGATATCTTGAAGTAGAATCAGATTTCTCCTTCTAGCTTGAATTGAACTCTAAAAATTACGTTGATCTCTTTGTAGTAGACCAAGAAGAATTAGATGGTGACTCCAACATTGGTTTCTTGAATTACAATGATGAACCCAGAAGTGAAGGGAAAGCAGTTGAGGGATCATATGTTATTTTCACCTGGTCTAAGAACCAGTCAGCCTAGTAAGCTGATAAAGAAAGAATAGAGGAACAAACTTAGCCTACAATTTCAATTGCTAAGTGGGGAACCACTCTACCCTTCCAGCCAAAGGATCTGGTGACTATTAAAAAGGTGAGTACATCAAGCATTCTTACACCTTTTGCTTCAAATTCATAGACCAGTCTCCCCCTCCCAAAAACCAAAAGGATGAACTCCCATCCTTTATTCTTAGTTCATTTCAAACATTTGATATAATTGACCATGTCAAGAAAACTAAAATTCAAATGTTTGAATTTGAATTCCTTCAATCCAACCCTGAGTAGTTGGATAGGTTAGTGGAATGTGTGAAGAATAAAACTATCCTTTTAGGACCAGTTGTTCCAAAGGTGACTCCCATGTCCACCCAAAATAACCTTTTTATTGCTCTTCTTTTTGCTTGTAAAAGGACTGAACCATTCTATATCTCCCTACTGATAAATGGACATCAACTGAACAATTGCATCATAGACTCAGGTGCGTCAGACAATGTCATACCTGCCCAAGTAGCTGAATCCCTTGGTCTCACACTGACCAAGACATTTGGGAGATGTTTCTCCATGGAGAATAAACAAGTGCCACTTTTGGGATAAATTAAGGATGCCCAATTTGCATTTGCCACCTTTCCAGAAAAGAGAATCAAGATGACATCCTAGTGGCTGACGTCCCAGCCTCATACGACATCCTTCTTGGGCAAAATTCCTACAAGGATGTTGGAGGACAATTGAGCATGGACCTATCTAAGTCAAGAATCCATGTCAAAGGCATCATGCAAAGGCTACTTCCTGAAAAGGAGGCAAAATATGTTGTCACCCAAACGTCTGCCCTTATAGCTCAAATTCTACTTAAGTCTTCAGGCATGGGTAACTACTTCTTGACCACAGAGGAGGTTCATGTGGCAACTAATGGAACCTCTAAAAATGATCATCTAGAAATTATTTTAGATGGAATAGTAGAAGGATTGGTGGAGCATAGTGTAAGCCCAAAGGAACTCTCCTCTCTAAATGAAGGAAAATCTGAGAAAGGAGCAATTTTTGATGATGTTTGGATCCTAGAATTTGATGGCAGCAACTCTTATACCAGTGTTTGAGCTGAGACTGTGTTGATATCTCCTCAAGGAGATATCTTTCCTTCTTCATACAAGTTTTAGTTTAGCAACACCAACAAAACTGCCGAGTATGAATCTATGTTACTTGGGTTGAAGGCCACTCAAGATAAAGGTGTCAAACTCCTTCACGCCAAAGGAGATGTTGAGCTAATAATTGGTAGGAGTTTGATGCTAACAATCAAATCATGTGCTAGACTAAACTAGAAGAAAAGAAAATTATGGTAGTGGACCATACTGATGTGCACCAAAGTCAGGAAAATAAACTCTTCTGCAAGAGAGCAAGGATTTATGGTTTTCAAATTGGAGACCATGCCTTGCCATGGGGCAAGAAGAGAGAACCAAAAGGAATGCACAAAAAATGTGATTCCTGGTAAAGAGTTCCATTCACCCATCACTGATTCTAAGGATAAAATAGTTTATTACTAGTTTATCAAGATGGAACGCCATTTTCACTATCTCATAGTGGGTGGCATCTGAAGTGCTTCAAATCTTGAAGTGTCAGATAAGATCATCTATACATATGTATATTTTTAGTCTTTAGTTCTATTTTTTCCTTTTCATTTTCATTTTTGGTGCCTTTCTTTTTGAGTAGCATGACTCTGTAGCCCAATGGCATACTTGAAGGCACTGAAGATTCTAGTTTTTACTTCCCTCAACTGTTTCAAAATTTCAACTGAAGGAAGTTCCCCAACTGGAGCCAGCTATTGTTCCCAAAATTTGTCACTCATTTTTGGGACAAAATATGAACTATTTTGGTCCTGCAAGCCAAAATTACCTCTTCCCTTCTCAAAAATTGTTCTAGGCATTCAAATTCTCCATTTTTCAAGCTTTTTCAGCTAACAAACTTCGTAGGCTCATTTTTATGGACTCTGCAGGCTCATTTCTAAGGACTCTGTAGTCTAATTTCTATGGAATTCATAGGCTCATTTCTACAGACTCCATAGGCTCATTTCCATACATAGGCTCATTTCTATGGACTCTACAGGAAAGGAACAAGTTTCCAACACGTAGGTAATTTTAAGATAAGTTCAATGCCTTGGTTCAACCAAAAATGTCCATCAACAAGCTTCAAATAAAGGAATGAACCGTTGAACTGCTGAACCTTGAACCAAAATGGTTCAAAGGGTTCAAAGGTTCAATGGGTTCAAAAATTTTAATGACATCAGCAAGCTTAAATATGTTAATTGCTTCAGCAAAGTTCATAGTTCAAGCACTTCAACAAGTTTAATGGCTTCAAAAGACTTAACGAAAATAAGAAGGCTTGAACCGTTGAACCATTGAACCTTGAACCAAAATGGTTCAAAGGTTCAACAAGTTCAAAGGTTCAAAGGTTCACTATGGAGAGACTTTGTGCTACCACAACTGTCTTTAGTGTGTGTGTTTTTAGTTTATTTCTGTGTAAAGGATCTTGGGATGACTTTGTGCCCCCATTATTCTTCGTATTTCACTCTTGGGTAGTTGAGGTGGAGACTTTGTGCTACACTTTAGTCTATTGGTTACTATGCTCTTGTTATCAGTTATTTGTTTCCTACCTGAAAGAACTCCTGTTGTTTCCTGCTAGACCACTTCTAAAAAAAGAGAAGTGCCTTCAGTGTCTTCACTAGGATTTCTCCTTTGCTTTTGAACATCATCTCTGAAAAAAGAGAGTTGGATTGTGTTATCCTACCCTCAAGTGTTATTTTCTGCATATATATAGAGTATATAGCTCCTCATAGTTATAAGGGAACCTCCCCTTGATGAGAGGAGAGATTTATCCCCTTTTGATGTGGTAAACCCACACATCTGGATGACCAATCTCCCTATCCTGTGGTTGAAGAGACCTATTTTGCTTATCAGTTAGCTGGTGATAAAATATTCACCCAATAGAAATAATATTATAATCCTAACTAATAAATTATTTATATTTCACATATAACAACCAATCCATAACATACCATTATGTTTTATATTTAAACTGATAAATACAATGAATGCTTCATGTTTAAACACTCTAATGCTTTTATACTAACCAAATATAAATAGACATTTAATATTCATTGTTAAACTTATGACATTTATAAAAATCATGCATTCACCTCATGGTAGTAATGCACAACATAATTGTATATATAAAATACATGTATATATAACTAGTATAACCAAATCTGATTAATTACAATCTATTATTATACATTTTTACTAGTATATATGTACACACACACACACACACACACACACATGTGTGTGTGTGTGTGTGTGTGTGTGTGTGTGTGTGTGTGTGTGTGTGTGTGTACATACATACTAGTAAAAACATAAAATAATAGATTGTAATTAATCAAATTTGGTTATACTATATATATATATATATATATATATATATATATATATATATATATATATATATATATATATATATATATATATATATATATATATATATATCTTTGAATATCCTTTCAATACTGATTAATCACCATTTTGTATGCAATATACTTAAGATGACATCCACTATCAATTATCTTAAGTATTATGTATACTTATGTGTAGTTGTCCATTTAAATAAATAGTCCCATAACTATATTTTAAATGAAATAAAACTAAAGTACTTGTTCTTATGAAACCTATAGGATTTCATATATGGTACCAATTAACCATTTTCTTTTTTAAATCAATGCACAATGTAATCAATTCAATTTTTTATTTCATACAAATTCAAACACTTAGTCGAAGTTGGCTATACTCAGATGTTTACATGTATAAAAGTCTAGTTTAAGTGAAGTCTTTAGACATATTTACTTTTAAAACAACAACAATAACACAATCACGTTTATAAATACTCGAACCTAGTCAAATATATACTAAGCAACACATGTTATAAGAACACCTATACCCAATCTATATACAAACTAAGCATCCATCACTTTTAGTGTTTATACAAGGTCATAGAATAAACAGTGTGTAGTCTTATTTAATTCAAAAGTATTTATGTTATATGTTCCACATTCCCTCAGTTCATTTATACTTCCATATATAAGTTTTTTTATATTGTCACACATTCATATGCTCAAACCTAGGTAATCATATATATGGTTGAACCCATATTGTTATGATAAATCCAAACAAGAATTTAATACATGGTTTGGTCTTTACACATGACCAAATAAAACACAATACTTAAGAATGGATAAAATTGTTTAAAGAATGTTTCAACCTATTTCCATTCAAATCCCAATTAAGTTCATTCCATCTCTACTATTTTCTTATAGCTAGTATATTAATCCTTTATAGTAGCAAACCCCTATATTTCCAAAGATACATGTGTGTGTGTGTGTACTCTTTCAAATCTATCTGAGTATATACATATATATCTATATTATTATATATACTACATAGTCTAATTTAATATAAGAAACTCATATTAAAACCCCATTTAAAAGATGAATGTGTTTACACTGTCAAGTATAAATATCAACCCAAGTTTATCCCTATCTCTAAATATTAATATATATCAACTAGTTCGAATCAAGCTGCATTATATATACACATATAATATAATAAACCTTCATGACTAAATAATGTTATTCAAAATAGCAAGAGGAGATTAAGACAGAGTTTATAAAAATCCATAACAACAATGACCAAAACCTAAGACTCTACCCCAATCTTTTCAAGTCATTTTGAGTAGATATAGGGTTATTTAGATGTCATGCCTTTCACATGGCCCTATATACACCCATATTTTCTCTATGATTGAAATAAAGAATACCTAGTGACTACTAATTTGTAAAACATAAAAGAACCAACCTAAAAGTGTGATAATAAGATGAACAATAATCCTTTCTCCTTTCTTTCATTGTATCCTCTTTTCTTATGAATATATCCTCTGTGTGAAGTGTTGTTCTATCCCCAAATCCTTTCTTTCCTTTATTTTTATTTGATTTTCCTCAACCTCCTTGCCATTTCCTTCTCATTCATGCACGGTAATCTAAATGACTGCATAAATGCATGCCCAAATAACTCAACAGAACCATTTAATAGTTTTCCCATTCATCACCTTGTAGACACACAATAAACTTCATATTTTCCAAAAATTGAATTTTAACCTAAGTAAATAGATGATTAGTAACCTAATCATCTCAATCCTTCTCCCAAATCCTTAATTAATAAATTTTAAATTCTTTTTTAAAATCCACATGATAACAAATAATCATTAGCTAACTAAATTTAATCAAATAGTCCCCAATATTTATTCCATGAAAGGTCTTTAAACTAGTTGATGGCCAATGTATTCCCATGTAATGACACTCAACCAAATAAAATAAAATAATGACTATATTTCATGATAATACCCCTATGTTATAGTTTTACATTATTATGTTATTTACTAACATATGTAGCAATACAATGATTTATTAAAATCAATCAATAATTTATAACAATGTATTCATATATATTTAAAAATCAAACCTTAGGTCAGCATTTAATCAAATATAAGATATTCAAAAACAATGTTATTTATATCTTTTGACATATAGATTTAGCATATATAATAATAATCTTTAATTATTATTATTATTATTTAAATCTACAAATAAAAATAGAAACCATGTATTTTTTTGAATGGAGCATGAACGAAAGATAGAAAAGAGAGAAAAAAATGGTGGTAGGAATATGTAGGAAAGTAAGGATAGTAGAGAAGAGAGCTTGGTTAATTATTTTATTGGGCCTGATAGGATAGTAGGTCAGATAGAATCATGTAGATTCACATGGGCTAAGATATTCCAAAAGGAGAAAAAGGAGTCAATCAAGGTTTCAAATAGCGCTGAAATACCCAATATAATGGAAGAAGTAAAATTTCATCATAATAAATAAGGCTTTCACTACCTCATACCAGAGGTAGTGGTTAATAGGGTTGTAACCAGAAACAATATGACATTAATAGGTAAATTCCTTGGCCCTCATCTAAATATAGAATTTTTAGGAAATGGTCACCAAGGGGTTGTATGGAAATCTCAGCCATGACTAGGGGTTTCTTCTTCATTCAGTTTAATAACTAGGAATATTGTCTCAAAAATTTAATGAAAGGACCATGGTTCTTGGGAAATATGGGACTCTTCTTGAAAAATATACCCCTGCTTTTGATCCTCTTAAAGAAAACATCAATGCCATGCCTTTTTAGATTTGTTTTCCTAGATTACCCTTAGAATTATGGGATCCAGAGGTGTTAAAGTGTATTTTTGATTTGATGGGATCCTTAATAACCTATGATGGAGCAACAAAAACTTTATCAAGACTTACACATGCATGGTTCTACATTAATGTTCACTCTAATCAAGTAATTCTAGATTTCATCTTTTTACATTCTAAAATGGGTATTTGGAAACAAGATATAGATTATGAGAATAACAATTATAGATGCAACAAATTCTATACTTTCTATACTATGGGACATTCTATTCATTTTTGCTTAGAAAATGTTAATAAAGAGGAAGTAAAAACAAATATGGCATGGCTAGCCAAAAATATTGAACAAGAAGATGACAAAATATTGCAAGAAGAGGAGAGTCATCCAAATGGAAAATAAGTTGTGATAGAAGATAATCCTGAGCTACATCCAAACAACGAACTTCTACAATCCAACCAAGTGAAGGAACATATGATGCTAGGAACCAGTCTGATTCATAGTCCTGATCAAGAGAAAAAAAAAATTATGAAAGATTTATAGTTAAATAGCCCATTGGAAGAAGGCAAAATACATGGTACTATGGATGGAAATAATGGATAAGACATACTTTGTTTAGAGAAAGAAATAGAACTACAAGGTACAGTAGATAGCAATAGTGAAGAAGTTGTAATATGTTAGTGGAAGAGGTAACAGTAATGCAAGCATAAAAGCATTCTCTTTCAAATAAGGAAAATAAGGCTTTTCAAAATAAGAATAAAAAAGTTATGGATAATAATGGAAGCATACTAATATTGCTAATCAAATTTAAAGTAAAAAACACTTTAGATGTACCCAGTTCCAAATGCACAAGAAGCTCAAAAGATACCATAATTGTGGGAAGCAACAAAAAGAAATGGAGACTTGAAAATAAAAAAGTTAGGGAGCAAAATACTAAGAAGGAATTGGCAGAAGGGACTCAACAATAACTATGCTTTACTAGCAGCAAAAACTCTCAAACAAGTAAAAGATGAAGTACATCTCTTGGAACATAATAGGATTTAATGGTAATGGTAAACATAGAGTTTTAACGGATCTTAGAATTACTAGTAAGCCATCTATTTTATCAATCCAAGAAACCAAAATGAGAAATTCAGGTTTTAGTAAGATCAAAAATTCAATTTGGAAGGACGTTGAGTTCCATAACACTGATTCCATTGGAGCCTTAGGAGGTTTGGCCACACTTTGGGATAGTAGGATTGTCAAAGGTGAGTTAATTTTTGATAGCACTGGTCATCAGTCAATTCTTTTTACCTCAATTATCAATAATAGTACTTGGATATTTTCAAATATTTATGCCCTTAATACATAGCATGGTAAAAGAAGGCTTTGGATTAACATTTCTTAGTTTCAAAATACTTGTCAGGATATGTATTGGATCATAATGGGTGACTTTAATATGCCCTTATTTTCTAGTGAAAAACAAGGGGGAAATATGGATTTCTTAGTGAGTATGGAAGAATTAGCAGACTTCATTGCTAATAATAACCTTGTGGATGTGGATCTGAGGAGCACCACTTGTACTTATACCAATATAAAAATAAGTCTTAACTTAATTCAATGTAAAGTTTATATATCTTTGATCTCTTTAAATTGGTTTAGTAGGCAATATTTCTACCTCTCTACTCTAATAAGAACTACTTCAAATCAAAATCCAATTATTTTGAGTTTTGTTGACATATTTCATTTTGAAAAGAGGTGGATTCAGGATCCAGGTCTTTATGATAAAATCAAAAAGTGGTGGGAATTTAATGGAAGAGGGATAGTGATGTACTCCTTAGCTCAAAAACTAAAAAATGTAAAGATTAATATTAAAGTGTGGAATAAATAGGTTTTTGGCAAAAAATTTGTCAGGAAACAAGAATTAAAAGACAAAATTAGTAGGATTCAAAATAAATTTGAGTAGATTGGTATGAATGTAGAAGACTATCTGGAGGAAAAGGATCTTCTTTGTCAGAATCACAATCTTAATGTATTTGAGGAGACTTTTTGGTGACAAAAATACAAAATTTTATGGCTCAAAAAAGGTGATCATGACACAAAGTTATTACATCTTACAAATCTCAAGCATAAGAGATTTAGTAGAATATCTGAAGTGATAAAATAATATGGCAGCCTCAACTCAGAGAAAGAGGTTATCAACAATGAATTCATTAAGTTTTACAAAAATATTCTCAACAATAATGTTTAGCAGAATGTTTAGCCACTTCAACAAGAGGAACACTTCATCTTGGACTCTATCCCAAATGGATTGAGAATTCCTCATGAGCTTCTCTCCTTATACAATCTAATTTTTATGAAGGAGCTCAAAGTATTGTCTTTTCTATGGATGGAGACAAAGCTCTGAGATCGGATGGATTTCTAGCTTGTTTTTTTCAAATATACTAGGATATTTGAAAACATGATCTTCTAAGGGTTGTCAACGAATTTATTGATAAAGGAACTCTTCTCAAGGAGTTAAACAATACTTTATTAGTGCTAGTCCCCAAGAAAAATGGTGTTCAAAACTTTAAAAAATTTAGGCTTATAATTATTACTAATACATTGTACAAAATTATCACCAAGACTTTAGCTTCCAGAATTAAACCTTTGCTCAATAATCTCATTTATATCTAACAAGGAGTCTATGTTAGTGAAAGACAAATTCAAGATGGGATTGTGGTTATTCAGGAAGCAATCCATTTCATGGACAAAAGTGTTAAAGCTGGAATGATTCTAAAATTGGACATGAATAAAATATTTGACAGGGTCTCTTGGAGCTTTTGGAATAAAGTCCTTGCCTTCTTTGACTTTCATGAAAAGTTTAGAATTCTTGTCCAAGAATGTATATCCACTCCAATGTTCTCTATTCTTATGAATGGTTCACCAGTGAGTTTCTTCTCTGGTAACCATGCCATTAGACAAGTTGATCCTCTTTCACCCTTTCTCTTCATTCTTATGGTTGAAGGTCTTAGTAGAGCAGTTTCTAATGTTGTTAGAGAGGGTAGTTTGAATGGTTTCAAACCTTCAACTCATGTTAAAACTCTATCTCATCAACAATTTGTTCATGATACTATTTTTATGCTTTATGCCTTAGTGGTGAAAGCTGGGAATTTTAAGAGATTACTTATTATTTATGAACAAGTTTCAGGGCAGCTTATCAATTTTAACAAAAATTTTATGTACTTTTCAAACACTCCATAGAGATGCCAACATAAAATTTCTAGGATTTTTGAATTCCAAATAGGAACTCTTCCAACTACTTACCTTGACATGACACTCTTCTCTGGTAGATTACGTTTATAGGTTTGGAATCTTCTCTTAGAAATATTTCAAAGGAAGTTATTAGGGTGGAAAGGAGCCTTACTATCTCAATCTACCAAGTGCCTTCTTATTCAAATCACTCTTCAAAATTTTCCACTTTATCTCATGTCCTTATTTAAGATTTTGTCCATTATTGTTGTCAAGATTGAGAAGATTCAAAATCATTTCTTGTGGTCAAGGGTTGATGAGCATAATAAATATCATCTTATAGCTTGGGAAAAAGTTTTTCAACCTAAATCTTTGGGTGGTTTAGGTATAAATAACTTAATATTAATGAATAATCTTACTGCAAAGATGTGTTGGTATCTTCTTAAGGAAAATATGTCATGGACTAATGTTATTAAAAACAAATACCTTAATCACTTGGATATTTCTAATTTTCTCTCTAGTGATAATCTTCCTAGTGGCTTCTCCTTTTGGGATAACCTTATTCATTTTAGATCTCTCATCTATAAGGGAATCCAATGGAAGATTGGTAATGTCAATCTCATATCCTTTTGGAAGGATAAATGGTTCTTTTCAACTCCTCTCTCCTAATTTCCTTATGGGTAGTCTTTATGCAATCCTATTTCTTCTATCTTTGGGGATTTGGTGAGAGACTACATTAATATGGACAACTCAAGGAAATATTAGAAGCTTTTAAGCTTGCAAGGGAAGAATCAAGAGTTACATGTCCATCTTCAAACCCTTGAAAATAATTTATAGCATGTTTGCATCCCTTCTAGTGATAATATGGATGAACTAATGTGGACATGCATTAATTATGGGGATTATAGTGTTAAAATGGGTTAATTAATTCTCAATAATCAATTTGAGACTGAGACTCTTTGGAAGGAAGTTTAGAACAAGGGTCTTCTTCCCAAAATCAATATTTTTGTTTGGATTACAGTTCAAAATAAATCTCTCATGGTGGAAAACTTAATAAAAAGAGGTCAAATGATTCCCAATATATGAATTTTATGTAAGAAGCATGAGGAAATGACTAATCATCTTTTTATTCATTGTCCTTTTGCAACTACTCTTTGGAACAATGTTATTGCAATTTTCAATCTTCAGTGGGTCACACTGGACAATATTCTAGATTCTTTAAAATAATGGAAATCTCATTTCAAGAATAAAAGAGTGGAAATGCTTTGGAAGCTATCCTTTCCCCATACTATATGGACCATTTGGCATGAGAGGAATGGTATTATTTTTAAATAAATTTACAACAATACTAACCAAGATAGTATCAATCTTTTCTCTAGGGTTAGAGAAAATATTTCCATTTGTGTCATCAAGGAAAACCAATAGCCTTCTAAGATTGAAGAGGATATTTTTGTCAAATTAACATTTCTTTAGTTTTTGACTCTTTTACTATGGATAAGATTAACTACATGAAATCTATAAAATGGAAAATTCCTCCTTTGGGTTGGATAAAACTTAACTTTGATGGAGCTTCAAAAGGTAATTTGGGAATTACTAGAGGGTGAGGAATCTTTAGAGATATCAAAGGTCGTTTCATTACTACCTATGCTAGAAACGTGGGAATCCAGTCAAATCATTATGTTGAAGCTCTTACTACTCTTTGGGGTCTATACTTTACTAAGGTATTGACAAGCTCCAAATTGAAGAAGATTCTTTAAACATCATCAAGTGTTTCAATAACTTCTCCACTCCTATTTGGACCATTGAACATTTTATTGATGAAGGCCTTATGTTATTTACTTCTCTCATTGAGCCTAAAGTTTCACATGTCTATAGATTGGGTAACCAACTAGCTAATCTCTTAGATAATGTTGTTGTTTAAAGTAACCAACTCCTTAGATAGACTGATTCATAAATCATGCCCAATAACTTCATCATCGAACTTCATAATGAGATAAGCATGTGTTAATTCTTGTCATAAAGACACTTATTTGATTTATGATTTATATAACATTGAGACGTGGAGTTTAATCATTGTAAAGATCGTGAGTATCTCTTTATTCGATTGCAAAGATCACTTTAAACTTCTTTTCACTTCTATCTCTTACATCCTTAGTTTTCTCAAACAAGATACCTCTCCTAGTTATGGTTGCATTTTCCAAAAAAATGGGTGGAGAACACCTTAGAATAGAGGCTATATTCAAAAAGGCTTGGGATACTAATAAAGTGTTATGGGAGCATCTACAGGTTGGTGGGTTTGTAAATTTTCTCCTTAAGGTTAGAGGGCATGACTCTCACATTTCCTAGAACTTTACCTAGAATTGGAAAGATAAAAGAGTCAATATCAGAGGTAATAATTTTTCCATCATTGAGGGTCTAATCTTCTTCATCACAAGGTGCATTACTAAAGGTTATAAGTTCTAAAGTAACATATGCAACAAATAGCACAAACTAGACACATTCACGATGGGGGATGAACAACTGGCTCCATACCATGGAGGTTTCCTTAGAACCTCTCTGCCTAAGCCATTTGATAAGCTTGAAAGGATCATTATGCATTTCTTGACTCTAGATGGATGGAACCATGTAATCAAAAGCTTCCACTTGGTCTTTTTAAACCACTTTAGGCACCGTATTCTGGTGAGTCTACCATTCTTTCTTATAACTTCTATTGAAAATTATATTCAAAAAATTCAATTAGAGAGGTTAGCCATTCCCTCTCACCAAGCCATTATATTACTGCTTCATCTACACTTCTTAAACTTAGCCTTGAGAAGCAATCCTTCCTTAACCCCTCCACCTGAGAACCCCTTGCCTTCTTCCTCTAAGCATAAAAGGGTTAGGGGCATTTTTGAAGTTTTGAACAATGGCCTCAACAAAAGGGTTCTTCACACTCACTCAAAATATGGGAACAATATTGATTGTGATAAGGCTAATGTATTCTAAATCATTCTTTCCTTGAGTACCCCTTCTGATCAAGCCAACCACAATTTTTTCCATAAGCAGTTGGATAATCTCAAAATCTTAGTCAATGATATGAGAAATTAGATGAATATTCTCAATCAAAATTATAAAAAGAAGATGAAGTAGATGGATTATAATGAGGATAATATTAAAAATTCTCATATTTAGATTCATAATCTGAGTGAAAAAATTAATATCCTTTATAGTAAGTTCATCAATTTGGATAATATCACTACTGGTATGGTTGAGATCATTAGTACCCAGGCTACTATTATTAGTGATATTTCTACTATTTTAGATAAGGGAGGTAGAGGCAGCATTCAAAAACATACTCGAAAGGTCACTAATAATACCATGATTAGCAGGATCTAGAACATGCATAACAACATTAAAGAGATAAAAGACACCCTCAACAGGCTTCGCAACTACTAAGGTGTTCTATTTTTTGAGCTACTTTCACTACTTTTTGGCTTCTTTTGTAGTAGTTATGTTGGTTTTGTTGTTTAAGCTGTCTTAAACTAGTTTTCTATGCTTATCTATGTTTTGACCCTCTTGTAATAGGGTATGGATCCCTACCAAAAAACCAACTTTTACTCTTATCTAAAAAATAATAGAATCCATCTATACTTTTTAAATGATTGCTACATATACACATTTAATCAATTATTACATCAAATAAATGCATCATATATGATAATCTAAAATGTCCACCAAGCCAATGAAATAGCACATTCATTACCAGGAATCAAAAATCATACTAAAAAACATATTAACAAACACCTAAAATAAAATTACACAAAATATTCTATATTATTCATATCAATTAATTAATTATGAAACATGGTATACTAAGTGGTGTTCATTCTCTGTTGACACTCAACATCTCCATCTAACCATTCTCTCTGATGATACTCTCCCTTTGTCATGATCTAAGGGAAGAATTTATTCTGAATCCACCTCATGCCAATGAAGGTAGTTAGAATAAAACATCATTATATCCATATAATAATGTTGTTAAATAATCAAACATGATCACAAAATATAAAATATAAAAGTACCACTAACTCTTGACATCTAATCATGTAAATTAAGCAACACAACTATCCCATAGTCAACATATGTCATCAAGTTTAATCAAATACTAGTTAATATACTAATTAACCATAATAATCCATAGGTTAAAAAAATTATTTATCTTAGAGATAATTGGGATGTGGCAGTAAGGGTACTTCAAACACTAACTCTTCAATAGATCCAAATAAATTTACTGTAAAACAAGCTATAAAGTTAGATCAGATTCTCCCATCCATGTATGAAACTAAGGACTGAATCATGTCCTTAGAATAGGAAGCCTATGGACATGTTGAGGAAATTAATTAGGACGATCCTAAAGAGCACCCTGCTTAGCAAGAAGCTTAGCAAGAGGCTCAATAAGAGCATAGGCATGATGAGGTACCATAGGATGTGAAGGCTTGTGTCGATGCAGAACTTGCATAGGATATGAATAAATTTAATCCTCCTAAGTTTGATGTAATTGTGTTAGGGGATGGTCAACCAAAATCTTGGTTGATAAAAATGGGAAGGTAATTTGAGATCCGTAATTACTCAAAAGTCACCATGGTAGTTTTGGGAACATATCAACCTTATAGAGAAGAAACAACATGGTAGGAAAATAGGAAGTTTGAGATGAACCTCGTATCCACTACCACCACATGGGAAAAATTAATAGTTTTATTCAGATCATAATGGTTGCCCTGGTTGTATTTTGACCAGAAGTTGATAGATTTTTAGAATATAAAGCAAGGAGATATTTTAGTGAATGAATACTGGGAATAGTTTACTAAGATCCTAGAATATGTTCTTCAATATCAATAAGACAAAAGGTTTCATATTTGAAAGTTAATTATGGGATTGAAACCCCAAATTAGATGTGAGGTTGATGTGCATGGGCCATCTATAATGGATTGGGTCTTTGATAATGTAGTTAAGTAGGAGTCAAATTAGAAGTCTCTTGCTCAGGTCAAAAAAAAGTTGAAGAAGAAGTTTGGAGGTTCCAAACCTAATCTTAAGAATAAAAACTAGAAAAGGAACATAAATGCCAAAAATTAGTTTAGGAACTAGAATGCTAAATTCAATATATTCTCAGGTAGTAAAAAAGTGGATGATGGATTCAATATTAGTTTCAAGGGGAATCAATAGTTAGAAAGGAAAGGACCACCTAGTAGATGTTTCATCTTTGGGGGTGATCACTATGCTAGGGAATGTACTTAGGTAAAATATGAAGGTAAAATTAATGTTTTTATGTAGCACATAACTTTCCAATAGAGAATTCATGTGGCTATTAACAATCGTCAAGCTGATTTTCAAGTCTTACCTATTAAGGTTGTAGGTAATATTTTTGGTCAACTTATTTCCATTTTGATTGACACTAGAGGTAAGAAATGGCTTATTTCTATGTGAATGCTATCTAATTTATTTTGTAAATTTGGTTTAATAGAAAATGCATGGTCAGTGCAATATGGGAATAAGGCCAAGGTCAAAGTTGATAAGTGCTTAGTAGAAGTTAAGATTGAATTGCCTGAATTCACATAGATAATAGATTTTTATGCAACACCACTAACACCTTATGATGTAATCCTAGGGGTAATTTTCCTTGCTAAGCATAAATCTAACTTAGATTTCTATCTTAATAAGTTAGAATGTCAGGGTGATTTTAGAAATCATACTCAGATTTAGGGTGAGAAAAGGAAGTTAAAACTTAGGTAGATTTCATCAATTCAACTTAAGAAGGCTCACAAGAAAGGATTTTAGTCATTTATTGTTATGATAAATGAAATGAAATAATCTAAGGAATCATCCATTGAGGATTACCATTTTATTATGGACTTTCAAAATGTGTTTCCAAAGGAATTTACAAGATTACCACCCAAGCAAGAGTTTGATTTCTAAATTGACATAATACCTAGTTTAGAATCGTAATCCAAGGCACCTTACAAGATGATGACAAAAAAATTGGTAATTTGAAAGCTCAAATATAGGATTTTTTTATCTAAAGGGTGGATTAGACCAAGTGTGTCATCATGGGGTATATTAGTGGTGTTCATTAAAAATAAGGATGGTACTCTTCACTTATGTATTGATTGTGAGATGTTAAATAAAGAGATAATCAAGAATAGGTATCTGTTGCCTCGCATTGATGATCTATTTGATCAAATATGTGGAGTGACATTTTTGTTTAAGATATATCTCTTAGCAGGATATCACCAATTGAGATTCCAAAAAGAAGATATTCCCAAAACAATGTTCAGGACTTGGTAGAGGCACTGTGAATTTATAGTGTTACCTTTTGGGTTAATAAATGCTTCAAACACATTCATGAATCTCATGGATAGTGTGTTTAGGGATTATCTAGACCACTTTGTGTTAGTTTTTTTGGATGATATCTTCATTTATTCTAGGAATGAAAAATAATATCTACAACATCCAATGTTGGTTTTGCAACATTTGTGGAAGCACAAACTATATGGTAAGTTGTCTAAATGTGCATTTTTATAGAGGAAAGTGCAATATTTGGAACACATTATCTTTGTAGATGGAATTTTAGTTGATATGGAAAATATAAAATCCATAATGGAGTGGCAAACACCTTAAAATGTGTAGGAGGTGAGAATTTTTATGGGATTAGCAAGATATCATAGGAAATTTATTCTAAATTTCTCAAAAATAACTAACCCAATTACCTCTTTTTAGTGGAAGAATCAGAGTTTTATTTGGTTGAAAAAGTGTGAAAAGACCTTTTAAGAGCAAAAAAGGAGGCTTACTTTGGCACCTGTGCTAAGATTTCTCGATCCTAATGGTCAATTATCAATAATCAATGATGCATCTGGGGACAGTCTTGAATTTGTGTTGGATTGAATTTATAATACTAGATGATGTTTTTAGTTTGATCACTATCTAAACAAATCATAATTATTTATTTAAATAAGATGCATTTAGTTAAAGATAAAAATATATTATCTTAATTGAGAATAATTTGGTTTAGATTACAAAAGTAAAAATTAAAAAAAAAAATACATTTTTTGGGTTAAACCCAATGGGGTTCTAAAAACAAATATTCAACATTTTCATATTCTCTAGGACAATACTATCTAGATTTGGACATCAGCATCGAGACTAGTGTCCATGTTCCAATGATGGTGTTCATACTTCACAAACACTCAAATTTGTAAATATTTTGATATATATGGTTCAACCTATTTTTCTTAATTAACCCTCCCATGAGATATTTTCAAAAGGTGTGGTATAAATTTGAAACAAAGCCCCCTCATTTATCTATCTATCAACTACCAAGCAAATGCCTATCAATCTCACTTAATCATTCACACAACTGAGTTCAATTGCCATATTCTTCCTTATCTCCATATTAGTCATAGGATCACTATTATTATAGGTCTAAAGCATTTAAAAAGCAACTCATTATCAATATTTGTCAAGTTATAAGCTAGATCACTACATGAACTTGTATATAGCATATTACACCATTGTTCACACACAAGCCCACACAAGAAATATAACTATATCATTCTAAGGCCCCCTTTAGAGTATATGGATATCTATGAAATGATCATTGATACATGTTTATTTGAGGTCAACATGACTTTGTTTGAACCCATTAACCCATGTTTTTCTAGGTGTCATCTCCTAACTGAAGAACCTTGGGTTTTGAGCTGCATATTGATATCCAAAATGTGTGTGCATACTCTAAATGAACAATCTATAAATAAATATGGAACCCTAAAAAGTGTAGGTGGATTTTTTTATAAAAGGACATGTAATTAATTGTGGATAGAAGTGTTAGTTTTAGGATAAATCTTCAATGCTAGTGTCCCTATTTTGTCAGTAGTGTTTAGGCTGATAGAGAGCTAATTTCTAGAATCTGATAAATCACAACTAAGCATCATATTTACTATTTTTACACCTAAAATTCATATATTTTATTGCACATAATTCAATAAGCTAAATATTATTCCTTCTTCATGATTGAGTAATCAAGTTACTGTTTAGCATTGCACTTTCTATATTTATCATACTTCCATAATTCAACATTGTAATTGAATAGTGTGAATTTGAATTATTTACTTATCCTACTTATAGAATAGTCTTCTTATTTGTTTAGGTTATTCTCTTTACACTTAATTCTAAAAAGGTCAAAACATTTGGTGAACCCAACCTATGAGTCTTCTTTACACAACCATAGCTTTCTCTAAGTTTCTAATTTTTCTAGAGTATCATTTTGTATATTTATTATATTCCATAATTTATTATAATATGGATAAAAACCATACCAAGGATAAAAGGCAAATCCTTTCCATGAACACATTTTTAAAATAAATCATAACTTATGAGCAATAAGAGTCATATATTTGTCAAGCCATAGATATTGATAAAATTCAATCTAAAATGTCACATTATCATTGCCACAATATTAAATTCAAAGCTTTGCCAAAATTGAGTGAACAATAAAAGGAAGGGTTGACAAATTGCATTACCCCACGTACACTTAAGGTTTATAATAGTCATCATCCCACTCCCACTATTTATCTATGACTTATATTGGATACCATGGTTCATGCTATTAGTAACCCAAAAGATAGGTCATCACATCATGGAGATAGTAAACATGTTCCTTATCTATCTCTCACAACATAATTGGATATGATCGACCCTAATCTTCCTTTATTTAATCATACTTATTTATTCCAAGTTCACAAAGATATCATTGCTTCCTTGAAAAAATCCAATAATGTGAATGTTTCTTCATGCAAATAATTTCAACTAAGTAAATTTTATTTGTTTTGCAAATTTCATAATAAAGATACACATGTCATTCCTAGATTTCAAAAGAGGACAAATTAAAACTCTTGGATACATCTCTTAGAACCTCAACAACTCATGTTGGTCAACTCATATCTATAATGAATATCATAGGAGACCTCCAATGGACTATTTTTATTCTCAAATTATATATGCTATCATGTCATGCTAATTTTAACAAAATCATGATCAAAGATCAACCTATTTTAAAATGTTTATCTGAATATCCTTATCCACAAAAGATCATCATACCAATGTTGCCAAAGATGGATAGATATTGTTAAAAGATTTCCATAGAATCCTAACCTGAGAAGCTTGGGATTGGTTTTATCACCTTCTTAATGGTTATTTATCCACTCTCAAACAATTATAGGACATTTTTCTCTTAACTTTTAATAATCACAATCAATTTGCATAGTTTAAAGTAGCATAATGACAAATCTCTTTGAGACCATGTTATCCAATTTAAGAGTGCCTTGTATTCTTTAACATTTTGACCTTTTGATTTGGAATTAAAAATCATATTTAGTAAAGGTTTTATTTCTCCATTCAAAGAGAGAGAGCATGATAAAATCATTATACTTCTTTTTATAGCTTATATTTAGATGTGCAAAAATATGCATGTGATCTAGACAATAATAACAAAGAATTAAATGCCTATTCTTTTTAGAGCAAATGTTTCATCAAAGATGAACACATTGAAAGTGAATTTATAGAAGTAGATAATAATTTCATTTTAGTTCCCCATGTGTCATCGTTCCTCTACCTACATGACACACTATGTTAAGAGCATATGCTTCTATTGATAATGATTGATACAAGTTCTAATTTTTTATGATCACTTTAAATTATAGTGTTGAGCTTATATACTAATGCTTACACATACCTGTACTCATGCTTACAACTTACATAGTGTATTTGATATGCTATGCTACATGACATTTTTCTAACACATGTATGCAATGACCAGTATGATATGATTATAGTAGTTGCTTATATATTTCACCTATTCATCTTTTCACATGGCTTACTTGAGGGTACTTCTTATTTGCTAACTTGTCTTGATTGTGGAATATTTGAACATGTTCCTTATTTGTTAGCCCCAGTGCCCTGAGTGTTGATTATTTTTTGGTGTGTGGATATTTGAATGTGTCCTCCCATTTGAGAGTGTGGCATTTAAATATGCCCCTTGTTTGAAGTTTCCTCAGAGCCCTTTTGTGTGACATTGAGTGTTCTTGTATGTGTGCTTGATTGTTTGTTGAGCTTGTGCTTGTTACTTTTAGACATAGTAATGATCCATATCATGCATCTTAGTGATTTTTATATTTGGATGCTGCAAGATTCATTAATACATTTACATAGACATAATACCACTATATGCTTCTTTACTACATGATTGATACAAGTATAGCATGGTTATATTATCTTTTTGAGATAAGGTGACTATCACATTGCATTACACAATTGGTAGAATTGAAAGAGTTCAATACATTTTATATGATTTTAATATACATTAGGGTCATGACTTTATGCTTTTGGCATCGATTTTCATAGATTTGGGACAATTTTTTTAGATTTGTGAGATAAATTATACAAACTTTATAGAGTAGAGGTTATATATTGATAAATACTTTAGCTTGAAACACATTAGAGGTGAATATGTCATGCAAACACACCAAATTATAGATACACATTCAGATTCATATAAAAATATTCATGCATTGACCTTATCAAGATGCACCGCTAAACTTTTATTTTCCTGCGGTAGTTGGCTCTTTTTAGTTCTAAGATCAAGATTCAATGCCCTCTATGGACTTGGCACTACTACCCTTTTTCAGGTTTATATGGTTATAACATTTAACTTGGATCAATTATGTATACACATGAGTTGTGTGATTGAGATTCAGTGCCCTTGATGTCCTTGGACACAACTCACCTTTACACCAGATTGGGGACATGATCACCCTCCAATTCTTGACCGTAATCTTGCCATAAAACTTAACTTGATGATCTACTACTAAAACAAGGACAAGTATATGGATCGAGATGTACTTCTTGGACATGGCATTTAGCAAAGAAAAGTTTGCTCATATATTTGAAGCTACCAAGGAATGGAGTGGTAGTTATGGTTCTCTCTAATGAATTTAGGAATGCAAAGTTGCAGTTATGGTTCTCTAATGAATTTATCCTAAAATTTAGAGCATATGTAAAATGATTTCATAAATATAAATATTTTTTTTTATGATAATAATACTAGAACTCGATGTTTAATTATTTTTGGTTGACGATAAAATGATTTCGAAATACAAACAATTTTTTTTTAATAATAATAAAATTTAAAATAGGTTTAAGACTTTTTCACAAATACAAATGATTATTCATGTTTCCTATTTGAGATATATACTACATTTTATAGTGGGTTGGTTTGTAGTTAGGTTCAAAGTGTTGTATAACCTTCCATCAATTTAACAACGTATACTGGGATTGATACAATTAAATTATTTAATCATTACATTCATATAATACACTTAGATTTTATTAACACTTCATATAATTTTTTAATGAAAATATTTTAATATTAATAAAAAATTGAATAATAATTAAGAAAAAATTAAAATGTAAAATGTAGTATGCATTTAAGAGTCTTTATTATTTTTAGGTAGGTATCATATTGAATATATATAATAAATATTATTATATATATTAATTTTTTTATTAGATTGGTATGATATTGAATATATAATAAATGTTATTATAAATTTTATTTATTTATTTATTTAATAAAAATAAGGTTTAAAATATTTAATTAATTTTTTATTATTATTTTTTGTTTGGTTAAGAGGGTTAAGGGGTCCTTGCTCTTTTTATTAAAATGAACCAGCAAATATAAAGAGATCCAAAGATCAGAAAGAGCCACAAAACAATCAAGAGAACTAACTTATGTCTGAATGAAACCTAAGGATCACAAAGCAAGCAATTACAATTATTTCTTTCCTTCATTTTCTTGTTAAGAATAGAGGTTTTAGAAGAAGCCTCAGGGGCAAACCATCTTATTTTCTTTTTCCTTACAATAATCCATTCTATCTTACCCTGCACCTTTCCTGCCCCTCTTCCGAGTGGATTATTAGCCACGGCAGGCAAGTCAACATCAACAACTAATTTAAAATCAGCTCCTATGATCTCATTTGAAACTTTTTCCTCAACATTTCGCAAAGATGTCATAATCTTTCCCTGCTTCCCAACATAAATTTTAGAATTGAAAAAAAAATATCATACCAAAAAAAATCTACTAAAAATGAACAGAAAAGAAATCTTTCCACCAATTTTTTTTATCTTTTACATAAAACTACCACAATCCATAACTAAATTTAAATACCCCTCAACTATTAATCCAAGATATGAACTCATAAAAAATACTTCAACAAAATAATACAATAAAAAAATAAATCATCCTAAATCCCTACCAAACTAACTAAACTTTAAATTAAAAAAAAACTAACAAACAAACTTTCACAAATCCCTTTCAACACATCCATAAAATTTAAAAAGAACATTGCTAATATAAACCCCTTACCTATACTGTCTCATGGAATCTATCCAAATGTTTAAATTCTAGTCACTAAAACCCTGCCTTTTTGTCAATTACCTTATGACCACAACCATGCCAGACTTAATACAACATTGACATACGGTTGACACCTACACCCCGACAATAAGTTAGGCCTATTTTTTTTATCTACAAGTGAGGTCTAGAAGTCTTCGGGGGAAAGGTCCCAATAATTGTGCATATTCCAATTATTGAACAAGGGTTTTTGTTAATATGTGTTTTATTGACTGAACATATTAGTGTGTCAATATTAAAATGTACTAAAATTGAACATGTAATATCTAATACTTCTTCAACATTTATTCTATAAAATTGAAAGTAACCAATCACATATTGACAAGTAAGACTCAAGTATTGATACTCTAATGCACAACTATTGGTACTCCAAAGATTAAGTTTTAATCATAAATTTAAAAAATACATTTTATAATTTTTCGTGATAAAATTAATTATATCGTTAAATTGTATAATGTATTAAACCTTAAAACTTTAGTTATAAATGATTAAAACAACATATTAAAATAAGTAAATTTTTTAAAATCTAATGTAATATTATAACACCTTAATTAACTGTCCAAAATTAAAATCCATGATCAAAATTAAAATCCATGATTATTGGAAGCTTTCCCCTAATATTACAAGGATTTAACAAATGGCAATGGTTTCGCCCCAGCCTGGTACCTCTGTACTCTTAAGCATTCTGGCATGGCTTCCGCTTTATACTACCCCTCACGCATTGACAACTGCTATGGCTTTACACAGCGAGTACCCGTGGGAGGCAACATTCAGTGAGAAAGAAAGTGAATAAATGTCAAATGATAGTCCCCACTGTTGTATTGTCAACTCTCATAATATCTACACCAATTCAATGCTCTTCATTGAATGATCGTAGGTAGCCTATTTGCGGATAGACTGCATTATTGGGCAACCTGGAAAGTGGAATTTAATGAAAAAGAAACTGAATTAATTTTTAAGGAAAGTAATAAAGTTGTATTGTGGAGTCTCATAATAGCTATACCAATTCAACACTTCTCATTGAATGATATCTATGAACGCATAAAATTTAATTTATTTAAATGTAAAATAATAAATTAGTTTATTTAAAATCGATGTATTGGTATAGTAGCAGTTTAAATTCAGACCCTATCAACGATTAAATAATTTATAATAAAATAATATATTTTGAAGATACGGGAAGGGAATTGAAATCTTTATTTATATTTCAAAACAAGTCAATTAACCTCACAACTATCATATATAAAAAATAAATCAATTTAAATAATTTTACCGTTTACAAGAATCAACTACCTCAATAGCTAGCTAAAGAAGTTCTTATTATTGCAGCAAATGTCGATCGGAATAGAACTTAGTTTTAAGAGGAGTTTTTATCCTTGGGAGATACTAATTTTTACTTTTTTTTTGGTTAGTATATATGTGTTAGATTTTTTTTCGCTAGTATGGCTTTCTAATATTTTTTTTTAATAGGGGGTAAAAACTTTATTAAACTTAAAACAACAGATTACAAAAGCGTCCAAATAGCCCAAAAAACAAGCAAACCAAAAACAACAGCGTCAAACTTCAACTCCAGCAATATCTCCATCAAGAATGGGTTCCAGTTCCTGATGTAAATCGCCACGCAGTTGCTCTCATTCATCTGCCTTGCGGCCTTCTCCCTCTTTCGACGCCCATTTAGCCAAACAATCAGCCGCCCTATTCCACTCTCGTGGAATGTGGGCATAGGATACCGACTCCATGCACAAACTCACCTGTAAAATCCACTGCACTATCGTGGCCAACTGCCAGCTCACATCAGAAATTTTCCTTTCCAGGATTAAGTTAATCAGGACCTAAGAATCAGCTTCGCAGATCACCCTCCTCCAACCCAAAGCATAAGCTCTCCTCAAAGCATATAGGATACCCAGACCTTCCATCTTATTAACCATCTGCACTCCCTGATATGCCGAGGAAATAAAAACCACCGATCCCGAAAAATTCCTAGCAATCCCACCAATCCCAACCACCCCTGGGTTGCCCCTGGACAACCCATCTGTATTAATTTTCAAAAGCCCAGCAGGTGGAGGCATCCACTTCCCCAACCGTTGAACTTTTTGTTGCCCCTGTGTACCACGTCTGACACACGCTAAGATCGGAGATAACTCTCTTATGCCAAATCGTTCTAGCACCTCAACGTCCCCTTTCTTCAATGGCAGCATAACCTCACTCTTCGCTTCAATAGATTCCAAGATCATTCCCTTAATTCTACTCTAGACCTGCTGAGTCACCAATTTTTCCTCCTTAAAACTCCTTCGATTTCTTTCCAGCCAAACTTGCCAGAGCAAAAAAACAGGGCCAACGTACCACGCATCCTACAAGAAGGAAGTCGAAGAAGGGGGACGGCCCACTCTAGACCAAAAATCTACCAAAGAGACAATGTGGATGCACTGGCATCGCCACGCATCCCACTAGAAGTGCCACAAATGAAGAGTGAAGGGACAGCGAAAGAAAATGTGAGAAGAGTCTTCCTCCTCTCTATTGCAGAGCACACACCTCGAAGGACTAGCAAATCCCCGCTTCTGAATATTGTCCCATGTCAAACATCTGTTCCACACTAAAGTTTATGTAAAATAGTTACACTTCGGCCACGAGAAACCATTCCAAACTTTCTTCCACCACTGAACTTCCCCTCTATCCTCATACTGCTAGAAAATCAACTCTTGATAGCCATAGGACTCAGTATATTTCCCCTTGGGGTTCGAGGACAAGGCTAACACATCGTTGTCCATAAGTGTGTTACAACTATGTCGAAACAGAATATTCTGCAGGTCCGCACACTCTACCTCCAAACCAATAATCGACCATTCTTCCAGGGACTTCCATCTGGCAACCGCCACCTTCCCCTAAAAGAAAAGGGATTTAAAGTCGCACACCCTTTTCCATCCAGATTCACAAAACCTCTGGGCTAGTGTACTCAACTGAGAATATTTGCAAATTATAGGAGGGAAACCATCCCACGAGTCATGCCAAAACTGGACCTCCACCCCACTCTTGCATATCCAAAAAAGACCCTTCTTAATCAGATTGGCTCCTTTCTTGAGAGTCGCCCAAATCGCCGAGCCTTTACCAACCAAATCATACAGTGGAATATCCCTCTGGGGAATCCCAAAAAAATACTTGTGGGACAACACTCTAGCCCACAGCTGATCTTGCTCTACGCACCAACGCCAGTATAGTTTGGCAGCCAAAGCAGTACCAGATAGCACAGACTACTGTAATTGTAGCCCGTCAAACCTCTTTGGGCTGCAAACCGTCTCCCACTTAATTAGGCTCCACTTGGTCGAAGATAAATTCCCAGCCCATAAAAATTATCTTGTTAAGGAGTCCAAGTCCTTAACAAAGCTCATCGGTGCCACTTGGATGATACCCCTATAGATAGGAAGAGCCTGCACCACTGATTGAATCAATTGAACCCGACTCGCAAAGGATAACCAATGGTGGGTCCAATGATTCACCTTGTCCCAAAATTTGTCTAGGATCACCCACCACGAATCCTTAGCCAGCCAGCCAGCAGAGATAGGAATCCTGAGATAAAGCAATGGGAGACTCCCAATTTGGAACCTGAGGATAAGAGCCACTCTTCACTGTATGGGTGGAGGAGTGTTACAAAAATAGATGATTTGCCCTCATTAATTACCTATCCAAAGGCCGCAAGGTAAATATTCAGGCTCTTGCATATGTTAGACGCCTCCCTAATAGTAGCCCTGCCCATCAAAACCACATCGTCCACAAACTGAAGATGGAATTGTACAGGGATTTTCCCTCCCCATTGCCAACCCTAAATAACACCATCACCCACATTCCTTTTGATTAATCGACCCAAGCCTTCCACCAACAGAAGAAATAAGTAAGGAGAAAGAGGGTTGCCTTGCCTCAATCCACGAGAAGCCTCAAAGAGATTAGAGTGCTCACCATTAATCAGAACTGAAAAAGAGGTCGAGTTCACACAACTCAAAACCCAATGAATCCAATCCTCTGCAAAACCAAAGGCACCCAAGAACTTTTGGAAGAAGGACCACCGAACTCTATCATAGGCCTTTGACATATCCAGCTTGATAAACATCGCCTTCTCATTGGACTGGGTCAATGAATGTATAGTCTTAGTAGCCATCACCACCCCATCCAAAATCTGTCAGCCCTCCACAAAGCCACCTTACTCCTCCGAGATAAGCACATGAAGCCACTTTTTTAACCTCTCAGTGATCAGCTTAGAAATAATTTTATAAGTGACATTGCAGAGAGAAATGGACCTAAAAAGACTCAGCCTATCGGCCCTTGCACCCTTAGGAATGAGAGCCAGGAAAGTGGAGTTCAAAGCTCGAAGCATTTGCTTATTCCTCTGGGATTCTTGATCAACAGCCAGGAGGTCAAATTTAATAATTTCCCAAAAATCCTGAAAGAACTCAATCAGGAAGCCATCTGGATCAGGCGCCTTTCCTTTCTGTATCATAAAGACTATCCCCCTTAACTCCTCCAAGGATATATCCCTCATCAAATGCTCATTCATATCCCTGGTCACCAAAGAGGGAATACAAGACATAATCTAGACCTCTTCAGCTGAGTCCCCCTGCGCTTCCTCCTTGAATAACGAAGCAAAATACTGCACTACCTTATTAATGATACCCTGCGTAGAAGAAACAGTCTCCCCTCTGTCCAACACCAAAGAAGTAATCCCCATGCCATGCTATCTAGCCCAAACTGAATTGAAGAAGAAGGTTGTGTTCTTATCCCCTTCTCTAAGCCATTCGATCCGGGCCTTTTGTTTCCAAAAGATTTCCTCTCTTAGTTCCCATTCCTCCAAAGTTTTTAAGGCCCTGGCTTCCTCCCTCAGCAAAACCTCAGTCATTCCCACATCTCGAATGGTTCTGGTAATGACATTCAGCTCCATCTGCGCCTCATTTTTCTTTTGGAAAATGTTCCCAAAACTTTATCGATTCCACTTTTTGAGTTGGTACTTGACGAATTGGAGAAGCTTAACAAAAGTATACATTGTTGTTCCTACAGCAGGCCTGCCCCTCCTCCACCAATCCGCCACTTGTCCAAACAGGTCCGGGTTCCTGAACCACATAAGCTGAAACTTGAAAGGTGCCTTCAAAGGCTCACGAGCAGAAGAAATGACCAATTTTATTACCTAGTGGTCCAAGCCCCTCCAATCAAGAATTTCAAGGCAAGAAGACCATGAACCCCCCACCCAGCAATGGAGGTCATGAATCTATCTATACGCTCCGCAATGCACCTATCCCCCACTCTTCAATTGTTTCAGGTAAAGCATCCATTAATCGGCTTGATATCCACTAAGTTGAGTGACTTAATATTATCCCAGAGCAGGAGAGAAGAAGGTTCCAGTCGTGCATTACCTCTTCTCTTCTCCATTAAATCAAGAATAACATTAAAGTCTCCCACCACAATCCAAGGCAAATAGAAAAATAATTGACAAAGAAAGTGGATGTCTTTCCAAACAAGAAGTTTACCTTAGAAATCTGTAGGAGCATAAACATTGGAAAAAAGGATTGATTCACCCGACTCTATACATGAAGCCACCATAGATAAAGAGGATTTAAAGGAAATCTAGGACACAGGTTGAATCTTGCACAGATTCCAGAAACAAGCCATGCCCCCCGAAGATCCATGAGCTCCAATGCACTGCCATGAACCATACCTCCATAACTTAGGTGAAATATTACTCATATCATCCACAGAAACTTTCATTTCTTGAAGAAAGAGAATATCAGGTACTTGACATCTAACTAATTCCCTAACAGCCTTTTGTCTGGGACCCGCTGTTCAGTCCCCTTACATTCCACGAGATAATGATCATTTCAAAGAAGTTAAGAAGTGCGAGTCTAAGGTCTTAATCGCACCAGACTCCACCAAGGTCTCCCCAATCATCTTGATTCTGCCTCTGTCCTTCTTGCGCCCCACTTTAGCATTTTTTTCTAACGTCCCCTTCTTTCCCTCCCTCTGGAGAATACCCAGGTGAGGAGAAAATTTCCCTTTCTTATCTACTTCTATCCCCATAACCTTGCCAAAGGGTACATGTCCTCTCCATTCCGTTCTAGGTCCCTATTTGTCGCCTCCCCTCCCAATTCCTCTGTCTGCCCCTCAACAACCATGGGTAAGGTCAACTCTTCCTACAGAACAACCAGAAGATTGGCTAAATTAATCTCTGGTACTGAACCTCTCACGAACTGTTCCACACTCCTTAATCTTAGATTTACTTCTTACTGGCCCAATTCATCCAAGATTTCAAACCTATTGAAAGAGTCATCATCTTGCCTCTCCCTAAGTGTCCTCTTCTGGCCCCTATTACGATTTTGAGCTTTCACCTGTACAAAATCGTCAGCATCCCTACACTCCCCAACCCCTGCTTTCTTCCCTTTATCGACGCTGAGAATGCTGCTAGGTGGTGGTTGGGGATGTTGCTCCATTGGCTTAGCCTTCGAACATCTGCGCACCAGGTGTCCATACTCATGGCATAGGCAACACCTAAAGGGTAGGGTCTCATAGTCCAATTGTTGCACCCAGGAGTATGAACCCACATTCATCTCCAGTGCATCAGACAATGGTTTGCTCAAATCAATTTCCACATAAATTTGGGAAAAGTCATGACTTTCTTACCTAAAGTCTGAGTTGAAGACCCCACCAACCTTCCAAGCGTCAAAGCTAACATCAAGAGAATGTCCTCACGACATCATTCAATAGGAAGTCTGTGGAGCCTAACCCATACCAAAACTTGAGTTGGTAATTCCTCATAAAGATTAAACCCAGCATGCTAAGGTTTAACAAAAAGTTTGACCTGATTGTAAAAGTATGGCCCTCCCTCAAAAACCCTGTTGCGGTCAGTCAGGCATACAAACGTGACCATGAAGTAGTTATTTGCCAATAATGTGACCTCCATTTCTCCCTCTGGCTCCCACACTCGCCTGGCCCAACCCTCCAGAAACTAAAGGGAAACTTTCAGACCCAAAAACTTGCAATACAAAGAATGCTTGGAATAATATTCCACATCCTCTAAAATCATATCGAAAGGAATTACTAGTTTAGGTCGTTCCTTGAATTTCTCTAGGCATCTATTAATTTTCATATTCCTCGATCCCCCGGGCAAGCTCCATTCCATTGCTCCTAGATTCTGGGAAGAAAAATCCTGACCAATTATTTTACCTTGCTGCTCTTCCCTGTTCATGCCCATAGCTGCACTAAAACTTTTGCCAAGCATAGTTTTTAAAGGCTCATGTTGAGCCATGATCACACCCTCCTTGGTCCAGCGTGACCCTGCGATGCCTCTGCCCGACACCTCAGCCCTTCACCACTCCCTCGCTCCCCCAAACTACACCTGCGCACACCAACCCACCACTTTGAACAGGCAAGGGCACGACTGCCCTAGCTCAGCCGTGTTAAGGTGTGGAGCTAAAAGCTTCACCAAGTGAGCAGATTTGATAGTTGTCGGTTTACACAGTGACCGGTGTTGGTCAGGAGCGACTGACGTCGGTCAGGAGCAGTTCAAGAGATGCCGGCGTCGGTAGGGGTCGGCCGACATCGGTCACAGGCAAGTAGGCAGGAACCGATGCCGGTTATCTGTACGTCCAAAAAGCTATTTTCGAGGGCAGAACTGAGTGTTTGCATGTTAGGATTAAGTCATAGTCTTAAGTCCGCATCTCTATTATTAGTAAGACTATTTTAGAGCCCTTGTTCAAGAGGCATAACTATTGGTTGTAAATGCATGCTCAAGTTTCCTAATTCTATATATAGGATTAGATCTTCTTAGCTTATTGTAGTGTATTGTAGAATGTTGAAGAACAGTACATAATTGTATATGTGAATCATTCCAGGTTGTTGGAGTTGATTGTACTTGAGAGAGAGAGAGCTCTTGAGGGAAAGAGATCTAGAGAGAGATTTGTACATCTGAGAGAGGTGTGGAAAAAAGAAGTTTCTTCAATTGTATTCCTTCTGTAAAGAGTTTAATACAAGTTTTCAGGGTGGTTTCTTGTATCTCTTCTTGTTTGCTATTATCTGATTCTAGTTACTTATCATTCTGATTTAATTCCGCGTTTATTGCTTTCATAAGTGTAATCAAATTGTTGGTTGATCCCCAACAAGTGGTATCAGAGCATTTATGTTCTAGGTGCCTGACAAGCCGCGACCTGCACACGTTGCAGCCCACCATTCTCTCCAATCTCAATCTTCCAGCAACAACATGTACTTCTTCATCAGATACATGCTTTAACATTTCCAGATTAGTATGGCTTTCTAATTGTTTTTATTATTTTTTTGGAGTTTTTATACCTTTTTCGAATATGATTTTTCCACCCATTTTTTTATATAATTAGCTGTATTTTATTTTGTAAATATTTTATATAATAAAATGCATTTTTCAATTTAAAAAAATATATCTTTACCCGAAAATTTATATGGAATAAAGTTATATATATATATATATATATATATATATATATATATATATATTAGCTATGTTGTATCATGATATTTTGATAGAATATAAAAGGATATTAGATTTTAAATGTTTTTTTTTAAATTATTATTTTAGGCAGACATATTTAAGTCATCATTTTAATATATAATTTAAGTCATCATTTTATTATGCAATTTGAAAGAGTTGGGAGACATTAGAAATGTAAGATGTTTGGCCCTTTAGATTGTATATTTTATATTATAATTAATAATTTTAACATGTTATAAATGTTTACGAGTTTTAAAACAAAAGAAATTTATTTTTATATTCTATTTATTTTATACATATAAGTTATTTGTTTGAATATTTGATAGTAACTATTCTGAGGGTGTAAGAAATGTTGGAAGGAATGTAGAAGTTATTTCTTTTCATTTGTAAATTATATTGTTTGTTTAAGTGTTTCTCTTTTGAGTGTATGATGTGGACAACCCATAAAATGATCACTAATCATTCACCTATTATCTCAATCAGTGACTCCTCTACCATGACATTTATATTGTATCAACAATGATGCCTTTTTATGCAGCTATGTGGCATGCACTTTGAAAAGATATGGAACTCATTTTAACCACACCCTTTTCTCAATCTCTTGGTCACTTTTAGTTTAGTCTCAACTCATATTCGGCTTTTAAAGCATTTGGTTTACTTTCCTAGAACCCCTAATGCATATTCAATCTTTTCTTGGTGTGTTTAAGCCATCAAGGCTTTCCCAAACTCAAGTGAAGTCTAACGTGGCTCAAGCATTCACAATTTGTTCACCCAAGTTCAACTCATTATGCCCTTGAACTCAAAATCAATTATAACTTGGTTAATAAACACTTACTCTAACCCCAAGTAAAAATCTAAAAGACATAAGTATTTGTCAGGTTTAGACTCTCTCGGCCTCTACTACAATGTTAGAGTGCATAGGGCTCAATGTTAATGAGAGGAAGGCATGAAACCAAGGAAAGGCAAGCACATGACCCTGACTAGTCCCAACCCCTCTTGGGCTGACAAGGCAAACACACCCCAGGGAGAATGATTGAGCCGAGAACCAAGTGGACATAGGCTAGTAAGCCAAGGAGGGCCCCTAGAAAATAAGAGCATGACATTTTTGAAGCAGAGTGAGGATCCAAGAAATATGAAAGGGGTTCAAGAGGAAGTAAATAATTAGATGTGGAACCTGTAGCAAGTAAGATTTAGTCATGTGGCGAATGCAAAGCAGGGCTGGGAGATCTGACACTCAGGTCGACAACGTGATATGTGGTGATCCCCCATTGGTCATGGGGTGGCAAAGCATACAAGGTTCGGGCTCAATGATGGAAAAGTATGTTGAGGGGCATAATTCAAACTTGATAGTTTTGACAAGGCTCGAGAATTCTTGTAACTAACGAAATGTGTGCATGTGGCCCTTGCTAGCCTCGATCCCTTACTGGGATGGTAGGGAAGTCATACCTCAGAGCAAATGAAGGCTTGATAATTGGTAGCCGTAGTTTCAAGATAAGAATTCAAGGGATATAGGATGATAGCATAGTCAAATATTTTTCTAGAAGGCGATGTGGAGCCCATATAAGGTAAGATTCAATGAGCAAAAAAGTGAATTAATGTCAAAGGATAATCCCTAGTTTTGTATTGTCAACTTTCATAATATCTCCAGCAATTCAATACTCTTCATTGATTGATCATAGGTAGCCTCTTTGTGGAAGAGGTATTAAAAATAATGTGTAGGTACTCCATTTATTTTCCAAATTCATAAATACAACATCCCCAACATGGATTTCACACACACACACACACACACACACACACACACACACACACACACACACACACACACACACATATGAGTAATTTTACCATCATAGAAAAGTAGTTATTAGAAGAACCAACTTCAATAGTCAGCTACACTTGTTCTTATTTATATTATTGTAGTGAATGTTGATCAAAAGATGAGTTCATTTTAAAAGAGAGTTTTTATCCATGGGAGATATTGCATGTATCTAACCAACTCTTTTAAGCAACTATTATCTTCACGTATTGTTATATATGTTTGGATGATTGGAACCACTAGCGATGTTGGTGTTATTGGCAATAACATCTTATTGGTGATGCTAGTAAGGACAGTTGAATTCATTGGTGATGATTGTAAGGGATATCTGGGCCTCCTCCTTATATTTCAACTACTTCATAGTTTTAGTCTAAAAAAGAGATTATGCATATAAAAAAAAGTAATTATGCCTACTTACTCATACTTTAAATCCTCTATACATACATACCTGTAATATCAATTATTTTTTGTCATTAAATTTCAAATAAAACAAAGCGAGTTTAGGGATATGTGTTTAATATTGGGTGGCTTTTTATTTATGAAGTCCCTTCGTTGGAAAAAATGATTTCAAAAATAGTAAACTACATAAAGAAAATTGTATAAATGATAATGACTTCAACTAGGACTATGCTAATACTCTACATTAGAATGCTAGATTTAAAATAATAATAATCTAATGTCTACATTTATAAAACTCATGTGTTTAATTAGGAATATAAAACTTATCTATTTATAAGGGACATTTAAATTCAAACAACTAGGATATAAAATGAGGGAAGATGAGGACATAGGTGCACATGGCATAAGGGGGACCTAGAGCAAAAGGTAAGCCTATGATAAAATAGGGGATGCACAAGTTGAGTGATTTTAGTAAGGGAAAATTTCATCAACAAGAGAGCATTTATTTACAAATATAAACCAATTAATTAAACAAAAATAAGTGTTATAAATCATTATAAGTTAACACTGAATAAACACCACAAGGTAGTTTTTGGGTGTATACATTTCCCCCACTTTTAAGTGTGTGTGTGTGAGCACATATTTTAAAGTATTAAAAAATATATTAAAAGGATATATATATATATATATATATATATATATATATATATATATATATATATATATATATATATATATATATATATATATATATATATATATATATATATATATATATATATATAAATGCCTCTAAGTGGTAAATCCATAATTTATTAGAACCTATAAAATCATTCTTTTATTATGCACAAACATGGGTTAATGCAAAATAAAAATAAACACACTATTTTGAAACACTTCAATAATAAATATCCTCAAGCCATAGTATGATAGACATGCCATATCATTGAAGGAGACACAAATATGAAGTGGAATTAGGAACTCTATTAGGTAGAAGCCTCCAAATATATACAAAATATGGATCATTGGTAATTGAAGTTGGGAACCCAATCAAATATAAGTCTCGAATTCTAAATAAATTTTAGATCATCATTAAGAAATCAAGCTAAGAACCTTCCAAGGTATGGGCCTCCAAATCTAAACAAAATTAGGATTGCTAGGATTTAATGAACTAGGAACACTATTAAGCACAAGCATCTAATTCCACTAAAATATATACGAACTGCTAAATGACCAAATAAGGTATACATTAAAGATGAAAATCCCATATGTCAAGCAAAAGGGCCTTCAATTCCACCATACTAAATATGATAATTCTCATGCCACTTTGGATTTGATATGATAGGTTTTTGATGTAGGAGCATATGGGTTCATTTATAATTATCCATTAACCAAAAATATGCTAGATTATGAAAATTAGCTAAGTCTAGTTTCATCCAAATTTATGATTATGTACACATCTGTGTTTGTAAGTTTTATTCAAGTCTATTGATTTATGTAATTACTATTTTAGTTTGAATAATCTTGTGAAGCTTTATGTAAGAGGGTTTGTTAAGTCTTTTGATTAAGTGTAGTAGTGCAGATATTTGTGAATAGTTTATAAAGTTGTATGTGGTATCTTTTAGAACATTAAAGCATTCACATACTCAAGTTATTTTCCATATAAGCACAAGAGTTGGTATGTGATAAAAAATTACTTGTAGGAGTGTATCTTCACTGCACAAGTACTGTGATAACTTATGGTATGTTTGAAGCACTGGATTGACTTCAATAGGTACTCTAACATCCATCAATACACTTAATTTTGAGCTTTTAGATTTGGTATAACATTACCACACATTATAATTTCATTTGGAAACCTTATGCTAATGCACGGTAATATGCATTATAGATACAAGGTTTGTGGTAATACAACATGTTCATTATAGGTTCTTATACCTATTATTTGAACCACATCATTTTTGAATCCATTTATTGGCCATGGTGATCTAATGGGTGAAAAAAGGGTCTAGTTCTCATTTGTCTAACCATTTCTTGTTGGGTTGGTAACATTTGAATTGTTAAATGGGATAACATTATAAGTGTGATATGCTTCATGCATCTAAATGTGTTACATTGTAATATCCTCTATTGCAATGTATTATCATTGGGATCATGTTAAACATCTAATTTTGTTAGTGGGATGCTAAGCAAAAAATTAAAATAGGTGGGTCTTACACCTATATAAGCATGCCCCTACACTTATGCTAAAGGAGGAACGAAAGAGAGGAAATAAAAGAAGAAAGCAAAGATTTACAGATTTATTTTTATATTGCATCTTGTTTTTGAGATTTATGTGGGTATGTATGTGTGTTGTAATTATTGAACTAAAGTCAATAAAGATATGATTTTTATTGCATTTATTTACATTTTATACTATGTATTCTAAGGACTACGTTGTATAATGAATCTCTTAATTGAGACCATTGACCATGACTTCATAGTTTGGTACTTGAGAAAGGTTTTACTCCTTGTAGGTTAGTGTTGTTTTTTACATTCGTAAGTGTGGGTAGAAAGTTTTTATAGACATATTATAGTGATGTTTTTGGGTACAAGGTGTAGATGATCTTTGATTTATAAGGAAATGACACAGAAAAGAAGGTTAGGTGGTTTAATGTAAAAAGGTTTTGAGCTTTTGGAGCACCAAGACATATAAATATGGTTGGATTGATGAGAGAAACATAAGCCAAATTAGGGGCTATGGAGACAATGCAATGTTGAGGTGTTGTGGTTATAGATGATGAAAGTAATATTGAAGTTTCAAAATCAACTCTTGAGAACTACGTCATGAAAGAAGTGGTTAATGAACTTGAATATTGTTTCTTGCAAGCTATTGTAAGAATGATTAGAAAACTAAAGTTAGATCCTGTAAGTTTTAATTAAAGTTTCAATCTTAAATATCTTATTGACTATATCATTAATTTGGATGAGTATATCAAGTATGGAAGATCCCAACTGAGTTAAGTTTTTTTTGTGTAAATTTTAAATTTCATGCATCGTTGTCATGGGAGAATGTTCAAATTGAAATATTACACAAAGACAAAGATAATATTAAGACTTGGAATAGATACATTATGAAGGTGAAGGATAAATTCATTCTTGTGGATAATATCATTAATTTGCTCAAAAAGATTCAAAAGTTGCAGTCAGATTGATGAGTCTAAGTGATTACACAGAAGAGTTTTATAGACTTACCATTAGAATGGGTAATGTTAAATATGATTCTAAGAAGACATTGAGGTGTGTAAATGGGTTGCACATTAAACTTCAATATGGTTTTTTTATGATCATTTTTAGTCTACTGAAGAAGCCTATCAATGTGTGTTAAAGGTGAAAGAAAATATATCACACAAACAAAAGGGAACAACACAAGGAAAAGGAAAATTCATGCATGGATATGGACAAGGAGGTAGGATTGACAAAATTTATTCTAAATAAGAAGTTGAGGCAATTAAAATATGGCACAATAATTTTAATTTTTATATAAGTAGATTAAATTTAATAGGTAAAGGATCTTTGGATAAAGTAGAGGTTGTGTATTCCACAATATATTTTTAGATAAGGTGAGACTAGACAAAGAATTTAAGTTTCTGAATATATGCATAATGAAGGTGGTAAGAGAACTAATGTGAGTATTAAAATCACATAAGTTGATGATGAAATTGTTATGTCTATTAATAATATAGATGATCTAGAAACTAGATAAGCTATCATGATGAAAAAGGTGTTTTTGAAGCTTACAAAAGAGGGTAATACTTCTATGTAAAGAAATAAATTATTCAAAACCATTTGAAAGTATGGAGGTAAGTGTTGTAAATTTATTGTTGAAAGTGGAAGTATAGATGATATTTTTTCAAAAGAGATGGTGGATACACTTGGTCTGAAGAGAATTGTTCATTTGAATCTTTATAATGTTTCATGGTTGTAGAAGGGACATCAGGTTTTGGTGAACAAGAAATGTTTGGTAAGTTTTCAAATTAATACATATTTTTATTTGATTGGTAAAAGTCAAGTTTTATAGGGACCTAAAATAACAGTTTAACAAGATAGAAAAACCAACAAAAAGAAATAAAATAGAACTAGGCACACCAGCCTACCAAATGCTAAATTTTGGCAAAATTATAGAAACAAATAGGACCTAAAAAATAAGACTAAAAACTAAAACACCTACTAGATTTATTCAAAAGGATAATCTTTCTTTTTGCCTCCAACTTTCTTCTTGGTAGTGCTAGACATGCCTCTAGTTTGGGTGTTGTGTCCTTCTACCAAATTCATCTTATGCTCTGCCATCCCTTTTTCCTTCTTAGATCTTAATTTCTATTTCTTATGTTGTAAGTTTGTCAATGATGTCTCCAAGGTGACCAAGGATGTTGATGAGGTGTCATGTGTGCTAGAATGACAATGACAAAGTGTGCTTCAATGAGCTTCAATGTTCCTACATGGTTATTTAGTGTTTGACTTAGTCAATAAATTGATGGATGATATTGATGGTATGGACATGTTTCAGAGACCCTATGGGGTGATATGAGTGCTTGAAGTGCTTATGGAAGTGAACAAAATTCATTAGAGCAGTCATATGAAGATTTAGGTTCAAGTAGTCATCTTGGTAGACAAGGCTAAGTAAGTAGATTAATGACATCATATTTCACACATGTGAAGGTTTCAAGAGAATTTTGATACATGGATGAATTCCCTTATGATAGGTGATCATGTGGTTCAGATTTAGGTCTATACATTGAGTGTAGCAAAAGTTATAATAGTGCAAAGTTGACCTCTCAACTAGAGTTCATGAATTTTATATAATTAGCCAACTTTGTAAGAGGATATTTGATGGTGAACATTAAAAATATATAATGGTAAGCATCTAAACTGATAGACAAAGATATAATGGTGAGCATATTATCATACAGATAGAGATCAATGGCACACATGAAGTCAATAAGTCAAAGGTTCTTGAGATTGCATGCATTAGTGACATGTGTCACAATCATGGATTTTGAGAAGTAGATCTATGGTGAGTAATTAATCTGACCATATAGGGATCTAATAGATCACGTGATCTTGTCAAATAGTTATCTAATGGTGCATATTAAGTCAATATGTTAAAGGATGCTCAAAAGGCACACGGGGATGTCAAGTGGTAGAAGTTCATTGGGGACTGATTTCAATGTGCTTAAAAGGCACACATGACCTACAAGTGGTGAAACAGTGGGGTCCAAAAATAATGTGCGTAGAAATCATGTAGGACTACCAAGTGGTAAAAGAGCAGGGACTAACAATAATATGATCAGAAGGCATGCAAGTGTGCCAAGTATCTTGATCTCAGAAGCACAGATCAAAGATCGATGTTGAGCAATGAGAGTTAATTTTAGGGATATCATGAGAAAATTGATGGAGAATATTTGATCTATATTTTAGGGAGCATGAGATGAAGTTATGTGTCTTTAATATTTGCATTTACATAGTGACCGTTGGTATTTGAATTAGCAAAGGGAAAAATAGTCTACAGTCTTTTACTAATACCTTTTGATCTAGAATGAATTTATTGATGGCGTAAAAGGAAAAGTTGAATAAGAATTCAAGGTGCATCTAGATAATCTAATTAGAAGGTTTGAATTTTTGTATAGTTAAATATATTGAGCTCCAAATTTTACTGAAGGTTTGAGCATGTTCTACAAGTGACCCAAGAAGGATAATTAAAGAGTTATTGATGGTATTTAGATGTTTCAAGATGAAATATCTATTTGAGAGTGTTATAGACTCCACTAAGACAAATTGTTTATATTTTTGAGGTTTGACCAATTCATATTCACTGTGAACAATTTCTTAGAAGTTGACTATGTTTGTTGAATGCACTGGTAGATTGAGTAACCACGTTGTAGGAGTGAGTTGAAGGTATTCTAAGTAGAATTGAAGAATAAAATGAGTATGGAGATGTTATATAAGTCTTTAAGGCTTATGATAAGGCATTTTTTTATCATGATATGCCCCTGATCAGATATGGAGAGTCAAAATAACTTGATTGGATTTTGACTATGTGTGACCAATCTGAGTGGTCATCTTGAGAGAGTTGATTTGAGTGCTTAGATCCTGTGTTTGAATTTCTAATGGACATGGAAATGTTTATTATGTCATGTTTGATCTATTAATGATTTTGGTTTAGTGGAGTTTTTGATAGAAGTGTGTGTATGCTTTAGTTCTATATGACAAACGTTTTTGTGTTTCTCGGTCTATTGGTGAGCAATCTAGAATGGTTTGGTTCAAGGTATGAGGTTGAGTTATAGGTAACATAGACCTATGTATAAGTAATAAAGGGCATATTAGAGATAGGTTTGATGTGTTAAAATCATTGGTAAAGTATGAATGTGGTCTGAGTAGTATCACATGTAATGTGTGGATGTGAAGGCCTAATTATTTTGGGTCTCATTAAGGCCTATTAGAGGATTTGAGTTTTAAGGACTATGGCTGACCTATGGAGTGGAGTGTTTCACCCATGAAATATGTGTGGATACCTATTTCAATTTTAATACAAGTATGATAATCATGTTGGTCGACCAAGATGGATTATACCAAGAAAGTGGTATAAGTACAAGGCATATTTGGGCTATTTTAGGTGTTGAGAGTGTTAAAAAAATGTGTGGAGCTAAGAAAAGGAGAGAACATTTGAAAGAGAAGGTATAGGTCATTAAAGACCAAAAAAGAGTGAAGAGGATCAATAATTCTTATCTAATCAAGGTGATGAAAGTGAAACATAGGTCACTAGACCTAATGAGCCTAGAAGAGGTAGATTGAGCAAGTCCTAGAGGTTGATTGAGTAAGTGTGATTAGTGGATGGATTGAAGAGAAAATTAGTTGAGTATTGTGTTCATGACCTACAAGTCATGTTTTTGATGTTGTGATAGATTTTTTATAGGTTTTCTAATTGTGTATGTGCTAAGAAGTGAAGAGTGATCCAAAAGGGTGTTTTGGATGCATTGCTTATGTGTGCAAGTTTGTGAGGGTGTACAAGGGAAAGAGTGCAAGTAATATAAATCCATTATTAGGTGTAGAAGACATTAGATCAGAAGTGAAGATCAAATCAAAGTATCTAGGTTGGTTCTTGGTTGCCTATGGGACTGGTTACTCCTTGTGGGATGGGTGTCTCACTAAATTAAGGGATGGGTATTCCTGGATTAGCTGGTGCTAGTCTAAATGTTGAATCTTATATTTAAAGGATTATAGTCCATCTTGTAGGGTTTAGAGGGATTTATCCCTTAAGAGGGTTTCCCACATATATCATGTTTTATGTGCTTAATCTTGTTATATCTTCTGTGTCCATTGCAATGGTTAATTTGTATGCATCATGATTTTATGTGATGAATGTTTAAGAGTTGGGGATTGGATTGGATTATTTGGCATCATTGATCACTCCCTCCCCCCCTCTCAATGATTTTACCTCTAAAAATTAGCATCATATTAGGACCTTCTATCTAAGTTTAACCACTTGAAGGTGATCCAAGGTAAAATATGGCTAAGAAATTGAAGAAAGAGGCTCAAGAGTTGAAGGCTTGAGTAGAGGTTACTTATGCATATCTAAAATGAAATGAAGAAAATCAAAATTAGTAAAAGACACTTTTTGAGAAGTAAAAAGGTAAGATGAGCAAGTATGATTAAAAAAGAAGCTTAGAATAAGATTATGGACTCAAGATTTAAGGTTATTAAGGATGAGTGCATCAAGCTCAATAAGGAGCTAGAATCCTTGAAGGCAAGCTCAAGATCAAAAGATGATAAAGAGAAGATCAACATTCTTGAGGATTAATTAAGAGTTACAAAGACTAATCTAAGTTCAAAAAAGGAAAAATGTAGACATCTCAAAATTTAGTTATAAAAGGTAAATGCTAAGTTGAGTTCAAAGTAAGGTGAGCATGATGAGTTGAAGTCCAATCTTGATTATATAAAGATTATTAAAGATAAAGCATGTAGATTGAAGTATGACATGACTAAATAATCTAAGAGGGATAAGGAGACCATTCAAGATCTCATAATTTAGTTAGAGGATGAAATATCAAGTATGAGAGCTAAAGAGGATGAGAGTGTTCAATTGAAGACCAAACTAGATTCATTGCAGGATGAGCATGAGTAATTTGTTGTCAAGGTAAACAATATTGAGAAAGAGAAAGAGAGGTCAGATCAATAAAATAAGGTGAAAATACTAATTAGGCAACCAAACACTATAATATATGAAAGTTCATTTCATGTCCATTGTTTTACATTTAAGCTTTTTGGTCATAAGGCAAGAAACTGTAGAAAGAAGAACAACTAGTCAACTAGAGTTATGGATAATATAGTCCGCTATAATTGTCATGACATGGGACATATTTCTAGATTCTACCGTAGAATGCATGAGAAAATAATAACCTAGGTATGGAGACCTAAGACAATTAAGCTTAAGCATAATGAACCTAAGAGACAAGATGGCATGTTTGTTGAGATTCATAATATCTATCAAGTAGAAGGTATGAATGATGTTATTTGTTTCAGTTGTCATTAAGTTGGTCATATTGTAACATATTATAAAATCAATCTCTCAAGTCATAAGAAGGTGCATGAATATCCTAGTGTGCTCAAGAAAGGTCAATCCTTAGTATGAAAACCTAAGGAAGTGAAAACCAAGAAAACTAACTCAGTTGAGTTGAAAGATCAAGGTAGACTACCTGCTAAATTAAAAGATGAATCATATATGAAGAATGTTTAGGAATTCAAAGAGAATGTGTCATATATCTAGATATAAAAGGAGAATCAAAAGTTAGTTCAAGTCAAGATCAAGGAAAAGACCAAAGTGTTAATTGAGGCTAGTTTTGAGCTATGTATGGATCCAAGAGAACATCCTTTTTTTATTGAACAAGTTTTATGCAAATAACATCAGTTATCAATGCCTAGTGATGAGGTTATTTCTTTAGATGAAAAGGTATGTCATGAATCTATGTTGTCTCAATATATTGTCAATTCTATCTTAGAATAAAAAGGATAATATTATAGTAGTTGAGAAAATTGATTCTCTTAAGTCTAAGAAAAGGAATAAGAACTATCAGTTTTAGATGACCAAAGAGGAGTATGAAGAGCTATGGGTAACTCTTGGTTTCACATTGTTCTAAGACATTATGGGTTAGGGTGTTGTAGACACCAAAAATTTGCACACTACAATTCTAAATGGCATAACTCCCTTGAAATACCCTAGGATACTCTTGGGACCAATATCACCCTCCCACCCCTAATCAACTTAGCATGTAGTCAAGTTTAAACTAACTAGCTCAACCCTAACTTTTAGCCTTTTTTACCTCAACACTTGACCACCGATGGTCAGGGTAACCATCAATGATCACCCTAACCATCAAAAATCAAGGTGCACCTCTTCAACCAAAACCATGTAAACTACCCACCTTACTTTTCTAATTATATCCCATCTAATTCTAGTTGTGAGCCATTGCATAAATGAGTAAATTATAGGAGGCTTAGTTCACGTGTTATTGTAACTCTCTCACCTTGCCTATAAGAGAGAGGAACAAAGAGGTGAAAAGGCATCTACAATTGTCATCAAGAGCTTGTGTATCCAAGAGTTTATTTTTATAGGTCAATCGCCATCAACAATCTAATAATTCAATAATCATATCAAAGAGTCAATTTACCACTGCCTCTCTATGAAGCCTTAGGGTACCATTACTCTGTTGAAATTAAGCTAGATTCCACCAATAAATCAAATACCTCAACTATCTAACAAATAAACCTCTGGTAATACAAGTACTTATTTATAAGTATTCATCTACTTTATTTCCATTTCATAATCAAATCAGACCTTACCACCTCTCAAAATCCATCTTTTGGATCTCGTCAATTAGCAATTTATCAACCCAAATCTTCACATATTAACCATCGATGATTGACTCAACCACTAATGGTCTATTCAATTTACAATGGACACCTTGACCATTGATTGTCACCTTAACCACTAACGGTTACCCCAGCCATCGACAATCACTATGGTAGTGAAAACCAACAAGTTGTTTTCACCTACCTACACCCAACCAAACCTAATTTTCTATGTTCCTGCCTATTCATAGACCCCCTTCTAATTTTCTAAGGCAAACTCCAAACCTCTAGCACTATTATTGATTAGTTTATTGATAATTCAACCATTTATAGCATCTTTTTTAACAAACATTATTGTATTTAGTTTGAATACCTTTTAATTCATTGATGCAAGTACCTTTCTTTACTCTTTATAAACTTAATTATTTAAAAAATGTGGATTGATATCCCCTAAAGAAGCTATTCCTAGGTAATCCACCTAACTATTTGTCTAACGAATAAGTTTGTTTTAGTGCTTGTTATCTATAGGTCATCCTCCCAAGACAAAGTGGAGCTCTTCGCAATCTTCTAATTCAATGCTTGCACTATCAATCAAGTTTTTCAGCCATACTTGTACTTAGTTTCTTCTTTTATTTTTCTCCATAATAAGCAATACATTCATTGAAACATTTTGGCATGCTCAGTGGAGCACTTGTGTCTCTATTTGGATTCTTATTTTCTTGCATTCTCTCTTTATTTTCTCATTAATGAAATCAAAATCTTCTTTTGGGCTTAAAATTAAGTGCATACATCGATTGCCTGAAAGTTTAGTTCACATATCTTAACTTAAAGGAAAATTAATCCATTGTAGCTTCAATCTTTATTGCACACACTAAGCCAAACCACTTTCACCAATTAAACACCAAACAAGCTTGAAACAAGGCCCGACTAGGATTTCATCACCTAGTGATAACCTTACCCTTTCTTGACAATCCTATTTAGAGGTCATTACCAAGGGGAGGACTAACTCAGCTCTTTGGTTGAGTATAATCTTTGGATATCAATATATTTTGGCTAGGCACCTAACAACCTTATCGTTGTGGTGTGTGAAGTGAGGGGGTAGTCCCCAATATCAAGACACATATTAATTCCAATACATATATATTTTGAGTGCCTAAACATAACCTGAAACCAACCTTAGATTACCTCTTTAGTACTTGCTCTACAAACCAATTTTAGTCACACATTTTCTTAAGGCATAAACTAAAAGTGAGATTAATTAAAACTCTAGGGCTTAACGTATCTCTTAGAGTATGATTTGATTTATTTGATCTTTTTCTTGTCTTCTCTTTGTTTGAGTAGTGAGGTTGTTTGTGCTTTCTATCTCTCTTATCTCATATGGTTCTCACTCGCTATTAGTGAAGAGACCTTGGGAGCAAAACCTATTACCAAGCTAACCTACCTATTCTACCTCTTCACCTATACACTATGTTTCTAAAACACCAAAATATCCTCATCCCTCAGAAATTCTTAATTTCCCCTAAGAGGCTGCTCAAGGAGATGTAGAATTTGTCACTTTCTTAGACAACAATCTCATAGCCTTAAAACATTACCTTACAAACACATCTTACCATATTCTAGCTTTGGCCCCATCCGTAGATCTACCTTATGGCATGCCCCCCATCTCATGGATCTTACCTCCATTACCATGGTTACTACCCAACCATTAACCACCCAAGCCTTCTCATCAACCAATAACCCCTTTGAGACTACCATTGAAAACCAACTAACCCAAACTACCACTATCCTTATACCTTCTACTCCTAATAACCACTCTTCCACTATAGGAATGTCTACCTCTAACACTACTATCTTTCCTTTAGATACCTTCAATCTGTCAACCACCACTCTACTTCAAAGCCTTATGGTGTCCATAACCTATACCTTTCCACCTATCAGTACAAGGGTTACCACCCTTCCATCAATCACCTACCCATCTACTACTCCTATCCAACAAGCACCCCTTAGACCAACCTTTGACTACATCCCTAATCTATAAGGGCATGTACCCACTACCCAATGACTTACCTCTACCTACCCTTATGTGTCTTCCACCCAACCATTGGCATCCACTTAATCATATATGGTAACCTCCCAACTTTTTACCCGCTATCTGTATGTCTCTCAACCACTACAATAATATGCATATTATAACCCTTCAGGTATCCAACCCTAAGTATACCTAATGAAGATGCTTATAAACAAGATGACCACCTTAGAGTCATCCATATTAGGTGATCACAACCTCTTATTATATGACCAAATTTGTAATGAGCCTATCCATCCATCCATACCTATCAAGCCATATCCTCTCTAATGGGAACTTCCCAAGTTCTCTAAATTTCAAAGTAAGGAGGATCCCCAACAATGCCTTAGAGTATTAAGGCATGATTGATATCTCATCACCTATGATGATTCCCTTATCCTCTACGCCTTCCCCATATCTTTAGCCAGTCTATCATTAGATCGGTATAGTTCCTTATCCAATCATTCCATCTTCTCCTTTACTCAACTAGCCCAAACCTTCTTGGACTACTTTTCTATCAATATCTCCAAGAAAGTTTCTATCACCGACCTCTATACTATCTAGTAGTTTAAGGATGAATCTATCACTAATTTTATGGCTCATTGGAGGAGCCTTATTATCCAACTTTCCTTTTTTCACCTCAACTTGAACTCATAGATCTCTTTGCTCGGGCATGTGCCAAGCATATCTCCTCTACCTTGCAGGTCCAAAGCTTCCAAACCTTTGATGAAGCTTTTACCATGGTGCATAAGTTGGAGAACTGAGCCATTGATGAAGGAAAGCTTAAGCTCAAGAACAAGAACTCAACCTATAAAACCAATGAGGCTTCTTCCTCCAAGTCAAGCAACCAACCTAATACCCCAACACCAAGAACAAGGGATTCAAGAATATAATCATCCTTAAATCTACTCCTCCACCTTTTGTTGACCAATCACATTCCTCTAGTTCATCAAAATAAAACCCAAGGAACCAAACTTGGAACAACCAAAAGCAATTCAATCCACTTGGATAATCCTTTGCTTCCATATTAGATAAGTTATTAGGAGCCAATATCATTCAACTTTCTCCTATCAAGCCACCCCAACAATTTGACTCCTCTCATCCCACACCTAGTTGGTATAATAATAATGATTTGTGTACCTTTCGTAGAATAATAGACATGATGTGAGTGGGTGTAACACTTTCAAGAGCCTTGTAAAACCCCTCATTGACAAGGGGGAGCTTACATTAGACAACCCCAATGCACCATCAAACCAAGCCCTTGATATATTTAGGAATTTCCTCCCAAACCATGCTCTTACCAAGAATTAGAGAAACAATGTTGAATGACCTCATAACACCCATACAATTAACATGGTCCTTGATACACTCATTACTAAAGAACATGTTGACCAACCCATTTATCTTTCACCTTCTCCACTTATTGAGGTAGAAAAATTACCTTCCCTTCCTTCAAATACCTAAGCCAAGGAAACACCATCTTCTCCCCCTCCACTTATTGAGGTAGTGGAGCCACTAGTCACCCTTTTAACTGATATACTAGAATAAACAACCATCACTACCTCACCTTTACCTTTAGCTACTGAGATAACCACTCCCCCTTTAGAGATCATTTTTGAGGAGGAAACCCTCATATCTACTCCTCCCATAGAGAAATCACCCATCCAAGTCTTTCATCCTTTTATTGAGGAGGAGGATGAGGTTACCATCCCATGTCTCCTCCTAGGGGCCTATATTTTAGGCCCACTATTCAGGGAATCAAACTAGCCTATAATCCTTTCTCTAGGCTAGTGCATAAATTATAATTTATCTTTGATCCTAACATATATCGAACCACTTTATGGTAGCAATTATGCCTCCCTTATATTACTTGAATAGAACCTCGAACCCCTTCTCAATCAGACCAGCCCACCACTTCTCTTGACTAACCTCTTACCATATCTACCCAAACAACCAAACCCTTTAACCAACTAATTAAAACCTCCACTAAATGAATCAACCCCAAACCACATAAGCCAACCAAGACCTAAGTAGCCAAGCCCTCTCCTATCATCTCAATTAGGTCTACCAATAATCTTTATATTCCCCTACACTAAGTCTTAGCTATCCATCGGTGAAATTGGACCTAACCCCTTCAAGCCCACTAACCACACATCAAAAAAAAAATTAAAGAGGTAAAGCCACATAAAGACCAAAAAAATTGAAGTTTACCTCCCTCAACTTTTTCCTCTATTTTAGGGCCTCATCCCTCTACCTTGAGTAGGAGGCCCATACTCTCTATAAAATCCCCACCACCTACCTTGGTTACACCTTCTCAGTTGATTTTTAGCACACCTCTCTTTAACACACCAATAATACCTAGGCTACCTACCTTGTAATCTTCTACCTCTAGCTCATCAACCTCCTTGCTTAATTTGAAGCTATTGACAAATCATACCACCCTATCCAAAATACCTACCAAGCCTATCTCTAAGAAACCCCCTACCTCAAACACCAAAGCAAAAACCAGTATACCTTTACCACCTTTAGTTGAGTCCTATTCAACCATTCTCCATAGGTTATTACAAACCTCTTGTTTAACCCTACCTACCATCAGAGCCTTTGACCCTCTAGCTTCAAAACTTACCTGGTATAATGATCACCAAGTGTGTGTTTATCATAGGACATCAAGCCAAGATACAGAGAATTGTAAAGCTCTCCAAACCATCATACATTAGCTTTACAATGAGGATGATATATTATCATATGAACCTCTTATGATCCCCATAACAATTCAACCACCAACCATACCTACCCAACACTTGTTTACTCCTCCACACTCACCTTGAAGTGAAGATGAATCTAACCAATCCTCTAGCTCAACCTCTCCTTCTATCCATACTATCAATGTGGTCACAAGAGCACAATAGAAGGATAAGGGTAAGGCTAAAGTGTCCATTCCTTGGATGTACCCCTCTTCAAACTCCCAACCTAATCACACCCAACCATCTTCATCTTTAGTTAAACCAAAGGTGTCTATCTTAGGTGCCTCCCAATTTAACCCCTTATAATACATTAGGAGAGTTGCCCTCAATCAAATTCATCAGACACCAGTGAAGATGAGCTTATATGAGTTAATATTTACATCTCCCCACTATTTCTAAGTGCTAATAGAGGCTCTAAAATCTATTGAGGTCCATCTCAATGACCCTTAACCTCCAGCCACCTTTATCGGTGCCCTTAAAATTTATAACCTTATTGCCTTCAAGGATTCACAAATACCTTCCATCCATAATGAGGACCCATATACTCCTCTCTTTATCACTACCTACATCAACCAAACCTACATCAAATGGGTCATGATTGATGGGGGAGCTAGCATAAACATCATCTCCTCTCATGCCTACAACTAACTCAACCTACCAGATAATGTTATGCCTAAATCCTTGACCATCCTTTATTCCTTCAGATGATACCATGACCACTATATTGGGAACTATCATCCTTCATATCTGTGTAGGACCCCACATGCTCCTTGAATTATTTTATGTTATAAAAGGTTAATTACAATATAATGTCTTATTGGAAAGACCTTGGATTAACTCCATGAGTTGTATTCCCTCTACCCTCTACCATTTCATTAAGTTTGAGCACAAAAGCTAGGTCATCACCATCCATGTTGACCCAAGTCCTTTCTCAACATGCAATATGACCTACTGCACCAATAATATCCTCATACCTCTAATCAGCACACCCTTAGTAGCTCAAACCTAACTTTCAACTACCAAAGAAGATATCATACCTCCTTCCACCAATGAGGCATAAACTAGTTCCTCTATACCTTCACACCAAATCCCTACCATAAACCTTTTGGAATCCATGTTCCATCACCTTTTGCTAGGGGAGTATCACCTTATAACACTTGACACTTTCCATACTCCTCATGAGTATGAGTAACTTAGCAACCAGTCAAGATATGACCCCAATGTTAGAACTATCACTCCCTTTAGACCTCCCACCCATTAGACCCATTTTGTCTATGGGAGATTTGATAATCCCTTAGTGCTTCTACCATCTTTCTTCCACCTTGACCATTCACCATTGGTTTCTCTTACATTGATAAACCAATTTTTCTAAGACATACCTCCATTGGTGTGCGTGGAAAGGCTTTGGTCTTGGGTGATATGAGCATGGCCCACATGAATTGGTCGCCATTAAAACCAGGAAGCCATATAAGAAGCACAGCCTTGGTTTCATCTTTCCTAATGAGAAGAAAGCCAAACAACCTACCTGTACCATTATTGAGGATGATTCCCCTTCCTCATTGAACTCACCTCCACTCACATATGAGGATGATGACATCATCACACCTAACTTTTTTTCATCAACATGATTAGCCTCAGACCCCTGACTTATCATAAGGAGGAGATAACTGTAACCATCCTTTTGACCCATCTTAAGATGCTAGGAGAAGACTCTCCTACCATTAATATTATGTAGTATTAGGATGATGATTCTATCCTCACCTACCTTGGTGCCCCAAATTGTTTAATCCACAAATACCTTCCTCTTAAGACCTAGACCATGTTGAATGAATCCACCACATATATCAACTTGGTCACTCTAGATAACCCCCACATCATCAAACTTGACCAATTACTAAATACTAAGGAACTTCAAGATTTCCCCTCTTTTCTCCAAGACCATACCATACCATTCACTTGGTCTTATAGTGATATGTCTGGAATTGACCCCACCATTGCTACCCATAACATAGTCACTCACCATGATGCCAAACTTGTCAAGAAAAAGCTCTAACACATGCATCTTTGTATAGCCTTTCTCATTAAAGAAGATCTTTATCATCTTATCTATCAACTTCATTCAACCTATTGATTACCCCCAATGGGTCTTGAATGTCATACCTATCACTAAATCCATAGGGGGACTATGCATTTGTGTAGACTTTTATCACCTCAACCTCACCTTCCCCAAAGATGATTTACCTCTACCCAACATCTACCAGCTTATTGATCTTACAGTCAACCATGAGATGTTATCTCTCATGGACAGATTCTTGAGTTATAATCAGATCTTAATCACCCCTAAAGGTCAGCATAAAACTACCTTTAGTACCCCATAGGGGACGTTCTACTATATATTCATGCCTTTTGGGTTAAAGAGCATTGATGCAACCTACTAATGTGCCGTGACCTATATTTTTAATGACCTTGTCCATAAGATCATAGAGGACTATGTGGATGATCTTCTTGGAAAATATAAACTCCAAAAGGATCACTTGGCCATTCTTAAGATCATCTTCGAGTGACTTATCCACTATCATGTCCATCTTAACCCCAAGAAGTGCATTTTTTGGAGTCTTTTCAGGAAATCTTCTTGGCTTCATTGTCTCCCTTCATGAAATCAAAGTTGATCCCACCAAAATCAAAGCAATCCTAGACATGCTTCCTCCTACCAACCTCAAGCAAATCTATAGCTTACAAGGTAAACTTTAGTCTATTCATCATTTCATTTCTTAGATTTTAGACCAGTGGAAACCTTTCCACCACCTTCTAAAGAAATATGTCTCTTTCAAGTGGAATAGTGATTTTCAAAAGGCCTTTGATTCTCTTAAATAGTACCTTTTGTCATCACCTACCCTTACCCCTCCCAAGGATGAACAACCTTTCTACCTTTATATCTCTACCACTAACCATTCCATAGGGACAATGCTATCTCACTGAGATGAACATAAAGAATAAGACATGTACTACATTAGTTGCACACTTATGGAGTATGAGACTTAGTACACTCATATTAAGAAACTCTACTTTTATTTTGTCTTCATAGCCACTAAGCTTCACCTCTAACTTATTAACCATAAAACCTATGTCATAACCAACACCGACCCCCTCAAGTACATTCACTCTAAGCCATACAAAAATTAGTGTATGGCCAAATGGCTCATGATCTTAGTAGAGTTTGACCTTTAGTTCCTCCAGTAGAATTTAATGAAGGGGCAAGTCATCACTGACCAATTGGTTGAAGCACTATTAGTAGACTTCAACCTCCTCCTCTTGAGTTCTCTGATGAGTCCATTACTACTCTATCTCAATCAAATTTCACCTAGTAAGGTACCATATTATTTAATGGATCAAAATTTCAACATGGTGGGGAAGTAGGTATCATCCTTATCCCCTTTAATAATGAGCCTCTTCCTTTCTCCTTCAAGCTTGACTTTGAATGTACCAATAACATGGCTGAGTACAAAGCCCTAATGATAGGTCTTTAAACTACCTTATCCCTAGGAGTTAAAATAATAAATATCTTTGGTGACTCCCAACTTTGTGGTCAATCAAATCAATGGATCTTATCAGTGTAAGAATTATGTTCTACAATAGTACAAGTAACTAGTTGATGAACTCTTAGCATCATTTGAGCACTACCACATCCAATCAACCTCATGATCTATAAAAAACGTTCACTAACACCATGGCTTCCTTTGCCTTATAGATCCTATATGCACCCTCAGAATATAAGCTATCTATCATTATCCATAGACTTAACTAACCTTCCTATATCAAATTAGATTCTCCCACCATTTTGAATATGGAGGAGACCTGACCTGAATTTTGGTATCAACAAACCTTTAACTATCTTAACCTTGGCATAATTCCCTCTAACATCTCTAGGAATTCTCAATGAACATTTATTTAGAGTACCTTAAATTATACCATTATGGGAGGAATTCTTTATAAACATGGCTTCAATGGCCTTCTCATCTGTTACCTATAGAGTCATGAAGCCTATCACACTATTAATGAAATTCACGATGGTATCTATGGGGGTCATTTTAGTGGCCTCACTGTAGCTAAGTGCATCCTCTATCTCAGCTATTACTAGCCTACCCTTAACCAAGACTATTGTTACTATGTGAAAAAGTGTGTCAAATGTCAATAATATGCTAATTTTCATCACGCACTTATCCATAGCCTTTGCATCTCTATAGATTTATGGCCCTTTTCACAATGGGTTCTAGACCTTATTGGGGAGATTAATCCCCACTCCTCATAGCAACACCATTATATTATCACCATGACTGAGTATTTTACCAAGTGGGTAGAGGCTATTCCTTTAGTCTCAACCAAAGTAGAAAAGATTATTGAATTTATCAACCATCATATCATCTTCCTCTTCGGTGTCCCTCATAAGATTATCACTAACAATGGTAAATACTTTAATAAAAATAAATTCCAAGGTCTATGTGACTCATTTGGTATCAATTTAAGCTTCTCTTCACCCTATCTCCCCCAAGCTAATAGATAGGTAGAAGCTTCTAACAAAATCCTTAATAACATGATAACTAAAATGGTTAGTGCATCTGGTTGGGATTGGCACTTATACATCCCCTTCACCTTATGGGTATATCATACTAGCAGTAGAATACCTATGGGTGCTACCCCATTTTCTCTTGTGTTTAGAGCAGAGTCTATCTTGCCTCTTGAAGTCCAAATCCCTTTTCTTCAAATATCCTTGCAAGATCTTATTTATGAGAGTAATTATCATCAACACCATTTATCCCAACTTGAGCTACTCGAAAACCATCACCTAGAAGCCCTCATCCATCTTCATGTCTACCAAGAGCATATCAAACATGCTTATAACAAACATCTTAAAGCTTGATAATTCACTATTAGAGACCTTGTCTTAAAGGAAATTCAACATGTCACCAATATGGAGAAAATCAAGTGGCGTAAGTTTGATTTCAATTATCTTGGACCTTATATCATAACCCACAAGTATGGAGTAGGAGCTTACTAGTTGTATTCTCTCAAAGGCCACATCGAGCCTGAGCCCCTCAATGCTTTATAATTGCATCCATTCTTTTGTTAAGAAGGATCAAGTTCACCTTTTGTTTAACTTGAAGCTCATCCCTTATAATCCACCAACATTCATCTCCCTCTTTTAGGTTAAATTGATTAACAATTAATCATGTGATTATCTATCATTGGCATACCCTAATCTTAAAAAATGAGTACCACAAATCTACCCATGACATGGTTCTCATGGTTCTTTCCTCCTCTTTCTGGATGGATCCCCATGATCATTGTCACTTAAACCTCTTTATACCTAACTAACCCTCTTGTACTATTGGTTTTGTCACCATGAAGATGAACCACTAAACTAGCATAAGCAAGTCTATGCCAAGCAAAAATCAAAGCCAAATAAAAACTCCCTATCACTATCAATCATGGGTCATTCCTAGAATTTGTAGATTGATCTCTTCAAGGATAGCTTTTAAAATTTTATTGGAAATGTCCAAAATGTAAGGTGGACTGCTCCCTCAAAGGATAGCTATCAAAAAACATCAAGAAAAGCACATAAAATTAGACTAATCCCTTAAAGGATGGTTGAGTAAGCATGTGTCAAAATTATAGCAATTTCTTGGAAACTTCCCACATTGTTTAGCTTCCCACATATAATAATTAGTAGAGGACACATTATCACAATAAAAATAAAAGAAAAATAACCTTGAAAGCTACAATCAGTTCTCAAAAAACAAGATCAAGTAGAAGCCATAATCGACTTTCACAAGTAAACTTCCCACATCCATCAGTCTACATAGCTTAGTATAAGCTTATTTAACTTGGTATTTTAGACACCTATAATGGAGGCTTTCCAGTCTCAAAATAGGATTCCATTTCCATCCATATGCCCTTTACACTATATGCAATGAATTTTTGAGCTTACTTAACATTATGTGGTCAAGACACTTTTTTATCCAACTAATGAATGTTAATGTGAAGCATTAAAATGGATGATGTTCATTAAGTCAATCCAACTTAAGTTTTTGTTTTAGTACCTATCAACAAAGAAGCATCATGCTCTCTGCTTATCCTATCATGACTAGTTGGTATTTTCATTATGGCATTTGGCTCTTGACTATACTCTCTATTCTCCGATCCAGGGTTGTTAATTAGCCTACCCTATGTGTTTTAACATAACAACCATGGACATAAAAACCTCATGATCAAAACCATAATAATAACCATCCACATTACTATACCATGCATGATAATCACATCTATAAGCAATAAATTCAATGATAACATGTCTAAACATAATGAAATCTAAAAATAATTAGCATAGCCATAAACAACAACCATTACCATGACCAAAATCATAAATCAATAACATCTATAAACATATAAACATATCAAGCATTTCCTCTTGCATGTCTAAAGTCTAGTAATAAAGTGTATACATATTAAAATTTAGCATGCCATCAACATAACCACAAATCCAAAACATCTCATGCCTAGCTAAGCATATATCAATGTCTACATAACCATAACATAAGCATAAATCATAAGCAATATAAACATCACATCATAGGCCATAAACACTAAATTCCAATCATCACATCATGAGAAATAAGCATAGGCATCAAATCATAATAACCATATGCATGAGAAATAAATAATATCACACACACACACACACACACACACACACACACACACACACACACACACACACACACACACACACACACACACACACACACACACACACACACACACATAGCTCGTGAGTCTACCAAAAGCAATATGTGTCCACATAAATGATACATATAAGAAATGTGTGTCATCTCTTTTTCTCTCATATACATCTCACATCATCAGCACATAGGCTAGCATCAAAAAACAAAACATATATAACATATACATTATGTAGATCAAACCCCTAGGGTGCCACTACCACTAACCCCTCCTACTTATACACTATCACTAGGTGTCGATACTCCTAGAGTGCCCTATACCTACCCACTAACTGTAGATGCCCAATATCCTAGAGTAGCCACAATCAGACCACCTACTAAACTAGCTATGTACTCCCCCCATCTAAGCTCATTTGGAAACTATGCCAAAATAATAGCCTCATAATATCGTAGATCCTTTATTGTAGCTAGGTATCAGGATGTATGAGTGAAACTTGATGGTGCTACGTATCCTACCATTTCACCTACCCTTTATCTCAGGGTATCCCTCTCTTGAGTCACTAAACCAAGAGAGATACTCACCTAATCTTTCTCTCCTATAAAGATGGCCACTTGACCCTATAAGATGATAATTTGGCCTTATAATATGGCCACCTATCCCTACAATCATGTAATCTAAGCTTGTGTAGCTACCAGTGTTGCCTATGATTGTCCATCTTGGCTTCCACCCTATACTAGAGCCCTTGGCAGATCCACATCCATGGGTTATTGATCCCCATCACCCCATCCAAAATAAGCTACTACATATAGAACTTGATGCCATGCCACATACCCATCCACAAAACTAACATCATCTATAGCTACTCTAGTTGGTAGCTCCTCAAATCTATTACTATGTCTTGTGGCTATGGCACTAGAAGTAGAAACTCTACATCCTCTCTCTTATATCTTAGAAAAGGAGATGGAATACCTTGCATGAGGCTATACTATCATCAAACTCAATCAAATGGAATCAACTCCATCTCCCTCTCTTACCTACTATATATCCATCACTAGCTCTGTAGTGATAGAGTGTGGTAACTATACTGGGTGCACTTGGGCCAACCCACATATGGCTTCCAAATGACATTGCCCATAACTAACCCCTCCAATGCATCTCTAAACTAGTCAATGTATTTAGTACCTCCACCTACCCCTATCAAATCATAGTCTCCCCTCCATCTCAAGAAACCCATTGTGAAATGTACCCAAGTGTATCCATCATAGGGTAACCTTAGTGGCCTCAAAACTCGAATATGCTCATACACCCAGCAATGGATCAAAAACCCAAAAATGATCCCATATCATCTATGGACTTTGAATGCCTAGAGCTCCCTATAAATATAAACCAATAAAACATGATCCCATCTAAACACAGTCCTACCTAACAACATCTCCACTAATACTCCCAACACTAGATAGGGAAACTGACTATTACTCAAATCTAGCAATGTAAAGCAAGCACCACCACCATCATCATCATCATTAGACATCAGTATGCTAGATCCCTTTGGTATAGTGGCTTATATCTAAATCCATCAGAATGCCACTTGGTATGGACCTAATCCTCACCATATATCAGCGCCATGAGGTCATCTTACTCCTTTCTCTCAATGTGTTACATCAACTCCCCTAAATGGGTAGTTGTGTGATCCTAATCACATCCTCTAGTAGGATGATGATCTTTCTAGTTGACAATATACATGTTTTCAATGATGGGTCCCATCTCTTGATGAACATCAAAATCATAGCCACATCATGTGGAAAGCGTTGATTGTGAACCATGGCCTCAAGTCCAACCTCCTATATATGCCTCCACTCATTCATAGTCATCCTATCATGAATCTTTGTGAAGGTTTATAGAACCCAATCCCTCATCTAGATCTGATCTTGTGCCTACAAAATTATCAAGTTAGTTCACACATTTCATTATCAATCATCATACCTAGACCCACCTAAATAATCAATCAACTTATCTTTGCACCCATCTAAACATAGAAAACCAAATGTATCCCATTATCTACCTAACTCTCAATCTACAAGTTCTTTCTAAAAATGACATTACTCTATCATAATTTACATCTACCCTACCTAGCTATTCTTATGTACCCTTAAACCCTTTTTAACACTCTAAACTCTTAAAATTTTAAACATTCAAACACCCATTTAAACAAAAACCTCCTCCATACATGACCATCGATAGTCCTTATAACCATTAATAGTCATATGAGATTCTTCCCTCAGTGGTTGACCACTGATGGTCATACCTGACCATTGATGATTGGGTCTAGCCACTGATGGTCACTATGTATAATTGTCAATGGTGAATCCCTTACCTTCCCTACCTAAAACTACAAAAAAAAAACCATATTTCAACAATTAAACCACCTAAATCCTACCTTACCACCTATCCACTCCTACACCCTCCTAATTTCAATTCCACTAGTTTAATTCTCCTAATTTACCCAAAACATAAACCTAGGGCACACCCCCAGCAAAACCTACTAATTCCATCACCATGCAACTAATTTAACTAAATAACAAACCTAATTAGCTAGTTATCCAAATTTAATACACCCCTTACCTCATTCCTCAATCATTGATGAGGTTGGAGTCTATATCCTGGTACTTAACCATGTCCTTATCCACCTTACATTACTAGTCCCCACTGATCATGAATGCTAGTATACTCACCCAATAAATAAACTCCACCTCAATAATCACTCAATCAGACCTCTTAACTACACACCAAAAGTGCCAAATCACTAGAGCACAAAATGTGGAAGTCAAACAGACAAAAGTGAAAATGTTTTTTTCATTTTCACTTTTTATATTTTAGGTTTTTAGGGTTCCCCTTGATCAAAGATCGACCCTAGGGAACCCCTGACTATTGATGGTTAGGATCCCATACTTTTTTGTGATTTATATCTCAAAAATGCATTTTGGAGATCAGCCTAATCTCCCCCATTCCCAATTTGAAATTTTTGGAGATTACCCTTCTTCGACCACCCATTAGGCCACCTCCACCTTGATGATGGCCATTTTTTACCTAAACTATCATGTGTTTTATGATGACCTTGTGTGGTCTTTTTTACAATACCTACCATTTTTTCCATGTTAACCATTCAAATTTTGTGCCACCTCACACTTTATGACCCACTTGTGTCTTTAAGAGAAATTCCTACTTTGGTTACCCATGACACTTGAAATATTTACATTTGCCACAAGAGAATTTCTTACCTCAGATATCCATGACAACACTAACCTATTTAGGTGACTAACAGGTGTACCTAATTGCCATGCCTAATTACAGTCACATGGTATACTGGTCACTTGTCCCTCTAGAACCAACCTTATGTTTACCAACATTGGAAACCTTAGTCTATGTGTGATCTTGGCTATTGCACTTAGTCACATTTTATACACATGTTTGCATCTCAAATATCCACCCATCTTTTGTCACCACCTAGTGACTCCTTATCAACTAATTGTTAAACCCACACTTGATTATACTTCACCTCATTGCCTCCCAATTTTAGGGGGAACACCTCCTCCCATACTTGTGTCAATCAATAGACCTTCGAATAGAACTCTATTTTTTTTGCATCTTGTTAATTCAAAGTTGCATAACAAAAAGTGGCAAAATATAGACATCAAAAATCTGCACACTATGATTCTAAATGTTGTAATTACCCTAGAAGACCCTAGGACCCTTTTGAGACTAATATCACCTTTCAACACCTAATCGACCTAGCTTATAGTCAAGTCTAACCTAACTAGCTGAACCCTACCTTTTATCCATTTGTCCCCTAGACACTTGACAATTGATGGTTAGGGTAACCATTGATGGTTACCCTAACTATCGATGGTCAAGGTGCACCTCCTCAACCAAAAGCATGCAAACCACCCACCTTGATTTTTTAATTATAGCCCATCTAATTTTAGTTGTGATCCATTACATGAATGAGTTAATTTTATGAGGCCCATTTCATGTATTGTTGTAACTCTCTCACCTTGCCTATAAGAGAGATGAGTAAAGAGGTAAAAAGGAATCTATAATTATCATCAAGAGCTTGTGTATTTAGGAGTTTAATTTTTTAGGTCAATTGCCATCAGTAATCTAAAAATTCAACAATCATATTAGAGAGTCAATTTACCACCACATCTCCATCAAGCCTTAGGGTATAGTTACTCTACTAGAATTAAGCTAGATTCCACCAATAGATCAACTATCTCAACTATCCACCCAATCAACCTCTGGTAAGACAAGTACTTGTTTTTTAGTATTCTTTTAATTTATTTACATTTTGTAATCAACCCAAAATTTATCCACCTCTTAAAATCCATCTTTTGGATTTCATCAATTAGTAATTCATCAACCTAGATCTTCACATAGTAACTGTCAATGGTTGACTTAACCATCAATGGTCTGTTCAATTGTCGATGATCACCTTAATCATTGATAGTTACCCCAACCACTAAGGGTCACTATGGTAGTGAAAATAAAAAAAATTGTTTTCACCTACCTACACCCAACTAAACCTAATTTTTTGTGTTCTTACCTATTCACAGACCCCCTTCTAATTTTATAAAGCATAACCCAACCCTCTAGCACTAGTATTGACTAGTATATTTCTAATTCAACCATTTATAGCATATTTATTAGCAAGAATTATTATATTCAATTTTAGTACCTTTTGATTCATTTATGCAACTACATTTCTTTCCTATTTATAAACTTAATTATTTAAAATGTGTGGATTAAAAACCCCTAATTAAACTCTCACTTCTTGGATCTAGCTATCACTAAGAAATACACCTAAATATTTGTCTAGAAAACAAGTTTGCTTTAGTTATTTCTTATCTATAGGTCATCCTCCTAAGTCAAAGTGGAGCTCTTCACAATCTTCTAATTTAATGTGCACACTATCAATCAAGTTTTTCAACCATGCCTATACTTAGTTTCTTGTTTTCCTTTTCTCCATAATAAGAAATAAATTTCATAAAAATAGGTGTCTCTATCTAAGCTTTAAGAAGACATTTGACAAGTAAGAGGAATCATAGTGGATACCAATTGAGCTTTGGTTGATGTTGCATGAAAAGAAATACATGAAGGTAGTCCTTGGTGTAAAGAGATAGGTCTTCAAGGGATAAGATTATGAATATGAGTTGTAGTAAAAGAAAGGTATGGATGTAATCAAATTCCATCCATAGTTAGTCTCTTGAGGTAGCTTGATCTAGTGCAGCTCCTTGAAAGTACTTGGGATCTTGGTTTTAGGTGAGTCAATCTGCATTGTGTTTATTATTTTTGTTCTGATCAATAGTATGGTGACTCTTGAGATAGGACTTATGCTCCCTAGAAGTTTAGAGATTGATATAAATTTAGGGAGAGATAACTCAAGTGGCTTGAGTGTGGTATGATGTTTTGACATGTTTATTGTGAGTAAGATGTGTCAAAGAGTAGATCTTGGTTATGTATGTGGTCATAATCTTAGGGGGATCATTTGTGAGATGCTTTAGTTCAATAATCTTGTGTTGTTTGGTATGATTCATTAGCGCAAGTGGATCAACTTAGCTAAAGGTGTGAAATCAATGATGATGAGTTGTCAAGATATTCTATTACATAAAAATATTGAATACTAAGTTGATATGGAGTATGAGGATAATATATTATCATGAAGAAGGTCTCAAAATTCTATATATGACAATTTGTGTCTGTCATGGAGTTATAGTGTTCGAAAGCTAAGAAAGTTCCATGAGAGTGATTTGAAAAAGGTTCTAAACCATGATGTATTGTAGAGTATAAAAGGCAATTCATTTGAGATCCATGTGAGAGTTATTCATGTCTACTTCAGTTGTTTAAGTTGATCTAATAAAGATATGAAATCTATTGATGCTTTTCATAAGGATGTTGAGTAAGTGTGGACAGTGTTGAAGAGTTTCTAAAAGACCTAGTTTATTTAGAATATTTATTAAAGATGTTTTTTCAAATAGAGCATGGAGTTAGGGGGAGATAACTTAGATAGTTTGAAAGGCTTGAAGAGTTGTGCATGATGTGAGGGGGAGCATATGTGAGATGTTTCAATCATGATGGAGATATGAATAAGTATACTACATATGTGAACTCAAGCATGTTGATATGATGGCTTGATCAGACCAAGTTAGGTGCTTTGATAATGTATTAAATCCTCATGCATAAAAAAGGAGGAGATTTATAAATAGTCAAGTCCTAGGATAAGAGGATAGTGTATTAGAATTTGAGAAGCTCAAGGTAATAAAAGGCATGCATAATGTTAGGGGGATTTTTCATCATCTCTTAGAGGTGTTCCTTTCCTATTATTGGTCCTCGAATTATTTTTAGGTTTTTAAGGTCAAAATATGAGCCCACTTTGTCATTGTGTCAAAGGGGTAAAATTTACTTGAAGAGAGACAAAGTGTCTATGCATAAGATTTGTATTAGTGTTTGACATCAATGATAAAGGGGGATATTTTTTGAGTTTTTTCAATGATGTCTCCAAGGTGAACAAGGATGTTTATGAGGTGTCATGTGTGCTAGAATGACAATGATAAAGTGTGCTTCAATGAGCTTTAGTGTTCCTACATGATTATTTAGTGTTGACTTAGTGATGCAATTGATGGATGATATTTACGATATGGACATGTTTCATAGACAATATGGGGTGATATGATTTATTTGAGTGTTTATGGAAGTGAATATAATTCATCAGAGCAGTCATATGAAGATATAGGTTCAAGCAGTCATCTTAGAAGATAAAGCTGAGTAAGAAGATTAATGACATCATATTTCACATGTGCAAAGGTTTCAAGATTATTTTGATACATGGATGGATTCCCCTATGAGAGGTGATCATGCGGTTCCAATTTTAGGTCTGGACATTGAGTGTAGAAAAATTTATAACAGTGCAAAGTTAGCCTCTCAATCAAAGTTCACTAAGTTTCTACACTTAGCCGAATTTGCAAGAAGAGATCTACATGTGAGTGTTCAAATGATATAATTTTGAGCATATAATCTAACATTTGAATATCCAATGATGATCATATGATCATGTAGATAGAGATCAATAACATGTTTAAAGTTAATAAGTTAAAGGTTCCTAATATTGTATGCACTAGTGACATATGTCACAATCATGGAGTTTGAGTAGTAGATCTATGATGAGCATTTAATATGACCATATAAAGATATAATGGAGTGTGTTATTTTTTTAGATAGTGATATAATGGTGTGTATTAATTCAATATGTCAAAGGATGATTAGAAGGCATGCAGGGCTACCAAGTGGTAGAAATTCATTAGGGACTGATAGCAATGTGTTTAGAAGGCACACAGGACTACCAAGTGGTGAAAGAATGGGGTTTGAAAATAATGTGATTAGAAGGCACACAATACTACCAAGTGGCACAAGAGTGGGGACTGATAATAATATGCTCAAAAGACATGCAAGTGTGCCAAGTGCCTTGATCTTGGAAGCACAGATTAAATATTGATGGTGAGTGATGAGAGTTAAAGCTATGGATATTATGAGGAGATCAGTGGAGAATATTTTATCTATATTTTAGGGAGCATGAGATGAAGCCACATGTTTGCAATATTTGCATTTACACAGTGATCATTGGCATTTGAATTAACAAAGGGAAAAACTAGTCTGGAATGTTTTGTTAATACCTTTTGATCTTGGATGAATTTATTGATGGTGTAAAAGGAAAAGTTGAAGAGGAATTCAAGGTGCATCTATAGAATATAGTTATAATATTTGATTGTTCTAAAAATAAAATATATTTAGTTCTAAAGTTGACTGAAGGTTTGACCATATTTTTCAAGTGGCCCAAGAAAGACAATTGAATAGTTCTTGATGGTATTTTGATGTTTCAAGATGAACTATCTATTGGAGAATGTTATATAATCCATGAGGACCATATATGTATATTTTTTAAGGTTTTAAAAATCCATCTTTAGTGTGAAAAATTGATTAGAAGTTGACTATGTTTATTGAATGCACTAGTAGATCGAGTGACCATGTTGCAGGAGTGAGTTGAAGGTGTTCTGAGTAGAATTGAAGAAGAAAATGAGTATGGATATGCTATATAAGTCTATAAGGATTATGAGAAGGAATTGGTTGTCATGATATGCCCTTGATCGGATATGAAGATTCAAAATAGATTTACTATATTTTGACTATGTGTGACCAGTCTAAGTGGTCATCTTGATAGAGTTGATTTGAGTGCTTAAAGCCTGTGTTGGAATGTCTAATGGACATGGATATTTTGAATAGGTCATGTATGACTTATTCATGCATTTGGTTTAGTGGATTATTTCAAGGTATGAGGCTTACTTCCAGGTGACATATACATATGTGGAAGTAATCAAAAGTCTATTAGAGACAATTTTTGATGTGTTTAAAGCATTGGTAAAGGATGAAGGTGGTCTAAGTAGTCTCACATGTAACATGTGCATGTGAAGACATAATTGTTTTGGGTATCATTAAGGCTTAATGGAGGATTTGAATCTTAAGCACTATGTCTGACCTATGGATTGGAGTGTTTCACCCATGTAACATGTGTGGGGACCTATTTCAAGTGTAAGATAAGTATGGTAAGCATCTTGGCCTACCAAGATGGGTTAGACAAAGAAAGTGGTATAAGTACAAGGCATATTTGGGTTGTTTAGGTGTTGAGAGCATTAAAAAAGTGTGTGGAGATAAGAAAATGAGATAACCTTTGAGATATAATGTATAAGTCATTGAAGACCAATAGAGAGTGAAGAGGATTAGTCACAATTGTCTGATCAAGGTGATGAAGGTAAACACATAGGTTACTAGACCTAATGTGCTTAAAAGATACAAATTGAGAAAGTATGCCCTAGAGGATAATTGAGTGAGTGTGCTTAGTGGATGGATTGAAGATAATAGTAGGTTGAGGATTGTGTGCATGACCTATAGGTCATGTTACTAATATTGTGATAGAGTTTTTGTATGTTTTTTTATTGTGAATTTGCTAATAAGTGAAGAGTGATCCAAAAGGGTGTTTTGGATGCATTTCTCATATGTGCAATTTTGTCAGAGTGTGAAGGGGAAAGATAGAAAGTAAGAGAAGTCCATCATTAGGTGTAAAAGATAATAGATCGAAAGTGGAGCTCAGATCAAGGTAGTTAGGTTAGTGCTTGGTTGCCTAGGGGGTTGGTTCCTCCTTGTGGGATGGGTGTCTCATGAAATTAAGGGTTGGGTGTTCCTTGATCAATCAGTGCTGGTCTAAATGTTGAATCTTGTCTTTATAGGACTGTATTCCATCTATCAGGGTTCTTTGGGTTTTACCCCCTAAGAGGGTTTCCCACATATATCATGTGTTATGTTCTTGACCTTGCTATGTCTTCATCGTTCATTGGAATGGCTAATTTGTATGAATCATGATTATATGTATTAAATGTTTAAGAGTTGGGAATTGAATTGGATTATCTGGCATCATTAATTCACCCCCCTCTTAGTGATTATACATCTAACATATTAGTAGTGGAACTTACTAGGGTGATAGTGAGAATATCCTTTCCTCTTCTGTTAGGGGTGTCCTCTAGCCTTAGTCTATTGCCTTACACCATATTTGGGTTGATCAAAACCACCCTCATCTTGTCAACTTCCTACTTTAGGTTATTATTTTGCTCCATAAACATGACCAATTGCCTTCCCATTTTTATCAAGTTTTCATGAAAGTCTATTAGTTTCTACCTAATCCCATCTAGGATGTAAATCATTTCATTATATTCATCTCTCTTCCAAAATTTTACTACTTTCATTTCATAGATTGGGGGTTTCAATACCCCAAGAGAACTCTAGAATTCTATCAATTTTTTTTCCCACACTATTCTCTTGGGTAGGAGAGTCATAGGACTTTGTTCTTTCCTCCTAGCCTTTTAGGGGTGAGGAATTAGGCAAGGGGAAGGAGATGATTCTTCCTTCCTATTTTCAGTTGAGTTATTTAGGTCCTCCCCTAAGATCTTTACCTTTCTACTATCCCCAAGATTGATCTCAATGTTTCTCATAGGTGTCCCTTTCTTGGTTAGTATAGAAATCAACCCTTGGTGGATTAGGCTAGAAGAGTGCTTATCTTTGAAGGATAAAACAAAGGATTCTAGAGACATGAGAAGATAATAGGGGAGGCTTATGCAATGACCTTTGATGTGATTTAAAATTAGAAGGTGATGAAAAAATATATACATAAACTTTCCTTCTAGAGTCAGATATCTCATTATCTAAAGGCATATATCAAGCCACCTCCTTAGAAGGTCAGCCCTAGGGAAACCCTTTTTATTGGTTTGAAATCTATAGTCGATATCAAAAAATAGGTACATTAATTCTTACTTTCAAATTTTATCCTTAAAGGCTTTAGTTCCTTCATAAGACATGTAAATAACATCCTTGACCACTTATTTAGTGACATCAACCCTAATGCCTCTAAAAGTGACTTGGCACTATTTCCAACCCATTACAAAATCCCTAGCTAAAAACTCATCATGACCTTCAATACGGAGCATAAATTCAATAAGACCTCATTTTATAATCTTCCTCCAAACTTTTTGGCTCATATAGACTTCAACATAAGAGATGGGCTCGCACTAATCCCTCTCCCCCCCATGAATCTATTTTTATTTTGACTTGGGTGATGAAAGTTGTAGAGTGATGAATAGTAGTTCAAGCTTCTTCTATTTTTTTTCCAATTAATATTAACAAGATGCTTTTTGGGATGATGTAATTCATCCTTAAATTTTAAATTAGTGTCATAATAATGACACTTAGTGTGAACTAGGCTTTGCTTAGTCATGATCACCTCTCACACATGTGTTTCCACCACTTGATTGAAAGGATTGAATTTAAAAATCGTGAGTGATAAGAGGAGTGATATGGGGGTGGGATATTAGTGGGTATAATCCAATTATATAAGTCTAGGGTAGATACTCTAATATTTTTAAGAGAATCAACAACTACATTACCCTCCCAGTATATGTGGGTAATTGAGCACTCGTTGGTTGACTAAAGATGACCAATGACATTAGAAATGATTTGAATAATAGAGTGGGAAGTGTTCACCTTGCCCAAAAGGGAGTTGAGGATGTCAAGTTAATCACCTTTGACTTCTAACTTGGTGACGTTGATATAGATTACCAATTGGATGCCCCATATGGTAGTTTTAGCCTTGACCACATGGTTGGTTTGAACCCCCATTGGACCCACATAGGCTATAATGACAGCCCTTAACTCATCCCAAATGACACCATCACCACCTAAATTTCATATATTTCCCTTAGATTCACCATTAAAATTTACCTTCATCCAGCTTGGGGGGGTCTAATTTTGTGAGGCTTCTGGCCACTTTAGTCTTGGAATGAGGGGGTGAGATTCTAATTATTAAGGATAAAATATTCATCCTCAAAAATAAAAAACTTGTCATTAAATGTCACCACACACCTATAACCCATGAAATCAGATCAAAGGGTTTTAACTTTTATGATTGAAAATATAGGCATTCTTGGAAGACTAGATTTGTTTAAAAAAATGAGGAAGGGCTAGGGACCAAAGGAAGGCCAAGAAGGGAATATTACAATGGGTTTTCACTAGATGATGAGATCAAGAATGGAGCTTGAATTGACCCATGACATGTTGAAGAGCTAAAGGAGGAGATTCAAAACTAAAGACCCAAAGGGGAAATCAAGGAAAAGGTGGGTCATAAATTCTAACATAGATTTGCATAGGGCACACCTATTAGGGATGGTTATTCTACATTTGGCCAAGTTGTCAATAGTAAGGATTTTATTTTGGGCCATAAACCAAAAAATGATGTTGATCTTAAGGGTGAGGTGATTAATCCAAAGGTATTATCCAGTAAGCCCAATACTCCTCATGATCCAAGTTAACTAGGAAACCTAACTTCACCAAGTACTCCCTACTATATTTTATCGGCCAAAGAAGGTAGTCTTCCTTTGGGAACACCATATTATGAATTTGAGAATTGAGATTTTTAATTTCCTAAGAAACTTGTGCATTGTCCATCTCTACAGATAGGGTCTTCCACCTTTTTCTTCCTTTCAAGGTAGTTCATTGTCCTTAAACTTTAGGCCTATAGATATTTTTAAGGTCTTCCTTAGGATGTTATATGGGGAGAGGAGGTCAAGGGAGAGAGTGAGAGACATGAGTCTTCCCATAATTTAACATTTTTTCTATTTCCAACCTAACATCTGATTTAGGTAGACCTATCTAGGGGGACCTCTTCCCAAAGAAGGCTATCTTCCTCCCTACCCTCTAGGTACTTTGATTTGATGATCTTAGTATAATTATTGTCTTATTTCATTAATTTTCACCCAAATTTAGTAGTGAGAGTTTGATTCATGCATTTGATTTTTCTTCACCTGAGTCCTCTAAGGGCCTTAGGGAGGCAAACATTTTTCCAAGCAACTAATGGGAATATAAATGTGTCTTTCATGCCCCTCCATAGGAATTTTTTTTGAATTTACTCTATTCTCTGCACAATCTTACTGGGGGAAAAATAGTGTTATGAATTAGATTGGTATACTTTAAAAGGAGCTTTTGAGGAGTTGGAACTTGCCTACATATGAGAGTAGCGTTCCTTTATAACATGCTAGTTTTTTCTAGATTCTATCAACCAACAGGTTTCATATTTTAATTTTCATCTTATCCTGAAAAAATAACATGTTGAGATATGTTGAGGATATATTTATGATTTTGGATGCTAATATGCCCACTAGTATTTTTGGGATGGGATGATGAGTATTCAATAAGTATATAGAGATTTTGTTGAAGTTGATGCATTATCTTGATGCCTATTGATAGTTCACAAGAATAGATTTAAGGGCTTTTACTTCCACCACTAACACCTATATGAGGATTAAAGTGTCATTCCTGAACTACGTGTGAGTGATTAGGACTATGTTTTTCACTCTCTTAAGCCCCTTGATTAAGCTTTATTCTTTATCCACTTATAAAGTTTTACACAGAGTTTCAAACATTAAAATGAATAAATAAGGAAAAAGAGGATCAATTTATCTGATCCCTTGGCTAGCTAATAATAATCCTTAGTTACCCCATTCATCATGATTGAGTATATGGTGGTGGATATGTAGATGTGGATCAATCCCGTAATATCTATTTCAAAACCAACCTTGTTTAGCACCTTATCCAAAAAAATCTAAGAAAATCTATTGTAGGCTTTATTCATATCAATTTCAAGGATCTTGTAAATAGTAGAGAAATGGATTATGGGTCTAAAATCTTTTATTTGATTTTCTCCTAGTTTATTAGGGATGATGACCATGAAATTATTATCCAATTCCTTCAAGATAGATCCCACCCTAAATAATTCATAGACTATTGCTTCCACCTCTAAGTGGATGATATCCCAAAACTTTTGGAAGAAGATTAGGGGGAAACTATCGAGGCTAGGGGCCTTATTTCTTTCCATGGATTTCATTTATGATATAATTCCCATGTATTTTTATCATATTTTACTTAGAATGAATTAATATTTTTCTACAAGGCATAACATGATGTTCATGCAAATACATACATATTTTTGAAAGACTAAGATAAGCATACTTTGAATCTTTTACAAGATAAAAGTGAATAAATGGAAAATAGTCTAAATATTTTGATGATTTTAGGAAAGAAATTTTTGAAAAAGGTGAAAGAAGAAATATACCTAGTTATAATCTTAAATCCCACACAAGTTGTAAGCATAACGAAAAGAAAAGAAGAAATACTTCCATCTAAGGTGAAGGAGATGATAGGTGAATCTGATGAGTTTTTTTCAAGAAATCTACCAAATGGTTTGCCAAAGATAAGGAGTATTGGTCATTACGTGGATATGATCCTAGGATATAGTTTATCAAAAAAATGACATATAAATTGACACCCAAAATATATGTGGATATACATTAACAAGTATATGATATATTGGATAAAAGGTTGATCATAGAAGGTTTGATATCATGTGTAGTACCAATAGTATTTGCACTTAAGAATAGTGGAGAGTGTATAATGTGCATTTATTCTATGGCCATTAATAAAATAACTATAAACCATAGTTTTCCATTACCACACATGTATGATATGATAGATGATTGAGTGGAGTTAGATAATTCAAAAATATTGACTTAAAGAGTGGATAACACCAAAATTCCATAAGGGAAGGTGATGAGTGGAAGACTATGTTTAAAACACAAGAAGGATTATATGAGTGGTTGGTTATGCCAATCACACTAACTATTGCATCAATTTCATTCATGAGAGTGATAAATCAAGTTATTTATCCATTTTTGGGTAAGTTTTTCATTACGTATCTTGATGAAATATTGATATTTAGTAGGATGAAGGAGGAAAACTTTTGAAATTAACACAAAGTGTTAGAAAATTTTAGAGATGAAAAGTTACCTGTAAATTTGAATAAATATAAGCTTATGCAAAAGGAACTGGTATAATTTGGCTTTATGATTTGATAGTTTTGAGATGCATATATAGAAGGTGCAATATATAATGGATTGGCATTCATTTAAAAATACAATTGAGGCATAAAGTATTCATTCACTGGTATTTTTTTATAGTAAGTTAATTAGGAGATTTAGCAGGATGTGTGTAACAATTATAGAGGTAATGTGGAAAGATAGAAAGGATTTTTTATGGATAATTTAAGTAATACATAGTCTCCAATAATTGAAGAAGAAATTAATTGAGAAACTATATGCATGAAAATATATTATTACATACTTGGTAATGTCAACATTGACCTCAATTTATCATACATTACTTGTGCACCTCCAAATGACTGTTATTCACCTTTTTATTGAGCATAGGCATTGATGTTTGGTTATCATTGATGTCAAAGAGAGCATGTTGTACTAATGCATTTATGACAAAGTGATCAAATTGATAGTTTGGATAGATATGGCACATTTTTAGTTCTATAAGGATAAAAATTAAGTTGTGAGGCATCCATAGATGTCTTGGTGAGGTTCTGGTATGTCACTTGATCATTTGGAATAAGAAACAAGCATCTTCTAGCTTACGAGAAGCCAGACCATCACTATACATCATGTAGATATGAATGAACTAGAAAGTTTTTGTATTTAATATAGGGTATTAAAAACTCAACCAAGGTCAAAGGATTTCATAGAAATGTTTTCTATAGTGCCAAGAAGGTCCCCTAAAAATTTAGACTCTTGAAGTGTTTTCTAGCTCAAGTTATAAACCTTCAAAGTTGCTCTTGCAACCTATGATGGGATAGAGGCTGTCAAGTTTAACTTCATTGAAGTTTGAGGTCACTAGTCAATTAATCTAAAAAGGATCATTAATCATCCATATCTTGATCCAATGGTGCATATTTAGTCAAAATGTTGAAGTATCTAAGATTGCACGTGTTAGTGACAAGTGTCACTATCTCATTGAGTTGATAAAAGATCAATGGTTCACAAGCATTCATACTGATAGAGATTGATGGTGTAGGTTAAGTTAAAATTCAAATGTGTAGAAGGCATGCAAAGTTACCATGTGGCATGATTGTAGGATCTATGATATAAGATCAACAGTCAGCATTGTAAGATAAAAATTGAGCTACTTAGAGGATATTAATGGTGCATATTTATCCATAGTTGTCAGGAAGCATGAGATGAGGTTAAGGTGCTTGACATTTAACATTTGCTTAGTGACCATTGGAATTTAAACATTCAAATTTGCAAATAAAATTAGTGCTTAGTTTTTGGGCTATATATTTTGATCTAAGATGAATTTTTGATGCAGTAAAAAGCAAAGTTATATAGGACTTCAAGCCACATCCAATGAATCTAGTTAAAAGGTTTGAATATTTGTACATTTGAACATATGGAGCTTAAAATTTTAATATTTGTTCATTCATGTTATTATTTCATACATAATAATGTTTGAATAATTTGTGCTTTAATAAAAGAGTGTTTTGGTAAGAATAATCACTTGAAGATGTCATAAAGGTCATATGGAGTGGACCAAGGTATTTAAAATTGATCATATGTTCTTAATTTGCTTGATAAAGTGATAAATGGGTGAACAGGTCTCTATGAGACCTATAAGGGCTATCAAGGAATAATTGAAAGGTGCAATTGATTAAGTGTGATCCATAGATGCTATGCCTAACATGTGACAATGCATTTGAGATATGTCTTATCATGATAGATGTCTTAAGGGTTAAGGAAAGTCTTATGGCCGACTTATACATTAATATTCATGAAGACTCTATAAATAGTGGAGACCAAGAAAATAGTTGCTATACTTGAATTAGTATGTGTTCAAAGAGTAAAATATAGAGACAAGGGAAAGAGATCAGAGGTAGTGTGTTTAGTGGATGGACTAAAGTACAAAATAGATTGAAGATGAATGAAGAATACTACAGAGATACAAAGAGGTGTTTGGATTCATTACTTTTATGAGAAAGTTTGTATGTGTGATGTGTTTAAAGAGAGGTGTTAAAAGTTATTTCTCCAATTAGATTTAACTTCAATCAAAATTATGGAGCTATTGATTTCATAGGTGGTGTGTGGGTGTTCAACATTTAGAACAAGTGGGTGCTTATTCATACTTAGTGGTGGGTGATCCTTGTGAAATGGGTGTTTCACTAAAATGTCTCTTGTTTGTGATAATTTTATAGGACAAGTATTCCATGTATTTTTAGGCTTGAGAGTGGGTTTTATTCCCTAAGAGGGTTTCCCATGCAGAACTTGTGTTATGTGTGTGATCTTGCACCGTTTTGCTTATTCATTGTTATGAACATCTTGTATGATTTACAAATGTTTATGATCATTGATTAAGAATTTATAAGGATTGAAATTAATGTTTTAAATATATTTCATCACTTATTCACCTACCCTCTCAATGATTGTACCTCCAAAAATTGGTATTAGAGTAGGACCTTCTATGCAAGTTTAACCACTTGAAGGTGATCCAAGGTACAATATGGAAAGCCAATAGATATATGGTTTTTCTAGAAAGAAAGAACCATTTTTCAGTGGGTCAAATTAAAATTTATGGAGTATAAGGATGAGGACATACATTATGTATATAGGGTTTGATATTTGGCAATATGTCATGGATGGTTATACTAAACCAACTATTCCTCTAACTAGTGTTGCTAACAAGAAGTTGAGTGAGAATAATTGAAAATATATGAATGCTATCATTTGTGATTTATCTAAGTCTGAGTTTACCAAAGTGAACCATTGCTAATATACCAAGGAAATTTGGGTCAAATTATATACTATCTATGAAGGAGACTCTAAATTAAAATTGGCCAAGTTGCAAACCTACCAAAGGCAATTTGAAGGTCTCAAAATGAAGGAAGAATATACTATGGCAACCTATCTCCTAAGGTTTTAAGAGGTAGTGAACATGATCAAATGTCTTGGAGAGGCAATAAATGAAGCTACTATACTAAATAAGGTATCTAAGAAAGTCATGATCTCACTCAGTTGACCATGGATGAGTTGCATGCCATCCTTACTACCTATGAAATGAGAGTTGATGAATACAAACCTCCTAAGATGGAAGTAACCTTCAAGGTGATCAATTAAGCTAAGGAGAACAAGTTAAGTATTAAATATTTTTATCTTAATGAAGATCAACTTGAATCCATCATTTTAATAAAATTAAATCTAGGATCAGGTAAGTATGAAGGGAAAATTCCTTTCAAATGTTCTTTATGTGGTAAAGTTGATTATTTTATAGCTAGATGTCCAAATATAGACAAGTTTGAGCAAACATAATCTCATAAAGAATCTCGTGAGGATGAACACAAGAAATTTGAGGGTCCTAACAAGTACCAAAAGTTCTTTAGTAAGAAAAATGGAAAGAAGAAATCATATAAAGGCAGTAATAGCCTTTACAATGAATAATATAGAAACTCATTTGTAGAAGAAGTAAACACATCTGATGGTGAGGATTATTTTATAATGAAGACATGGAGATATTGTTCATGGATCTTAATTATGATAAAGGTGAATTTTATTTAATTAGAGATTTCTTTGGTGAAGATACCTCAGAGGAAGAAGATGAGAAAGTCACTTTTGAAGATAAATATCTAGATACTATGGAATAAATGAAAATACTACAAAGAAAGAATAGAAAACAAGATTCCTTGATCAAATCCTATAAGTAACAATTAGACTTTTTGAAGGTAGGCTAAGTAATGAAGTTAAGGAGTATGATGATATCACACAATATTTTGAAACTCATATTTGTTATCTTAATGAAGAAGTTAAGTATAAGGATAAAGAGTGTATCATGTATCAATCAAAGTTAGAGTCTTTGTAGATGAAACTAAATAAAGCTATGAGCAACGATACAATTGATGATTCAAATAATAAGGATGAATTGATGAATTCTCTTGAAGATCTAAAGATTAAGAAGATATGGAATAAAGAGATGATGTCATGAATCAAGGACTATGAAGAAGGATTTAATGTGTTTGAAGCAAGATTGAATGATGACACCAAGGAACATGAAGATACTGTAAAGCATCTCAACAGTCAATTAGAAATTATGTCTACAAGCCTACAAACCAAAGAAGATGAGAGCTTAAGGTATGTGATTTAAATTTAGCCATTTAAATAAAATTTAGATAAGACATATTATAAGATGAAGTCATTTATGAAGTTTTAAAAGAGCTTAAATGATCATGATAATATTTTGAGTAGTCAAAAGGATGCAAGTGACAGAACTGGTCTTGGATGTAAATAACAAAAGCATGTGACTCAAGACAAGATAAAGGCTAGTATGAGAAAGAAAAATTAGACTTTGAAGATCAATCATCAGTCAAGGAATGAAGGTGTTGGAATAATGAAGACAAATCATATCAGATAACCAAATGCTATGAGGTATGCAAATTTTAATGGGCATTGTTACTCCTCCAATCAGTTTGGTCATAGGTTAAAAGATTGTAAAAGATCCTCAAGGAATGAATTTTCATGGAATTATGATTAAGACAATGGGAATCATGAAAAACATTGTCACTTAAGACAATCAATAGGTTCACAAGGAAAGAATGACATCTTTTTCTATAAGTGTCAAGGTTTTGATCATATTACAAAGTTTTGTAATATCTTCATCAGGAGACCAAATGATTAGATACATGAATGGATTCATGAAAATTCAAGGAATCATCATATGTATCAATCATAAGGTATGTGAAATCTGATAAATATCATTTATTTCAAATGTCATGAGAGAGGTCACATAGTAAGGATCTACAAGAATGAATAGTATTATACTTCAAATATTAATCCTAACATGAATAAGAGTCATAGTTAATGGAGGATTAAGTTGGTAAATGAAAAATATGATCAATATGGATTATTTTCCATTACAAAATAGGCAAAAAATTCAAGTATGAAGGAACAAGCCTTATTTGGCCAAATAGACAAGGAAATCAAGCAGGATCTTGAGATAAAAGAAAAGACCAAGGTTGAGAACTCATTCAAAGACAATCTGAAGATGAGGAAGGACTACAAGTCAAGTGAGAGAATGGAGATATGGGAATATCATGAGTTTTTGGATCTTTAGTCCTTCTATGATAGGTGGGTGTCTCTACCTATTTTTTATTTTTTTAGGAAACATCTTTTATGTGGAAGAAAGTATGTGTGCTCTAGGTAATGATCAAAGTGTCAATCAATATAGACCTTAAAGGCAAAGGGTAAGCAAGAGATTGTGAAAAATAATCTTGTAGATGAAATTATTTGAGAAGGTTAAATCGGTTTGGACATTGGTTTAAGAGGTTGATTAGTCAAGACAAGGATAAGTTATTACAAACAAGAATATCATTTGAAGATATGTTTGGCTAAGGGGGAGCTAACTCAGATTATGTGGATTGAAGATGATGTGCATGATGTAAGAGAGAACATATCTAAAGATGATTTAGTCATGATAGAATTGTGAAGATGTCTGATATATTTTTGAATTCAAGAAAATTGACATGATGACTTGATCAAACCAAGTCATGTATTTTGAAAAAGTATCAAATATTCATGCATAAACAAATAGAGCTTGTGAGTTTTATAGGTAGACAGGTCCAAAGATCAAAAAAATCCCAAGTTTAGATTGGTATATGTTAAAAATAGATAGAATAAGATGGAGCATGATGTTAGGGGGAGATTTCTAAGCTTTGTGAGCAGTTTGTCAAGTCCAAGGATCAGAGAAGTCCGAGTTAAATTTGGTGCATGTCAAAGGGGAAGCAATTCATTCATATGCCTAAACGTATGTAAGTATCATAAGCATCTTAAATAATAATTTAATTCATACATATTATTGAGTAATGATTTTTGGCATGATGAGGAAGAGACCCTTTATCATTAACATCAAAGAGGGAGAAAGATCAAAATAAAAGAGCTCAACTCAAATAAGTAAGAAGTCATTCTAAGGGTGTTTTGAAATCAATGACAAAGGAGAGATTTTTGAGCATAGTAATTGATGTTTGATTGCTATTGATGTCAAAGAGAGCATGTTGTACTAATGAATTAATGATAAAGTGATTAGATTGATATTTTGGAGAAATATGGCACATTTTTAGGTTTGTAAGGACAAAGAAGTTGTGAGGCATCCATATATGTATTGGTGAAGTTTTGGTATGTCACTTGATCATTTGGAACAAGAAATAAGACTCTTCTAGATTAATAAAATCTATATTATCACTACATGTCATGCAAATATGAATGAACTAACAAGTTTGTGCATTTAATATAAGGTCTCAAAAATTCAAATGAGGTCAAAGGATTCCATGGAAATGTTGTCTATAGTGCCAAGAAGGTCCCTTGAAAAATTGTAATCTTGAAGTGTTTTATAGCTCAAGTTATAAACCTTCAAATTTTCTCTTGTAGACTATAATGGGCCAGAGGGAATCAAGTTTAGCTTCACTGAAGTCTAAAGTCACTAGTCAATTGGTCTAATGGTGATCTTTAATCATCTAGATCTTGATCCAATGGTGAATATTTAATCAAAATGTTAAAGCATATAAGATTACATGCACTGGTGAAAAGTGTCACTATCTTTTTGAGTTGATATAAGATTAATGGTTCATAGGCATTTGTATTAACAAAGATCGATGGTGTGGGTTGAGTCAAAAGTCAAATGTGTAGAAGGCACGGAGAGCTACCAAGGAGCACGATCATAAGAGATATGATCTAAGATTAATGGTGAGTGTTACAAGATAAAGATTGAGATACTCAAAGGAGATTGATGGTATGTATATGTCCATAATTTCCAAAAAGCATGAGATGAGGTTAAGGTGCTCGATGTTTAACATTTGCTCAGTGACTGTTGGAATTTAAATATTCAAATTTGTGAACAAAAATAGTGCTCAATTTTTGGGCTATATATTTTGATCCAAGATGATTTTTTTGATGTAGTAAAAATAAAATTTGTAGAGGAATTGAGCATCTAGTGAATCTAGTTATAAGATTTGAATATTTGTACAATTAAAGATATGGAGATTCAAATTTCACTATTTATTTTTTCATGGTGTTCTTGTGTACAGAATAATGTTTGTGAGAATTTGTGTTTTAGTAGAATTGTTTTTTAGTGGGAATAATCATCTAAAAATGTCATAAGGGTCATTTGGAGTGGACCAAGGTATTTGAAATTAATCATATGTTCTTAATTTTCTTGATAAAGTGCTAAATGGGTGAATAGGTCTCCAAGAGACCTATAAGGGCTATTGAGACCTATGAGGGTTACCAAGACCTAATTCAAAGGTGTAACTTCTTAAGTGTGGCTCATAGATGTTATATCTAAACAATGATAATGTATTTGAGTTATGTCTTAGCATGATAGACATCTTAAGGGTTAATTTAAGTCTTATGGCCAACCTAGAAGTTAATATGCATGAAGAATCTATAAATAGTGGAGACCAAGATAATGGTTTCTAGACTTGGATGAGCATGTGTTAAGAGATTATAATATAGATAAAAAGTAAAGAGATCAAAAGGAGTGTGCTCAGTGGATGGATTAAAGTACATAATATATTGAGGATGAGCAAAGAAGACTAGAGTGATCCAAAGAGGTTTTTGGATGCATTGTTTGTATGAGCTTGTTTGTGTGTGTGATGCATTGAAAGAGAGGTGTTAAACATTATTTCTCCAATTAGATTAATCTGAAATTATAATTTTGGTGCTATTGATTTCATAGGTGTTGTGTGGGTGCTCAACATCTAGAGTAAGTGGGTACTTGTTTATACTTAGGGGTGGGTGTTCCTTGTGAAGTGGGCGATTCACTGAAATGTCTCTTGTTTGTTATAATATTATAGTACAAGTAGTCCATGTGTTTTTAGTCTTGAGAGTGGGTTTTATTCCCCAAGAGGGCTTCCCACATAGATCTTGTGTTATGTGTGTGATCTTGCATCATATTACTTATTCATTGTTATGAACATCTTAAATGATTTATGAATGCTTATGATCATTGATTAAGAGTTTTTAAGGATTGCAATTGAAATTTGAAATATCTTGCATCACTATTCACCCCCCTCTCAATGATTGTACTTCCAACACTTTTCTCACATCCACATGATTCACTATGAATATGGCCCTCCTATTTTACTATCAGTCACCTAAAGTAACCTCTTAGTCTATTTTAAATTAGTTTAATAAATTACTCAAAGTCTCTATATCATAAAAATTTCATTCATGTATCTTGGACATAAACGTGAGGATTAGAAAGTTTTGTCAATGAAACTATTCTGATGTTGATAATATTATCCCTCACCCAACAACAACTATTTTTCAAATCTAATAACTTATTATGAGTTGACTCATTCACTTAACATTTTGGTGGCATGAGAATTAACCAAATATATTCATATAAATATAAATTAAGGTCAATCTTATTATCCAACTAGTAGTAATCTAACACTCATTTAATACACATCTATACATTACTAGACATATAACAAAATTATTATATTCTTCCCAATTTTAAATCAGTCAATAGGGGTAGCCATCTACCAATTTTGAATCATATTGAGCCAAGATAAGATTAAACATTTTCAAGTGTCAAAATTTATATATCTAGGAGCATTCATATATCAAATAACCACAATATCCCATTCATGCTAAGGGGAAGAGCTATGTGTGGCTTAACTTCCCTATTTAAAGTAATGAATAAGTAAGTAGTGTTCAGCCATCAATAAGGTTGATTGGACCCATCTCAACACATTACACATCATCTCAACCCATTACACTTCCCAATTTCTTACATGTTTCATCCCCTCACAAGCAAACCTAGGGTTTCAAAGAGAAAGACACCAATTTCTAGAGTTATGCACATAATTAGGTATTAGGATCACACACATAGAAATATTTTAGGCAGATGTAATGGAGTGTATCATCATATAGCCTGAAAACCCAAGATAGTAACATCAAACTATAGTTAGTTTCATTGATAAATTTTCCCTATCCTAACATTAGTGACCTTATGTGCATAAACAATCAATTTCATATTTAAGCAACTGAGATGTTTGTTTCTAACTAATTTCCACTATTATAAGTTAGTCACAATAGGTTCATGAACTAAAAAATCTAAGGACCTTGATATCTTTATTATTTTCTATATTTAGCATATGTCAATTATCAAATCAATTTCAATGCTTTACATTTAGATTCATGTTTGATTATCATAAATATTTCTCCATATTAATTATGGGTTTATAAAGCCAAATTAAGGTAAAAAACATTTATGAAACCACATATTACTTGAAAATTATCAAACCTTAGGTTATCCTTAGGTTTTCAACCTTATTTTTAGGGTTTTCATATTTATTCCTTAAGGTTTGACTTGTAGACCTGATTTATGAATCTTTTCCAATTTCATAAGTGAAAATTTAATGTTTTCAATTTTTTCCCTAAGATTTTATGATTATTATCTTATTAGGGTTATTCCTTGATTAGTTTATATTTAGACAAAAAAAATCTATTTTAAAATGATCTAAGGTTTTGTTGTCTATTTATATTGAGTGGATAAAAAACCTTATTTTGTTAGACAAAAGTCTATATGAATTTTTTAAAATCTCAAATTTACTATATTTTTTAATAAATTTTATCTATAAGGTGAATGGTGTACCTATTTTAAAATTAATTATGAGTTTAATTTATGTACTAAATTTTATCAAAAATTCTTTTGGATTTAAAAAATTGATCATGGTATTAGTTATATGGCTGGTTATTTATCTGACCCTTGTCAAGTCATTCGTTTTAACCACCTTGCACTTTTAGGCTTTTATTCCTATTTTAGGATTCTAAATTTATTTTTGGTTCAAATTTGAGTTCAATCTACCCCTTTTTTAAATTTCAAGGTTGTGATAGCTACCATATATATATTTTGGAGGTCCATGCTATCACCATTCCAATAGATAGGGTGTATCCTCATAATAAACATTATATGCACATTATATATTCCAAACATGTGAATAGTAATGTATCTAATGAGTCTATTTTAGATTAGATAGCTTCTAGAGTGAATCTATAGAGATGCTTAAAAATTAAATTACATCAGTTGAGGATAAAATTACACATGTACACAATCCCAAGAATGTTAGTATCAAGTGCATCTTTACCTCTCCATTAAAGAGCTTTGTGACTCAAAATATTTCACCTAAAGTATGGGTTAAAAAATAAAATAAAAATACAATCAATAGTTAAAATATTTTTCACAAGGTTAATAAGAATTCAAGTGAAGTTATAAGAGCTATGATTTGAAACAAGTCAATCTCTTTAACTCCAACATGTGTAAATAAATCTAGATATTATTGTGCTTATCATATAATTATGCATGGACATCATATAGATAATTATTGGGCATTACAACATTATATTAAAATGAAATACATGATCGTAGTAAGCTAATTACCAACCAACCATGGTACAAATAAGGCCAATATAATTTCCCAATGAAGTAAGTTTATATTGATTAATCTAAGAACCTATGGGAACACATACCATTGATTAGATTCTTAACTAACACACATTTGTTCAATTTTTTTCAAAAAAATACAGTGTAAATAAATTAGGACTTATGCTTGACATGATTTTTAGGTTACACTATATATATATATATATATATATATATATATATATATATATATATATATATATATATATATATATATATATATATATATATATATATATGTTTGGTAGATTGAATATTATTTTTATACACATGAATTTCATAGTATATGAGTGTCATACAGTACATACAAATCATGCATTGAGACATATATGTTGGAATTTCATATACCGATCAGCCATGCATATGATCTACAAGAATATTATTCCATAGGTAAAAATATTATAGGTTATATGTTTTGATCACCTTTTACCATTTTTATCTGTCTATATTTATTACACATGTATTTTTATTTATTCATATCTTACACAGTGCTACATGGATATGCTACTTTAATATGATGTGACATTGATATGAATGGATAGTGTAGACTAGTTTTCACTTTTATATGCTTATTTTATGTTGTTACTCTTAAATGATATGGTTGTAATTTCTTGTATATTATATGTGGCCATTGGCCTTCTAAGTTGAGACATCTTTATGTCCCTTGATCATGGACCCTTTTCCTTACTTTTTGTGGCATATTTATGTCCACTATATGTCACCCTTGTCCTTGTTTATTGCTACATATTTATGTAACTAATTTGCATCCCTTGAAATTATGTGTGGAATTACATGTTTATGAATTGATTAATATATGATTATTTTCTAAGCTTATTGATCTTGTTGATATCATGGGCATCATGATCCATATCATTCACCTTTCTTTTATATGTGATGACATGATTCACATCATGCACTTATGTAATATGTAGTCTTATTTTATTCTTACATCACTAATGGTCACCATTAGATTCCTTATCGATACATATATCATGATATAACACTTATATTCCATATACTACATATGTTACATACATTTTTTATGATATATATAATACTATGATGATAAACACTCTATATGTTGACATGATTATACATGATTACATCATGATACATGACTAGATATGATTAACTATTTATTTTGAGATCAGTGAATTATAGGTGAAATCCCTTGTGTCAAAATGGGAGGTATTTTAGTGAGATTTTGATAGAGATAGAAGCCTCCATGAATAAGAACTTCATATTTTGAGTCAAAGAACATGATTCAAATATTTTAAAATGATTCACATATTATATTGGTTAAAATATGAGACAATTTTTTTACGCATTGGTAAAAATTCTAGGGGCATATGCCATGCATTTGCACTCACTTTACAAATACATGAGCTAAAAAATAGATATTCAAATATAATTTAATGCATATACCATGCAAGTGCATAAATTTATAGAAACAAAAATGATAGGTTTTCACATGTAGATCATTTGAGATAAAAGTTATTAGATTTATCAAATAAATGCATAACATTATATATAATTTGGTACTAATTCAATGGGGCATGATGCTAGTTCATGTACCTATATACTATTATAGATATTAGTTTGCACTAATTCATTAGGTATGATACTAGTGCATTAACAAACATACTATGATATTTTATAGCTGGTGCCAATTCAGTGATGCATGATGCATAATCATGCACATGTAGACATTTTTTTATGAGCACTATTACAATTTTTTTTTTGAAAACACATATCAATGGCACCATAAAATGAGAAACCTTGAATCTTTAAGTCCATTTATAGTGTTGATTCATGTTTTTTGAATTACTATATGTTAAGGTTTAACAACACTCAATGGTCTTAGTATTACTAATAATGAACCCATTAGGTGGTTCCCACCTTACCATATTTGGGTATAGGATTAGAGCTAGATTCATTTCTTGATTTAGTGTGGTTGAGGTTCATGATGCTCAATTATACTACTCCATACATTCATGAGGGTTGGGGACATTTCATTCCAAACTCAAGGGATTGCTTAGTTACATAAATTTAGGGTTTGATCACCCTCAATTCTCTATTTATTCAATAAGAAAAACCATTATCCAATGGTTAATTAAGAGGAACCATTCTCCAATGTTGTAATGAGGAGGCATCATATCCAATAAGTTATAGGGAAACATGGTTTGACCCACACACATATGTATTATTTCCTTGTTGTTAAGGTTTGAATTTTAAATATAGTTTAGTTTTTAGATTTTACATATGGAAATTAACTACTATATTTTCATTACATGTTTTTATTAGGGCTTGCAACACATTTGGATCCATCTCCCATAGACAAAGTGTGTTGTATACACTCATGTATAATTTATCTTTTTAATCTAGTATTTATATTGAACTTAAATACTACAATAAATGGGGGAATTTATAGGTACTAAGATATGGCATTAGATACTTTTCAATATAAACCTTAACCTACATTGATATTATATGATTTGTGTGTTTCCAAATGGATTTTATTCACCTTTTATCACATCCACATACTTCACTATGAGTTTAAAATTCTTGTTTTGATATTAGTCACCTAGAAGAACCTCTTAATATATGCCAAACTAACAAAATATCTTACTCAGATATCTCTAGATCATTATATTTTCATTCTTGTATCCAGACTTAAAATTTAGGATTAGATAGTTTCATCGACAAAATTATCTCATGGTTGATATTATTGTCCCTCACCCAGTAACCACTATTTTTAAATTCTAATCAATTCTTATAGGTTAGCCCATTAGTGTCTCTTTTTTTTTATAATTTACCCTAATGGACTTATATAAATACAAACCAAGGTCATGCTTATTATCTATCTTGTAGTCATCTAACACTCATTTGGTAAATTATTTCAAGTAAATTTTAATGGTAGTGGCATAATAGTATTAAGTCAAGAAGGAAAACCTCTAGCATATTTAAATGAGAAGTTAAATACAAGTCTTCAATGTA